>CM060942.1:535006429-536256429 GCA_030765085.1 Allium cepa | reverse complement strand
TGAAATCTGATTCCCTGTCGCATCGAAGTTTAAATGCCGTTTTACGGGCAACAGGGTTTTCACATCAATACAGAACAAACCACAATCACAATGCAGTACATAGCAATCTACATCACACAGTATCACAATCAGAACAGAATTATCAATCTAGTGCATGGCAGTAGTTAATCATTTTCCAATGTAGTTTAACCACACAATTATTTTAATCAATGATCAATTATTCTTAACGATAATTAAATTAATTAAATCTCAATTGCTTTGTTAATAAATTATTCCTCAATCAATTAACTTAGTTAGCTACAAATTATAAATTGATGCTATCAAATTATTAAACTAACAATTTTAGTTATACGTAATTTAGACACTTAATTGTTTATTAATCAATTACACATTATAAATCATTCTTAATTACTTTTTTTTTAATCATTAGTTAATAAAATTTATCATTTAAAAATCTTCCTTATGCTTTAAAAATCAATTTGTTGTTACACTGAAAGTTTTAATGTTAATTTACTTCAATTCTTATTTTAACTTTAATTATTTAGAGGAAGTGCTGATTATAAAAACTTTGTTAAGAATTTGCTGAGTTAATTAAAGTCGAAATATAATTTTTTTCTTTAGTTTAACTTAAGTGCCTAAACTCAGATAGCATAAAATATACTCGCGTACGCGAGTTCCTCCCCGAAGCCAAGCGTCATTTTACTCGAGTCCCCTCTACTCCTCACATACATTCCTTCTTCCCTCTTTTTTTCAGTTAAGTTTAAATTTAAGCTCAAGTTCAAACTAAACGGAAGGTAGATAAACCCATGCGCTCGTGTTCCAACTCGAAGTAAACCCCCAGCCCTCTCGAGCAACGACTCGAGCTAATCCATTCACCAACACGCTGACACACCATACACGTGCACGGCGCCTCGCCGTGACTCCGGCGAACACCACCTACCTTGGCAAGTCGCGAATCTGCCTTACACTCCAAATCCAACCTCGATTTGACAACATCCACTCTAAATCGAAATTGAGTGTCCTGATCGAAACTTGGAATTTCGAACACCCTTACAAAATTCCCTCGCCAGCGTACCTCAGACCATCGGAGAAACTCTAATCCCGTCAAACCATCTCAACACCACGTTCGACCTTTTCCCAAAGCCTCTCGCAGCTCGACGCATCGGAGGAGACGAACTCGTCTCGTTACTAACGCGTCCAGAAACTTGAAACGAAACCTTAAATCAACCTCGTCCCACCAATCTACATAATAGAAAATTTTCTAACATTTTTCCTGTATTCATGAATCATCACACTAGCTTCTCAACAAATTCCAACATCTAAGATTTGTTAAAACAGCGGGAATTGATAAAAATGCATTTTTGGTTCATTTACCAACTGCACCTTATAAACTTATCTAAAAATCATCATTCTTATTTTAAAAATCTTACTTTTGTATGTTTGTTCCAAATATAAAATCAAAAAAACCAATTAAAATATTCGAATTTTTTACTTGATTTGAATAATGGCTGAGTTTAACAGGTTTTGAAAAAAACAACATCGTTTGGCTCTGATTAATTATTAAACACACTACATGATTTAAAACAACACTTTGGTTTGTTTTCAATACCATTCCAAAAGAAACAGAGAGAAAAGAAAAAAAATGATTTAAGTTACCATTGGTTTACTCTGTAAACCAGAGAGAATAAGAAAAAGAACACAAAGATGAAATCCTGAATATAAACATTCCCAGGCACATACACTAGCTTGTTCATAGGTTAAGGTTCTCAACTTTATCCAAGCATGCATACAACAACAAGAAATTTGATTTAAACAGAAGTTCACTCCCATTGACAAAGGTTTGAACAAAGACTTAATTAACTTTGAAACTGCAGATTTGAATCTTCCCTTCTGCTTTATTTCTTCAGTAAATTGCCTTTAACTTGAATAAAAAGTGATGTTTGTTTTCCTTTTAGTTTTCTAATCTTAGCTAAGTTGTTTGAACAAATGAACTTGGGTTTGTGGATGTATACATATAGGTGAAAGATTGTGTACAGGGTAAAAGAGGTAAGAAAGTACATGTTTGAGATATATATAAAAGAAAGTGTACAGGGTGACATTACTTCCTTGTGTACAAAAACATGCTGAAGGTGCTGGCATTAATTACCTTGGCTTGGTTTATATTATTTTCTTGTACTTAATCCTCATACTTGTGATATTTACATTTTTCTTTTGCTTTGCATTACTGTACTCGCTTGATGATATTATATTGTGTGCTAAAGGATATAGCATTTATTACTTTGTACTTCATTTGCAAGCTGATATATGAAATTGAGTTGTACAGGGATATATATATATTTGATGTTGTCTTATGCTTTATTTATAGGCTGAGATGATATTGCATTTATTAGCTTGTACAATAGATATTCACTTTACTTTGTAAAATAAAAGTGTTTTGTTTTAGTTATTGGTTTTCATTTGTCTACATATTTGTTTACAGCAACTTACTTTATTTTTGTAAGGCCAAGTCTTGTTTTGTTTGGTTAACTTGTTTCTTATTTTACTTTGTTAAAAGAAAAGTTGTTTTAGCTATTAACATTTAATAACTATGTGCTTTTATCACAATATTTGTTTTAGTTCTATTAAAGGTTTTAACTAAAAACATTAAATTTGTTCATATTTTATTTTATTGTTGTAAACAATTTCTTGTTGATAAGTGTTGTTTTCTTTAATTATTATTATTATTATTATTATTATTTATTTAAACTTAACTATCAATTATTCATTTAATTCCTTATTACTTTGTAATATCAATCTTAACAATATTTTATTTTTCTTAAAATTTCACAATTTAAATTTAAAAGTTCAAATAATTTACTAAATTTAATTTAACAAAATTCCGGGATGTTACAATAACTATAATAATTTCTAAAAAATTATTCCTTTATATATAAAATATAATTTAGGTAAACTTATTTCATTTACCCGCTTTAAAACTATTTTTGTCGGTTTGCCTTGTTAAGTGTTTAGAAACCCCTATCGATAACACGGCGTCCCATATATTGACTAGAATTCATAAGCCACTTCATTCAGATAAATTAACATAATATTAAATATTTTTATAATCACTAACAAATACGCGCTCATAATATATACACTCAAACTCATCCTAGGTTGCTACTAACCTTATTTATAATGAGTATCTATCTAAATCCTAGATGTTCGCACAATCCTAAGCTCTGATACCAAATGTGACGACCCTCAATCCGTCCTGTCTGAGTTGACGATAAATCACACATGTCCAACTCAAACCAAATAGAAAGACAGATAATCATGAGAAAGAAAGAAAGAGGAGAAGAAGAAGAAGAGAGAAAAGAAGAAAAGAAAAACTAAAACAATCACAGAATCTCACGATCATAGCGAAATAACATATAACATAATACCATGATATTTACAAAATAGAAACTTTAATACACATACATCCATCAGAGTATCACTTGTCATGAACCTGGACAGTAATAACATGTCCTTACAACTGTTGATAATTTAACAACAAAGCAGTGGAAAAATAAACATATACTTGAATACGACCAAAAGACCTCCAACTCGTCCAACGAAGCTCCAAAGCACCCAAATCTAAATCTATAAATATACTCTGTCTGACCCGAGCATTGAAAGGGAAAAACGTCCGGATCAGTCTAGTAAACCAGCATGAGAAAACACATCTCAATTGAATTTTAAAGTTATGTAAACTTTTCTTTATTGAAAACAAAGGTATCTCATAAGACCACTCCCACACATAAACACGGGCGGGTTTTTACCTTACGATAGTCAAAACATTTCATATAAAATATTGTTGTATTATACTAGTGTCTAGTATGCAAATAATATAAATCATTGTCGAAATTGTTACATTGATTAAATTCCAGCATACTAGCCACAAAGCGGGTTCTACAACCAAAATGGCAGGCGCGTAGTGGAGAATGGATTTCCATACAAATGACTAGGTGAAGGGACTACCTTCTGGCCATACATCCCTAGAGGAATGTACCGAGGTCTATAGAACATCTGCACCTCTACCAACACAAGACCGGCCTACCTCTTCCTAGATAGTACCGAATATGTCACCACCCTGGTCGTTAACGACCTATCCGAGATCCCTCATTGCATACATCCACAATAATTTAAAACCTAAATGCCACACCTGGAGTAAATATATCTAAAAGAGGAGGATTATAGCCTAATGGTTGCGAACCACATAGCCTTGGCGCGTTTACCCTAATTTGGTCATTTCTAGGTGTGAGGCCTGAGGTACTTTTACCGTTCACATAGCACATATTACTTTCTTCTTTGAATGTCACATTTCCATTCCATCATCACGTAACTTTTTTCTTCCAACGTATAGCTCCTAAGCTCATATGTCTCAGAAAAGGATGTTAAGCTAAGTGAAGTTACCTTCTCTTCCCTCAAGAAAATAATACTTTCTTAGAGATCAATCAATGTAATTAGAAATGCAACGTCAGACGTTAATACATACAAGTTGTCCAGGAACAGGACAAACCGAAGGCACTTCTCCTACCACATCCTATCGGGAGTCACCCCTAGGATTAGTAGCGATTAGTCCTTGCATTGGATATTTCATAACAAAGGGACTACTGCTACTATACGTATATTGGGAGTTTGTTGCAAAATCAACAAGCAGTCCTTCATTACGAAAATCCTAAATATCAATGTCTTCCAAACCTGCACATTCGAATGGATATATGTTGGTCTGAAGTGGTTCTTGAATAAATCCAATCCAAGTCTCTCCAGATCAACAACAATAAAGAGGCTAAATTTAATAGTCGGTTATTCAACTATCAAAGCAAATAATAATATCTAACACCATAAGTAGTCACTAGGCTCATTTAATTAATCTTTTATTAATTAAATTAATTTTCCAAGTAAATAGTTCAAATTATCTTTGAAAAAGATATATGCTCAAAACCATTTCAAATTTGATAATGGAAAACATTTCCATATACTTACATTAACGATATAAGCATATTCACAAATCATTTCATTTTCTCACTTATGAAAACATTTTCATATACTTATATCAACAGTATAAGTATATTAAATAACACTACCATTTGGAGACACGCCAAATAGATTTCTATAACCGTACAACTCCAGAGTTTGTACGCCTCCAGATGGGTGTTAAAGTATAGGAAGCAATGCTCCTACACCACCAAGCCTTTAGTACGATCATAAGAACCAATTCATGTATTTGACGATGGAAGGTCAAATCGTCATTTATTGGATCAAAATGAATGTTGCATAAAACATCATTACGACAACCCACAAACATTAGTATAGAGATTAGATTAATTTATATATACATACAATCTCATATAGTATATAAAACATTTCCTTTTGGAAATCATTTATTATAACAACGGTATTATAGTCCATGCCTCCCTTACTTCCTAAAAACGTCTTTACAACAATGATTGTTGAAATCTATGTTTTCAATACATATCACATTTCAAATTATTTTCAAACTGTATAGTTCCATTTGGAATTATTATTTTCCAAAACACTACTTCCAAAAGATAAGTTTACTTTCAAAACCATTAGCTTCATCAAAATATCATTTTTAACATTCCTCTAAATCAAAATCCATATTTAAATCTAAACATAAATCATTTCCTACTTAAATTGTGTTTATATATCTCCATTCGATTTTATAAAACTTCCATTTATTACAATTCCCCTTACTTGCAAAACTCTGTTCATAAATCATTCTTTTATAAAATTAATTCTACTATCGAAATCCATTTATAAATCCATTTCGTATAAATTAAATTCATTTACAAAATCCATTTATAAATCTATTTTCGAGATAAACTTTAAATCCATTTACTAACATTTATAAACTCTAATTATAAATATATTCCTCTATTTATAAAATATTGCTTCTATAAATCTTTTTATAAACTTTATCAAAATATCAAATCAAAGTATTTCTAAAACCTACACTTTTATAACATCAAAAATCATAACTTTTATTCTTTAAAAAATCCAATCCTTTTAAGAATTTAAAAATTATTAAATCATATATACTTTCAAAATCACTTCAAAATCCTTTTTACATCAAAAACAACATTTTAGTATTTCAAAATACCAAAATAAGGCCCAATATTACTAAAGAACTAAATTAGTCAAATCGTATCAAAGACATCAACATGGAATCCAATACATCAAATATCTACATAGATATGAAAAATAAAACCAACAGTGGTGAGGAATCTTGGTGGATCCCTCCAACCCGTCCCCCGCATCACAGACATCATATAATCAGAAAATATAAATCAACCGTTTCAAGGCGGGATTCGTATACAAAGGGTTATCCGCTCTTACACAGGATAGTACAATGTTTCATATACTCCAATAGATGGGACTATATCCAAACCAACTAATATATCATCAAAAAAATCAGCAAATATAAATTTATTCCCACTTATATAAACATATAAACTGGCCAGAGAGGTGAGTAGCTCATAAAAATTTCAGAAATCGCCAAAGCGCCTCAGTTTGAAGTAAAATTGAACAATCGTTCAATTTAACTAAAAATTCCTACTAGCTCCAAGTTCGTCCAATTCAACTCCACAATGCAGTACTCGATGATACGATCGCAATGTAACTTATGGCGCCCGATTTAGATCTCGTACGAGAAAGTTATGAATTATTTAACATTTGACATAACTAAATTGTATAACTAACTAAAAAAAATAAATTTAAAACTTTAACTTTCTTCTTACTTTTACTCTCCTCATAAGAAATCACGCGCGCTTCATTTTTTTTGCAATCGAATAATCGCTTGCGCCAGAACCTCGCCGCCAGCCACCACCTTTATATTTAGGGTAATTACCCACTACCTTGTCCCCGTGCCACATGCATACAAACGCCACCCCGAAACCGCCCAAATTGCTACGAACGTAACAAACTAGTCGTCGCCTTAGTCGACGATAGCTCGATCCAAACAGTAGTTAAGCTCGTATCATCGTTCTCTACATTTCTCTAGTCTAAGTTGAAAACTAATTCGGCCCCTAGAGGCTCCGATTGACAAATTCCGTTGGATGGTGGAGTTTTAATGGTGATTGGAAATTATTTTAGGTTAGGGTTTGCAAATGAAAGAAAGTTGTGGGCTATTTTTAGAAACTTTTCCAAAGTACTATTCATCCATGAAAATTTAGAACTTCAAACGAAGAATGCCGCCTGACGTTCTATATATTATACCCTTATTTCGAACACAATAGAATTTTTATCGGAGGCCAATTCCATCATATACAGAAGATAGATTTTTAAAAATAAATTATTTTAATTAAATTTCTTTAATTAATTTCTATGCATTTTGAACTCGCACAACCAAATGAAATGTCTGATCGCCACGAAATTCAACAGCATATAATAATTCACTTGTACGGATCCAATGAAACTAGTTTCGTTGAAAATCCAAGATAGTGCACAAAATGACTATTTTTACATGTTACTTAAAATGAATAATTTATAGTTTCAGTTTAGCCGCTCTTAAATCAAATTTAAAAGTTTACTATATTCATTCTAATTTAAATAGAATCTAAATCAACTTCAGAAATTATTTTCATTCGCATTAAATTAAAGATTCAATTATTTAAACAATTTCAAATATTGAATTTAACAATTTGATTATCCAATAAATTGCTATATTTTAAATATAAGTTATCTAGCTTATAAAATAACTTTTAATATTTAAAATAAATTAAATATTCCAAATTCGGATGACTAAAGTTTAGGGTCGTTACTTGGGGAGAATTTAGGGTCGATAGGCAAATGCTAATCAAAACATAAATGCCAACATAGGTGTTGGAACCCCACTAGTAGATATGGGGATTATGTTTCAGTTCTTCGTTAACTTGATGCAAGCTGGAGCGATTGTAGGAGTAGCTAGAGGAAATGCTATGAATCAGGAGGAGAAAATCGCATTTTGCCAGTTGGAAATAATTTTGCCAAATTGAGCAGGGACTATTCCAGTTTTTTGAGGGAAGCCATTTCTTGGAACAGAGGATTCTATAGAAGTGGAGAATTAGCTATTGCGTTGCTAGAGAATCTTTTCTGATCTTGGGTTGGATGATGAGTAGAAAAGGATACTCGCTTCAAGGCAGTTGGAAGGAGCAACATTGTACTGGTGGAATGGAGTCCATTGGTGTGCTTGAGAAGGAGTTGATTTGGGAACATTTCCAAAGGAGATTCGAGGAGAGATTTTTGTCCGAGGTAGCTAAGTCCGCTTTGCTAAGAAGTTGATAGACTTGAAGCATGGAGCAATGTTGGTAATTGAGTATGCCATTAAGTTTGATGAGCTGTCCAGATATGGGTATGATACCATTGAAACTGTCATAAGAGGAATGAAAATTTTATTCAAGGATTGAAACTAGAGATTGCTAGGTTGACCATGCCACATCTCCTAGAAGTGAGCAAAGTTGTAGTGGAGATGGAAATCCAGAATGAAGAGATTCTTTTTACTTTTGAAAAAGAGAAGTAGGACGAAACTCAGGATTCTCAGGGTAAGAAGAGAAAGTTCTTAAGAAGGAAGGAGCTCAGAAAGGAGGAGATGCCAAGAAAGGGAAGGCTGATTTGGTTTGCTATAAGTGTGATAAGAAAGGACATTTTGCTTATGAGTGACGGTCTGGTACAAGGAAGAAAGATGTTGATAGGAAGGAGTGAAATGCTTCAACTATGATCAGATGGGGCAGTATAAGAATCGGTGTTCGAAAGTAGTTGGGACAAATAAGGGAAAAGCTTTGCTTTGGAACCATCATCCTTTGGTCCAACAACAGCTGAGAAAGGAAAATCTATGATGGAAGGTACGTTTTTGATCCATAGTATACCAGTTAGGATACTATTTGATACTAGTGCGCCGTATTATTTATATCTCAGTGTTTGGTAGATAAGTTATGCTTAGAACCTTCATACCTTATTACTTCCTTAAGGGTTGTGAATCCAATAGGAGGGTATACAACTCTGGGGATGATATGTGACTAGTTAGAACTTGATTTGTTAGTTCATAAGTTTGCATGCAGTTTGTATGCCATTGATTTCGTAGTCTTCGGGATTATATTGGGTATGGATTGTGTAAATATATATGATGCTGGGATATTTTGCCAGAATAGCAAAATATCATTGTGACATCCTAATTGTTAGAACCGAATCATATACTCAGTCAAGAATTCGATTCTAGGAGTTGGTGCTTTGCTAATCCTACGGAAGCAGAAGACAGGTTGAATTGGGTTTTGTAGCAAGAGAATATCCATATGTTTTTGAGTCGATTACAGGACTACCACCAAAGCGAGCTATACAGTTTTGAATTGATCTTGTACCTGGAGCAAAAAATGTGAGTAGAAAACCTAAAAGGATGACACCTACCAAGATGAAGGAGTTAAAGGTGCAACTAGTAGGCTTAGAAGGAAAGAGTTTTATTAGATCAAGCAGTTTTCCTTAGTGAGCAACTGCAGTGTTCGTGAAGAACCAGATGGGTGGTTAAGATTGTGTATTGACTATTATAAGTTAAATGATAAGATGATTAAGGATAGGTATCCTTTGCTGAGAATAAATGACTTATTCGATTAGTTGAGTGGAGCCAAAGTGTTTTTTCTAATTGGATTTGGCTGCAAGGTTTCATCAGCTAAGGGTGGCAGATGACGGTATTCCTTTGACGGCATTTTGAATGTGAAATGGTTCGTACAAGTGGTTAGTGGTGCCATTCGGACTAAATAATGCGCCAACTTTTTTCTTAGACTTAATGAAATGAGTTTTTTGAGAGCATTTGGATAGGTTCATATTAGTATTCATGGATAAAGTTTTGATATATTTCAAGGATAAAAGAGAGCATGAGCTTCATCTTAGAATATTATTAGAGACACCGAGGCAGCATCAGATGAAAGTGAAGTTTTCGAAGTGTCACTTTTGGAAGAAACAAATAATTTTTTGGCTATATAGTCTCAGGAGAAGGGTTATCAGTTGATCTAGTTAAGATTGAAGTGGTTGATAGTTAGGAGAGACCCAAAACAGTGACCGAGATAAGAAGTTTTCTTAGATTAGCTAGATATTACCGGAGATTTATCAAGGATTTTTCACGTATAGCAGCGCCCCGACTAAGCTAACCAGAAAGGACGTTAAGTTTGTTTTTTCTAACAGATGTGAGGAAGCATATTGACCAATGAGCCTATGTTAGTTGTATCAGACAATAATCAAGGGTTAGTAGTGTATTAAGATGCATGTGGGACTGGATTAGGAGTTGTGTTAATGCAAAAGGGTAAGGTAATTGCCTACGCTTCTCGATAGCTCAAATCGCATGAAGTAAGATATCTGACCCATGATTTAGAGTTGGTATGATGATCTTTGCATTGAAAATATAAAGACGATATCTTTTGGAAGAAAGATTTGTGTTGTACACAGATCATATTTCTTTAAGGTATTTATTCTCTCGAAAGGAGTTGAATATGCGATAGCATAGGTGGCTGGAGTTTTTAGGATTTCAGTATAGAGTATACACCGAGGAAAGGTAATAAAGTAGCGGATGATCTTAGCAAAAAACATCAGAATGTGGCATTATCCATGTTGGTAGAATGGAAGGATCTTGAGGTATTGACTACGTGTAGTGTGTAGATAAGATTGACTGCCAGTTCTAATCAGAGTATCGCCATGTTATCCTGTTTGGAAGTTCGACTAGTTTTGATTGAAAGGATTACTTCTAAGCAGAAAGATGATCTGTTGTTGACCAAGATGATTAGAAGGCTAAAGATTGGAACTGAGATTGATGATTTGAGATATTTTAGTCCTGACCAAAAGGGTGGTTGAGAAAGAACGGACGGTTGCATGTTTAGAATGTTGGAGACCGAAGGAAAGTAGTTCTTAGGGAATGTCATCGATCGATGTTTACGATTCATCTAGGAGGAACCAAGATGTATAAGTATATGAAGACAAGTTTCTTATGGGAAGGTATGAAGAGGGATGTTGGCTTACAGGTAAAGCAATGTTCGAATTGCCAGTAAGTAAAAGCCAACATTAGAAGCTAAGTAGTTTTCTTTAGGATTTAGATATACCTGTTTGGAAATGTTATTCGATATCCATAGACTTTATTGATGGGTTACCAAGGTTGAATCGGGGAATGAAAGTATATGGGTCATACTGGATAGATCGACAAAGAGCATACATTTCATCCCGTTAAGTCAACCAAGACGGCACCTATTTTAGCTAAATTATTTATGAAGAACATATTTAGATTGCATGAGATTCCTATTAGTATAGTCAGTGGCATAGATACATTGTTTACTGGTGAGCTCTAAAAGAGTATACAAGAAGTGTTAGATATCAAGCTTAAGATGAGTACCTCTTATCACCCTCAGACGGATGGGCAGATAAAGAGAGTCAATAAAGTACTCGAGGATTTGTTGAGAGCTTGCGTACTAGATTTTGGTGGATCATGGGAAGACCACCTATAGTTGGTATAATTTTCCTATAATAATAGTTATAAAACTAATATAGGAATGGTTCCTTTCGAAGCTTCGTATGAAAGGCCATGCAAGTCACCAGCATGTTGGTTGGAAGCCGGAGACAGGTTAGTCTGAGGTCTGATCTGGTAAGAGAAGCAACAGAGAAAATTGAGTTAATCCGAGGTAGGACAAGGAAACTCAATGTGGATAGAAAAGTTCGGTGAAGAGAAGGGGTAAGGATCTGGAATTCTCAGTTGAAGACAGAGTTTTCATTAAGGTGTCACCGATGAAAGGTGTGGTGAGATCCAATAAGAGAGAAAGTTAGCTCCGAGATATGTTAGACCATTCCCAGTTATAGAGAGGATCAGAAAGCTTGCATACCAAGTAGATCTGCCGAGCAGTTTGGCTGGTGTCCATAACGTTTTTCATGTTTCTCATCTTTAGAAGTATGTGCATGATACAAAGACTAATATTACATTGACAACATTATAAGGTTTGGAAGTAGAACTAGATCTAAATTTTGCTAGGCATTCAATTTTAACGAGAGTGAGAAGAAGTTAAGGAACAAGATGGTCAAGTTGGTGAAAGTGCAGTGGAGCGACAATGAGAAAGACTCTACTTGGGAGACAAAGGAAAAGATCGGAGATACTTATCCTGATCTATTATGAGGATATGTTCTATATTATATATATATATATAGGGTTGCTAGTCTGATAGAATAGTATTATTATTAGGCAATGTTACAAATGTTTGCATGTTTGATATGCTTTGTATTCGGTCCCTACTAAATTTCGAGGACATAATTCTTGAAGAAGGGGAGCCTATAATACCCCTAATTTTAATTAATATTATTTAGGAGATTTAATTAGATAAATTGAATAGACTAGATTGACAAAGGAATTGAGATTTGAAAATAAGTAAAGTCACATCTTAACCAAATAAATCTATAAGCTTGTTTTATAACTTAAACACATATTTGAATTGGGAAAGAGTTAAATAGGAATAGATAGTCTTATGACCCCTAAACTCTTATTTCATTCTATTCACGTTTTCATAAATCAAAAATCCAAAAAGCAAGGTCGACCGTTAACCCTAAGGAGAAGAGAGCATGAAATCAAGTAGGGTTTCAAGAGTTAGCCAGGAAGATTTATAAGCAAGATTCAAAACTCAATCCCTTATCAAACCAAGGTGAATAATGATCTATACCATCTCATATTGTTTTATTTCGATTGATTTAAATTCGGGTTTAAGATTAAAACCGAATGTATGAATGCTGATGATATACTATGATTAATGTTTACCATGTTATGTTCTAAATTATAAATTTAAGAATATTATAAAGGTGATTATTTTGGTTTTAAGGCTAAAACTAAAGATGTTTAGCTCCAAATGCTATGATTTTTGAATGTAATGTTTAAAAGATGAATATGGAGATGTGTTTTCATTTCTGTCATTTTCCTAAATATGTAGAATATTTCATGAATTTTATAATAAGGAAATTGGGTAGTTCGAGTTTTAAATTAATTAATTAATTAATTAATTAATGATTTTTGACCTGAAAATATTATATAGTGAAGAAAATAACATTTTTGAATTTATATGATTTTTTGGGGTTTTCTTAAGTGTTTAAGAATGATATATAAATTGTTTTGAGTCTAAAGGGCTTATTTGTTTAATTAAATTGTTATGATATTAGTTAAATTGTAAAAAATAACTAGCACAAAAGTTATGGCATGTGACAGTTTTTTAAGAAATAAAATTTGTAAAGTTTTGCTAGCCAATATGCTTTTGACAAATTATAGATGTTTAGTGAAAAGAAATAATAATTTGGCAGTTTTTATGTTAATTATGGTCTTCCAATGTCGATATTGGCTATGTCGAGCTATCACTCACCACAGTTGTTGACGTGGAACAAAGCTATGCCACATCATGTCAACGAATTTGACCTGAAATGGATAGGATTTGGTTCTTGTCGAAGCTGAAACAAAAAAGCAAAGAGATGGTCTTCAACATGACGATGTCGATTTTTAAACATGCCGAGTTTCATACCAAGAGGCTTGTTGCCACGTTTTATATACTAGAAGACATGCTACCACATATTGCACTCTATGTTCGCCTCGATGACCAAGAAGACCCAGATGGTCATCATGCTACCCTTTTCTGCTTTCAACTTGTTATCGAGCCTAACCCATGCTTTTTGTTGTCATCGAGCCTAGTGCTTTATATGGTCATCGAACCTATGCCGCTTTTAATATTGTTATCGAGCCTTATCAATGCTTTTAACTAGTCTTCAAGTTTAAATAGGTGGATAACCTATGTACTATGAGGATCGACGACTTCATTGTCATCAGAGCATGATGCCATATGTTTAGTCTTCGAGTCTTAATAGGAGGAAAGCCTTATGCTTTCATATTAACATGATATGATGTCGAAATTGATCAAATTAAAATATTTTGAATGTAATAAACCTTATATCATTTTCAAACATATAATGGCAATACATTAAGTGATTTATAAAACGGTATTGAACTTTGAGAATATGAAAAGGTGATTTCCTTCTTAATTTTGAGGGTTCCTTATTTCATTAAGAAAATGATTACAAGGAATTAACTATGGATGTCTACGTCATTATGTGCATTTTATCAGTCATTATAAATGGTATTGTTGTCATATTCACTTCATCGTTGACCTATAACTACATTTTGGGGTATTTAGGGCAAAATAACCAGCTAGATTAACCCAATAGTGAATATAAATTTACTTAACTCCTAAGTGAGTAGAATTGCATTCAGGAGGTCGGGCAGACCAGAATATAGGATTCGCAGAACTGATCAAAAGATTATTGAGTTAGAAAGGTTTTTGTTTATGTTCTTCGGAGCATGAGAAGACGAGATGGATGTTTCACATACTATAGTTTTCTTATTTCTGCTGCATTACTATATTGTACATATCAGCATTTATGATGACATAGAGTTATAACTATCTAGGCTGATGATAGCACTTATGTTTTGTACCTCCAAAATTTCTATATCATAGTAACCCTTTTACTATTCTTTTGATATTATATATTATCGTTCCACCATGAGATTCGGATTTTGTTCTCTTCTGTCTTGCTATATTTCTTTTTTATTTTATTTTACCCTAACGTTACATCTTTCCAGCACTTGGATGCTTGGAATGTGAATGTCGTTGATGTATTAGTGTCAACATTCGGATGTCGAAGAGATATGTCGTTACATGTGGTAACAAAATTGAACGTTAAGCGAGAACCTTGGCTTTGGTAGGATATAACTCATTAATATATATGGTAATGGAATGTCCTAGCATGATTTAAGTATATTTTACATATGGGAGCGTATTTGTATTTGTTAAAAAATATACCTTAAAAGTAATTATAACAACAAATTAAAGATCTTATATAAGGTAACTTATATGAAATGCCAGTTGTTAAAGTGTAGTTCAATTAATGTAGGGATTAATGGTGTTCAATCATTACCCCACATTAATTGTTTTGTCATGCTCGGCCAGTATATGGGTGTAACAAACATGTTGTTAAGTGCCTAATTAATTGAGTTTAATTTGTGAATGTAATTTAACTATTTAATTAAAATTAGTTTTTGAATGATTGGTTTAACTTGATTAAAATGAAAGGAGTTATTATTTCTTAGTAATAATTTCAATTCAAATTAAGGTACCATTGAATTGGCTGTTAAAGAATTCGATAATAAAATGAACTATTAATGGAAAGTTAAATTTAGTTTGGTTTAAATTGATTTATTTTAATTGACGAATGAAATGAGAGATTTTTAGAATTGGTTTAGAAATTTCTTTAGTAATAAGAAAAGGCGAAATCTTTTAATTCTAAACTAAAGCTTTTGAAAATTGTATAGAAAGGCTTTTGGGAATAATTAATAAGTAATTAGTTCTTATTGGGTCAGAGCCTATTTGTAAACATAAGAAAGGGAGAAGAGATTATTTTCCCTTTGGATATATTGCACGTTCAATGTTGCATGTTCATTAACTCAGAAATTAAGATAAGGAAGAAAAACTCCAAACTGTACTTCAATGCCTAGCCTAAAATCTTCAAATTCTAATGGTAGAAATTCCTAGAGATTCTAAGAAATTCAAGCTATAGTCTTCCTTTCCATCTTCATCTTTTAGAACTCTCAATTTCTGATTTTAAATAACTTTATAATCTGTTGTATATTGTATGCAAAATTGCTGTTTTAGGGTTTTGTTGGATTGAGAAAATAGCTACATCAGTTAGTGTAAATTCTAACTAAGGAACTAAGAAATAAGATGGGTTAATCACTCACACAAATATCTCTATAATTGCAAATTATGTTGAAATAGTTGGGTTGAATTTGGATTTTTGGATGAAATGTGACTGCATGACTATCTATAACATTTACTGTAAAAAGTGATGAGAAACCCTGTTAGATATTAAACTGAAAATCTAAAATCTTATCTCTTTCTGAATCCTTTCTGTATGAAACTATTTCGAAGCTTGCATGTGTATATCGGAGTTCTAAGTGGCTAATATCAGTAGCTGGAGATCGGTGTATAGTCGTCAGAAACCCAAGGTTGATCGATGGAGGAGAAAGTGTTTGGAACACACATTCCAGGAATACCATCGGTGCTGTGCAATAGGTCGATCGGTCTGGGCCTGGAATTTGATTTCCAGGGTGTTTCTCTCCCTTACTTTGTTATGTATTTGAGCTTCCATTGTCTTACATTGTTTTGTTGATTTTCAAGTGTTATCCAATCTCGTCGTAGACTTGTTAAGTACAGTTAGCATCTTGATTGTTTTGCGCACTTCTTGCATTCATTTCCATTAGTTTGTAAATTTATATAAATAGATTTGGAGATGATATAAAGTTAGAACTATATGGACCAATTCATATCTATAACCTTGTGATGACCTAGTGTTTTATCGTAGTGAATTCTAGTGTAGTTATGGACTTTGAATCACTTTGGTTCAAAGATTTGGAATAATTATAAACTTATATATATATATATATATATATATATATATATATTTTATATAAAAGAGAGTTTATTTTAAGTTATAAATATCAAACTATTTTTTGAATTAATCAAATTCCTTTTATAAATTATTTTAACAAGTAGTGAAATATCAACATTAAGAAATTCTAGTATAAGGTTTATGGATTTGGAAATATGATTTTGGAAGTATAAACTTAAGTCGTTTAAAACAATTGTTAGAATACTAAATTGGGTTTGTAAAGTGAGTTTATGTTTTCGTACATAAACAGGTACTTATATAAGTGGCCTTAGGGATATGGGATTTTTGGAAAAATATGAAACTATGTTTTTTTTTCTGAAATAAAATGGCTATATTTAGAAAAGTAATAAATATGGTTTTGTAAGATAAATGGACACACATAGATATATATATATATATATATGTGGTTTTCAAAACATGGTTTGTTAACTAAGTATCTTGTATGGAAATTTCAGACAACTACGTAGAGCAATTTTGGAACAATTCGGATTTATGAAATATTTTATTGAATAGTTGATATTTGTGTGATGTTCAATAATAAAGGAATTTATGGAAAATTATAATATTTGCTTTCTAAATTATAGACTCAAAATGGAAAATGCTTTGAGAGCCTTTGTTTTATAATATAGGGGAGCACTAATAATCGATTCAGTGTTATCGATTGGTATAAATGCTCTCGAGTAATGCTTCATCGAATATTGTACAACTCATTAAATATAATATTTAAATGGCACTTACTAGTCCATTAAGAATACTCGAATTTCACCGGGCAGTATGAGATGCCTTGGTTAAGTTCTTATGATTGCTTTTGGAAAGTATTTAAAACTTCAAGATTGTATTCTCTTTTGGTGTTTGGTGGGATTGATAGTTCTTTAGGAGAATATAGTTCAGGTTTTCCGGTGGTATTCGTAACAGGTGAGATTTACTATCTTTGGGTAAATACTTGAATTTCACGAAGCGGTAAGGGACGCTTTGATTAAGTTCTTATGATTACTAAAAGTGATGGTATTTGACACTTTAGAGTTTACTATCTTTTGGTGTTCGGTGGGACCGATAAATTCTTAAGAGGCATACTTATGGATTTCTTTACGATCATAAATATATAATAATAATGAATAACCTAAAATCTTCGAGACATGGTTGCACGATCCTTGTGATCGGTCGAGTGTGTTCCATGATCCTCATGGTTGATCAAGATTCTGTGTTTCACGATTCTTATGATCGATCGAGATTCTATGTTCACGATCGTTGAGAACGGTTGTGATTATGTTTCATGGTATTGATGATCCTTGGTATTAGATCGATACGAGTGATACCACATTTTGTTTTCCACGATATGGAAAACCATTCAGATTAGTATGGTCGATAAAAGTGATTAGTATGGAATTGGTTTCTTTGTGTTAGGAATATTGTGTTTTATTTTAGAATTCTCTGTTTAGTGAGTAATCTATGTTTGTGACCTAAATATATACCCTATGTCTTGAGATAAATTCTGAGATAAATTAATTCGGCGCCTTGTCATGTTTTGGACATCTAGATTTACTAATATGCCATTTATTCTTGTGTTACATCTTATTCTCACTTTGACCACCACCCCGAGGCCCACATTAGTAAAGAGAATCATTGAGTAATTCTGTCTACTAATGCAAAGAATAAGGCTGGTTAAGGGCGACCTTCATATTCTTGCATTAGATAAGAGCTAAGTATATCGGTATTTGTGCTTATTTTTTTCCACCTCAGTTATTCGACATACTTAATCCCTATCTAATACACTACTATGGAGGCTATAGGATCGATTTAGAAACAAAACATAATAACTATACAATCTCAAATCACAGAACAACAACACGGATAATATATACATATACATACATCAAATGTAATACTACCCATCATAAGTGGTATTCAACCACAATATATACATACATACATCCCCAAAAAATAATATATATTCATCATATAGCTCCCAGCTAAAAAGACAACTGCAGAAAAACTATGCTATATCTAAAGCCGAAGACGGAGTCCAAAAGGTAAGCAAGCTAAGAGTCCAACTATCTAACCTGTAGCTCGGTCTGACCCGAGTAATAAATACACTGGTCAGGCTAGCTAGAACTTGATATTAGTAAAAGTTAAGAGGAACAAAAGTGCATGAGGGAATTATTCCGTTGATTATAAAGGAATGGTATACATATGGTTCAAATATAATTCCGTTGTATGGATTCACAAAGGGTTGTTGCATAATTGGGTTTAATTCAACATATGAAATCCATACTCAAGGCATTCAATATAAATGTAGGTAACCATACAAAAGCCATAAGAGAAACTCATTCAAATTCAAAACTAAAATATCATGGAACCCTCAAAAGGAGTTTAAAACTCATAAAAAAGAAATCACCTTATATAGCATCTCGTGTAGCACTAGGCATCGAGGTGACAAAAATATCTCAAAATGGTGAAATCGTATAAAACTCAGAAAACTTATAAAATCCGAATTGGTCAGATCCCCGATTGTAATGCTGAAGCTATGTTGCACGTGCTAAACTCTTGTCCAATGCTATTTATAATTAAGGTATCTAACTCGTGGACCTGAAGGTCATACTCTTGGTGACCGAAGTCACATAACTCGTGGTGACCGACGTCACATAACTCATGGTGACCGAAGTCACATAACTCAAATGACCCGAGAGTCTATAGCACTGGCATACTTGTGGATGTGTCACAAACGCTCAAAATGGAACCGGAAAAGTGTTAACATGCATTCCATACCACATGTTCACACTAAATGGTTTACTAACCGCTAGTTAACTCCACATCATAAAAATAAAATCTCAAATCTCAGAAATCTCAAAATACTCATATATCTTGCGTCGTATCATCGGCAAGAGCAAATAAATCACATAATGGTTTCTCATAAAACATGATTCCCGAAAAGGAAAATCTCATCTCAAGGCTTGCCTCATCTCATCGGCGAGTAAAAAAACATTTATAAATGTTTCTCATCGACTATTACTCTAATAATAGGAGATAACAAGAAGTATGGTTTATCCCTTGAATAAGATAATACAACACTTATGATCTATATTAAAATTTATCATTAAAACCATGCCCGAACAATCCAAGAAAACACATGATTCAATACTAAAGCATATGTGATATAGAGCTCTTAATATTTGCACTAAAATGAGCATCCAAACCATGCTTGGAAAACACAAGAGAAAACACCAAAAACTGGTGTAACAATTCAAGATAGACAGGAAGAAACCTAGGCGTTTTGCCCAGGCCTGTGTTTTGTTTGGCCAATTTTCCCCTTTTAAACATATAATTTGAGAAAACACAAAAGACGAAAGTTTTATAAGATATCCTAAGCTTTCCGAAATATTAAAAATTATTGAATTCCGATAAGAAACAAAAAAGATATGGCTAAAACAATTTTGAGATCTGAATTTCACTACTTCTGTCATTTTTGTGTTGGGACAGCAACATTAGATTGAACTTTCATCCATGTAAATTTTAAAATTTAATAAAAAACAAAGCTTAAAATTGAAGGTGATTTTCTTAGCTCGAAATCAAAGATAGAATCGTCAAAATTGGACTTACGATCAAAAGATACAGCCAAAACAATTCTTAGATCAGTTATCATTGTTGTTGTCGTTTCGCTCTCAGGATAGCAACAAATAAACATAGTTTTTACCAAGCTAACTTTGAAATTTCAAAAAATCATAACATAAAAGTAGAAGGTGATTTTCTTAGCATGAAATCAGAAAAAGTGTCACCAAAATTGGACTTGCGGATCAAAAGATACGGCCAAAACAATTCTTAGATCAACGATCATTGTTGCTGTCGTTTTGCTCTCGGGATAGCAACAACCAAACACAGTTTTGACCAAGCTGAATTTGAAATTTCAAAATACTCATAACATAAAATTTGAAGGCAATTTCCTTAGCATGAAATTTGAAAAAAAAAATCACCAAAATTGGACATACGGATCAAAAGACACGGCCAAAACAATTCTTAGATCGACGATCATTGTTGCTGTCGTTTTGCTCTCAGGATAGCAACAAACAAACACAGTTTTGACCAAGCCAACTTCGGTATTTTAGAAAAATCAAAACATAAAACTTTTAATACAAAGTCTAAGCTTTCTGGAACATCCAAAATTATTGAATTAGGATAAGAAAGGCCAAATTCGTTTCAGCTTCAATCCCAAAACAAATATTATTGTCATGATTTTTTTTCCAGCAAGTTCACCATTGTAAATCATCATTGAAAGCATGAATTCAAACTAGAAAGCGTGAGAGAAACATCACCTTAGATATGCAGCAAAGACTGGGTTGAAAACTTCAACAATTTGGATCAATTTGATGATTTTGAGGCTCCTTTATTAGCTTAAGCACCTGAAAATGCTGAAACAAGAACATGCAGTAACAAAGAATTTGGTTACGGACAATTTATATCACAAGTTCAGTACAAAGGCATAACTTTTTTCTTTTGTTTCTACTGAAAGTACTTTTGGAGGAGATAAAAATAATGAAAACTACGTAGAGTACAAAATTTCTCCGGCCAGAAGGTTTAGTGAGGCTAATGGATCAAGTTTCTACCCAAATAAGCCCATATGCAAAACACTTAGAGAAAAATGCAAAGATATGTACATATTTCACTTAATTTAACATTATATTCACGCTTTTTCTTCATTTTAAAGTCATATAAAATGCATGCATCTTAATGTATTGAAATAAAATAGTTATTGTGATAAAATAAAGTGTATTTTAACAATAAAACCCCATTTTTAACAATATTTATCAATTTACCCAATTTTAGTGTAGAAACACCATTTTTAAAGTATAACTTGTTCAAAAATTATTTTCTTAGTCAAATTAATTGCAATAAATCATTCTAATACTTTTTAATCATCAAAATAATATTTTCACACAATATATCACTTTTTATTTAATAAAAGACATAATTCTTCAATTTTACCTTTTGTACACAAGAAAAGGCTAATATTGGCAATAATTACTAATATTATCACATTGACTTAATTAAACTTCAATAAATGATTAATTTCACTCCAATTTCTCAAAATAAATTTTTTAAACTTTATTTCCATCAATTTGAATTTATTTCAACAATTAAATGTTGAAATACATCCCTTGGTAAATTTATTAACTCAAATTTACTTATATTCCCATATTTTCCATTTTATTAACCAAATCTCCAAATAATGAATTCTAATCCAATATTTAACTTCAACCATATTTTTTATTTGAAATAAACAATTTAAAACCAAATTTGTTTTCTCCATTTTATTTTATTTTCAATATTAAACTATAACTAGTGTTATAATTTAATATTTCAGGTATTCACCAATACCAGCGTTGCTACAGACTTCCCCCTTATAAAAATTGCATCCTCGAAATTTCTATAGGAAATCTATGTTCAACACTATTCATTTCATCAACAAAGGGAATTTAGCTAGATTTAAATGGAAAATTCTTACCTTCTTCATAGGAAGATAAGAATCTAGGATACGATTGCTCGATGAATTCTCTGGTTTCCCAAGTGCAGTCATTGGGTTATTAGACCATTGTCTTCACGAGCGAAACACTCTTGTTTTGAAGACGCCTAGTCTCTGAAGCAAGAACTTTCACCGGGCGCTGCATATAAGATAGATCAGGGGAGAATTCCAACTTCTCTAAAGCACGAGAATCAAGCATAGAATCAGGGTCTCATAGACACTTCCTCAACTAAGAGACGTGGAATACGTCGTGAACTCCAGAGAACTGCTCAGGAAGTGCTACACGATATGCAACAGGCCCGATACGCTCTGTAATAGGAAATGGCCCAATATAGTGTGGTGTCAATTTCCTTGTTTGGTTGAAGCGTACCACTCCCTTCAGAGGAGAAGCTCGGATATAAACAAGATTACCTACTGAGAATCAAGAGCCCCTCTACGGTTTTCTTCATAGGATTTCTACCGACTTTGAGCCTCTTTCATTCTCTCTTAAATAAGCTAGATTCCTCAAATGATTCTCGAACTGACTCGGGGCCAAGAATGAGCTTTTTCCCCAACTCGAGCCAACAAGATGGAGAACGACGTGGTCTTCCATATAAGGCTTCGAAAGGAGCCACGCCAATAGAAGATTGATAGCTATAATTGTATGCAAACTCAACTGGAGGAAGATGATCCTCCCAGCTACCACCAAAATCCAAGATACAAGCACAACGTAAGTCTTCCAAGATACGATTCACCCGCTCGGTCTGTCCATCAGACTATGGGTGATAAGTTGTGCTAAGATGAAGTTTTATGCCTAAAGCTTACTGAAGACTCCACCAAAAGTGACTCGTGAAAAGTGGATCATGATCACGTACAATAGATGAAGGAACACCATGCAGTTGCATGATCTCCTTAATACACAGCTTTGGTAAGAGAGATGTCGTCCTATTAGATTTAATAAGAATGAAATGTGCGGACTTGGTGAGACGGTCTAAAACAACACAAATACTGCTATGGCCTGACTTCAAATGAGGTAAGCCATCGATGAAATTCATAGAAACTTGGTCCCATTTCGAAAATGGAACCTCTAAAGGCTGAAGAAGACCACTGGGTCGCTAATGCTTGGCCTTAATGAGCTGACAAGTCATGCAGTTGCTTACATAATTTGCTATATCTCACTTCATGCCTTTCTAGTAATAGAGAGGACACATATCAGCATCCATCTTGCTACTGCCACGATAAATAGTATACTTAGAATGGTGACAATCGGTTAGAATGTCCCGCTTAAGTTTTGGAATAGAAGACATGACCAGATGGTTCTTCTTTCGAAGACACGCATGAATATCAATGCTGAAAAACCTCATCTCCATATCATCGTGGGATTCAGACTTTGAATAAGAGCAGATATATCGGAATCTTGCTGCTGTGCCTCGGCAATTCGATCAAGAAGAGTAGGGCGAGCTTCCATGCAATACAATAGAATAGGTGAATCTAAAGTAGAAGCACGATCATGAATATCACACATGGAAAGAGTCTCAAGAACTTTCCACTCTACAATCATTATAGAAACAATAGCTGAATGCTTGCGACTCAAAGCATCAGCCACTCGATTCCCCTTGCCAGGGGTATACTGGATATCGAATTCATACGAAGCTAGAAACTCGAGCCAATGTTGCTGTCGTAGGTTGAGCTCCTTCTGAGTGAATAAGTATTTGAGAGACTTATGATCGGTAAAGAGAGTAAAGTGCTCTCCCAACAAATAATGACGCCACATCTTCAAATCAAAGACAATGGCGCAAGGTCTGAATCGTGGGTAGCGTACCAAACCTCGTTCGGACGTAATTGCCTTTAAGCGTAGGCAACTACCCTATCCCTCTGCATAAGAACAGCACCGAGGCCATTATGACCGGCATTGGTATAGACAATAAGATCATGATTCCCTTTGAGAACCACAAGGACAGAAGCATTAGTGAGAAGCTCCTTCGATCTCTGAAAAGAAGCCTCACACTTATCTAACCATATATAGCGAACGCCTTTCCTCGTAAGGCTAGTCAAGGAAAGCACAATACGGGAAAAGTCTTTGATGAATCGACGGTAATAACCCGCCAAGCCCAGAAAGCTACGAATCTCATGAACATTCTTAGGCTTCTTTCAATTCGGTATGGCTTCGATCTTCGAAGGATCGATGAAATGCCTTTAGAAGAAAAAAGGTGGCCTAAGAACTTAACTTGCTTTTCCCAGAAATGACACTTAGAAAGCTTTGCTTTGAGTTGATGCTGTCGAAGAGCACTCAAAACAATTTTAAGATGTCGAGTATGGTCTGCTTTGGACTTAGAACATACAAGAATGTCATCGATGAAAACAAGAACAAGCTTATCGAGATAGTCCCAGAATACTCAATTCATAAGGTCGACGAAATAAGTAAGGGAGTTCGTCAAACTGAACGGCATGACGAGCCACTCATATGAATCATAGCGACTACGGAAGCTATAAGTGGAATGCTATCTTCCGCAATTCGAAGCTGGTGAAATTTCATGGCAAGGTCAAGTTGTGAGAAGAAACTAGCGCCACTCAACTGATTGAATATATCGTTGATCCTAGGTGATGGATAGCGGTTCTTGATGGTCAAATCATTAAGCTTTCGATAATCGATGCATAGCCTAAGTGTTCCATCGGACTTCCTCACGAATATCACCGTGGTTCCCCATGGTGAAGAACTAGATCGAATGAAATGCTTGGCTTCAATGTCTAGGAATTGTTTCCTGAGTTCCTCATTCTCTTTGGTAGACATCCTTGTGGGAGGACGACTAACACGCTGTGCACCTAGAATAAGGTCGATGCGGAACTCGATAGCCTGCTTAGGTGGTAATCCCAAAACAGGCTCAAATAAGTCTAGAAAGTCACAAACAACAGGAATTCGAGACACATCATCATCATCGTCCCGAGATTCAAAAGAGAATAGAGAAGCTGCGGAATCGTCGTCGACGTCCCGAAGTATAAGAGACAACTGAGTAATAGAATCGGGATGTCAAAGATATAAGACCCTCTCTAAACATAGAATCCTGGCATCATATCGAACTAGCAAGTCCATACCCAATATCATATCGAAACCAAGACAAGGAACCACGTGCGGATTCGCACGGAAGGGAAAGCCACAAATAAGAATCTCAACATCGTCACAAAGCATACTAAGGGTTGAGGATCCCCCGATAGGATTCATAATCCACAAAAAGGTAATCAAACAAGAAACATCCAATTGTAAAGCATCAACGAGTTCCCTCGATACGAATGAATGCAATGCACCCGTATCGAAGAGCACTTTAATAGAAAGACCATGGAATAGAATGGAACCCTCTGGAATAGTAGAAGACATACCTCGAGACTAAGAAGCACTACCAGAAGCCTTTTCCACATTCAGATTTCCAAAACAGGAATCCCTCTTCTTCTTAAGGAAAGTAGAAATCATGTGTACCTCTTGCTTGCAAAAGAGACGCTTGCAAGGATGAGGACACTCGCGAGCTAGATGGTCTCGAGAATCACATTTGAAACAGGCTAAGACCTTGGTTGAATGAGGTATGGCATGAGGATGAGAACTAGAACTACCTTGCTTCTTCTTCTTCTTAGGAGAGAATGTCTTGGATCGCTGAAAAGGGAATCTCTCCTTATTCGGGTTCTTTCGAACCTCGGCTTCATCACCACTATCTTTTTCTTTTTCGACGGCTTCGAGATGAAGTGCCGAATCTACAAATTCCTTGAATGATAGCTTGAGCTGAAACATAAGCGACTTCTTCAAATACTTCTTATGTCCAGATACGAACATAAGATTCTTCTTGTATGGGTTCAAATGTATTCAAGCCCATATTTAGAGAATCGAAGGGTGAAACATAATCGGATACAGATGACTTGTCCTGCTTCAACTCAAGGAAGCGATGTGCAAGGAATGCCTTCTCGGACTCTAGTATGAATTTGAGCTCAAAACGATCTCGGAAATGCTGCTAAGTGAGGGTAGACTCATCCATCTCTGTAATAAGAAGCTTATACCAGTCTAATGCTCGTTCTTGTAGCATACTCGATGCCACAAGAACTCGATGATGATCGGATATCTCCATGAGAGTAAAAATATGCTTGTAAGTATGGATATAAGCCTAAACCTCTAGAACGGTCTCGGAGCCTTCGAATGGCTTGCCTTCGAGGTGGGTGAAGTCGCTGGGCATGCATGCAAATGAGGATATGCACGAAGGAGAGAAGTGAGCTAGTGCAGGAGGCTAAGCGCTCCTAATAAGCTCGAGAATCTAGTCGTCGACATATAAACCCCTTCGGGACGAGAACCGCTGAACGGTCCTGCCTCCATAGTGCGACCTCTTCCCCTTCCAAACATTGCTGAAAGATAAGATAAGATAGGATTATTCATAGGGGTAGATATTAGCAATTCAAATGCGGTAAATAAGGAATACTATGGAATTAAAATTAAAATTCATAGACATATTCCTTTCTATCTACCCCAAAGGAATCAAAAGGTAAAGGACAATGTCGGGTTTGGCTGTCAATTGGATATGATATTTACGAGTGTATTATACTTGATGTATGATAATCATGTATATTGTTCTGTGTTTATTATATTTCATTTTGAATCCTGCTCTGATACCATGCTATGACGCCCCACCCCGAGGCCCACATCAGTAAAGAGAATTACTGAGTAAATCTGTTTACTAATGTAGAAAATAGGGCCGGTTAAGGGTTACCATCATAGTCTTGCATTAGACAAGAGCTAAATATGTCGGTATTTGTGCTCTTTTTTTCCATCTCAGATACATACTTAATCCCTACTAATACACTACTATGGTGGCTACAGATCGATTCAGAAATAAAACATAATAACTATATAATCTCAAATCATAGAACAACAACATAGATAATATATATATATATACACATACATCAAATGTTATACAACCTGTCACAAGTGGTGTTCAACCGCAATATATATATATACATCCCCACAAAAGAATATATATTCATCATATAGTTCCCAACCAAAAAGACAACTACACAAAAACTATGTTATATCCAAAGCCGAAGATGGAGTCCAAAAGGTAAGCAAGCTAAGAGCCCAACTACCTAACATGTAACTCGTTCTGACTCGAGTAATAAATACATGGGTCAGGATAGCTAGAACTTGATATTAGTAAAAGTTAAGAGGAATAAAAGTGCATAAGGGAATTCTTTCTTTAACTATAAAGAAATGATATACATATGGTTCAAATATAATTCCATTGTATCGATTCACAAAGGGTTTTCGCATAGTTGGGTTTAATTCAACATAAGAAATCCATACTCAAGGCATTCAACATAAATGTAGGTAACCATACAAAAGCCATAAGGGAAACTCATCCAAATTCAAAACTCAAATATCATGGCACCCTAAAAAGGATTTCAAAACTCATAAAAAAGAAATCACCTTATATAGCATCGCATGTAGCACTAGGCTATCGAGGTAACAAAAATATCTCAAAATGGTGAAATAGTATAAAACTCAGAAAACTCGGATTGGCTAAATCCCCGATTGTAATGCCGAAGCAATGATACACGTGCTAAACTATTATCCAGTATTATTTATAATTTAGGTACCTAACTCGTGGACCCAAAGGTCATACTCATGGTGACCAAAGTCACATAACTCGTGGTGACCGAAATCACATAACTCATGGTGATGGAAGTCACATAACTCAGACGACCCGAAGGTCTACAGCATCGCATACTCGTGGATGTGTTACAAAATCTCGAAAAAAAGTGTTAATGTGCGTCCCATATCGCACATTCACACTAAACGGTTTACTAACCATGCACGTTCACACTAAATGGTTTACTAATCGCTAGTTAACTCCATTATCATAAAATAGAATCTCAAATCTTGGAAATTTCAAAATACTCATATATCTTGCCTCGTATCATCGACAAGTGCAAATAAATCTCATAATGGTTTCTCATAAACCATAATTTTCGAAAAGGGAAATCTCATCTCAAGACTCACCTCATCTCATCGTCGAGTAAAACAACATCTATAAATAGTTCTCATCGATTATTACCCCTATAAGAGGAGATCACAAGAAGCATAATTTATCCCTTAAATAAGATAATACAACGCTTAAGTTCTATATTAAAATTTACCATTAGAACCATGGCCGAACAATTCAAACACAATTCAATACTAAAGCATATGTGATATAAAGCTATCAATATTTGCATTCAAATGATCATCAAAATCATGCTCTGAAAACACAAGAGAAAGCACCAAAAACTGGTGTAACAATTAAAGATAGACAGGAAGAAATCTGGACGTTCTGCCCAGGCTTGTGTTTTGTTTGGTCAGTTTGACCCTTTTAAACATATAATTTCATAACACAAAACATGAAAATTGTATAAGATATCCTAAGCTTTTCGAGACATTAAAAATTATTTAATTCTGATAAGAAATGAAAAGGTTATGGCTAAAACAACTCTAAGATCTGAATTTCACTACTTCTGTCATTTTGGTCTTGGGACAGCGACCTTAGATTGAACTTTCAACCATGTAAATTTCAAAATTTGATAAAATCCAAAACATAAAAGTTGAAAATGATTTTCTTAGTTTTAAATCAGAAAAAGATTCATCAAAATTGGACTTACGGATCAAAAGATATGGTCAAAATAATTCTTAGATCAACGATCATTGTTGCTGTCGTTTTGCTTTCGGGATAGCAACAAAGAAACATAGTTTGACCAAGCTAACTTCGAAATTTTAGAAAACTCATAGCATAAAAGTTGAAGGTGATTTTCTTTTCTTGAAATCAGAAAAAGAATCACTAAAATTGTACTTACGGATCAAAAGATACGAGCAAAACAATTCTTAGATCAACGATCATTATTGCTGTCATTTTGCTCTAGGGATAGCAATAAACAAACACAGTTTTGATCAAGATAACTTCGAAATTTCAGAAAACTCATAACATAAAAATTGAAGGTGATTTTATTAGCTTGAAATCAAAAAAAATCACCAAAATTGGACTAACGGATCAAAAGATACGGCTAAAACAATTCTTAGATCAACGATCATTGTTGCTGTCGTTTTGCTCTCGGGATAGCAATAAACAAACACAGTTCTGACCAAGCTAACTTCAAAATTTCAAAAAACTCAAAGCATAAAACTTTTAGTACAAAGTCTAAGCTCTTTGGAACATCTTAAATTATTGAATTTGGAGAAGAAAGGCCAAATTCGTTTTAGCTTCAATCCCAGAACAAATATTACTGGAATGTTTTTTTTTCAGCAAGTGCACCACTGTAAATCATTATTAAATGCATGAATTCAAACTAGAAAGCGTGAGGGAACCCTCACCTTAGATATTCAGCAAAGATTAGGTTGAAAGCTTCACCGATTTGAATCAATTTGATGATTTTGAGGCTCCTTTATTAGCTTCAGCACCTGAAAATGCTGAAATAAGAACATGCGGTAACAAAGAATTGGTTACAGACAATTCATATCACAAGTCCAAAGCTTTTTGATGAAATTTATATAGCATTGGGTAGAGATTACCTTGTAGATTCTTGTTTTATTGATTGTCTTCTTTAATTTGCAACAGATTTTGTGAATTTTGGTTTTAATTGCAAAAAGTCGTGACGTTTTCTTTTATTTCTACTGAAAGTACTTTTGGAGGAGATAAGAATAATTACATACAGTACAAAGTTTCTCGGTTAGAAGGTTTAGTGAGGCTAATGAATCAAGTTTCTACCCAAATAAGCCCATATGCAAAACGCTTAGAGAAAAATGCAAGGATATGTACATATTTCACTTAATTTAACAATATATTCACACTTTTTATTCATTTTGAAGTCATATAAAATGCATTCATCTTAATGTATTGAAATAAAATAGTTATTGTGACAAAATAAAATTTATTTTAACAATGAAAAGAGAATCTTAACAATAAAACCCCATTTTTAACAATATTTATCAATTTACACAATTTCAGTGTAAAAACGCCATTTTTAAACCATAACTTGTTCAAAAATTATTTTCTTAGTCAATGAATTGCAATAAATCGTTCTAATACATTTTAATCATCAAAATAATATTTTCAAACAATATATCACTTTTTATTTAATAAAAGACATATTTCTTCATATTTTACCTTTTATATACAATAAAAGGCTAATATTGGCAGTAATTACCAATATTATCAATCATATTGACTTAATTAAACTACAATAAATGATTAATTTTACTCTAATTTCTCAAAAATGAAGTTTTTTTAACTTTATTTCCATTAATTTGGATTTATTTCAACAATTAAACGTCGAAATACATCATTTGGTAATTTATTAACTGAAATTTACTTATATTCCCACATTTTCCATTTTATTAACCAAATCTCCAGATAATAAATTCTAACCCAATATTTAACTTCAACTATATTGTTTATTTGAAATAAACAATTTAAAACCAAATTTGTTTTCTCCATTTCATTTTATTCTCAATATTAAACTATAACTATTGTTATAATTTAATATTTCAGGTAATCACCAATACCAGGGTTGATGCACTCACCGTTTTGGATATTTAGAGATAGTCTGACTCTTTTATTTTATAATACTCAAGTTAGACCGAGACTTTTCAAGTTATAGGATAGGTAGACCTTTGGATGGTTGGGCTAGCAGAGATAGATAAACCGTTTTGACTTTTAATTTATCTCATATAGGATTTTGAGTTCGTGATTTGTAACATATGTATGTAGTGTAGGTTTTGTATTTCATTTTGTAAACCCACCATACATATATGTATATGATATTTATTATTTAGTTATGATCTATAATTACTGTTTTAAATGATATACTGTTCTTATTTTGAGAAATTGATGTGTTTATTCCTTTCAACTAAGATTTACTGTCAAATTTTATTCCAGAGCTTTAGTAAAATGGTAAGCATGATGTATCGGCGTTAGCTTAAAGTTATATTCACATTTTGTTGTCCTTAATAAGCCGTATTCTCCATATTATTAGAAGACTTTATTTATAATGATCTTCAATAATATGGGTATAACGCTGGGGTAGTTACAATAGGCATTAACTTTTATTTGTTGCTTGTTGATTTGTGCTCGACTAGTTTATGGTAGTTTTTCCTTTTTACTACATGAGTTGGGTAGATGGTATTTGCGGATGCATTGAAATAAACACCTGGTGAATTTAGTTTCACAGTTTGACTATAAGGCATTTGGTGGAAATATTTGCTTAAAAGTTAGCTTAGTAAAAGATGTTTATTTTAATATGAGAAAGATAAGATATTTTGTCAAATAAATATTTTTAAAATAATTTCGTATAAGTAAGTGATTTTATATAACTATAATTTATGAAACATGGTTTATAAGGAAGAAGGATTTAATTGATATTTTTAAAAACTTATATCCCAATGTCTTTAAAAATGTTTTTCAAGATTTTGGAGAAAATAATGGTAGTATTATTCGAATGTAAGTATTTGGGAAATTGGTATATGAAATAGAGACCATGGTACTTAGTAATATTTATGAACTATTTGATACCATTTCAAAATGATTTTGGTTAAGTCCAAAAGGTATGAATTAGATGTATTAAACTCACTAATGTCGCTTGAAAATAATTCGGGTGATGGCTTCAACATCATCGGCATTTATTTTTGGGTTTCAAAGTGGGTGTAACAACCCAGTTGTTAACTATATCATTAATTAAATTTGACCGTGGATAAATAAAATCTAAATTGTTATTTGTGTAATTTAATTCTAAAATTAAATCTAATTTTGTGAACATTTGATTTAATGTACGTTTAAATAATCTTATGATAAAAATTTACAATTTTATTAGTGTGATTTACAATTAAAATTAAATTTGAGGTTTATTAAATTGGAAGTTCAATAAATATCATTTTTGCGAACTTAATTCTTATAATTGGTAATATAAGCATAATTTTGGAGAACAGTGTAAATTTTATTAAATATGAATATTGTGATTTACTATTTTTAAAATGATAATTTTTAAAATTAACGGTTCAATTATTTTATTGAAATAAAGAGAATAACTTTTATTAGTTAAGCCATATATATATATATAATAAGATAAATCAATCCTTGTAAAAATGGGAATTTTATCTTGTGAACGTATTTGGTAAACTTTGAGAGATTAGTTTATGTAAAATAAAACATTGTTTAGGATAAGAATAGTGTATAGTTTAGCAACACTTCTAATTGGTTTAAGTTTAGTAACACATGTCCTTGTTGGATCCCTACCTTACCCTCTTGGCCCATTTGGCATAAGTTTGAGAAGAGAAATAAAACACTACACTTTCTTCCTCTTCTCAATTTAGTTCCAGAAACAAAAACTAAAAGTAAAACCTTCAAAGTAGAAAATCTTAGCTCCTAAATCATCTCAATTCTAGTGCAAATCAAAGGGCTTTTGGTCAATACTTGTAAAAATCAAAGCTAGGTAACCTTATCTACCTTCCAGACCCATAGAAGTATGATTTTTTTTGGTTTTTAATCTTAGAGCTGCTGGTTGAATTTAGCTTTCTGAGCATCTAGATGTATTTGAGATTAGCAAAGAGATTGCAAGGTAGTAGCAACGCTTTGGATAAGATAAGCAAGCTAGGAAGTTTTAAAGGTGAGTTAATCACTCGCATATCTATTTCTAAATCTTTGTTGTTGTGCATAATTTTTTGAGTGATTTATTGATTGAATTGTTTGCAAATTTGGTAATAAACTTGAGAGATTGTTGTGTTCTTGTTTGCTAAAAATTTAGTGCCAAAATTGCTACAGTAAAAAAAAGAGATATCATAATGTAGGATAGTTCAAAAACTCAATCGTTTTATGGTAGAAAGTTCTTTCAGTTAGCTACAAGTTATATATTGATCACTTTTTGAAATTCGGAAGTTTATCAAGTCGAAATCGAGTTTGAATCAGATAGTGTTGCTTTATTCCTGTGTATTTGCTAGGTTGAAACTTGAAATTAAAATGGCCACAATTTTTTTGTTCCTTATCGAAATTCAATGATTTTTTATGTTTAGAAAAACCTAGATTATGAACTATAACTTTGATGTTTAGATTTTTGCAATATTTTGTGGTTTACATGGTTGAATTTAGATTTTAGTATCACTGTCCCGAGAATAAACGAAAAGGATAATGAAGTTAAAATCTGAGAATTTTTTAAGTCATAACTTTTTCGTTACTTACCGGAATTCAATGATTTTTGATGTTCTAGAAAGCTTAGATTTTTATGTAAAACTTTCATGTTCAAAATTATGAGATTTATGTGGTCATAACTACAGATATTTAAACCCTAAATTTGAGTTAAATGAAATAAGTTTATAAGGTTTGTATAAAAGTAATCCTACGAAAGAGAATTACTTATATTTATAAATCTTAGAATTGTTTCTAAGTTAAGTTAATAGATATTAAAATTGATTTTTAGCAAGTTATTTATATATTAAGTATGGTTAGTAAAATATTTATGGATTTGGAAATATGACTTTGGAAATATAAATCTAATCTATTTTTACATAAAAATAATTATTGATTTGGAATATAAAAATTAAGGTATTATTAAATAAATAATATAGGATTCATGGAATTTGGAAATTGATTTTGAAAAGTATAAATTTTATTTCTAAATAAAATGGTTAAATTTTAATATTGATTTAAAAGGGTAATTAAATATGGTTTTAAAAACATAGTTTTGTGAATAATTCAACTATATGGAAATTTGAGACAACCTTGTGTATATAAGTGACATCTTGAAAAAATATGGGTTTTCAAAATATTTTATCAAATAAGTGAACATTTTTAATCTAAATAATAAAAGGACTTATGGAAATTTATAATAAGTATTTTTTAACAATAAAATCAAAGAGAAAAATTGTTTTGAGAACCTTAATTTATAATTTTGGGAGTGTTATTATTCAACTTAATGTTATCGGTTGGTTTCAATGCTTTCGAATAATGCTTCATCGAATATGGTATAATTCATTGAATAGAATGTTTGGGTGGAATTTACTAACTCATTAGCGAATCCTCGAACTTAACTGGGTAGTATGGGCTGCTAAGTCAAATTCTTGTGATCGTATGCAACATCCTGATATTTCCAACCATTCACGTTCGCACATGTCGGACTTGAATTGTGCAAAATATCATATTGTTAATTTATATTTGGAAAAACTCAGCATATACAGTAAATAAATAATTCATACTATCACAGATACAGAGTAATATAACAATAAGCAGCGGAAACAAAAGAATAGTGGTTCATGAAGCTACTATATATGTAATAGAGTTAAACAAGATACAATAGAAGTTTCGAATACATAGAAGTCTCAATACAATAGTCAAATAACAAAATCTGAATACATTACTAGAGTCAACTGAATAACTGGAAGCTAAATAGATGTAGATGTATCTCCAAGCGAAGCTCCAGCTGCAAAGGTGAGTCTCAAATGCTGTGAACTCAGTGTGACCCGAGTGTAAATCAAAACACAAAACACTCGAGTCAGGGTTAACATTCTTATATCAATAAATCCAACTCAAGTAAAATATCAACTGAAATACAACTAACTTAAAGGATGTTTGGGATAACCATCCTCTAAGGATCCGTGCAACTATCTACTATGTAGTAATATACGATATTATAATAATGTCCATAGTAAACTATTAAAATAGCGTTAAGGCGTTACTCATATCCCCCTTAACATATTTTATAGTGCCATAGTCTATATAATACCATGATACCCCGTAAACTGGAGCTATCAGAGGGCACTCCATAAGTAGGACACAAAAAAACTCATAGTGGTCTCGATATAGTAGGTGACACGACACAACTAGGTAATGCTTGAGTAGATATACCAATTACACTTCTGGGCTGGTGGTAATGCATAGCCACAGAAATCGCCCACCTTAAGCCATACTCCCAAAAGGGTGCACCTAAAATCACAAAGTATTAGAACAGTAAACGATGGAGTGAGTCCAACCGGAGGAGCTGTGTCAATTGCTCCTGTTTTAGCCACCTTATGCCAACTCTTGGGAGTCGGGTCCACGTATATACCGCATGTAGGATCATCGCCGCCATCCTACTTCATTCTGGAATCTCCACTGCGTACACGGTTGTTAAAGAGGTTTTCGGCATTGGCAGTGAGTATGACAATATCCAATCCCAGTCTCTTTAACAACCAATCGTTATTATAACACCGCAGTCATTTCAAAATAGTTTATACTTCAAAACCAAAATATCGTTTCCATTTCAAAACCATATCGATACGATATCATTTTCACTTCAAATATATTCATTCCTAAAAAGTCATAGCACTTTCAAAGTTATAACACTTTCGAAATCAAAACACTTGAAATCAAAATACTTTGAAATCACAACACTTTGAAATCATATCACTTTGAAGTCATAACACTTTGGAAAACCATAACACATTCCTTAAACAGTTTAGATATTAATAATAGTATATAAAATAAAATATTTATAAAATAAGTTAATAAAATAAAATATTTAAAAAATAAGTTAGTTTATATAAAAAGTTATAATTTAAAATAGTTTATATTAAAATAATTAGTAAATCAAAATAGTTTATATTAAAAATAGTATATATTAAAAATGCTTTATTAAAATGGTTTATAAAGTAAAATATATAAATAGTTTTAAGTATAATTTAACAATACTTTATATAATAAAATAAGTTCCTCAAATTTCACAAATCGATTCAAATCAATTCGAATTCCAAAAATTCAAATTTAGTTAAATCTCAATTCATAAATTTCAAATCAATTCAGTTTTTAAATAAACCATTTCATATTATATCGATTTCGAATACAGATTTGAACCATAAAATACACCATTTCAATTTCAATATATTCAAAGCTTTAAATATTCAACCTTTTCAAAACTAAATTTGATAATTTCATTTATATCTCAATTTAAGTTCATTAATATTTAGTTTGAATATTCACTTAATAAAATCAAATATCATCTAAATGAATCCCAAATTTCAAATAAACTAAATGTTTCCTTCAATTTATTTAACATGAAACATTCATTTAATCACCTTAAACAAAAATCAAGTTATAAAATCATATCTTTTAAAAATCTCAAATTCAATAAGTTTCAAATTGATTTAACTAAATAAAGTTCTTAATTAAGTACAATTTTCAAATAAATTCAAATTTATCTTCCCAGCCATAACTTATAAAATCATTATAAAATCTAATTTAAAATATAAATTTAAATAAATATTTAAACATATATATAATAATTAAATTAAACTTTATTAAATTAAATCTTGTTATTTATATTAAAACTTATTTTTATATATTTAAAAATAGTAAAGTTTATAAGTAGAATCTTAAAAATTCAAAATTTCAAAACTAATTAAAAACTTTAAAATTTTCAACATATAATTTTAAAGATCTAAAATTTAAACCTTTAAAAAATACATTTATATATATAATATCTAAAAATCAATATTTATTAAAATCGTATATTTCTTTTCAAAACCTTCAAATCATTTTCAAAATATATATAGACCAATTGTATCTGTATATAATTTTCTATCCTATGGTCAAATGATACAGATATTTATCATTTCAATCTATAATTTAAATAAATATATACGGGTATATATCTTTTCAACCCGCAATCCCAAATCCGACTCAATGAAAATCGCTTGGGTTTATCATTTCAACCCATAACAATTTTCTCATATTCTACCGATCGTTCAGATATGTATCATTTCAACCCATAAGGAATTCTATACTAAAAGAGAACTTGTAGAGTGAGAACATATTTGATAATAAAATAATATGAATATATCATCAATATAAATAACAGATAATGGTATCAGATATCACAGGTGAACAGATACAGATAATAGCATATATATACCAATGTAAATAACTAATAGCAGCATATTTCAATTGTCGTTTCAATTGAAATCAAATTTAATATACATGAAAACGTTAATCGCAAGTGATTGCTAACCTTTCGAGGGTAGAGAATACAAAAGATGACTCGGATACGCACACTGATATGGACATGAACAAATCAAAAAGATGTTGTGACCAATTTGGACACTGGATTGATCAAGATAAATGATATAAGTGAACACATATATAACTATATATAACTATATATAACTATATACATATATAAATCATATGCCAAATTCAAACTATATTAAATTATATATGTGTGTTTATGTATTTCAAAATCTTTATTTTAAATTAAAACGTACATATTAAAATAAACATATCTGCATGGTATATTTTGAAATAAATACATATACACTTATCAAAAATGCAAATTACTTATACATTTTAAGTATGTTTAATTGAAAATATCTATATATATTTTTCAAAATCAATTTAAACATATACCAATACAAAACCCAAACTCATGTATAAACAAACTTATATATACCTAAATATATAACTTACTAATCATAATAACAAAGCAGACATATATATCATACTGCAGCAGCTTCTATATTAGTTATATATACATAATCTAAAGTCATATAACTGAAACGAAAACAATTATATTAGAAAACTAACATATATAAGGTATATATATTTTTAAACTTACATATAAATATATATATGTATGTATGTATGTATTTAAAACATAACTTTCATATAAATACATTTAAATATACGTATACACCTTATATATACAGTGTTCACAAAATCTCTTTCATTTTTTCCCCTTTTTTTCTTTTTTTGTAAGTGTATATTATATATAAGACTGCAAAATGTATAATAAAGAACAGAGCAGCTTTCAGGTTGAAAGGATATATATGGCTACATGCTTATTTTTACAATATTGAAATCAAATGTTTAATGAATAAAATATACTACCTTTCAAATATATACACCTTTATGTATATATAAAGCTCTATGTGTATATGATAAAAAGAATAAAATAAAAGAGAATCAATATATAACAACAATATTTGCAACTTCTTTAACGTACACAGACCGAACATATAAATTTACGAACCTATGTATATTTAAAACTGACTCAGATATAACTTTCAGTAACTAAACATAAAAACTTATCTACGTATATCAAAATAAACTATTTATAAACTAATATATTATAAACAACAACATTAAAACTTGCATATATATACAGTACCATGATAATGTAAATCGGATTTATTCATATTAATATACATACTATATATTGAATATGCGCTTTGCGCTTATATGATTTTTGTTTGATGATAATAAACATATATACATTCATTTAAATGTATTTGATAATATACTATTTATTTTCACAGATTAAATAAATATTTGCCGAATAAAATAAATAACACAGAATTTGAATTCAAACGAATATTTTATTCAAATAAATATTTATTACAACTTTGAATAGTACAATTTCAAGCTCTCACTATAACTATACAACTTTGATTACAATTACATCACATTTCATATTTAAACAGGTCACCTCACTACATATCACTCACACTCGTATTTATCTTCAACTGCATTCTAGTTTGAATCCAGCATCTGAGCAATCTGCAAAAATATTCACTAACGCAGTAAAATTGAAAAGGAAATATTTTTGCAGTATAAAATAAAACGTGAATTTTAAAAATATAATTTGCCTCAGTTATTTGGGTTGTTCGTCATCATTTAAATTTGAATTCATCATACACGAACAACTTGTGACATACATAGTGTATCACTGTATATGCCACAAGGCCGTGCACACCGATATATACACTTGATAATGCTACAGGGACAGGTGAGCACAGGTCAAACCCAAATGCAAAGCCGGGTTCAACGCACGTGCAATATATTTAAAATCACGACACAAGCACAAGGTCAAACCCGAGCTGCAAAACTGGGTTCAACACAGGGCAGGTGCACAGTTACAACCAACTACATGCAAGAGGCAACAAAGACCAATCAGTAGCATGCTAACGAATTATCAAACTTCACAAGCAATGACCCGTGCAATGACCAAGAAATGACCAAACAAAGCCAGTTCAACAAAGATCAAGTCATGGAGTCGCAGTCACAATGAAACTGCAGTGGAACAGCTGCAACATGAATGAAAAGACCAGACACTATAGCATGTACAAACCAAATAAGTCAGACCAACACTACAACTCAAAAAGTAACATGAATGTCACCAGCATGCAAACAGGATCTCAATATCCAAGCATGAAGGTCACAGTGGAAATTACTCAACTCAGATAATATGTCAAAGACCACAAGTAACCAAAATCATCAATGCAATAAGCAACAGTATGCACCAGTCCAGGCTACGACATAGATGGAGCTACAGGAATGTACCAAGCTAACTGCACTGAAACTCGACCAAGTACACATTAAGGCAACCAAGACTAAACAAGATAGCAAAGAAGTACTGATCAATGAATGCAAATAAATTCGAACCGAGTATGGTGATGCAGTCAACAAGGCAACAGTGCAGTGCAACTACATAACAACAAGTCAATGCCGCCATCACGAACAAAGAAAATGAAAGAGAACCAGGTTAATGCAATCTACAGCAAACAATGAATGCAACAGAGACCAATGGTTAACAGAAGTAACAAGTGCAGCATAAACAAGACATGTACACAAGGCATGGGGCACTGGAGCATATGATGCAACTATAATGCAACAACACCACAAGTATACAAACATACCAGATCAATGAAACAGAATTCATCACAGTGGAAAAAGCAACAAGGAAAACAATCGATCAAGGCTACACACGACAATCACAAATGATATCAAGCTGATGCCAAACAGAGGAAGTAAAATGATCGAGCATTGAATATGCTGCAATTTTATTTGTGAACAAAGTCAAGTGACCAGGAAGAGTTCGTCATACCGAAGCCGAAGCCAGCAGTATCAATGACAGTATGCACAGAAGCACAATCCAGTTCAAATGCAACAATCATAAACAAAATTGATCAACACCGTGTGTTACTCAAGACAACAGAAAAAGCAGCGGTATTATCGGAATTCTAGCCGTGAATTTTAAAGCCGTGTCAATCAAGCAATCGAGGATTTACACGAATGAATTGGTCAAGGAAAAATCACGTGCATCCAAGTATAATCGAATGGCCGAAGCACAAAATTGACAAATTCAAATAAATATATACGATCGAAGATTCAGGAAATTAAACGCATATATAACCCAATCATCATCGGCAATCAATGCATCGAATTACAGAAAGCATAAATCAGTAAAGAAAAAGCACATAATTACATACCGGAATTCGATCAACGAAGTAGCTGTCTGCAATTCAAAGTAACATCTGATCGAACAAGCTAGCATCGAAAATAATCATCTGTTTCGATCGAACATCTTGAAGCAGCACTTCAATTAAAAACCCTAAATTGGAACGAAGAAGGGACAAATCCCTAATTCAATTTCACGAAAAGCCGAAGCCCTAAGTCAAATCTCTCGAGAGCAATTTTACAGCAGCCATTGATTAGATAAGAGAAGAAGTCGAAAATAATAAAAGGATACGGGTTAAGGAAATCAACCAATTGGGCCGGCTTGTTTACATAAAGGGATAAGAATTTAAAATAGGGTTTTTTATTTGTAATTTGTTTTGTTTTGTATTTTCTTTTTAAACCGTTTTATTTTTCTAGTCGTGTGACTAGGGGACAAACTACGGTGTGTAGTTTGGGAATTCGCAACTCGGTGGTTGAGTTGTGGCAAGGTTTTGAGCGTAGAGTTAGATTAGTCAATAGCGGGTATAGCGAGTTTACGTGTGTAAGCGAGGGACTATCTAATTTCTAGTAGAAACCTTGGGGGCAGCACGTAGGCTGGGTTTTGCCGAAGCTGGGTAAATTCTGTGTCGTTCTATTTCTGCATTTATTTATTATTCTGCTATTATCTGTGCTGCTATTGTTCTGTGATCTGTGTTGAAATTATTTTATAAGCTTCCGCGATTAATTTTAATAATTTATACCATCACCCTATTCACCCCCCCCCCCCCCCCTCTAGGGTGAAATCGATCCTACACTATAAACTATAGATTATAAATTCTTAAATATATATATATAACAAACTAACCTATAATAAGAAGGAGAAGGAGACACGGTTTGATAGGGAGGCGAGTCTCGGCTAGGCAGGCTATGGGTTCGAGCTCGGGTTGGCTGCGGCCGTGCAGGGGAGTGGACGAGTGGATCGGGCAAGGAGACGAGGTCGGAAGGTGGCAGGTTACAACAATGGAGAGGGGAAGTGTAGGCTGAGAATGGAGAAGACGGCGTTCTCGTGGGTTAGAGAGAGTGGAAGAGAAAATGACGCTAAATTTTTAGAATAGGCTTAAAGACTATTAAGCTAAACGTTATATCTCTACTAATAATACAAATACTTCAATATGGTGAAGCTTTTTTGAACTTCCTAATCTACCCTTACATATACTTACAAAAGAATTAAATAAAAAAAAAGGAAGGGGCGTATGTGTCATTTCTCTTGCACACGTTCCGATCACCGCTACATTCAACCGCTTCCCTCACTCTTTTGAGCACGAAATCCATCTTCTTTTTCAAACATCCATTATGTACTGTAAGTCTCAGAAATAAGCTTCTCTAAAATCGGGCAAGTTGAAGGAATAAAGGCCGAATCTTTAACTTCAGGTATTCAAAGCTCAACCACGTTAATCGCAGACGTTGCAACCACCGATGACATTCAACCAACAATCGCTTAGATGAAAATGAAGCCTGCAGAGACTGATTTACTTTGTGATTTTGAAAAGCTTGGAAAGAGAATTGCATAGCTTTCATGGTGTGGCTGTTATCACCGATTCTATAGCCTCTCTGCACCACCAATCTCAAGCCACCAATATCGCCATTCACAAGTACTCCATGCCCACGAGCCAGCTCATGATGATGCCCTTCAGTAACTTAAATATGAAAAGCCACCAACTTCTCAAATGAATGGCGTTAATTCTTTGTTTTCTTATCTCATTTACTAACTTTAACTTTTTGCACTCTGCAGGAAAAAAAGAATTCGTATGTGAGATAAGGATCCAGCAACCGCTTTGGCAAAGAAGCCATAGACATGGATTAGTTCATACAGACATTTGAGCTTTGAATAGTTTTGAATATTGTAAGTTTTTTCGTGCATTTTCTATTTTTATATGTTTTCTGTTGATTATCACTTACCATGTTCATTGTACATGCCTCAAGTTAAGAAATAATAATGTTTGATTTATGTGGACTAACTGTTTGATGAAATGACTAAGAAGTCTAAATATTCATTGTAACAATGAACGAGGATGACTGCATGGTCTTCTATTTATCTATTTAGGTAACAAATTCTTACCCTTAAATTAGTGTACATGCAATATTTTTTGTTCTTTAGTTTTATTAAAGTCATGATGTGATTTGTTACCATACGTTTGTATGGCATGAACATTGAATTTGCATGTTTATTTAGTATTATGTTGCTATATCAATTGGTAAAGTTGTTATATTTGATAATGGATGACTTCATTTCGTCCTTTATCTATTTTATGTTATCAGGATGTTTTCGTGATATGGATGTGCTGTTTGATGCTCAAGGTGACATGCTTGATAGCATCGAAAATCAGGTAACAAATAACTTGATATATTTTTATCATCTATCATGCAGAGGTTAGGGTAAACTCTTTTTCTTTTTCTTTTTAACCTTCAAATTTTGTTGTATAGGGTACAAGTGTAGTCAACCATGTTCAATGTAGAAATGTTGCTCTTAATTGTTGCTGTCATTGTCCTCTCTATGCATCCCTGGAAGAACTGATGCTTTGTGATGCATGAGGATAAAAGGTTTTCTATGTATCATGTATAGTTTTTGCAAAAGAACAGTACATCAACTCATTCTTATCACCATTGTGCTTTTTGAAATATACATTGATCAATTCTTTGGTACTATCATTCTTTGTAAACATTGAAAAGCTTTCGAGTACTGCTGAAGTATCGGAGTATTACCTATATTTAAGATGAAATATACAACAACATAATCTATTTCTTATTACCGTGCTACTTAAAATTGAATCTACCATTCATATGTTTAACAGTTTAAACTATTAGTTTATCTGTAGGGTAGATGGGAGTTAATTAGTATGCATATTCTGTGAATCAATTTGTGTAGAATTGTATCTGTTTGACAATCTTTTACACTAGCGTTGTAATTGAAGATAGCAAGAAAACCAAATTGTTAATCCATATTCATGTGTATGTTAGTCCATTTTTTGATTTACTGATAAACCTTATATACGCATCTATGAATCAAATGTTACTTACTGTTGTGCTGATGCATTTAATGGTATGTCAACCAGTCATTTTTCCATCTTTATTTATTTTTCACTTGCAGACATGATACTTTTCTCATTTTAGTTTTTTATTGCTTTACACTTAAATCTTTCAGTAATAGTTTTCCATCAATCATATAACATATCTCCAACTTCACTTATGTTATTCGTGTTTTTTAATCACAGGCCACATTATACTGTTTTCCAAATTAAAATATTATTCTTTCTTCAAATTTAACAACATGCTGATTGAATATTATTTAAATTTTCCTTCTTTTTGTCAGGACACGATTCTTCGTCTTTCGAAAATTCGACATCGACACTCACTTTATCGACTGCCGAGGAATCGAACGACGGAAAACCGAACACTGAGGGTTTTTAAAAAGAATTTAAGGAAAGAGAAAGAGAGAAAAAGGTAGAAGATGGAGGGAAAAGAAAATAGAAAATTTTAAAATAGAAATTAGAGAGAATAGAAAATGGAGGGGAAAGAAAAATAGAACATAATTTTAAAATAGAACGGAACAGAAAGAAAACAGAACAAACATCAGAATCTCACAATTCGCAGCGGAACAACATATAATAATAAATGAATAATCTTTAAACAAAGAACTATATCAGTTATTACATTACATCACATTTCATTACATCATATCATCAGAGTGTACAACATCATACAACAACAACAGTGCAGCGGAAAAGGAATACTATATAAGTAATACGCCACGCCATCCAGCTTGCCTCCAGCAACTCCAGAATATCCAGAATATCCTGATAAACCTTAACTCTTGACTGCCCGTGTGGAAATTGGTGGGCACCCAGAGTTTAGGAAGGAAAACAATAAACTCCAAGTCAGTCATGTGACTGGTGTGAGAACTCAAAACAGTTTATTTATCTTTAAAATCAAAATAGAGGAATATTTTTAATCAATTCGCAATGCTTTTAAAAATGAGACTACCATAAGGCCTCCCGCACACACACACATGCAAACGCAGAATCGGAGGAGATTTCTCCTTATGATAGCCAAAGATGCTTGATACGCATTTAAAATAACATTTGATATTATTACTAGTGCATAGTGTAGGGGAAAAATTCATTTTGAAAGTAGAATATAAATCTTAGCCAACATAGACATTTCGAACTATGCCTACTATAGCTACCATCCAAACAGTGTTGCGACACCATAAGTGAATGATAGGTTCTATAACTAAAACCGTACAAGTTTCGTATTGGGAATTGGATTTCCAACAAATGGTCAGGCCAAGGAACTTCCCATTGCCACATGGGAATGCCTCTGGAAAGACATCCCCGAGAACCAAACCGGAACTCTGCCAACACAAGGCCGGGTTACCCCTAACTGGGTAACTACTGACACGAGCACGTCATTCCCCGATCGTAAACGACCTTTCTCACGGGATCCCGATAACCAACAACCACAAAGTAATAAATTCGTAGTAACCACATATGTTAAATATCTGGGCTCCATACCATGATACCACCTCTATCCAGAAGGAAATGTACATACCCTAAAGGGAGCTACCCCTCATAACCTTGCCGCATCTTTCCTATTTTGACCATCTCCGGGGTGTGAGGCTCGACGAATTCACGTCCACAAAAACATACTTTATACAAAAGCCATGCTTTGGGTCAACAAATGATCAACACAATGATCACCAAGATAGACGATCAAATAAACGATCCTATCACAATAATCAACACAATGATCATTTACAGCAACACTCAGCATGTCACATTACCAAATTGGGAATATATCGCTGATAACTTCAACTATATAACCTCTGAGCTCGTACGTCTCAGAGAAGGGTGTTAAGCTAAAAGAATAAATTCTTCGCCACCAACAGAAATATATTTGAAAGAAATCGGCTTTATATCTCAACTTGTAATGTCAGACATACAATCCATACAAGTCTGTTCCGGGCACGAACAAAACCGAAGGCACTTACAAAGAAGTCCTTGCAATCCGGATATTCACAATCCTGATCGGATTTCCCATCACTTAGGGAGTCTCTATACCGCTGCAACTCAGTGCAGAGACAATCGACAGGTCATCCTATCGCTCCCGCAAATACCGGGTCTTCAACACCGATCTTCAATGCAATTATAACGATGTATCACATATTCGGAATGGGTTATACGACCCCATGGTCCTTTCCCGGTTAACCCGAATAGTGAGCGCTTATTCAAAAATAAGTGTAGCATTCACATTCAAACAAATCACATCAATTACCCATTCAAAGGGAAATATTGATAGTCGGTTATTGAACTATCACTGGATATGCACACATCACCAGTTTCCAAATAATTTTCCAAATTATTTATTTTCCAAAATATCTTCACTAGATATATAATTTCACACTTCAAAAATAAATCAATATTTATTTTTAAACAGATTCCACTTTCTTTTATAAATTCCATATTGAATTTACATTTCACAATATCTATGAATATTCGATTTCAATTATTCATTTCAATGTATCTTCAAAAAGATAAATTCTCTAGTATTCACTTTATATTGGAAAAACATCTCCATACTTATTTATTCATAAGTAATTCACAAATTTTATTTATTTTCAACACTTGGAAAATATTCAATATACTTCAGTTAAAAATAAGTATATATTTCATTCTTTAAGGAAATCATTCTCTTAAACATATTTATTTGGGCCAAAACGAATGTTACGTAAAACATCGTTACGACAACCCAAATTCACTAGTATAGGGATTCGAAATTAAATAGATATATAAATCCCAATACTATACAAAACATTTCCTTTCGGAAATCATTTACTATAACAACAGTGTTATAGTCCATCATCTCCTTCTATTTCTCGAAAACGTCTATTTCAACAATAAATGTTGAAATCTATGGTTTCGAATCTCAACACATTTTAAAACATTGTTCGATCGTTTTAATTCTATTTAAAACATCCAAATCCAAAACAATTTCTTTAACGTGTTATTCACTATTCAAAAACGTGAATATACTTCATTAACAATTTCATCCTTTTATTCATTTTAATTCAAAGGATTAGTCACTATTCAAAATGTGAATATAACTCCATTTATAGGTTTCAACAATTTACTTATCAAAATAAGTCATTTGCGAATTTATAAAACAACATTTATAAATTCCATTTCTATTTATTTATAAAAACTTCCTTTTTATAAATTCTTTTATTAACCTATTCCAGTTTATAACTCAGTTATAAACAAAAACTTCATATTATAAGTTAAATACTTATAAAACGATTATTTTACAAAATCGTTCCTCTAAAGACTTTCCAAACCATAAATCTTATAACTTATAAGATTCATTTATTTAACCAAATCTATTCTTCAAATAACTTCACAAAATTATAATTCTTACTATTTATAAATTTCATTTATAACTTCACCGTTTATAATTCTATAAATTTCATTCTTTAATGAAATTCATTTTCACTTCATTCAAACACTTATAAAAACTCGTTTTATAATTTCAATATCTCAATTTATAAATATCCATTTATAAATCTCTTATATAAATCAATTCATATTAATATTTTAAAAACGTTTTTAAACTCCTTTATAATTTCATCATTTTGATTTATAAAATAATCAAATTTTATAAATCCTATATTTAAACTTTTCACAATTATTTCAGAAATCCCAATTTAACTATTTTATAAAGTCATTAATTCCTTATTTTCAAAAATCAGCTTTTAACTATATTTCTTAAAAATCATAATTTTTATAACTTTAAAAATTATAACGTTTATTTATTTATAATGGATCAATTCCAAAATATAGTATATTCTCAAAAATCACTTTAAAAATCATTTTAAAATCCCAAAATTTGGTCCAATGATGCTACACACCAAATAGTCAATCACGACTACAACGATATCATATATCAATATGAAAATCCATCAAATATCAAAATATCTGAAATCAAATAAAAACTGTTGAGGAATCCAGTTGGATCCCTCCAACCTATTTTCCTGCATTCACAAACATTAGCACAATATCAATTTCGTTCCAGTACGAAATTATCGCGGTATATGGGATTTAAATATTATCCGCTTAATAACGGCGCAATAGGGTCTCATCCGCTAAACAAATAATTGCGGGAAATCAATAACTCCAATATATACATATGCCAATATATATATATATATATATATATATATTGATATTATATATAATACCAATTTCACTGTTTATGAAATATTCGCGGTATATGTTTTTAATAAATAACATCCGCTTACTAACGGCGCATAATGTCTATTTTAAAAATCAATAGATATCAATCATCATTCAAACATGCATTCAAATATTTTAAATCTAACTATTTAAAATAAAATCGAAACTGATTCGATTGAGTGAGAAGTTCTCACCTTGATTTTATTTTCCGTTTTAGCGATTTATTTCGAATAAAATTAAACGGACGTTTAATTTTACATGAAATTTTCACTAACTCCAAACGACTCCAATCCAACTCCATCGCGTAGTGCTCGTCCATACGATTCCAACGCAACTGAGTTTGCATTTTTTCGACCTCGTATGAAAAAGATATCAATTTTTGAAGTTACACGAGTTTATATTAACAAATTTACAACATTAACTTTATATTTTCAACCTTCATCCAATCCTAGCCACAAGATCATTGGCCCCGACATCATGACTGTCCCTTCCCTCCATCTTCCTCACGTTCACTCCCTCCAGTACATCACCGTGCGCATGAACCCATTATCAAATACTAGGGTTTAATATTACAACCTCAAACGACGACGAGACTCCATCATACCACCTTCATTCTCACCGCCTACGCGAGAGCTATGCTCGGCTGCAACCATACGAAGCTCGGCCCACCCTAGCCTTGGAAAAACGTGCCTAAACCGAGCACGAACGTGCCCAGTTTCCTCCCTCCACGTTGCTCCAAAACTCATCAACTCCGTATAGATTTAAAGATCTCATCTCACTCTTCAATTTTGTAGTTGATCACTTCGCGTGAATGTTTGTGGATTGGGAGAGATTAAGGAATGAATTCGACAATTTCTGGCCGTTCATAGCATATGGAGGCGGCTGCATATTTTAGGGTTAGGGTTTTGTTTGTTTGTTTTTTTTTTAGAGTGAGGGTGCCTATTTATAGAATTTCGAACGACACTATTCATCCCGGAAATTCCGAACTCCGATTTACGCGCCGTAACCAGCGTTTCTAGGGTTTACCCCGCGTTCCGGACACAATGGAACAGGTTTCGGAAGCTAATTCGGACATCTGTGCGAGTTATGGCTATAAACGCTCAATTTAAATTAAACCGATTTAAACGATTTTCTAGGCGTTTTAATTTGTACCGGACAAACGGTAAATCCAATTGACTTGAAATTTGAAACCTTACAATAATATCACATTACAGATCCGATGAAACTAGTTTCGTCGAAATCCGAGACTTTTTGAAAAATGGCTATTTTAACTCGCCAAATTAAAATTAAAAATAATTCGATGCGTTTCGAGCTGCCACGATCAAACGATAGCTCCGATTGATACGAAAATTGAAACCGGGTAATAACTAACTATTATGGATTCAATGGAACTGGTTTCGTTCAATTCTGAGACTGTTCAAAAATTGGCTATTTTTACTAGTCGATTAAATATTAAAATATTCAATTTTCACAAATTAACTTTTAATTCGATTTTAAAAGTTCTAAAATATCATTCTAACTTTAATATGATAAAATAAAATTTTACAAATCATTTTCAATCACATTTAACTCAATTTTCAATTATTTCCATAATTTAACATATTAAATTATCGATTTAATTATTCAATTAAATCCAATAATTCAAATAAAAATTTATTCGACTTATAAATTCACTTATTAATATTTAAAATTAATTAAATATTCATATTTTAATTAATAAAAATTCTGGGTCGTTACAATCTTCCCCCCTTAAAAGAATTTCGTCCTCGAAATTATAAGTAAGAAAAGTTAAAGAATTCTATTAATTTTCCATAAATCCATAGTTAAACTTCTTACAATAACTTACTAAGTTTTCAAATCATACTTAGTTATCTTTTCAAAAACAACTACTATTGTTTAACTTTCAATTCAAAATCAAAGTTTAAAGTTTTCAAAATTTTCCAATTTTCTCAAAATTTTTCTAACGCCTTAAATTTCCGAAAAAATTCACCATAGTCTCCTTTGCGCGGCTCGATCCGGAAAAAAAATGACAGTATATATATCACAAATATACATCTCATCAAGTAATGAGGCATCCCGCAGGGAAAAAATGTAAAAGTACGATATTTAATCCGAGATATGTACCTTATATTTTATTAGCAAGCATATACGGCTAATATAGCGCGAAAGCGAGCTCCAAATGCGAAGCAAACGCGATCCGCACCTACTAATCACTCAACAAACAACATGAGAACATGCATATATGACAATAGTATCGATATACATCATGTAGTAACATAATAACTATATATGTCAACATAGCAAATGAAACAAAACAACAAATGCAACCATCAACCAACTAGCATTCATTTTCAACTAATTCATATTCAAGTTGGTTCACTTCCAATTAAAATTCAATTCTATTTAAGTTTCACTTAACTTCCAATTGAATTTTAATCACTTTAGCTTTCAATTTCATTAACGCTTAATGAATTTTATACAATCAACTAATCAATCAAATAACAACCAATGTATATTAGTTACAACCAAATCCCTTTACTTATATTCATTCAATTCGGTTTAACACCATCACTTTCAATTGGTTTAATTAATTGATTTTCTTATTCAACTATTCAACTTCTAATAACATTAGATTTTAATGAATTACACTTACATTCATTATTTCATATCAATTATTCACATTTAATTGATTAATATTCAATCCATTCATTCAATTCAATTACTAAAGTTGAATTTTATTTATATAACTTAAGTTCATATTTCATTTTACTTTAAAATTCATTTTTATTCACAACTCATATTTATAAATATATTCATATAGTTTCACTTCTTATATATATAAGTTTATTCCACAATTGCAAATCACTTTAATTATAATTCAATTCTTATAATTCATTTGCTTATACAATTATTCTTCAATTTAGATTTTTCAAACAACTAAACAATCAACTTATATACACTTTAATAATTTTGAAAAATTATTTTCTTTATATATAAAATATACTCAAGTAAAATTATTTCATTTACCCAATTTAAACATCAATACTGTGTCGAATTGTTTTATTCAAGTGTTTAGAAACCCCTTCGGCATAGTCTTGCGGACCACGCTGACGAAAGTTCATATGCCACTCAATAAACCAATCATCACAATATAAAACAATTTTATATTCATTAACAAATACGCTCTCATAGCTATTATTACACTCAAACTCATTCTAGAGTACTACTGACTCTATCTCTAATGAACAATACCCAACAGAACCATGGTTGTCGCTTAACCATAAGCTCCGATACCACATTGTCAGGACACGATTCTTCGTCTTCCGAAAATTCGACATCGACACTCACTTTATCGACTGCCGAGGAATCGAACGACGGAAAACCGAACACTGAGGGTTTTTAAAAAGAACTTAAGGAAAGAGAAAGAGAGAAAAAAAGGTAGAAGATAGAGGGAAAAGAAAATAGAAAATTTTAAAATAGAAATTAGAGAGAATAGAAAATAGAGGGGAAAGAAAAATAGAACATAATTTTAAAATAGAACGGAACAGAAAGAAAACAGAACAAACATCAGAATCTCACAATTCGCAGCGGAACAACATATAATAATAAATGAATAATCTTTAAACAAAGAACTATATCAGTTATTACATTACATCACATTTCATTACATCATATCATCAGAGTGTACAACATCATACAACAACAACAGTGCAGCGGAAAAGGAATACTATATAAGTAATACGCCACGCCATCCAGCTTGCCTCCAGCAACTCCAGAATATCCAGAATATCCTGATAAACCTTAACTCTTGACTGCCCGTGTGGAAATTGGTGGGCACCCAGAGTTTAGGAAGGAAAACAATAAACTCCAAGTCAGTCATGTGACTGGTGTGAGAACTCAAAACAGTTTATTTATCTTTAAAATCAAAATAGAGGAATATTTTTAATCAATTCGCAATGCTTTTAAAAATGAGACTACCATAAGGCCTCCGGCACACACACACATGCAAACGCAGAATCGGAGGAGATTTCTCCTTATGATAGCCAAAGATGCTTGATACGCATTTAAAATAACATTTGATATTATTACTAGTGCATAGTGTAGGGGAAAATTCATTTTGAAAGTAGAATATAAATCTTAGCCAACATAGACATTTCGAACTATGCCTACGATAGCTACCATCCAAACAGTGTTGCGACACCATAAGTGAATGATAGGTTCTACAACTAAAACCGTACAAGTTTCGTATTGGGAATTGGATTTCCAACAAATGGTCAGGCCAAGGAACTTCCCATTGCCACATGGGAATGCCTCTGGAAAGACATCCCCGAGAACCAAACCGGAACTCTGCCAACACAAGGCCGGGTTACCCCTAACTGGGTAACTACTGACACGAGCATGCCATTCCCCGATCGTAAACGACCTTTCTCACGGGATCCCGATAACCAACAACCACAAAGTAATAAATTCGTAGTAACCACATAGGTTAAATATCTGGGCTCCATACCATGATACCACCTCTATCCAGAAGGAAATGTACATACCCTAAAGGGAGCTACCCCTCATAACCTTGCCGCATCTTTCCTGTTTTGACCATCTCCGGGGTGTGAGGCTCGACGAATTCACGTCCACAAAAACATACTTTATACAAAAGCCATGCTTTGGGTCAACAAATGATCAACACAATGATCACCAAGATAGACGATCAAATAAACGATCCTATCACAATAATCAACACAATGATCATTTACAGCAACACTCAGCATGTCACATTACCAAATTGGGAATATATCGCTGATAACTTCAACTATATAACCTCTGAGCTCGTACGTCTCAGAGAAGGGTGTTAAGCTAAAAGAATAAATTCTTCGCCACCAACAGAAATATATTTGAAAGAAATCGGCTTTATATCTCAACTTGTAATGTCAGACATACAATCCATACAAGTCTGTTCCGGGCTCGAACAAAACCGAAGGCACTTACAAAGAAGTCCTTGCAATCCAGATATTCACAATCCTGATCGGATTTTCCATCACTTAGGGAGTCTCTATACCGCTGCAACTCAGTGCAGAGACAATCGACAGGTCATCCTATCGCTCTCGCAAATACCGGGTCTTCAACACCGATCTTCAATGCAATTATAACGACGTATCACATATTCGGAATGGGTTATACGACCCCATGGTCCTTTCCCGGTTAACCCGAATAGTGAGCGCTTATTCAAAAATAAGTGTAGCATTCACATTCAAACAAATCACATCAATTACCCATTCAAAGGGAAATATTGATAGTCGGTTATTGAACTATCACTGGATATGCACACATCACCAGTTTCCAAATAAGTTTCCAAATTATTTATTTTCCAAAATATCTTCACTAGATATATAATTTCACACTTCAAAAATAAATCAATATTTATTTTTAAACAGATTCCACTTTCTTTGATAAATTCCATATTGAATTTACATTTAACAATATCTATGAATATTCGATTTCAATTATTCATTTCAATGTATCTTCAAAAAGATAAATTCTCTAATATTCACTTTATATTGGAAAAACATCTCCATACTTATTTATTCATAAGTAATTCACAAATTTTATTTATTTTCAACACTTGGAAAATATTCAATATACTTCAGTTAAAAATAAGTATATATTTCATTCTTTAAGGAAATCATTCTCTTAAACATATTTATTTGGGCCAAAACGAATGTTACGTAAAACATCGTTACGACAACCCAAATTCACTAGTATAGGGATTCGAAATTAAATAGATATATAAATCCCAATACTATACAAAACATTTCCTTTCGGAAATCATTTACTATAACAACAGTGTTATAGTCCATCATCTCCTTCTATTTCTCGAAAACGTCTATTTCAACAATAAATGTTGAAATCTATGGTTTCGAATCTCAACACATTTTAAAACATTGTTCGATCGTTCTAATTCTATTTAAAACATCCAAATCCAAAACAATTTCTTTAACGTGTTATTCACTATTCAAAAACGTGAATATACTTCATTAACAATTTCATCCTTTTATTCATTTTAATTCAAAGGATTAGTCACTATTCAAAATGTGAATATAACTCCATTTATAGGTTTCAACAATTTACTTATCAAAATAAGTCATTTGCGAATTTATAAAACAACGTTTATAAATTCCATTTCTATTTATTTATAAAAACTTCCTTTTTATAAATTCTTTTATTAACCTATTCCAGTTTATAACTCAATTATAAACAAAAAGTTCATATTATAAGTTAAATACTTATAAAACGATTATTTTACAAAATCGTTCCTCTAAAGACTTTCCAAACCATAAATCTTATAACTTATAAGATTCATTTATTTAACCAAATCTATTCTTCAAATAACTTCACAAAATTATAATTCTTACTATTTATAAATTTCATTTATAACTTCACCGTTTATAATTCTATAAATTTCATTCTTTAATGAAATTCATTTTCACTTCATTCAAACACTTATAAAAACTCGTTTTATAATTTCAATATCTCAATTTATAAATATCCATTTATAAATCTCTTATATAAATCAATTCATATTAATATTTTAAAAACGTCTTTAAACTCCTTTATAATTTCATCATTTTGATTTATAAAATAATCAAATTTTATAAATCCTATATTTAAACTTTTCACAATTATTTCAGAAATCCCAATTTAACTATTTTATAAAGTCATTAATTCCTTATTTTCAAAAATCAGCTTTTAACTATATTTCTTAAAAATCATAATTTTTATAACTTTAAAAATTATAACGTTTATTTATTTATAATGGATCAATTCCAAAATATAGTATATTCTCAAAAATCACTTTAAAAATCATTTTAAAATCCCAAAATTTGGTCCAATGATGCTACACACCAAATAGTCAATCACGACTACAACGATATCATATATCAATATGAAAATCCATCAAATATCAAAATATCTGAAATCAAATAAAAACTGTTGAGGAATCCAGTTGGATCCCTCCAACCTGTTTTCCTGCATTCACAAACATTAGCACAATACCAATTTCGTTCCAGTACGAAATTATCGCGGTATATGGGATTTAAATATTATCCGCTTAATAACGGCGCAATAGGGTCTCATCCGCTAAACAAATAATTGCGGGAAATCAATAACTCCAATATATACATATGCCAATATATATATATATATATATTGATATTATATATAATACCAATTTCACTGTTTATGAAATATTCGCGGTATATGTTTTTAATAAATAACATCCGCTTACTAACGGCGCATAATGTCTATTTTAACAATCAATAGATATCAATCATCATTCAAACATGCATTCAAATATTTTAAATCTAACTATTTAAAATAAAATCGAAACTGATTTGATTGAGTGAGAAGTTCTCACCTTGATTTTATTTTCCGTTTTAGCGATTTATTTCGAATAAAATTAAACGGACGTTTAATTTTACACGAAATTTTCACTAACTCCAAACGACTCCAATCCAACTCCATCGCGTAGTGCTCGTCCATATGATTCCAACGCAACTGAGTTTGCATTTTTTCGACCTCGTATGAAAAAGATATCAATTTTTGAAGTTACACGAGTTTATATTAACAAATTTACAACATTAACTTTATATTTTCAACCTTCATCCAATCCTAGCCACAAGATCATTGGCCCCAACATCATGACCGTCCCTTCCCTCCATCTTCCTCACGTTCACTCCCTCCAGTACATCACCGTGCGCATGAACCCATTATCAAATACTAGGGTTTAATATTACAACCTCAAACGACGACGAGACTCCATCATACCACCTTCATTCCCACCGCCTACGCGAGAGCTATGCTCGGCTGCAACCATACGAAGCTCGGCCCACCCTAGCCTTGGAAAAACGTGCCTAAACCGAGCACGAACGTGCCCATTTCCTCCCTCCACGTTGCTCCAAAACTCATCAACTCCGTATAGATTTAAAGATCTCATCTCACTCTTCAATTTTGTAGTTGATCACTTCGCGTGAATGTTTGTGGATTGGGAGAGATTAAGGAATGAATTCGACAATTTCTGGTCGTTCATAGCATATGGAGGCGGCTGCATATTTTAGGGTTAGGGTTTTGTTTTTTTTTTTTTTTAGAGTGAGGGTGCCTATTTATAGAATTTCGAACGACACTATTCATCCCGGAAATTCCGAACTCCGATTTACGCGCCATAACCAGCGTTTCTAGGGTTTACCCCGCGTTCCGGACACAATGGAAGAGGTTTCGGAAGCTAATTCGAACATCTGTGCGAGTTATGGCTATAAACGCTCAATTTAAATTAAACCGATTTAAACGATTTTCTAGGCGTTTTAATTTGTACCGGACAAACGGTAAATCCAATTGACTTGAAATTTGAAACCTTACAATAATATCACATTACGGATCCGATGAAACAGGTTTCGTCGAAATCTGAGACTTTTTGAAAAATGGCTATTTTAACTCGCCAAATTAAAATTAAAAATAATTCGATGCGTTTCGAGCTGCCACGATCAAACGATAGCTCCGATTGATACGAAAATTGAAACCCGGTAATAACTAACTATTACGGATCCAATGGAACTGGTTTCGTTCAATTCTGAGACTGTTCAAAAATTGGCTATTTTTACTAGTCGATTAAATATTAAAATATTCAATTTTCACAAATTAACTTTTAGTTCGATTTTAAAAGTTCTAAAATATCATTCTAACTTTAATATGATAAAATAAAATTTTACAAATCATTTTCAATCACATTTAACTCAATTTTCAATTATTTCCATAATTTAACATATTAAATTATCGATTTAATTATTCAATTAAATCCAATAATTCAAATAAAAATTTATTCGACTTATAAATTCACTTATTAATATTAAAATTAATTAAATATTCATATTTTAATTAATAAAAATTCTGGGTCGTTACACTTTTCCTACATCGAGATTTTGAATACATTTTCTAAATAAAAGTCCTTGATTGCTGCTTAACATAAAATATACTACGTGTTTTCTCTACGATGAGAGCATGAAATATGCATTGAAATATTTAATATTTTTTTTCCATAATTAACAACATGCTCATTGAACAATGTTCCTTTTAAACCGTTCCTATACAGGGTTGTTGACCGTTGGTAGAAAGATTGTTGCATGCTTTTAAAAGTTAGTGCTAAATTTATGCGTACAGCGACCACAGTGACAGACTAAGCATGCAAGTAGAATGGTCTGTATATTTGGTGCAACTTGATATAGTTTAGGTCGGATGAAGTACGCATTAATATGATCACTAATTCTGAGATGGCTTAGGTGAGAAGACTGTACTGAACATGAGAGTTCAAGCAGGATATGAATAGCGAAGCGAAGTTTGGTTAGAGCAGTTTTGATGCGGCAGAGTGCAACAGTGACCTGACTAGATTTAACATGGCTTTTCTACGTTTTCTCTTGACATTTCTTCTACCACTACAGATAATTTTAATCTACATGTACAGAAATTAATCATGTTGTTTTCCTACGCACCTAATGACAAAGATCTCAATATTGTAACAAATTAAGGGGGGCTCAACAATTTCTATGCACACTTCTAATGGACATCTCATCCATTTATATTTTTTTACAAGGGATGAATGGTTGCTTATGGTGGTTGATTTGGATGGAGACCCAAACAAACAAGCATCTCATATCAGCACCAGAAATGCCAATGATTAATTAAACAAAAAGACGCATTGAAGAAAACTGCATTCATATTATTATCATTCTGACACTGATTCTTCTTACTTCAGTGCTACAACCATGATATAAAAAATTTCACTTTATGAAAAGCAAAGATTTTTTGACGTTGTTCACCATAGTTTCTTTTTTTCTCTCGTTGCATTGTGATTGTTCAATATTATGTCACCGTTTTCATGTATATTTTTTAAGAACTGAAACAGCCTAACTGTATTCCAAATACAACATCAATGCACTATGCAGTGTGTAGGATCGATTTCACCCTAGAGGGGGGGGTGAATAGGGTGATAGTGTAAATTATAAAAACTTAATTGCAGAAGTTAATTAATATTAACACGGATCACAGAATAGCAGCACAGATATAGCAGAATATAAATAACAGGACAGAACAACACAGAATTTACCCAGCTTCGGCAAAAACCTGCCTACGTGCTGCCCCCAAGGTTTCTACTAGAAATTAGATAGTCCCTCGCTTACACACGTAAACTCGCTATACCCGCTATTGACTAATCTAACTCTACGCTCAAAACCCTGACCACAACTCAACTACTGAGTTGCGAATTCTCAAACTACACACTGTAGTTTGTACCCTAGTCACACGACTAGAAAATTACCACGGTTTAAAAGAGAATTTGAAATTAAAAGAAAACACAAACATAAAAAGTAAATAGCCCTTAATATAAACAAGAATCCTTTTATATTATTCAAGCCGTCCCCTTTTCTTTATTTTATGTGACCCGATCCACTTCTATTCGCTCAGTCCTTTGTGAGAAAATATGGCGGCTTCCTTCGTTCTTTCTTCCTGATTAAAAATTAGGGCTTTTTCGAAGCGCCTATTAGATTTGATCGAATCTCTGGTTGAATAAGAGTTGCCTTGCTCGATCGAATCTCGTTGCTTTCACTGGCTACTTCGATGAGTTCGATTTTTGCTTCTGGTACGAATTTATGCTTCGTTACTTTTTTAATTTTAGTATTCGAACTCTGATGATAAGATTGCCGATGATGATTTTCTTATATAGCGTTTGTAACCCTAGATTTTCGTTCGCACAAAATATATTTGATTTTATCTCTGCCGATCGTTTATGCTTGGATGATTGCGATTTATCTTGACTAATTCATATGCGAATTATTCTTATTATTTCTTGGTTGACTTGGTTTAAAAACGACGGCTTTGAATTTATGTTCAATCCTGGCTCCTTGAATTTCTCTGACCTGACTCGATGCCTTGAATTTGAGATGTTTGGTTATCACTTGCTTTGACTTGGTTACACGGCAATGTGAATCGCTTTATTGCCAAGGCTCTGACTTTGAATCGTGAATTCAACTTCTTTTACCTGATGACTTCGGCCATTTTGAATTTTTTAAACTGCACTTTTGAATTTATGATATCATTTAGTTGACTTCGGTCACTTGAACTATTTTGATTTGGGAATTTTTGTACTGCTGGCTTCGGTCATGACTTGAGATGTCATGTGCTTGCAATTGCTTGTGATGTTGTACTTCACTTTTTCTTGGTCTTGTTTGTTGGTTTAGTGGTGTACTTGCTTGGCCATTCTGTACTTCTGGTCTTTGCATGGTGGTCTTGTGGCAGTTAATAGTTGATGTGCACTTTGTGCTTGCATCTTGATGGTTCACTGTAGTATGTTGGTCACTTGATTCACCTGTATTTGTGCATTGCCTTACTGTTGCTGTGCACTTCTGTTTGCTGTCATGTTCTTGTGCTCGAGCTTGTTGCTTCATTGCTTACTGTCATTTGCTTCTTGTGCATACTGTACTTGATACTTTTGCACTTGCAGTTGGTTCATTTGCTTTGGCTTCTCTCTTAGAAGTAGCTTCAGTAGTTTCTGGTTCTTGTGCTACCTGTTCACTTGAGTCTGCTTCACCATTGAGTCTCATATTTTATTCCTGTTTTTACTTGTGTACATTTTCGAGTTGCACACTGCTGCTTGTACTTGTAGTATGATATTTGCTGTGCATACTTCATTGTTCTTTGCATTTGTTCATATGAGTGTGCTCACTGTTGTTGCTGCAATCTTCATTGAGCTTGTATGCTTCAAGTTGTATTCATCGTCAGTTTAGTCGTGCACTTGAGTTTCTTGGCACTGATGTACTCTGGTCTGTCCACTACAGTTTGTGTTTTGCCACTGACTTACATGCATTGGTGCTGTTATGTTTTGTTCATTCCTAGTTGCCTTGTTGCAGTTTGATTGTGATATCCATGTTGCAGTCCATTTTGATGTTGGTCTTCGTTGCATTCATATCATGTCGCCTTGTGTTGAATCCAGTTTCAAAACTAGGATTTGACCTTGTGCTTGTGTCGTGATTTTCAATGTTATTGCACGTGAGTTGAACCTGATTTTTCATTTGGGTTTGACCTGTGCTCACCTGTCCCTGTAAAACAATCAAGTGTATATATCGGCGTGCATGGCCTTGTGGCATATACAGTAATACACTGTGTATGTCACAAGTTGTTCGTGTATGATGAATTCAAATTTAAATGATGACGAACAACGCAAATAACTGAGGCAAATATTATTTTCAAAAATCATATCTTATTTTATTTTGCAAAAATATTTCTTTTTCAATTTTACTGCGTTAGTGAATATTTTTGCAGATTTCTCAGATGCTGGATTCAAACTGGAATGAAGTTGAAGATAAATACGAGTGTGAGTGATATGTAGTGAGGTGAATTGTAAATGTGAAATGTGATGTAATTGTAATCAAAGTTGTATAGTTATAGTGAGAGCTTGAAATTGTACTATTCAAAGATGTAATAAATATTTGTTTGAATAAAATATTCGTTTGAATTCAAATTTCGTGTTATTTATTTTATTCTGCAAATATTTATTTAATCTGTGAAAAAATAAAATAGTATATTATCAAATACATTTAAACAAATGAATATATGTTTATTATCATCAAACAAAAATCATATAAGCGCATATTCAACAATCTCCCCCTTTTGATGATAACAAACATATATTTAAGATTTTGAATATGTTAAATGTATTTGATCATTGATATATCCTAATTGCTCCCCCTATTTAAATGCTTCCTCTCTACACAAAGCTCCCCCTACATATATGCATACAAATAGAAATATATAAATGAGCCTATATGCAAATGGAAAATTATTTGACCTTTGCTTGATTCTATTTGACAAAATCTTAACTTTTCTCTCCCCCTTTTGTTATCAGCAAAAGAATAATAGTGTTAGAGAAAATAGAGATAAAGTAATCGATATGAATCCAACATTAAAACTCAATTGAATATAAATATCAAATTTCAATAAAAAAATCAAACAAAAATCATAAAAATTTTGTTAGGCGCATATTCCACTTTTAGAATGATGGAGATGATGTCATCATATAAAACCATACAATTGTGTCTGTTTGTGGTATTTTTATATCAGGAATTTGAATATCTACTAATCATGCATAACCGTTAGGACTTTTAAATGAGATTAGTAGTATTCCAAATTTATTTTAGAAAAATGAATTCAAGTATCTTCTAACCACGCATAACCGTGAGGACTTTTAAATGGGATTAGAATCAACTTGTTTATTTTTTTTAAAAATCAACTTTTGATATGTGTTCCATACATGCATAACCGTGAGGACTTTTAAATGAGCATGGAAGCACATAACAAATTCCAAGTAATTCACCCATGCATAACCGTGAGGACTTTTAAATGAGAGTGAATACTTTGGTATTTATTTATTGTTATTAATTTTTTTTTTTTTTTTATTATTTTAAAAAAAAATGAAAAACGAACGATTCCTGTTTAAAGTACTACATATCGACAAACTATATAGAGTTTTGATGAGTGATGGTTGATAGAAATATGATAGGTATAGAGATGGTCATGGAATTTTTACCAACAAAAAGTTTTATAACTCTTGTTTACATTTCTAAAGAAATTTTCTAATTATACTTTCTCGAGTTATAATATATAATCAATATCAACACTCATCACTTTTTCAATCACTATTTTTCTTTTCAATGATTTGTAGGGAAAAAAAATGTTAAATATTCGGCAAATTTCTAAAACACCTAGACTGAGTCGTAGTTTACAAAAACTATTTTCTGGTAGGGGTTTTGTAAAGATGTCTGCGAATTGAGAATCAGTTGAAATAAAATTTATGCAGATATTTTCTTTGGAAATATGATCTCTAATAAAATGATGTCTTACATCTATATGTTTTGTTCGCGAATGATGTACAGGATTATTTGTGAGATCAATTGTGCTTTTGCTATCACACATTAGTGGTACACGTTTAAAATTTAGGCCATAGTCATGCAAAGTTTTGTATCATCCATAAGATTTGAGCAGAGCAACCGCTCAAAGCAATATACTCTGCTTCTGTTGTGGATAATGCAATACAATTTTGTTTTCTACTCGACCATGCAACTAACGAATGTCCTAACATAAAACATGCTCCACTAGTACTTTTTCTATCAACCAAATTTCTAGCATAATCAGCATCTGAAAAACCTTTCAATTCAAAATTATCATTTGATGGATACCAAAGACCAAACCGTGGGGTGTGCAATAAATATCTTATAATTCTTTTAACAGCTTTTAAATGAGATTCTTTTGGGTTAGATTGAAAACGCGCACATAAGCAGACAGAAAACATGATGTCAGGTCTAGAGGAGGTAAGATAAAGGAGTGATCCAATCATACCTCTGTACTGCTTTTGATCAACTGTCTTACCCTTTTCATCTTTGTCAAGTTTAAGTGTTGTACTCATGGGAGTCCTTGCTGGTTTAGCATCTTTCAATCCAAATTTGTTGACAAGTTCCCTGATATATTTTGTTTGAGAAATGAATGTGCCTTTATTGCTTTGTTGGATTTGAAATCCTAAAAAGAATTTTAACTCTCCAACCAAGCTCATTTCAAATTTTTCCTGCATGACTTTTTCAAATTTCTCATACAATAACTTGTTAGTAGCACCATAAATGATGTCATCAGCATATATTTGAACAATCAAAATATCATTGTTTTCATGCAACAGAAATAGTGTGGTATCTACACATCCCTTTTTGAACCCATTTTCAAGGAGATAAGAAGTAAGACATTCATACCAAGCTCTGGGAGCTTGTTTTAATCCATATAATGCCTTCTTTAGTTTGTATACATGGTTTGGATATTCATGACTTTCAAAACCTTCTGGTTGTTCAACAAACACATCTTCTTTTAAAACTCCGTTAAGAAAAGCACTCTTAATGTCCATTTGTCTTAGTTTAAATCCTTTGTAACAAGCAAAAGCTAACAATATTCTAATTGATTCTAGTCTAGCTACAGGCGCAAAGGTTTCATCAAAGTCAACTCCTTCAATTTGATTGTATCCTTTAGCAACTAGTCTAGCTTTATTTCTAATTATATTTCCAGATTCATCGTATTTATTTTTAAAAATCCATTTTGTTCCTATAACTGGATAATCCTTAGGTCTAGGTGCTAGACTCCAAACATTATTTCGTTCAAACCGATTTAGTTCTTTTTGCATGGCCATGAACCAGTTTTCATCATTAAGGGCTGAATCTATGCTATTTGGTTCTATTTCTGAAATAAATCCACTATATAAGCACAAATCACATAGATTTTTAAAGGATGAACGAGTTTGTATACCTGCTATATGGTTTCCAATTACCAATTCTGGTGGATGGTCTGTTTTGTATTTCAGCTTTTCTGGATCCAGATTTCTTCGGACTTCTTGAGTTGTGATAGTTTCAACAGTAGTTTCTTTTGGTTTTTCAAACTCATCTTTTTCTTTCTCCTCTTCAACGTTGCTTTTGGATGTGTCCTGTTCGTCAATGCCTTCATCAAATTTCACATTGATTGACTCTACGATTGTTTTAGTCTTTTTGTTGTAGACTCTATAAGCTTTGCTTCTCGAAGAGTAACCCATGAAGATGCCATCATCAGCCTTTGCTTCAAATTTTCCTAACTGATCACCTGTATTAAGAATATAGCAAGGACATCCAAACACTTTGAAGTAAGCGATGTTTGGTTTTTTGTTGAACCATAACTCATAGGGGGTTTTGTTAAGAATCGGTCTGATGATAACTCTATTCATTACATAACATGCTGTATTTACAGCTTCTGCCCTGAGATGCAGAGGTAGTTCATATTCATTTAACATAGACCTAGCCAATTCTTGTAAAGTTCGATTCTTTCTCTCAACTACCCCATTTTGTTGTGGAGTACGTGGTGCAGAGAACTCATGTTTGATTCCGCTTTCATCACAGAAAGTTTCAAATTCATAATTTTCAAATTCTCCACCATGATCACTTCTTAACGAAACAATAGAGACTTCTTTTTCATTTTGCACAAATTTTGCGAATCTTGTGAAGTATGAAAAAGTTTCTGATTTTTTAGCTAAGAAGTATACCCATGTATATCTTGAGTAATCATCAACTAACACAAAGCAATATTTCTTACCTCCTAAGCTAGCAATGTCATTAGGTCCAAATAGATCCATATGAATTAGTTCAAGAACTCTAGAGGTGCTTACATTGTTTTTGGCATGAAACGATGATTTTCTAAGTTTTCCCAAAGTACATGCTTTACAGATGTTTTCAGTTTCAAACTCATGTGATGGCAACCCTCTTACCAAACTTTTCCTTTTTAATTTGTTTAATAAGTTCATACTAGCATGCCCTAAACGTCTATGCCATAAATTCACTTCTATATCCTTAGCTACCAAACATTTAGAGAGGATGAGATCATCAAAAGATAGAGAATATATATTACCTTTCCTTTTTCCTGAAAATAAGATTTCTTTTGATGATTTGTCAACAATTTTGCACATGTCAGAATCAAAGATAACATTCATACCTTTATCACATAGCTGGCTGATTGATATCAAATTGTGGTGCAGATTTTCAACATATAAAACGTCATTCAAGGTAAATGTATTGTTACCTACTTTACCTTTACCGACAATTTTACACTTGTCATTGTTCCCCATTGTGACTCTGCCACCTTTGTACTTTTCTAGGCTAAGGAACTTCGATTTATCGCCTGTCATGTGCCTGGAACAGCCAGAATCCAAGTACCATTGCTGTTGTTCCTTAGCCTGCCAGCATACCTACACGAGAAGAGAGTTTAGTGACCTATTTGTTTTTATAGGTCCATGGTTGTTAGTGGCAGAAAATTTTGAAAAATAATTTTGTGTAGACCCAAAACTATTTATAATTGTTCCCTTTGGCACCCAGATTTGTTTAACTTTGAGAGATTTTATATTTGTGCCTTTTGAAACCCAAATCGGTATAGTTTTCACATGTTTGAGTCTATACCAACAATTATTGTGACCGTGTCCACATTTTCTACAAATTGTGCACATAGAATTAACTTGATTAATCTTATTTTCAACAATTTTCGAATTATTATATCCAAGTCCTTGTCTAACCGTATTAACAGTTTGCTTTCCTAATAGCATATTCAACGATTTTTCACTTTTTGAAAATTTATCTAAAGTCGTTGACAATTGTTGGACTTGTGATTTGAGAGATTCATTTTCGTTTAACAACTGTGTGAACTTTTTAATAGAATTCTCTCTCCTAGTATTTTCATTCTCTTTTAAAGTCAGAATTTCATTTTCAAGTGATTTTATATTGATTTCCGATTTTTTAATTTCTTCTTCGAATGTTGGACACTTATCACACTTAGGAATTCTACATTGATAGTTCTTAACTAATTGATCAAGTTGTTTATTGCATTCTATCAAAGTATCCTTTTGAGATTCAAGTTTAGCATATTTTTCCCTAAGTCGTTCATAACAGCCATTTACTTCATGGAAATAAATTAGTAATTCAGAATGAGTGAGTTTTGATACCTCGCTTGGCTCGTCGTCATCACTGTCTGTAACTTCACCATGAAGGCACATGTTTGCTTTTTCATTCTCACTCTCGGTGTTATCACTTTCATCTTCATCAGTTTCATCCCAAGTAGCCGCAAAGCTTTTCTTCTTTAGTTTCTTTCCTTGATTTGATCGTTTTTGAGGACATTGTGGCTTGATATGACCGGGTTTGTTGCATTTGTAACATATGATTTTCTGATCTTCTGGGTTGTCTAGTGCTTTGCCTATTCTGCTTTTCAATTCATGATTTCGAGCTGGATTTCCGTATTTGCGATTCCACTTTTTGAATTTCTTTATTGGTAGCGCTAGCTCTGCTGCTCCATCATCATCGTCATCATTCTCATCATCACTTTCAGTTGTTCCTTTGAGAGCTATTGATTTCTTTCGAGTATCACCACCTTCACGCTCTTCCTTGAATTTCATTTCTAGCTCATAAGTGGTGAGATTTCCGATGAGTTCTTCGACTTTGAGTTGTTTTAAATCTTTCGATTCTTGAATGGCAGTTACTTTTGCTTCAAAGCTTCGTGGAAGGACTCTGAGAATTTTACGGACTATTTCCAATTCGGTGTATGTTTTTCCGAGAGCATTTGATTTGTATACGATGTTGGAAAGTCGTCCATACATCTCTTTAACATTTTCTTCTTTCGCCATTGTAAAGTTCTCGTATTCGCTGCTTAGCATGGCAAGGCGAGATTCTTTGACTTGAGATGTTCCTTCGTGAGTTACTTCTAATATGTGCCATATTTCCTGCGCAGTTAGACAATGTGAGACACGATTAAATTCAAATTGATCTAATGAACAGATAATAGAATTCATAGCTTTGGCATTAGTATTCTGTAATTTATTTTCTAGTTCTGTCCATTGTTCCTTTGGTTTCTCTATTTCCTGATCATCTACAGTTATAGTCGGTATTCTATAACCTGTCTCAACAATATCCCAAGCGTCAATGGTTTTCAAAAAAAATTCATCCTATTTTTCCAAAAAGCATATTCACCATTGAACATTGGTGGTCTAACTATGGATTGACCTTCTGCAAAAGCATTATTAAAAGAAGTCATTTTTTAAAAATTCAAATTTCTAAACAAAAACTGATGTTTTTTTTTAAAATAGAATTTTTAAAACAAATGTTGACTTCTATTCCTAGCTCTGATACCACTTGTAGGATCGATTTCACCCTAGAGGGGGGGTGAATAGGGTGATAGTGTAAATTATAAAAACTTAATTGCAGAAGTTAATTAATATTAACACGGATCACAGAATAGCAGCACAGATATAGCAGAATATAAATAACAGGACAGAACAACACAGAATTTACCCAGCTTCGGCAAAAACCTGCCTACGTGCTGCCCCCAAGGTTTCTACTAGAAATTAGATAGTCCCTCGCTTACACACGTAAACTCGCTATACCCGCTATTGACTAATCTAACTCTACGCTCAAAACCCTGACCACAACTCAACTACTGAGTTGCGAATTCTCAAACTACACACTGTAGTTTGTACCCTAGTCACACGATTAGAAAATTACCACGGTTTAAAAGAGAATTTGAAATTAAAAGAAAACACAAACATAAAAAGTAAATAGCCCTTAATATAAACAAGAATCCTTTTATATTATTCAAGCCGTCCCCTTTTCTTTATTTTATGTGACCCGATCCACTTCTATTCGCTCAGTCCTTTGTGAGAAAATATGGCGGCTTCCTTCGTTCTTTCTTCCTGATTAAAAATTAGGGCTTTTTCGAAGCGCCTATTAGATTTGATCGAATCTCTGGTTGAATAAGAGTTGCCTTGCTCGATCGAATCTCGTTGCTTTCACTGGCTACTTCGATGAGTTCGATTTTTGCTTCTGGTACGAATTTATGCTTCGTTACTTTTTTAATTTTAGTATTCGAACTCTGATGATAAGATTGCCGATGATGATTTTCTTATATAGGGTTTGTAACCCTAGATTTTCGTTCGCACAAAATATATTTGATTTTATCTCTGCCGATCGTTTATGCTTGGATGATTGCGATTTATCTTGACTAATTCATATGCGAATTATTCTTATTATTTCTTGGTTGACTTGGTTTAAAAACGACGGCTTTGAATTTATGTTCAATCCTGGCTCCTTGAATTTCTCTGACCTGACTCGATGCCTTGAATTTGAGATGTTTGGTTATCACTTGCTTTGACTTGGTTACACGGCAATGTGAATCGCTTTATTGCTAAGGCTCTGACTTTGAATCGTGAATTCAACTTCTTTTACCTGATGACTTCGGCCATTTTGAATTTTTTAAACTGCACTTTTGAATTTATGATATCATTTAGTTGACTTCGGTCACTTGAACTATTTTGATTTGGGAATTTTTGTACTGCTGGCTTCGGTCATGACTTGAGATGTCATGTGCTTACAATTACTTGTGATGTTGTACTTCACTTTTTCTTGGTCTTGTTTGTTGGTTTAGTGGTGTACTTGCTTGGCCATTCTGTACTTCTGGTCTTTGCATGGTGGTCTTGTGGCAGTTAATAGTTGCTGTGCACTTTGTGCTTGCATCTTGATGGTTCACTGTAGTATGTTGGTCACTTGATTCACCTGTATTTGTGCATTGCCTTACTGTTGCTGTGCACTTCTGTTTGCTGTCATGTTCTTGTGCTCGAGCTTGTTGCTTCATTGCTTACTGTCATTTGCTTCTTGTGCATACTGTACTTGATACTTTTGCACTTGCAGTTGGTTCATTTGCTTTGGCTTCTCTCTTAGAAGTAGCTTCAGTAGTTTCTGGTTCTTGTGCTACCTGTTCACTTGAGTCTGCTTCACCATTGAGTCTCATATTTTATTCCTGTTTTTACTTGTGTACATTTTCGAGTTGCACACTGCTGCTTGTACTTGTAGTATGATATTTGCTGTGCATACTTCATTGTTCTTTGCATTTGTTCATATGAGTGTGCTCATTGTTGTTGCTGCAATCTTCATTGAGCTTGTATGCTTCAAGTTGTATTCATCGTCAGTTTAGTCGTGCACTTGAGTTTCTTGGCACTGATGTACTCTGGTCTGTCCACTACAGTTTGTGTTTTGCCACTGACTTACATGCATTGGTGCTGTTATGTTCTGTTCATTCCTAGTTGCCTTGTTGCAGTTTGATTGTGATATCCATGTTGCAGTCCATTTTGATGTTGGTCTTCGTTGCATTCATATCATGTCGCCTTGTGTTGAATCCAGTTTCAAAACTAGGATTTGACCTTGTGCTTGTGTCGTGATTTTCAATGTTATTGCACGTGAGTTGAACCTGATTTTTCATTTGGGTTTGACCTGTGCTCACCTGTCCCTGTAAAACAATCAAGTGTATATATCGGCGTGCACGGCCTTGTGGCATATACAGTAATACACTGTGTATGTCACAAGTTGTTCGTGTATGATGAATTCAAATTTAAATGATGACGAACAACCCAAATAACTGAGGCAAATATTATTTTCAAAAATCATATCTTATTTTATTTTGCAAAAATATTTCTTTTTCAATTTTACTGCGTTAGTGAATATTTTTGCAGATTTCTCAGATGCTGGATTCAAACTGGAATGAAGTTGAAGATAAATACGAGTGTGAGTGATATGTAGTGAGGTGAATTGTAAATGTGAAATGTGATGTAATTGTAATCAAAGTTGTATAGTTATAGTGAGAGCTTGAAATTGTACTATTCAAAGATGTAATAAATATTTGTTTGAATAAAATATTCGTTTGAATTCAAATTTCGTGTTATTTATTTTATTCTGCAAATATTTATTTAATCTGTGAAAAAATAAAATAGTATATTATCAAATACATTTAAACAAATGAATATATGTTTATTATCATCAAACAAAAATCATATAAGCGCATATTCAACACAATGTACATTTTGGCTATTCATATATCAAGTTGCTTGGAAACGCTCTCCGTAATTGAAATGATTCTTTTTTTACACCGTGTTTAATATCTGTATGTACACAATAATTGCATATTTTCCAATACACAATAACTAATCAATATACGACTATAATTATTTATACTAATATTGGTTATAATCATCAATAATATAATCACATGGTTTGCTTTTGTAACTTTGTTCGCTAATGCACCATTATGTTTTTTCCTACATAAGCATTATAAATTTTTTCATTCTTTTCTCAGAATTATGATTTTCTTTCCATTTTTCTGTTTCGCGTTCTTCAACTAATTAGCTTCCGAATTTCATATGTTTGCCCGCAACAGTCCTTTGCTGCTCGCACATATCATCAACTTCATCGGTCATATTGCCTCACACATATACGCGTCATCCGTATACAACACAACATCTGCTGTCTATGTGAATATATACGTGTAATTTACTTTGGACATTTTATGAATTCACTTTAATGCAGACGTACAAATGCACTTGCTTTCTCTGCCATAAGTACTGTTACCATTTACCTACCACCATATTCAATGCTACAGCTTTGTATTACACACTGCAACCAAAAATTTCCCACAAACCTGCTGTACGTCCCAATGGATAAGTTTTAATACGCTCTTGATTACGTTCTGTCACAACATGATTACCAACTTTGAAATTGAATAAGGTCTTTTACAAACTTCAAATAGACACTGCTAAACCTCTATTCATTGAACTCTCTTTCTTACAAGTATATACGGATTAAATAACGACCGGTATCACGCCGGAGAAAGTTACGGCTAATTTAACTGCGCCGGAGAAAGTTACCAGCTAATTTAAGGTAGTTTCCTTTCTTCATTCCCCCAATCAATTTCTGATAAGAAAAATGACAAAATATGCATACTGGACAACAAAATGAATTCGCACGGTAATATTTTCCCTCCACATTATACATTTCACACAGGTCTCTTCGCACCCTACCAATTTTACAACAACTTGCTTTACTCATGTCCATCGGACGTGCCTTCGTACTTGTGTGTGTGTGTGTGTGTGTGTGTGTGTGTGTGTGTGTGTGTGTGTGTATTGATAGTTAGAGATGTTGAAAGGTTTTGAAATAAATTCCAAAGAATAATAAATGATGATTACTATTCGATTTACACAGTTGGAAAATGAAAAGACATAACCAAAAGCAAGACCAGATTAGAAATAAAAGGGCACTAGGAACAAAATGACACAAATATGGTACCGATACGATGACCCGTTACACTGATTTTGTCACGTATTGGACGTCAAAACATAAAATTGGATATACCACAAAGATCAGCATGACGAAACGATTAAAACGTTACAAGATATAAGTGGTACGACCATCCTATCAAAATTCAATAATCGGTACTCAAAATGTTGCTAAAAGGTCAAAGATAAGATAAACGGAGTAATAGAAATCCAAATTTGATGGAACGGAAGATGACGTCACACTCAGAAGATGATTTAAAAATTTATTATGTAAAATATTCAAGTTTGGAAAATATTTTATTATCATCAAATATTAACTGATTTGGATTGAAATAAAATTTCACAAAAGAATAAACTTTCATACTATCAAATGAAAATTTACCATTAGCTATGTTTAATTAGACGTATTTCAAATATCAATTTCTATTTCCAAATTAAACTAATTAAAATTTCACAAAAATTAATTAATTAAATTATAATATTCGGGTTGTTACACCCCCCTCCCCCACTTAAAATTTTTTGTCCCCGAATAGAAACGAGGTAGGAGAATAGAAACAACCAGGACGGAAAATAGATTGAAAAAAAAGGTTATATGTAATGAGGAAAGATACAAACCAAGAAAAAAAGGAAAGGAAGTTCTATACAAGAGAATGCATTATTTACCCATCACTCCCAGACTTCAAAGGTTATATGCGTCGTCTGGGATAGCATCACATATGAGATGGCATTGTGTGAGAATGCAGGAAGAGGGGACTCTGATACATCCATTGGACGGAGAAGCATGAAAACATTTCGATAAGACTTATCCTTCGTTTGCCACAGAGAGTCATAATGTGAGACTTGGTTTATGTACAGATGGATTTTCACCATTCCCTCAATTTGGTAGTAAATATTCGTCTTGGCCTATTATCATTACACCTTATAGTTTACCTCCGTGGATGTGTACGAAAACTCCATATATGTTTCTTACCATTATCGTCTCTGGTCCTGATGATCCGACATAAGGAATCAATGTTTATCTACAGCCATTGATCGAAGAGTTGAAAACATTATGGTATGACGGGTGATACATACGACGTGTCGAAAAAAAGAATTTTCGTATGTTTCCGTCTTTATTATGGACTATTGGTGATTTTCTGGCTTACGTAGGTTGGAGTACGACCGGTCGTATGGCTTGTCCTTACTACATGGAAGATACACGGGCATTTTCATTACCGCATGGAAGGAAAATTTCATGATTTGATTTTCATCAATGTTTTCTCCATGTTAATCATAATTTTAGAAGAGATAAGAAAAAATTCATAGTAAATAGAGAGGAGAATAGGCAACATCCAATGACTTTATCAGGTGAAGAATTATATGAACTAATTAAAGAATATCCGAAGATACATGAAACTGGAGTACAGACTGAAATTCTAGGTAAACCGAACTGGCATAATTGGTGCAAACAAAGTATTTTTTGAGAGTTACCTTATTGGAAGCATCTCTTACTACGACATAATATTGATGTGATGCACGATGAAAAAAATGTGTTTGATAATGTGTTTAATACAGTTTTGAATGTCAAGCATAAATCTAAGGACGATCTCAATTCAAGACGTGACATAAAACAATATTGTAAACGTCCCGAACTTCATATAAACTGTAATGACAGTACAAAAACCAAAGCATGCTATAAGCGAGACAGGAATCAAGTAAAACTTGTGTTTAAGTGGATTGAAGGGCTGAGTTGTCCTGATGGGATTTCTTTAAATCTCCGTATATGTGTTGACTTAAAAAACAATAAATTGAGTGGGATGAAAAGTCACGATTGCCATGTCATGATGGAAAATTTCTTACCCATCGTTTTCAAAGAACTATTGCCTGTAAAAATGTGGAGTGCTATAACAAAATTAAATCCGTTTTATAAAAAAATGTCAACACTTATCCAATATTCTTCATGAATGGATTTAAATTCAACACCAAGGAATGCAGTGCTGAAAAAATGACTTATAACAGTGGTGTATTTGTCAAAGGGACTGATGATCCAGATAAACATATAAAAGATGTTACGGCATCTTAACACAGTTTTTGAATTGACATATTCTATCCAATCCGTAGAAAAAGTATTTTTATTCAGATGCAGTTGGTTTAGCAATGTTCCAGGCTTTGGTATCAATGTGCACAAAGACTATAAACTTATTGAAATAAACCATAAATCACGTTACTCAAAGTATGATCCTTTCGTGTTAGCCAAACAAGCATTACCGGTTTATTTTTTTGCTCCGTATCCATCACTAAAACGAGATAAAGCAGACTGGTTGGCTATTTTTAAAACAAAGGAAAGATTTACACTTGAAGGAAATAATATTCCAAATGAAGCAGCTTATCAAGCAGATCTTGAGACAAATAATGAATTAATAATAACTGATGATCATGCTGATATAGGGCCTTTGAACGATGAATTAAATATTCTAATAAAAGCATTTGAGACTTTAGAGGGAAATGACGATGTAGAGTGCGAGGCCGAGTCAGAATTCGTAAAAACGAAGATTGATTATTAATTAATGATGATGTAATGTATATAAGATGGAAATTTGTATCGTTTATTGTATTATGTCAATTCTCAAACCTGTGTTAATGTAATGGAAATTCGTATCATTTGTTGTATTATTATTTTGTTATTCTGTTGTGAGCTATATGTATGTGATTATTAATCGGTCATGTTTTCTAATTATGAAATGATATATGTTTTATTATTATATGAAATGATGTATATATGTGTGTGCATGTTTCTAGTAGATATTATGACACACAGCTGGGGGTCCCAAGGTTCCTGAGGCACTGCTCTTGGCGAGGGTAGTCGCGGTACGGCCGATAATCGCCAGAGAGCATAATTAGTGCCGAAGACCAATGGAGGGTAAGTATTTAATTTGCAAGCAACTTCATTATATTATTTAGTGCATACTACTAGTATATTTACGATTTATTAACTGAAAATATCAAAATGTATTCGAGTGTTTCGATATACAACCGCCCAAGCCCATTATAGCTGTGTCTTGCAACAGCTACCGTAGTTGGATGACGAACTTGTGAGAGCATGGGGATAGGATCTCACTTTATATCAGAGATGTCGTATGGGCTGACCTCTAGGTAAGTATAAAATTCTAATTAATTTGAGATTGACATACTTGATCTCTGAAAATTAATATACAATTTATATAATTCATTTAAATTACAAGGTGCAGGCGTCCTTTATTGTGGATCCCGAAGATCTCGAGATGTTCAGGACGCACTGGGAGAGGAAGATGAGTAAAAACTATAGGAGATACGCTCTCCAAGATGAAAGGGGCCGGTAAAAAGCCAAACTAGATGAGTGAAAATTTGTATGCGCGGTTTGTGCAATATTGGGAAAGCGAAGACGCGAAGGTAAATTTTCTACTTTCATATGTCTGTAATTATAACTCGTTTAAATGTTTATATAATAGTTAAATTATACAAGCGGTAGTATCGAGGAACTCCGCAAACAGGCTTAGGAATCCCGCAACACACCTCGGTGGATCCAAGCCTTTTTAGCAATATAGAGAAGAAACGGTAAATATAGAAATTGTTATTTGTAATTCACTTATAAAATTGTTTAGTTATATATATGTATATATGTGTATATATACACATTCTTTAATCATATCTAATTTCAGACGAGGGAGAGAGGTGGTGTTGCACCGTCTCATTTGGACATTTTCACCCGAACACACGCCGTCAAGCATATAAATGAAGATGGCGTTGTAACATATGAATGGTCAGATGCCAAATCAGTGAATATTCGGGCATAAAGACTATAAATTTTTTCTCTTATTTAACAATACATTAAATTGAATATTCATCTTCTCAAAATTATATTTCTAAACACATGAGAGATGCGATCTGGAGATTGCTCGCGTGCTTGCAGAGTTTGGCAGGGAGCAGTTGACCGTTGAGGAGACGGACACGATATTCGCTCGTATTACCGACCCGCCGACCAGAAATAGGCAGTATGGATATGGCAATCAAGCGGTAATATTTATTGAATATAATTAATTCATTAACCAGTTATTAAATTTTATTGAATATTACGTATAAATTATAACTATGAATTTATTAATACACAGGCCGCGACGCAAGCCGCTTACAATAAACAACAGGCTGAAGAAACAATAGCGGTCCTGCAAGCACAAGTCGCCGCGTTGAACGATTAGAGGAAGACTGGATTGAAGCAGAAAATAGACGAGGTGATTGTTGCTTACTTAGCAGAGCACTGGACGAATATGCCGCCATCACAGGGATCTGGCGCTGCTGATGATAAGGGCGAGTGATAATATGTTTTTATATATGTTTTTTGATGAACTTTGAATGTCCTGAATATTTGATGAACTTTTGGTTGAATTTTGTAAATATTATGGATATATATGATGATGGACGTTTGGAGATGTACACTGATGTTTTGTGGTTCTTAGCTGGACATATATATGATGTATATTGTTGTTTGGTGAAGTATATTTTAGGAATATATATGATTATGTGGATGGAAGGTAGAAATGACTGCTGGAAATGCAAAAAATTTACGCAGATTAGCGTCGGCTGGAGTCGGCTCGGTTCGGTCTATGGGTCATTTATTATTTTACACGTGCATCGGCCGGAGTCGACTAGCCGACTCTAGCCGATGCTAAACTAGAGGACGGACCCGTCTTCATTTCCGTCACCATTTCACTTGGCGACGAGCTATTTAGCGTCGGTATGTAGCGTCGGCTCGAATCGGTCGGAGTCGGCTCGAGTGAGCAATATGCCGACGCTAAACTGTCTTTTCCTTGCAGTGTTATTATAAAGTATTATATTAGTCCATATTAGTTCATCCATATTAGTCTAAAATACGGTTTACATGCTTGGAAGGCTACTCCAAGCTAATCCTACAAAGGAACAGTGTATTTTCCTTCAGCACCAAACCTTTCATGTTTGGAATCTTGGATCTAAGATAAATATGACAAAAGGAGAGCGAGTGAGAACCTAAAAGTAATTTGGTTCAAAAAGAAATAAGATTCAAGAATGTTTCTTTCCACTATCCTTGCAAAACTAAAATATTTAATTCGCCAAACATGGTTTTGGATGCATTCGCAAGAGGTAAAATATTTATTCACATCAGACGCTTCAATGGAGGTTGGCCCACCCACATAAAGACACGCGTTGGGCTGAGTGTTGGTTTGGTAATTAGTTTTAACAAATATATTTGATGTAGATCTAAATTTTTATAAATTTCTAAAATTAACACTTATGCACATGAGGCCCGTTTGAGATGCTGTTATTGTATTGCGATCGTATCAAACTGCTCTAATTATAAAGTTAATTTAAACTTAATCAAAACAATTTATAATTTTTCGATTTATTTATTTTTACAAATTGTTGATACACTGTTTATAAAAAAACAAATTAACAAATTATAAATCAATTATGTTAAAAATCACAACTTAAATGCTCTGCTCAAATACTATGTTCATTCCTCATTCATCAGTCTTTCCCGCTCAAATACCATGTTTTTGTATGTCGCAAATGCACCCTTTCCGTCTATAAAAAAATTAATACTTCATATCTCAAATACTTCCCCAAACACTAACCAAATCAAATGAAGCAGTCGTGGAACAAATAGTTTTGAAGATAAAATGAACTATAATTAGAGCTGTCAACGGATACTTTCGGATACGAATAGTGCCATATCCGTATCCGTATCCGAAATCATTTTCGGATATCAGATATTGGATATCCGTATCTGTTTAATTTTTGGATATCGGATATCCGTATCCGTTTAATTTTCGGATATGGACGGATATAGAAAATTTATCCGCTCCGCCCATAATCGATAAATTTAAAGGTATAAATGAAAAAGTTTGGATCAACATAAAACAGTTTTTATACTAATGTTCATAAAAGAGCGAAGGAATAAAAAAATGTGATGATAAAACATTGTTTTATACCAATATCCATATGTGTATCCAAAAATATTCAAAAACTAAACATTAAAACTGTCTGTTTTCACTAAAAATGAGCAAAAAACCGTATCGTTGTAACATCCAATGTTTAGAAAATATTAGAAAATCATATACTAATTATATATAATTTTAATTATATATATACATGCATCAATTGATCGGGCGGATACTTTTTAGATACGGATACCACATTAACCATATCCATATCCGAAAAGCTTTTCGGATATCGAATATCCGTATCCGCTTTTCGGATAACGGATATTTTTCATATTTTCGGATATAGATTCGAACGGATGCCGGATTTTTCGGGTACCCATTGACAGACCTAATTATAATAGAAAGTATCTAGTTTTTTACAAATAGCTTGGCTTCATTAGTAGACAGTTTGCCCTTCTATCCACCTCTCACCATAGACATACATCATTTATACAAGGTTCAAAAAATTTCATATAAGTTAGTTTGTATGACTTTAATACAAAAAAGGAACATCAACGTTTCATCTAGGAAAATCTTGACAATGGGTACATTGCATGTGAAAAAAATATGAGTGTATTTCACCACAAATAGTCTAAAAAATTTATACATGCTATCTACTGTTGCAAAAAAGCATGCATATAAGTAAGGATAATTTTTAATTTAGCCCAATTTTAGAAACTAATTACAAATGTAGACCGGTTTTATAACTAATGTAATACAAAATTAGACCAATTTACACCACATTAGCACCATGTGTACTTACGGTATTTCAAATGCCATCAGTACGTTTCTCTTTTTATAAATTTTGACGGTATTTGAGATGGTCCAATGTGTGTAATTTCAAATGTCTTTCAGGTTATTTTTAACAAAATACTTTGCGGCATTTGAAATGGCGCAAACTTTTTTTCTAAAATGTATCGGCGAAATTTAAGATGCCGCCAATAGACATGACATTGATTCGGCACAAACTGATCTATTTTTGTAATAAGTTATAAAATTGACTTAAATTTGTAATTAGTTTTTAAAATTGGCCTAAATTAAAAAATTATCTCATAAATAACAGTGGTCATGTTATTTCATGCACATGTATAGTACATTTCCCCACCAAGGGTTAGTGTAGAATAATTCATACAACAAAATTGGCCTAAATTAAAAAATTATCTTATAAAAACTCTATTTTCTTTATAACATAATAATTCATACAACAAAATTAATAAAACTATGGCACAAGAGGAAAAAATTCACTGGAATTCACCACAAATCAAATGGAAGTAGTCAAGTCTCTCTTTCCTTACGCCGCTCTCCAAGCAAGCCCACAAAACCAACAATTTAGCTTAACATCTAAGACGAAAATAGACCGACTAACCTGGAGCAAATGAGGTGAAATAAGTAATGAAAACTACGGTGAAACTCAATATTTCTCACACCAATAATTATAAGAGCTGCACACAACGTATCAACTTAATTATTTATCGCAAATAGGCTTTATTGTTAACTACTCTAAGTTGTTGTCACTCCCTCTTTAGCTTCAGTGTTAAGTTCTAAGAATTAGTTCAACAGGCAAATGAAATTCATGATATCAAGAAGTTTTTGTTCATCTATTTCGATAAAAGTATCAATACTTTCACTTTGTATATATTTTGCACCTTTCAGTCATATATGCTTTCTCTGCTTAAAAGTTCTTAGTTGATAGGTTGTTAAGTAAGACTGCCCGTTCAAAGTCAAAAGGCTTAACAAATTCAGACTCGGGAAGATCAAAATATACTGCAAAAATTAAAAAATCTTATTAATATAGGGTTACCTAAGTAAGTACGGTTGTAAAAATCGCTAGGCGGCAAGTATGGACTAGGGATTAATCGCTTGGGCGTGGAATGATCGAGGATTAATTGGAGTGTACTTTTGATAAGTCATATAATTTGGATAAAATTTTAGTGTTTTTTTAGTGTCAATTGATATAAATTGAAACTTTGGAATGTTGTATGTGTTTAAAAGTGGCAAGGAGGCAAAACCATCTAAAACTGTAAATTAATGCTTATATGTGGCACCAAAACTTATATAATGTCTAACCAATGCCTAGATACATGCTTAGATTCTTAAATTAGGTGGTCAAACTTGGCTAGACGGGACCTAGACAAAGACCTAGAAGGACTTTTACAAGAGAGCAAATAAACCTTTAGCTTACCATCCACAGCATAATTGCAGTCCCACCCTTGAAATCATATATTAATATTACAGAAAATAGGCACAAGGATAAACTTGGAAATTTTTTTAGGTTGAAGGATTGCAAGTTTATTTGTTTGGCAGAAAGACAATGCTAGTTATAACTAGCATTTTGTATAGTGTAAAAGTTGAATATAACGCTAGTTATAACTAGCATTTGTTCTTCAGCCTAAAAATAAAACTTCATGTCCTTTGGCCAATTTTTTTTTCAAAGTATGTCATTTTCCCTAATTCTCTCTCAATATTATCCAGCAAGCTTTTGTTTGCAAATTACTCTAGTTCAAAAGATTTGACGATGGTCAATGTAGATTTATAATCTTTTACGTTTCATCTTAGGAGAAGCTTTAGGCTTTCGAAAGCAAATCCCTTTTACTTTTTTAATACAAACTTAACATTTAACCAATTACTTTCATCTTATAATTTTATCTAAAGTAGGCAAAAAAAATTCATAATCATTCACTAGAAGTAATTAAATTACAACAAAATTTGTCCCAAATGATTAATCCATTAAGTGAAAGAAAAGGAAATTAGTTTAGCATTAATGGATAGGAATTTTTTGTTTTAGAACAGATTTTTGTTAAATGAATTATTTCGATTAACAAACTATCTAAGTTAATGAATTGTTTTAGTTAATAAACTATTTCATTTAACAAACTAGCTCAATTAATAAATTATCTTAATAACATTTAAAACAGGTTTGATTCATTAATACCAAAAGGCGATGTAGGTTTATGGATCGATCTTTTATGTCTGTGTAATCGTCAATGGGTATGGTTGAGAGTTTGGGAAGCTTTGCAGATGCGATGGTGGTGCACAATTGAAGGGGGTGGTGTTGGGTTTTCTCGAACGCATTGGTGGTGGGTGGTGGGAAGCAGTATGCAATGAAGCATCGGGGATGTATGATGATTCGTGATTGTGGCAGATGTTTCCCTAAGCAGTGGAGCATGATGAGCCTAATCTATGAGAATCTAACGGAAAATGGTTGGATTTGAAATCGCTTGATTGCTATCATTTTTCTTTTGAATTTATATACTAAACTACTAAGGTGGGAAAGAGAAATTTTAGGAGCAAATGGGCATGTGAACTTCTGGGAATGCAAAGGTATTGGAAACTGTGGACCATGTTCTAAAAGGATTCACATGATATAGCATTTAATATATATTTTTTCTAAAACAAACTATTCTGTAACAGCATTTTGCATCTAAACGCTATTGTATTGTGCTATAAAAAGGGAATTTCTTATAGTGGACACATATCATGCCCAACCTTTTCATTTGTCCACTTTCATGAGTCACTAAATCAAGAAGCCAACAAAATAAAATAGAGAATTAATCAAGAAGCCTTTCAAAAGTCACATATTCAGTCCTTCATCTTTCCATTCTTGTTTATTATTATCGTGATTACAATATGTAGGGATGTAGAAAGATGGCCTCAGTAAAAATAAGATAATAAATAATTGAATATAAACATGTATTCAAATAAGCAAACCTAGTCATATCATCCTGTGCTCAGTACATATCATCGAGAAATTTCTAACAAGGGGACAATGGACCAACCTGAGCCGCATGCACCTTGATCTTCACCATTGCTAACTTTACATTCTAAGAACCACTCACCTTTTTTATTTGATTATATATATATATATATATATATATGTATGTATGTATGTACGTACGTACGTACGTACGTATGTATGTATGTATGTATGTGTATGTATATGTATATGTACCACATATCCCTACATTTCCTTATACCTAAATTCCCTTCGAACTAATAGCCTTATAGCACCTGAGGAATTAAACAATACATGGATTTAAAAAATATCAAAACACGTTATCCCTATTATGTATCTTCGAGTTAAATTTTGTCTAACCATTAATAGAATTCAATAAATAAAAAGCTTTGGTTTGTGTCACAACTTCATAAACTAAAATTCCATAAATAAGTGTAAAAATATAGTTTTTTGGGGAAAAGGTAAATTTAGTTATCTTTTATTTAAGAGCTAAACTTATCCATTATTTGTCAAAGATCAATTTATCTTTACGTTTAAAAGCTAAAGTTTTTGGAGAAAAAGATATTATGATTTATCTTTACGTTTAAAAGCTAAGGTTATTGGAGAGAAAGCTAATTTATTTATTATAAACAAATGCAGATCTAGATTTAGCTTTTAAAGAAAAATATAGACTAATTTTTCTTTTTGTCAAACTACTTTTTTGCATTTCACTTAGATGTAAATGTTTGCATTTTATTAGTTTCATTGCATTTTGCATAAAACAAAAGGAGAAATAAATCAAGTTACGAACAAGAAATAAATAAATTAAACTTTGACAAAAGATAAAATGTATATCTTTTTTTACTTCTAAACATTAATTTTGTATTTGTGTTCTTTTTTATTTCCTGTATGATTATCATTTTCGTCTGTGTTTAGCTTTTAAGACAAATGAAATAAATTGGCTTTGAAGAAAGGAAAAAAATAGATTTTAAAAAAAAAGGTAAGCCCCATTCGGTTTGTCGTTTTTTGTTTAAGTTTCAATCCTAACAATAAAACGCATTACATGTATTTTTGGAAGATAGCTACTTCGAAAAATAAAATTAACCCATAAATTAGAAAATAAAGTTTTTATTTTTTTCTTGATACGTGAATGAACAAAAGCACGAAAAACAATTCATCCCTTTAATCGTCCCTCCATCCCCTCCGCCATCTTTCATCGTTGTAATTACATAGAAATTTAAATTGCCTAATGAGATTGAAAATGCAAAACATAAACGCAAAATGAAACTAAACGACCCCTAAATAAATTTATCTTTTCCAGAAAATTTGTTTTTGTATTTACGTTTCTTAATGTTCTCATGAATTTTTTCTATTGTGTTTAGATTTTAAGTAAAAGGATGAATAAATTAGCTTTGAATAAAAGATATTACACTTAAAACTAAGAGGATTAATGATTTTATCCTTTTTCCAAAAAAAATCAAAGAAAGGACACTTTGTATATTAAAAAAAAAGGGTAACAAGTTTCATTTGTATTCCAAACAAGTGCATGAGTGTCAAGATGCCTTACTCAAAAACAGTAGTACAACAAACATGATACTAGAGGGTGTAGCGCATGCTACTCAAACAAGCAAAAAAAGAAAGAGTACAGCAACAATCAGGGTCCATCATCTTTAAACAAAAGAAAAGAAAATACAGCAATGCAATGGTCGTCATAGTTAAAGTTCCACTGCATCATTAACACAGCAATGCAATTCACAATATTAGATTTTTCGTCTTCAGCTTGGCAAATCTAACTAGTTTCGACTAGAACTGCTGTGGAGGTTGCCGATTAGATGACCGAACGGCTTCCCTAGTTAGCCCGAAGTTCGTGAGAACTGATTCCACAGCGTAGCCTAGGTCTGGTTCGTCGATCGAAACTTACAGAAGGTCCAAAATATCTTGAGTAGCCAGTACTTATCGAATATGGTATGGCATTTTTACGCCTTTAAAACTTCTATCATTTCTTTCGTTCCAGATGTGCCACATAACCGTCGCAATTGTTATACGGCGAACAATCTCCAATTCATGGTGATTTTTACATGATGTAATTGCTTGATTAAAAATGTCCTATGTTGAGTAATATACTATTTAATGTCGTATTCTTCTATTGAAATCCTTCCACATATTCGTTGAGTACCTATAGGCAAAAAATAAGTGCTTACTAGTTTCTACGTGTTGTTCACATAGAGCGCATGTCTGTTCAATCTCAATATTCCACCTTGCTGGCTTATCTTTGGTGCGACGGAGTGTTGATGTCTTTTCGTGTGGATATTGGAAGGCAAACCATGAAGAGTCCGCTTTCCACTCTCTATAAGAGAGGAGAGCAGGTGAAAGAATTCAGTGAAGATTATGATCAGTTATATATTTTTGATTGAATTGATATTAAAAGCAGAAATGAGACTTAAAGATGAAATGATGTTCTCTGTTTTATTAAAGAAATGAAGTTACATTGTACAGATATCTACTGTATTGTATATATACAGTTTTATTACATATTTGGGCCGAGTATTATACAAATGGGCGGTGGCCCGAGACCCACATTCTCACAGTATAACCAAAGGCACTTTTGTGATACGGTTTTACTTCATTTCTCATTACTCCTCCTCAAGCCAACGTTAGGTTTTCCGTGGCGTCTTCTTTCCCTTGCGCCACCATACAAAATTTGTGGGTTTTACTCTGATTCAGAGCAAAAATCACTCAGATCTGAGTGATTTCATCATCATACTGTGTTTATGAACGATTCCTTCGTCATGCGAAGCTTGTTCCATTCTTCTGTCTCTCTTTGTGTCAACTTCATTGACTGATCTGTTGTTCTTTGTATCAAAGTTGCTGACTTTTCTCCATTGAGGCTTTGAAGTAGACTTATGAGCAATTTTCTTGTCATAAGAAGCTCTTTCGGCACTGTTTCTTGCCTTGATGTCAATTTTGTTGACAGGTCTGTTGCTTTTTGTGCTAAAGCTCTTGACTTTACTGCATTGTGGCTTTGAGACTTCTTCAGATTCATTTGAATCGGTGAGAATTGCAACTCCTTTTAATTCGCTTCTAAATCTGATGAAGTTTTGCTTCGATAATGCCTTGGTAAGTGTTTGGCTCTTTGGTAAGCAGATGGTAAGTGATTAATAGGTAAATTTCCCTTCTATACTTGTTCTCTGACAAAATAGAGATCTATCTCTATATGTTTAGTTCTTGAATGTAATATTGGCTTAGCCGACATGTACATTATGCTTTGATTGTCATACCATAACTTTGGTTTGACTTGTAATTTGATGTTTAATTCATGTAGTAAGTATTGTATCCACATAATTTTAGTAGTTGCACGTGCGACACTCTTGTATTCGGCCTCTGTGTTGGATCTGGAGATGACTGACTGTTTCTTTGAACATCATGACAGTGGGTTGTCTCCTATGTATATGCAGTACCCTGTGGTTGATCTTCTATCATCTGGGTCTGTTCCCCAATCAACATCTGCATAAACAGTTACATTTAGATGATTACTTTTCTTCATATACAGTCCAAAATTGGTTGTTCCTTTTAAGTATCTCATTCTCTTTACTGCTTTCCAGTGATCATCCCTTGGTTTCTGCATAAATTGATAAACTTTGTTAACGCTAAAAGAGTTGTCTGGCCGTGTGATAGTTAAATATTCTAAAGCACCAACAACACTTCTATATTGTTTGGTGTTTGTTATGTATTCTCCCCTGTTTTTAGATAAGTTTTGACGGCTTATCATTGGGGTAGGCTGGGGCTTGGCACTATCCATTTTAGTTTTAGCCAGTAGCTCCAGAATTTATTTCCTCTGACAAAGAAAAATTTCTGATTTTGATTTTCCCTTAACTTCTATACCTAAAAAATAGTTCTGTGAACCCAATTCTTTGATGGAGAATTTCTTGTCTAGATATTGAGCAAGACTTTTGATTTCATTCTCATCATTTCCTGTAATGACAAGATCATCAACATATATTAGAATATAAATACTTGTCTTATTGTTAACTTTAATGAATAAGGAGTTGTCTGATTTGGTAAACTGATAGCCAAGTTGAATTACTGTGGCTTTTAGTTTATCAAACCAGACTCTTGGAGCCTTCTTAAGGCCATATATAGCCTTTTTTAGCTTGCACACTTGACTTGAGTTCTGCCTTTATCCTGGTGGCTGCTCCGTACATATTTCTTCTTGTAATGTTCCATTTAAGAAAGCATTATTGACATCATATTGTCTAATGTTCCACTGATTATACAAAGCAATACTTAAAATAATTCTTATAGTAGTTGGCTTAACCACTGGAGAAAAATTTTCATTAAAATCAAATTCATATTGCTGTGTGTAGCCTTTTACTACTAGTCTTGCTTTGTATCTAGACACTGTTCCATCTGGATTCCTTTTTAGCCTGTATGTCCACCTGCACCCTATAATATTCTTATTATCTGGTGGATGTACGAGATCCCATGTATTATTCTTTATTAAAGCATTGTATTCTTCATTCATTGCTTTCTTCCAGTATTTGTCCCTTGCAGCTTGCTCAAGGGTTTCTGGTTCCTTTAAATTTGATGCAGTTGTATATAATTTTGGTTTAAAGATTCCACTTTTTGATCTTGTAATCATTGGATGTCCTGTTCTTGCCTGTGGTGATTTTTCTACACTTGTTTGACCATTGTCTTTTCTGATTGTACTTGTGAATTTGTTGACTCTCTTTCATTGACTGACTGTGTTGAATGCTTTGAATGTATAGGAGTTTGACTGAGATAGCTAGACGAGCTCAGTGATTCATAACCTGGTTGATCAGACACTGTGAGTTGTGGATCATGAGCCTCAGCAGTCCTTTCAGTCACCTCATGATAAAGAACATACCTGCAAACAGGTATACTATGAATAGAATTTATTGGATTATATACTTTTTGAGTTGTTTTAATATCTACGTTGCTAAAAGGAAAAACATGTTCATTTAATACAACATGTCTACTAACTAAGATTTCCCCATTTTCATCAAGACATTTGTATCCATTTTGATTTGTTCCATATCCTATAAAAGTACATGGTTTTGCCCTGAAACACAACCTGTTGTTATTTTATGGTCTTATATGGGGAAAGCTCAAACATCCAAACATTTTCAGACTTTGATAATCTGGCTTAACACCTAATATTTTCCGTACTGGACTGATTCCTTTATGAATTTTTATGGGAAGTCTATTAATTAAATAAACAGCAGTGTTAAAGGAATCAGGCCAGAATTTTAATGGCAATGATGCTTGAGCAAGTAATGTTAACCCAGTTTCAACAATATGTCTATGCTTTCTCTCTATTAGACCATTTTGTTCTGATGTGTAAGGACATGTAGTTCTATGTACAATTCCTTTCTTAGCAAAGTAATTGCTAAGTGTTTTGTACTTAGTACCACCATCTGAATAAATGATTTTAACTTGGCTGCCAGTTTTTTTAGCTAATATTATAAAATGTATCACTGCATTATAAGTTTCTAATTTGGCTTTCAGAAAACATATCCATGTATATCTAGAATAAGCATCAATGAAAGATATATAATATCGATAACCATAGTCTGAATAAATTGGGACAGGTCCCCATAAGCCAGTTGCAACCAATTCTAAAGGTTTTGAATACTTGTTTAGGGAATCATTGAAGGGTATGTTATGACTTTTACCCATTTGGCAACATGTACACACATATGGTAAAGACATATCATCAAACATGATTTTATTTTTCTCAAGTACTTGTTTCACAACATTTGTGTTTGGGTGACCAAGTTTATAGTGTCACAAATCAAACACACTTCTATTCTCTTCTAACTGACCAATTTCACCTAAGTTACAACACTTTTGATTTCTCTCAAGTTTGCTACTGTTTTTAAGATTGAATTTGTATAATCCCTTCACTGCTTCACCCTGCAAGATATTTTCATTAGTCAATATGTCTTTAACTAAGTAGTAGTCTGGATAAAATTCAAAATACACATTATTATCTTTTGCAAACTGTGACGCACTCATGAGATTTTTCTTTATTTCAGGGACTCTCAATAAGTTATTCAAACATAATTGTTTTTTGCTATTAATACTAGTTTTGCCAATATGAGTAATATTGACCGACTCACCATTCGCCATGCATATTGACTGTTTACCTCTATATTTTTTGTTGCCAAAATTTAAGTTGTCAAGGTTATTTGTTATATGATTGGTTGCTCTTGAATCTGGACACTAGCTTTCATCATGTATGTGTTCTGATGTTGTTATAGTACTTTGAATGACTTCACCACTGCTATTGTCGTCAGACTGTATTTGAACCATGTTGACACTGGCTTTTCCATTTCCTTGATTGTTTTTATTCTGGTTTGGCAAATAATTAGCATTGAATTTGAAGTAACATTTCGTTGCTATGTGACCAACTTTTCACAAATTTGACAGTTAGGTCTGTTGTTGTTGTTCCACCTGCCCCCGTCTCTAGATTTGTTTGAGCTGCCTCCTCTTTGATGTGTTTGACCTTGCTTATTTTGATTCTATCCTTTGTTTCTTGAGTTGTAGATATAATAGACTGACATATCTGTATCTTGAGGTTTCTTGTGATCTATTCTTGCCTCATGTGCAAGAAGTGTTGCATGAACAAACTGTACATGCGGCAGACTTGGTTGAGATGACACAACTGCAACAGGTGCATCATATTCTTCACTGTGTCCATTCAAGATGCTCAGTACTTGCTCTGTTTCAGACATTTTGTGTCCTGCAGCTTCTAAAAAATTGCATATATTATTGACTTGGGATAAATAGTGTCTCATTGGTTGATTCCCTTTAGTAATATTTTGCAACTATTGTTTATAGTGCATAACCTTGGCAGCAGACTGAGTATTGAATATTCTTTCAATAGTAACCTATATATCATTTGTTGACTTGCAACCTATAACTTGTGATAGTAATTTTATATCAAATGAAGATAAGAGACAAGAACTTACTAGTCTATCTTGCCTGTAGAATTTTTTGTATTCCTCATTGCTAATCATTTTGTTTTGTGAACCAGTGATGAATCTTGGAGGAATTGGAATTGATCCAAGAATAAAACCTTATATCCTATATCCTTGCATTGCTATTTCAACTTGTAACTTCCACAAGAGATAGTTGTCCTCTTCAAGATGCACAGTGATTAGCTGGCTTTGAGGATTGATAACAGTTTTGATTAGTCTCTCTGTTGCATCAGTAAAAGTTTGTTGCAGCGGGTTATTGTTATCTGATGTAGCTGAGGCATTATCTTCTTCAACCATGATTGCAGAATTTTGATCAGATGCTCTAGCCTGAAGATTCAGAGAGGTTACCAATTCAAGATTACTCTAACTATGGCAAGAACAGGTTAGTTGCAACCAAGATTCACGTGATGAATCTATTTTTGATGATTCTTGGCGAGGCAATTACTTCCTTTTGTCTTTGACTATTTTCTTGAATTGGTTTTCTGATTTTCTGAATTTTCTTGCTATGAATTTGCTTTAATCTTTTGATGAAAAACTTGTTGCAATCAGAAGGCTATCTGATTTCTTGGTATGGTATCTGTTTTCAAATAAGAACAACAAATTCTATGACTAACCCAAATGGTGAGATTTTACCTGATGGGTTAAAAGATTTCAATTGATGATATCTTTTCTGATGAAGCTTTCGTTAGGCTTATTTTTTGCTCTGATACCATGAAAGAATTTAGTGAAGATTATGATCAGTTATATATTTCTGATTGAATTGATATTAAAAGTAGAAATGAGACTTAAAGATGAAATGATATTCTCTGTTTTATTGAAGAAATGAAGTTACATTGTAAAGATATCTACTGTATTGTATATATACGGTTTTATTATATATTTGGGTCGAGTATTATACAAATGGGCTATGGCCCAAGACCCACATTCTCATAGTATAACCAAAGGAGCTTTTGTGATACGGTTTTACTTCACTTCCCATTAGCAGGGCCTCTCATTGTGGTTATAGAGTTCCATCCGAATTTGTCCACTGAAGAATAGTCGTTAATCCATGGCTCCAACCATAAGTTAGTGTCGTTCCCGTCCACTATTTTCTTAGTGATGCATTCTTTACCGATTCGTCTTGCTTTTAATAATGTTTTCCAAATGGTTGATGGGTTGTTATCAGGCTGAACAATGCAGAAATTCTTATTTTTGCAGTATCTATTTTTGGTTCTGGTGGCCTAGTGACTACCAGAAGATAAGTATCTCCAAAGCAATTTGATAGATTTTGCTTGAAGTAAGTCTTCTAATCTTCTTAGTCCCAGACCACCTTCATATTTTGGTCTGCATGCATCAGACTAACTCATGTTATGCGCTTTATTTTACCGTAAAAAATTAGTGCAAGATGAGTTAATCTTCTATAAAATGCTAGAGGGAATTTGACAAGATTGCATTTCGATAATTGGTTATATAACAGATTTTAGTAGTTCAATCCGTCCCCTTATATTTTAAAATATGTAACTCCGATTATTGAATTTTTTATTAGTCTTATCTATTAGGGGTCCAAAAATCCTTACTTTAAGTTTTTTGTGAATAATGGGATCACAAAATAGATAACTAGGAGATTTTCCATTGGTAATCTCCAAATATTCATTATTTGTTCCTTATTTTAAACTCCTTTGCCAAAGAAAATTATTGATTTTAGTTCCCTTATTACCGAACCTGTTGTATTTTTCGGTGTGTCATTGATGTCCAGTATTGTAGTCGCACTATTAGCACTTGCCTTAGTAAGAACTAAGATGTCATTAGCGTATAATAGATGTGTGAAAATTGGCTCTACTTTATAAATTGGTTTTATAATGCCTTTGATCAGTTCTATGTCCATCAGAATCGAGATATATTCTATAGCAATAGCAAATAGGTATAGAGACAGAATGTCTTCCTGCCTTAATCCTCTATTGCTTAGAAAGAATCCCTGCGAGTGAGCATTGATCATGACAGAAAATGATGGAGTGGAGATACACGTGAATATTAAATTCAAGAACTTGTTGGAAAATCTCATTGATTTCATCATGTGGATAATAAATTCTCTACCGATTCTATCATAGGTTTTATGCAAGTCAATTTTAACACATAAATTATTTGATGTTCTCTTATTGAAACTTCTAACTAATTCATGTGCTAAAAGTAAGTTTTCATTTATATTTCTTCCAAGGATAAGAGCGTTTTGATTTACTGTTGTGAGATCATTAAACAGTAATTTCATTCTACCACAGAGTAAATTTGCCAAAATTTTGTGAAGAACATTACGTAGCGAAATCGGTCTATAGTCGATAAGAGACAGTTTTTTTTTCTTTTTTAGGAATCAAGAAAATGAATGATTAACTTCTTTGATTAATCTGCTTGAAATATAGACACCGTTCATGGTTTCTAGATGTTCTATTTTAATCAAGTCCCAATGGTTTTTTTATAAAACTTGGCTTCATAGCCGTCAGGGCCTGGGTTACCATTATCATCAATTTTAAAAACCACATGTTTTTAATTCTTTAATTTCAAATGTCCTATCCATGTCCAATCTTGTATGAACTGTTAAATCTTTTTACATGTGATAGAAGGAAAATAGAATCACCATTATACAACTCTTCTTGCCTCTCTAGTAATGTTGTCACTAGAATTTGAGACATTTCGATAAGCTGAAAATTTTCGCTACCTGAAGAGTGATCAGCGAATGTGGAGTGAAACAAATTGGATGGTTTATCGCCTTGGATTAGCCACCTGAATTTTTTCCGTTGCAAACTTTGCATTGATTTTATGTGTACCACAATGTTTAGTTAAAGAATGCGTTCCATGTATCTGCTTTGTAAATCTACGTCCATGGGATTTTGGCTGAGCAAGTTAGATAAGCGATCGTTTTCTTATCTTTGGTTGTCGCATTTCATATTGAAGTTGGGTCCTGATTTTTGCCAACTTTTAATTGCTTTTAATTTATGCAAGAAATTGAAAAATGGGTTGCAAAACAGTTGACGTTGGAAGTTTAAGTCGGCTAGCTCTTTGTACCCCTCCTGCAAACTCCATGTATTGTCGTATCTAAAGGGTTTTTGTTTGAACAAAATCTTGCACAAAGTTAGTCCAAAAATAATCGAAGCATGACAACTTGTCGAATGCTTACCAAAATGAACTTCAAATTTTGGGAAGTTATTAAAGCATTCATAGTTGACAAATAGAGTATCTATTTTACTATGAATACAATAATCTTTTCCCTCTCTCGAAGTATAGAAATTTCCCATATTTGGGGTTCAATTATATTTGAAGAGATAACGCAATCCAATAAATCAATATTAAAGGATACATTCGTAGAACCCTTAGATGTTCTATCATCATTATATAGAGTGGCGTTGAAATCTCCTGTCATCAACCATGACATGCTTATTTAGGTTGCTTGCGCTTTAATATATTCCTAAAGATTTTGCCTCTCTGTTGTCGATTTGTGTGCGTAGATGCATGTGCATATGAGTTATATACCCCCAACTTGTCTCATCTCTACTACTAATAAAGATAATTCATTACATTGATTTACTTGGTGTCTTTTTAAAATACCTAGAATACCCTTAATTTTTCTTTCATTTTACATCCAGATGCCCTTTCTTTTATGTTCGGTTTCTATGTGTTCTTTCTTTCCCCTTGCCACAGGAAAAAAACTAATCGGCTCTCTCATCTCTAATCTCTAATGGAAATTATCATTTAACACTTAAGCATCAACAGCCATACAATATCAAACTTAGGTAATTATTCATTGAATTTTATTAGTTGCTTACGATTTGATTAGTGTCTCTTTTACGTTTTGTATCTACATTCTCTCCCTTCTTGCTTACTGCAGGAAAAAACCAAAATCGGCTCTCTCACTTCTAATGGCAATTATCGATTAACACTAAGCAGATAAGCTCAAGCATCATTGATCTTTACGATTTTAGACTCAGGTAATTTTTTGCTGATTTTCAGGAACTGGTTTCTTTTATCGATTAAGCACGAATCGCTGAAAATTTTGATCAGCGTCTACAATGATGATTATCAATTAAGCAGAAATCGCTTAGGATTTTGAGTCGTATCTACAAAGGCGGTTATTGATTAGGCTAGAAACTAACTTGAATTTGTCGATTTACTGAAATAAACAATTTACCTCAATCATCATAGATCTTATATCCATTAGACTTGAATCGCATGTTACTATTCATCACTTTTCATTAATTACTTCGGATTTTGAGTATTATTGGGTTCCTTAATTATTCATGGGTAGAGTAGGCCATTCATTATTTTGTTTTACTACTTTCTCTTCGCTGTAGAAACTGAAAATGGTTAATATGATCCATGTCAAAGACTAAGAAATCGAATTAAAACTGATTGTGTTCAGTTTGATTACTTCAATAGCCCAATAGTTAAGGTTGAAAACGGAGTTTAAGAAAGTTAACAAAAGCGTAATATAACCAATACTTCTAGTAAGTGATAGTAATAAAAAATCAACTCCATTGCAGTAAATCAACTCCAGAGCAGATTTAATGAATATCTAAAAACATGTGGAACTGTCTGTAGATAACGAAAAGATGTACACAGAATTGGGTTTGATCTCCTAAAGACTTGAAGCTGCTTTGGGTGTGTGTTTGCATGTGTTTATACACACACACATATACATATATATATATGTGTGTGTATATATATATATATATATATATATATATATATATATGAATGTGTGTGTGTGTGAGAGTGTCGATTAATTTGAACTTATGTAAAGAAGTGAAAAAAAGCATGGCAAGTTAAAAATTTATGTTCTCTGAATGATTCAAAGTAGACACAGTAACTGAATATGTTATCACTTATGTCTTCATGGAAAAGACATGTGAATTTGATTTATATGCGACTTTCAAATACAAGAAAAATACAAATATATGGTATTATTTTATTTGTTTCTTAAAATTTTGAGATACATTTACTATTTTCAATTTTTTATTCAAAGTTTATTTAAGGTATAATATATATTGCTATTTATATTTAATTAAGTTAATTTTCTGTCAGAATTTATGAGGTGAAAAATGGAAATAAGTAAATATTTAGGAGAAATACAATTTTATAAAGATGGAAACAGGTTTAGGGAATTATGCATTCAATGTTCATTCTTATTCAATGAATTATCATTTTTAACAAGAGAGATGTGCGTTAATTATATTCAGGGTTAGTTGTTAAACTATTGATATTTATTGAATTGGCTTTTTTCTTTTTATTCAAATTTCACTTGATAGATAACTTCAATTACATTATCGTACAATGAAACTTGGTAAGTTCATCAACTTTTACACTGTACACACACACAAACACACACATATTTAAAGGTCATGATTATGTTCATCAAATCTTACCACATATATTTGAATTGAAATGAAATATATATATATATATATATATATATATGTATGTATGTAACAACATTCTTTTTCTTATCTGTTCAAATTATGCTCTTCGGTGGTTGGATGATTCACATGTTATCATGACGTACGTTTGTTGTTTTAATTACTTTATGCTAAATTGATTCAGTAATTTAGTGCACATAATTGACATGAGTTTGCCGGTTCAATGTAGATAAACAATAAAGATCATTCATTATTAATCTAATATCCGTTAAACATCAATCTCAAATAATTATTCATTGATTTATTTATTTTAATTCTTTCAAATTTTAAGTATTTTCTAGGTTCCTTAAGGATTCATGTGCTATACCTAAATTCGGTTTAGTTTTGATCTCTCGATAATTATTAATAGCTTTGGGAATCTTTTCTAGTTTATCTTTACAAATTGCAATGAAGAATATGACAAAATGGCACGATTGTTGGAAAGGGAATATTATAGCCACAATAATACAAAATGGTTACAAAAAATTATTTATGGCTCCAATTTTGTTTTCATTACTGAAATCGATCAAGTCCTTCATTCCATTTACAACTTATGAAATCTTCAAATGATAAAATAATTTCCTTACATTAAAAATTTTGGTTTGGAAACTGTGAATCATTCACTTTCGGTGATTTGCAACACATAAACCTAACTCATTATATGTTTAGTTATGTTAAGCTTGAAAATACTAATGACTTTTAATGGATATTATCAAAACTGATTTGCTAATCATACCCAACATCTCCTTCATAAAAATTATTCAAGTACGATATATTTTTTAAAATTTTATATTGTTTTGGTTGTTAGATAGGTAGAATAGTTTATAGTATTAGTTGGTAATTTTTAATAAAATGTAGGCCATGGAACCATTTAAATGTTATTATGCTCAACTTAAAAACACATATGATTCCAAAAGAAGTCACATGATTAATCATAATATAGTTAATCATTTTGGCTTCCTGGTGACATAGTAATTCTCTTCCGCTTAACCATCTTGCTTGGTCAATATATAACATAATATGGATTAAATAATACCCCTTCCTCTCCTTTTACTCTAAACGTTTGACTTAATTATGACTTAGTTCATCAAAATCCCCATTCCATTCGTCACTATCACCTGATTCATAAAAGCTAAAAAAACTATCTAATATCCAAACTTCAATTAATGCTTTGAGATATTGTTATGAAGTTGTAGTTTGAGATTAATAAATTAAAAACAATGCTATAAAAGCTATCTGCAGGCACTAAGTGCATGAGATGACATGAGTATTACTTTTTCTATATCTTGGAATTTAATTTCTCTGTATTGTATTTAAATATTAATACTGAATACCACTTTCACTTTTATGTTGAAGGTTAAACCGCTTCATGTCTATTAACTATATAATATTAACTTAGTAAATGTAAAAATGAACCAGAATTGGACTTGAAGCCTTTTTATATGAGCTCGGGGATAACAGAAATAACTCTAAGTGTTGAGAATTACAGGCTAAAATCCTGAAACTTTGATCCCAATTTTTTTCCTATAATTCGAATAGACCAGGAAAGTAAAAAATCTACTACCATGCACTCTATTCTTCCTTTGAACTCCAACTCTTTGAGCATGCAATTGAACCCTTCAGGCATATGATTCTCCATTTTGTATGATTCTCCACCTTTTGTTATTGTTAGTTGTTAAATTTGGATGATTCAAATATTTGTTAAAGGCGAAAGAAATTGATTAATTGATTCACTCAAATCAATTAATTTGGTTGCTATATGGAAGGATATTTCGAAGGAAACTAATTAATTAGTCAATCAATCAATTAGTCAATATATTGCTATATGAGGAAAAAAAAAGATTAGGCATGGAGAATGAATCAATCAAAGGAAAGATATGGAAACCAAGATTAGGCCATCTATTTGTACTAAAATCAAATCATGCAGTTTGGAAAGATATTTGGGCAATCAGAAAATTGATTTTCTTAATCTCCAAGCAACCCTTAATTATCAAGTCTATTTAAATGAAAGAATTTCATTTTCATATGTAAGCAAGTGTGTGAGAGTAACCACCATTATTCTTCCCTCTCTTTTGTACTCTTTTCTATAGTAAAATAAAAGAATTTGTTGGGTCTCCGTGGACGTAGGATATTCATATTCGAACCACTTAAATCTTCCATGTCTCTTATTTCTGTTATTATTTCTGTGAGACTGCATAATTTTTTTAAGTGTCATTGGTATCTAAATAGGCAATACTAGATCCTCATCAAATAATTCGCTTCCGCTCAAATTAAAAAAAATTCACTACAGTTTGGTATCAGAGCTAGTGTTATTGTTCCTGTTTGGATATTAATGGCTACTTCTAGTAAGTTTGTTGGTAGATCTGGTGTCAATCATGGAGTAAAAGGTTTTGATGGAAAAGGAGATTTTGGTACTTAGAAGATGAAGATGGAGGCTGCACTAAAAAAGGAGAAGACTTATAAGGTTGTTTCTGTGCCTGAGAAATTGAAAGGTATTGATGCAGCTGATTTGGAAGAGATGAAAGATGAAGCTCTCAAAATAATTCAGTTGAGCCTTTCAGATGAAGTTTTTAGAGAATTCTCTCAGAAGAAGACGGCGAAGGAACTATAGGATGCATTATCGGATGCATATCAAGACAAGTCTCTCACTAATCAGATTATTCTTTGGCAACAACTCTACTCGTTCAAGATGAAGCCTGGAGCTGATCTCATGGAGCATGTAAATGCTTTGGCGACTTTGATTATGAACCTGAAGGAAGCGGAAGTTGATATTACCGATGAGGCTCAAGTTGTGATCCTCTTACGTTCCTTGCCTAAGGAGTATAGTGCTTTTGTTAATTCCATGATTTATGGTCGCAGTAAAATTAGCATGTCTGATATAGCTGGCCTCCATAATGAAGTACTAAGAGATAGATTGGCAAGCACTAGCTTGGATAGTGATACCGAAGGTTATCTGTTCAGAGAGGTAGAGTCCAAAGCATGTCGAAGAAAGGTGGAGGATGGAATTCTTCACGGTCTCAGTCTAGAGGGCCTAAGAATTTAACTTGTCATTTTTGTAAGAAACCAGGGCACTTCATAGCACAATGTCCCAAGCTTGAAGGTAGAAGCAAAGATCCAAAGCAAGCCTCAACTTCTACAGCAGAGAAATCAGATACAGAAAGTGACACCGATGTATTTACAGCTTCTGGCTCTTCTTGGAAGAGCAACTTATGGTTGATTGATTCTGGTGCATCCTATCGTATGACACTTGATAAAAACTTCTTTTCCACTTACCGTGAAATTAATGAAGGAGAAGTTTTGATGGTTAATGATGCTTCTTGCCATATGGTGGGTGTTGGTAGCGTGCTGATTAGGATGTTTGATGGTGTTATTCGTACGATCACCAATGTTAGACATGTACCTGATTTGAGTAGGAGCCTGATCTCTGTTGGGGCATTGAGTAGACTTGGCTTGAAGATTGTAGTGGAAGGAGAGAAAATGAAGATATCGAAGGGTTCCATGATTGTTATGAGAGGTGTGAGGGTAGGAAATCTTTATCTATTAAAGGGCACTACTGTAATTGGTGAATTGACTTCTGTTACATCGGTTGATTCAGATTCTTTCAGATTATGACACTCACGGATGAGTCACATCAGTAAATGCAGCATGGATGAGTTGAGAAAACGAGGATTGATTGATGGAGTTCATCATTCAAAACTTGGTTTTTGTGAAGAGCATGTTCTTGGAAAGCAGACGAAGATTTCTTTTGGTATAGGAGAGCATAAAGCAAAAGCTATCTTGGAGTATCACTACAACAAAAAGTGTCTTTTATAGTAGCATATAGCCGCTATTAATCACAACCATAGCGGTTTGATAAGCGTTGTATATCGACATGTTATAAAAAACTGTTGAATATTTATAACACAAAATATGCCGCTATTGTTGAGCATAGTTTTGTAACGCAAATTTGCCGCTATAGTACGTTAATTCAATAACTCATTATAGCTGCTATAATACAGCTAAATCTCAACGGAACTGGAAATCTTTATAACACCATTTTGCCGCTATAAAATATTTATTCAATAGCTCATTGTAGCCGCTATAATACAGCTAAATCTCAACGGAATTGAAAATCTTTATAACACCATTAAAGCATGCTCAGAAACGAATAAAGATTATAATCAACAAATATAACACAAGAGCATGCTAAGAAAGAAATGTGATATATTTTTCATTATAGTGTACAAACATTAAAGCAAGTGCATAACCATTGAATAAAACATTACAGAGTACAAACATAGAATACATCAGTAAGGTCATTACAGAGTACAAACTAGAATAAAACAATACAGTCCAACCCAGTGTTATACTGTTAATATTAATTCATGCTAATATTGTATGTAAAATATACCATAGAATACATCAGGAAGGTCATCAAGGTCCTATGGGTTCAACCTTGCATAATTCTTCTCGAAACTTCCATTGGATCCTCAGCTGTTTCTTCAGTCCTTTTCCCTTCATCATTACAACTAAATTTGTACAGTAAAGTTCATCAATACAAGTTAGGCTATGAATTCTAACTCCAGATTAGTCAAATTTTACAGTAAAATTCTAACAGCAGCGATTCACCAGTATTAACTAAAGTTAAAATCGATACCTAGGCAGGGTCGGTCTATTGAGAAGCTTGTCGAGTGAGATACCAATTTAGGGTTTTTGGGCATAATTCGACTATAAATCGCGGCCAACAAAGAATTGAAACAATCAAGCCTAACAATTTTAACAATTAGAGCATTTGAAATACAAATCAATTCACATTTTACCCTAGAAGAAAATAGTTTACTTACTTAGTTTCAACAGTTTGAAAGAAGTGCCAAAGTGAGCTCTTAGTTAACTTCTTCTACTTTTAAACTCACTGGTGATCCAAATGGCTACAATATTTTCTTTCTCTCAACCACCTGCATATTACATAATTCCAGTTTTACTCCATATTCAATACCTGAATTACGCATGCAGATGCAATAATAAACAAGAAGATAAGGTTCCATTGCATACAAAATGCAATTCATGCTTTCTAACTTAGTGTTAAAACCTTGGTCAAATTCGTATGTTTATCATTTTAGGCAAGAGAAGCAGAACATGACCATTTATTTCCAAATTCATACATGTTAGGATATATGCTAATATATTAGAAACTACTACAAATCACGTGCAATGTGTATATTTTTTGAGATTTTTTTATCAGTGTTGTATATTCAACAGCCTACTTGCCGCTAGAACACTTTTTTTAAGTGTGCGGCTGTCCTGTAGCAGCAGCCCACAGCTTAGGCAGCTCTTTCCTAAAGATGCCTATGGTAGTTTAAGAAGCATGCAACTTGCTACAATAGCATAACATACAGAGTTACCCATCTAAAATTCAAAGTTGACAAATAATACAATTCAATGGGTGTTACAATTCCACTTCTGAAACATGGGCTCAATTTTTATCTAAACTCATACTCGTTCGGCCTTGTACTTGTTGCCTTCAAAGTCTAAGTGAGAATTCCATATAACATTATGAATGGTTTATATTATTTTTCCCCTTCTCATTAATGTGAATATACCATTAGATTAAGGGTGATTTTGTTTCCATAATAAATTATATTGTACAGTTTGGTTTTTTATGATGATATATTGAATGTTGATATTTTAAGTATTTAATATTTAAGCGAGAGGAGTATAGTATATAATTTAGGAGGCTTCTAGAGAGAGAAATTAGATGTAACACACTTCTCTCAAAGGTGAAAACTGACCTATATATGAACAAAATGCGTGAATAAAAATTTCATTTTGTTCGAGTTTTACAAAATTCATAATTCTTGAAAATGTAGATTGTTGTTAACTTAGTATACAAATAGTGGAACTACATTGTTTGAGACCTTAAAGAGTATTACCAAATTTTAAATAAGTTTTAGGCATCCTTCAATAGTATAGCGACTATTATGTACATATGTACAATTTTAGCATTAATCATATATACACATACATAATTAAAACTCGAAACTCGTTACTTTTTGCAGTTTAAAGCAACAAAGAGTAAGAAAGTAAGATGGACCTTAATGATCCAAATTAGTGAATGCGCAATATATAATGATAAGTGAAAGGGAAAAAGAAAACTTACTTGTATCAACCTCATCGCCTCTTAAATGAACAAACTTGAACTTGAAAACCTTACTAAAATCTGAAAGAAGCAAAGGATAAAATCGTCTGAATCAAGAAACAACTGTAGAACTTCACTTAAAAACAGAAAAACACAAATAGACTTAACCTGAAAGGATTCCATCAATTATCTTGAATGCAAACTCATTACTGACATCAAGAGGCTGCTGACAACTAGCCGATGGCCACAAAGTAGGATAACCTTTACCCCTATAAAAAAATACACACGTACATAAAGACTCCCATAGTTTTATGCACATTGAGTTGCACAAATATCGTTATTTTCGAAAACAAAATTGGCGATCTACCATGACAATGCATGACCGGGCACATCAATCTCAGCAAGCATATTGACTCCTCTTCTTTCTGCATACCTGAAAATTACACTTATGCTCATGCATAACTTCCATAATGCTTGAAAACAGAAGGTGAATAGTGAAGGAAAGAATGACTCACTGCACAATAGAAATGGCATCAGACATGGTGTATCTTTCTGTATAAGAGTAAGCACCATTCCACAGTTTCGGATATAAAGGTATTTCTAAATGGAAAGATTGTGTATCTACAATGTGCCAGTGTAAAACATTCTGTGTTTATATATTGGAATATGAAACATTACTAATTGATGATTAGAATTTCATTAAATAAGGATCAAAATTAAGATGGTAGTTGAGAAACGTATTAGTTACCAATTTGGAATAGGTCATGGAATCAATGACACTCTTTATTACAGGCACAGGCAGATAATGGCGTGATGTATCTGTATATTACAAAAAATAAAATAAAAAAGTTTATTCAGCTTTCGGGTGTTCAGACCTACTAAACAAGTCTTGTTCACTTGACACTTTCTTCAGCTCTTATATAAATGACAGAAATTTATGAACTGATGTCCATAATATTAACTTTCAAAGAAGAAGAAAAAAAAGAGTTATACGGTCAGGTACTAACCAATCAAAAGTCCATGGAATGGGAACCTTGGCACATCAATAATAGATATGGGGGCCGAATTTATCTCGATTTTCCTCGATGCAAGATTAGTGTTGTAAAGTAGGCTAAAAGTCTGTGAAATTTAAAAGGTATGTATCTTGATTATCTAAACTGCCATTTAAAAAATTGAAATTTTGTACTCAATGAGGTCAATTGACCTGTAAAGCATGAAGTGCTCCATAAACTGTTTGTGCCTGCAAATGATTTCCTACCAATTTAATATAACAAACTGAAATTATTTTTTAATGAAATGATGTATACTTTACAACTTTTAAATAAAGTTGCAGCAAACAGAACCGACCTCAATATGTGCAAATAATGGATTTCCAGTTTCTGGAATAGACAATTTGTAGGATTCATCAATCCCATAATTCAACTGCAAAGCAACAACGGAAACTAAAATTAACCAAACACATTCTAAATACAATATTATAGTTCATAAACATCCTCAAAATATTGTAATTTAATACCGTTTCAATTAGGGATAAAACAATGACATGAATACCAGCAAGAACTTTAGAGCCTAAAGCAATTCCATCAATAACATGATTAACTTTAATGACATCAATAATTCTCACAAATGCGTCCTTTAAAATACTAGAACCATCTGAATACTTGCTTCCTTCTATGTTCAGCTGGAAATTGTTGCTCAAAGTGAGAGTTTTAGATCCATGTTTTACTGACATTTGCATTGGCCATAGATTTAGGCCATTAATATTGATACAAAAATACAAGAAGAATACAAGAAGAGTAATGAATGTCTGCATCCTTTTGATGTAAAATTTATTTGATAGCTTGAAAATTATAGCAGACTGATGTCCTTTTGATCAATTTATTATTTTTAATCATTTTTATCAATTTCAATACCAAATAACAAAATTAACGAAGGCTTGGTGTTGGACACGTCCTACGGAATGGATGCTGTATCCCACTCTACATAGGTCCATTCATTGTTAAGGAAAAGTTTATGGTCACGCCTGGCGCTTTGTAAACCTGCTAGTAAAGAACTGAGAATAGGGCCTTAAACTACACGGACTGAAAATGGATTATGGACTACTAAATAAAGTCCAAATTTATTCATCTAATACAAACTTATATCATATATGGATCAAAATACGACACATTTATTTAAAATCATTATTTGAATATAAGTATTTGTATGTTAGGTAATATGTTCTTGAATGATTGAATGGATAATTGAATGTACAAATGTACTTAGTTATACAGCCTATTGTTTCAGATAGTGAATTCTCATATGTGATCAATTTCTCCAACATTTTAATTTACTAAAATTAAGGTTCAACCTGGTGGGAGAGAGAACATAACCATAGAGTTGCAGAAAAAGAAACCGAAACTTTTACAAGGTGGTGCCCCTCCTGCTTCCGTTTGAACAAGCGAGCTATGCAATGTTGTCTGCAACAGCGATAATGCATTTTTGTTCCATCTTTGCTAGAGAAAAACACAAACAAATGATGATTCAGTTTTTTTGTAGCATCAACTCAGTATACTATACAATAATTTTTGTATGAAAATTTCTAACCTGTCACGACGTGCAACGTTGGTTAAGAAGCTTAAACTCTACATCACATTTCTCACAGTAGTTAATGGATGATGCAGGTATTTGGAAGGCCAAACATTCCTCCACATGTGAAAGCTTTGAATTTCACAAACAAAGTTGTTGGTGCCAAAAAGTAGAGGCCGCTGCTCTTGGTATTAACTTTGTTCAATCAGCATTTTCTGAAGATAAACTGCATACTTTCAATGCACACAAATTGTAAGATTTCAATGATATTGGTATTAACAAACGACTCGAATATTGGTATTAACAAACTTACCTTTTTTAAAATCAAGCCGAGGCCTGGGTAATAGCTTCAGTATCTCTTTAATCCATCACCTGCACCAATGCATTTAGTTTTTCATCATACAACAAAACTACATATAGAAATGTATTACAAAGAAATGAAATGTTAAATTGTCAATGTACTAATTATTATTATTTTCATTGATGACATAACTATACTGTAGCATGTAAAAATGAATAACAGTGAAAAGTAAAACTGATTCTCAGGCATGTTTAAACTGCAAATTATGATGCTAAATATAAATGTATGTCACTAGTGAATAGCATAACTTATTTATATTGAGAGAACATAATTTCTCGTTTAATGAGGACAAGCAATTGCTATTGCGGGATATTTTATATTCCTATAGGAAAGTTAGAGGCGGCAGCATAATGCAATGGGATTACGAAAAAACTTTGTATGAAGTCCTCTAAGCAAAGTTGTCCTTCCTCTCAAAATTTGTTTAATCCATCATTACATCTATCTACACTGTTGAACCAATTTTCAGACAATTACATATCTACAATTATTTGTTATACAATGTTATTAAATTAATCTGAAAAAACAATATGCTTTTGAACCGAATGTCAGCACTATGATTTTCTCACAAATATACTGCAACCCTTGTAATCGTACTATGATTATCTAAATTTTATCTCAAAGAAAAGTTTGATAATTTTCCACACGTCCATAATAAAAGGCAAGGATAACTCTATAACGCGAGTCCTCCATGACATTAATTTTGACACTTAGTTTTATTACCATTTGAAAATACTATGATTGGGCCCTGTAGACTTAACACCCACCCAATATCTTTTTGACAACAGCTAATCCTGACTTGAGAATACGAAGAACTTGTCTTTTTTCGCTCCTGCGCTCTAGCAATATCCCATGCTCAATATAATTTCGATAAGGGGTCATATACTAGATCCCTGTAGTAGTAAACTATTTCATTATTATTTTTTGTACAGATAGTCGTATCTATCACCAAGACAATGTATATGCATCGATATTTAGTATTTAAACAGTTAAAAATATATGTAGTGCACTATTTTATTGCCATTGTTAGTTCTAAATTCAAAATAGTTTTTACCGATATACATGTAGAAAACTGCTCTAAATATCTGCAAGTTGCCAAACTAAAATACTGAAGTGCAAATGGAAGTGCCAAAAATCCAAAACACTTGTATACCAGATGATTGATTTTTCACATTGTTAAATTGAAGATTAAGATAGAGATTTGCAAAGAAGAAAAAAGGTCAAACGTAACAACGAATTGGAATTTAATGAAGAATGAAGCTTTCACCATGATCAGATAATAGAACAACCCATGAACTAAAGTACCCTAATCGATAATTGATTGGAGCCCATCGATCGATGAGTGAGGTGTTAAATTAATTTGAAAGCATTGATTCGAAGGACCAGTCGATCGACATGCCTAAGTGGATAATGGTGCATTTTTTTGGCTATATCTTTGCATGTGTAAACAAAAGCAAATGATTGGGTTTTTAGTAAAAAAGAATTGTATTGATTGAAAGGGGCATGTGCAGACCAACAATCTGAAATAATCTTGCTCACCTCCGGCTTTGATTTCTATAAAGTTCATTTTCTCATCTTCCCTTACAATTCATGAGTAAATCTTCTTTTGGAATTCACCATCTTTGTCTGAAAAATCATTTAATGGGTTTGGAAATACAACTTCAATGGAAAACAGAACACCACCCTTGGCAATAGTTTCAACAATCAAGTTCAACATATCAATTCACCTACTGCGAGTAGAAAACAATTACTAAATGGCCATCACAATCTGCTCTTTTGAGTTTGCTTAAGAAGAAATTGAATTGGGAAAAAATATAGTAATTTGCGAATGTAAAAGGAAAACAAAAATTAATGCATTGCCTTTTGTGAAAAAAGCGGAAGCAACATAGATAGAGAAAAATTATTTTTTAGCGGTTAAATTTAGTCATAAAATTGGGAGTGGGAGAGAACACTCAGGGCATCAATTTGATAATACTCAAAGCATCGATTAAAAAAAAGCACGCTAATCATTTCGATAATACTTGGAGCTGCCAATCATTTCAACAATACTCGAAGCATCAATTAAAAAAGGTACGACGATCTATTGAGAATCATAAAACCTAATCGCAAAATTAGGAACATGAATTAGATTATAACAACGTGATGTTCAATAATCAAAACTCGACAATAGTTTATTGTATAAATCGATTAAAAGTTAAAGCAAATCAGAAGATAAATAAAAGGAGAAACATACGAGATCCACACTCGGCCCCAAAATGGCATGCTTGCTCTCATCAGCTTTTCCGTGCAAAGTATGTGAAGGTTGCTATTGAACTGGATTCGATATTTAGGGTTTGTAGGAGAGAATTAAGATTTCTTTAAGAGCTGGAAAAAAGAAGCGAACGAAAATGAAGAAGGAAGTGGAAAATAATTTAAGGAAGAGGCGGGCAAGCAAATTATCGTGCCAGACCACTTTATCCAAATGCGTTACGTATCTGATCCTTGCTTGAGTAAAAGAAAATAGAACAATCCTTTCTTGAGTAAAAGAAAATAGAACAAATAATAACGCTTTGAGATAAAGCGTTATCTATTTGCATTATAAAAGACAACTTTTCATGTAGTGTATGTTCGTACAGATGTCTGGGGTCCCTCCCCTTGTCAGTCTTTGGTGGAGCCAGATATTTTGTTTCATTTATAGACGATTTCTCTCGTAAAGTATGGGTATACTTTCTTCAGTAAAAGAGTGAAACCTTTGCCAAGTTTCGAAAGTGGAAATCTATGGTTGAGAAGCAGTCGGGGAAGAAATTGAAAGTTCTCCATTCAGATAATGGCGGTGAATTTTTATCATAGGAATTCATTAATTATTGTGAGTCTGAAGGCATTAAGAGGCATTACACTACACCAGGCGACCCCCAGTCTAATGGAGTTGCAGAAAGGATGAATCGGACATTATTGGAGAGTACAAGATGCCTCAAACTGACTGCTAAATTGAAGAAGGGATTTTGGGCTGAAGCTTTATCTATGGCGACTTTCCTCATCAACCGCACACCTTCTACCACCATAGATATGAAGATTCCTGAAGAAGTATGGAAAGGAAAGCCTGTTAACTATTCATTTCTCAGAGTGTTTGGTTGCCCAGCTTATGTGCATCAGAGCAAAGGGAAGTTGGAACCTAGAGATCTCAAGTATTTTTCTAGGTTATAGGAGAGGAGTGAAGGGATATAGGTTGTGGTGTCCTATTAGCAAGAAGATCGTTATGAGTAGGCATGTGACTTTTGATGAGAAGGCTATGTTGAAGGTGGAGCCTTCCTCATCGGATGACAATGAGAGGACATGTGAAGAATACCAGACACAAAGCAAGTCATCTGTTGATTTTTTCCATAGACGTTCAAATGGTGTTTCTGATGACACTGTGGTTGATGAGGATAATATCGATGTTGGTACAGAAGATATAACTCAAGGTGGAGCTCATTCAGAACCTAGGTCTTCAGACAAAGAAGAAAGCCTAAGTGGCTTGATGAGTTTGTTGGATTGAGCATCGAAGATATTAACTTCGATGATATGGCAACATATGCTTTGAATATTGTCCATGATGATCCCTGTGACTGTAGAGAAGCTATCACATCAGTTAACAGTTCCAGTTGGTTAGTTGCTATGGAGGAGGAGATTGAATCATTGCATAGAAATCATACTTGGGATTTGGTGCCTCTTCCCACCAATAAGAGGGCTATTGATGCAAGTGAATCTATAGAGTGAAAGACGGTGAAAATGGTAATATCGGATACAAGGAAGGTTAGTCGCAAAGGGGTATGTTCAGAAGAAGGGGTAGAGTATCATGATATCTTTGCTCTAGTGGTTAGGCATTCTTCTATTCGTATTTTTTTGGCATTAGTTGCTCATTATGACATGGAATTAGAGCAACTAGATGTCAAAACTGCATTTTTGCATGGTGATCTGGATGAGGAAATTTATTTAAAGCAGCCGGAAGGGTTCATTGATAGTAACAAACCAGACTATGTTTGCAAACTCAACAAATCTCTATATGGACTGAAGTAGTCTCCGAGACTATGGTATAAGAGGTTTGATAAGTTTATGCTTTCACAGTGATACTCCAGAAGTTTCAAAGACCAGTGTACTTATTTCAGGATGTGATGGTGATATGATTTATTTGTTGTGATATGTTGATGATATGCTGATTGCATCTCGGAGTATGGTCAGAATTAAGGATTTGAAAGCGGAGCTCAGTAGAGGGTTTGACATGAAAGGCACAAAGAATATTGGGTATGGAGATAAGCAGGGATAGGAAGCGGAGAGAGTTAAGGCTCACTCAAGCGCAGTACATCGAGAAGGTCCTCGCTTGATTTGGATTGGAGAAAGCTAAACCGGTTAGCACTCCATTAGGCTCTCATTTTAAGTTGTCAAAAGACTTATCTCCCTCATCGGAAGAAGACAAGAGGTATATGGCTGATATACCTTATTCTAGTGTTGTTGATATTCTTATTATGCGATGGTGTGCACAAGACCAGATTTGGCCCATGCAGTGGGTGTTGTGAGTCGATATATGTCTAACCCAGACAAAGAGCATTGGCAAGCTGTGAAGTGGATTCTTAAATATCTTCGAGGCGCTTCTTCGGAGGGCTTGTTATATGGTGGAGTGGATGGTGACATCTTTTTTAGAGGATGCTGTGATTCTGATTATGCTGAGGATAGAGATGCTAGGAAGTCAGTGTCAGGCTATGTTTTTACACTTGGCATAGGCTCGATTTCATGGAGATCAAAGCTGTAATCCATCGTAGCTTTATCGGCTACTGAAGCAGGGTTGATATCGATTGTGGAAGCAACAAAGGAAGGATTATACTTACTTCAGTTGTTGTATGATCTTTCAATGGTGCAGCGGACAAAAGAGCTATTTTCAGACAGTCAGAGTGCGATTCATCTTGTAGAAAATCAAGCTTATAGTTCACGGACGAAGCACGTTGATCTTAGAGGTTTCTTTCTTATGCTTGAGGAAGAACGAAGCAAGATCAAATTGTTAAAGGTGAGTACTTTGGATAATCCTTCAGATATGATGACTAGGTCACTTCCAAAGGACAAGTTTGAGCATTGCTCAAACTTGATCAATTTGATACCTGTTACGTGAGCGCCATGGGACGCTAGACCCAACAACCTCTATGTTGATTGCTTGATGATAAAGTGATGAAGAGAGATTGTTATATTTGAATAAAAGTGGAGTGTTAAATTTGGATGATTCAAATATTTGTTAAAGAGGAAAGAAATTGATTAATTAATTCAGTCAAATCAATTAATTTGGCTGCTATATGGAAGGATATTTCGAAGGAAACTAATTAATTAGCCAATCAATTAATTAGTCAATATATTTGCTATATGAAGAAATAAATGATTAGGCATGCAGTATAAATCAATCAAAGGAAAGATATGAAAACTAAGATTACGCAATCTATTTGTACTAAAATCAAATCATGCAATTTGGAAAGATATTTGGGTAATTAGAAAATTGATTTTCTTAATCTCCAAGCAACCCTTTATTATCAAGTCTATTTAAATGAAGGAATTTCATTTTCATATGTAAGCAAGTGTGTGAGAGTATTCACCATTATTCTTCACCCGCTTTTGTACTTTATTCTTTAGTGAAATAAAAGAAGTTGTTGGGTCTTCGTGAACGTAGAATATTCGTATCCGAATCACGTTAAATCTTCTGTGTCTCTTATTTCTGTTATTATTTCTGTGAGACTTCATAATTTTTTTTAAGTGTCATTGGTATCTAAATAGGCAGTACTAGATCCTGATCAAAAAATTCGCTTCCGCTCAAATTGAAAAAAAAATTTACTACATTAGACAGACTATTTCATGCTGCTCATAAACATCCTTTTTTTCTCCTTTTTTGTGAATTTGGGATTGGTAAGGTATATACATTTAGCTTTTTTTTACTTAATTTTTCACACATGTGAATGTGTAAACACACTAATTTAATTATATATTTTTTATAATAATTATTCACATGGATACATACACATACATGTGCTGCACATAAGCTTTCACATAAATGTTATTTGTATATAATAAAGCAACATGGTTTTTAACATTTTAGCTCATGCCTAACGGAAATCATATAATAATGTCTTTCTTTGTATTTATTTAAAGCAAATTTTAGTTAATTTGTTTCTTTTTTTGCATAAACTAATTTCATTAAAGCTGAATTTCTCAATAACAAAACTATAATGATTTTACCGGATTTGGGCAGGACAAAAATGTGTATTAGTTAACAATATAAGTCCAAGTTTTCTGGTATGTCATGACAAAAGATCCAAGATGTTAGAAAATTATTATTTCGGTATTTATGTTATTTACCAAATCCTTTCGCTAACTATCTTTTATACCAAAATTATCAATTTTTTTAGGTTGAGTGAGTGAAATGATCAAGAATATGAATATGTGATTTGTTTAAGTTTAATATGTCATGACAAATTTGCACATTCTAAAGTAAGCAGATATATGACTCACACAAAGATAATATTAACATTCCTTTTTATCTTTGCTATTTCCTTTAAATTCTACAAACCACTTATTTAGTCCATTGCAGGAAAGAAATGAAGTTCAGAGGTTCAAAACATGAAAGAAATGGAGAAACTGTGCCTATCAAGCATATACATGTTTCACAAAGTGCAATACAATATTCGCTCATTTCATATTTAGCTTGAAATAGTGAATTTTTGCTTACATGTTTTACGAAAAAATATTATATTGTAATCACAATTTTGAAGACCGGACCGGACCTCCGGTTCGACCTCTAAAACCGACGACCAGTCCGGTCCGGTGACGTCAAGAGCCGCAATCCGCATCAAATCGTGGTTGAACCTTCAAAACCGTTGGCGAAATCCCCAAAATCGCGAAGTAAGTTAGCAGCTCTATCTTCGTCCCTATTCTCTTTTCTACCATTATCAGAAAATAACCCTAATTTCATGTTCAATTTCATTTGCAATACCTAATTCCTTCTTCAATTTGAGTTTTCGCACAAAGTTGCTTACTATTTGGACCAGCTAATCTTCAAACACCCTTAATTCCACCTCTGATTTCACCTGTTGAGGACCGACGGTCCGACCGGCCGGACCACCAGAGTCGGTGACCGTGAGCCACCATGGCTTAGCTTGCGGTCCGGTATTCAGAACACTGATTGTAATGTTTAATATTCGCCGGCTACTGTAACATTGGCAGCTATAACACTTTAGCTTTTAGTTACCCATGGCCTGAAATATTGCTTTTCTCTATTCACACTGTCACCTTACATTAATTTACCAAATAATGAATGTTTCTGGAAGAGCCAACTGGAATCTACTTGATATGCTACATATGTACAAAATATATCTGCAATTTGGCACATTGTTCGCCTATTTCTTCCATAAGGTTTTGTGCGTATGTTGCAGTTTTCATTATCAGTATTTTATGTTGCTATCCAGAGATGCTATTTTAGCTTTCATTAAGACAATGCACTCATGGTGATCTAGAATTTTATTAACAAAAATTTTGCATTTTTTGGTTTGTTAGGTGGACATATTACATAGATTAAGCATGATTTAAATTCAGCCATCGGATGTCTTATACTAACACATATCATGTATGAGAAGTAAAAGTTTTTTCTTAGCCCATACGTATGATAAACTATATCTATCATGGATTGCATACTTAGTTAATGGTCAGGTCAATCAAAAGGATTTAATTAAACCAATTAAAAAATAGATTAGGTTAATAAGGAAGTCAAAAATAATGAATGGATACTAAACCATCATATCCACTACTAGAATAAGTCGAGTCTCATTCAAATATAGTTCTTCATGTTCTCTGTAGAAGTGGTAAATGATAGACAGAGTAAGGATTTGATCCTGAGAAATAAAATTAAGAAAGTGGGTGGAATATCAATTGCAATGATGAAACGTTAAGGTAAGAAAGAAAAAGTAATTAACATCTATATAAATAACATTAAATATAGTAATCATTAATTAGGCTATAATTAACATCTGGATAAATAACGTTAAATATAGTAATCATTAATTAAGTTGAAATGAAGAGAAGAAAATAATGTGTTCACTGAAATAATAGTGGAGATGTTACAATATATAAATTCCAAATCTCAGGTGATCAATGCGAGTCCATATGGAGTGCATGTATACTCGTATAGCTAGTGATAAATTGATCTTCTTTGTGAATGATAATATTACTATAAAAATGATAGCTTTTATATTATTTTGCACACAAAGATAAAGCAATTTATAGTTTGAGAAAACAAAAACATATGACAAATAACAAAAAAAATTAAAATAAAATGCAAAGAGTAACTAAAAGAGTAAATAAAATAAAATAGTCACTATAACCTTCAACATTTAAAATCAAGTTTCTTTCATGTTATCAATTAAAAATCAAATTTCATTTTGTTAAGAAAGATAAATATATTTAGTTGGGAAAAGAAGAAAATTTTCAGTTATAAAAACGCAAAATAAAATTATTTTTTGTTAGCAATAGTTGCAGTAATAGTAGTGTTACTATTTATGTTTTTTACTAATATGTTTATTTTATTCTTTTGTCTTTATTTAGATTTTAAACAAAAATGACTGACAAATTAACCTATGAAAAAAATGGAAAATTATATATATATATATATATATATATATATATATATATATATGAATGCAAATTTGCTTTTTAGAACGGGAAGTTAAATAAACTAAGCAATATATACTAAAACGTAAACTAAGCTGTGAAGTTAAAAAGGAAACTATCTTTATGTATGAAAAGTGTGTATGATTTTATCTTTATCTATGAAAGGCCTAAATGTTTTGAGCACAATATATATAAAAAAATTGCTCAGTTATCTCACTGCTCTTGCTAATAGTGAAACATAATACTACACAGCATAATTATTTTACTAACGAAGGTTTAGTAACAAAATAGTTCTTCGGACTATTGACAAATCAAACAAATTCCACAATCTCGTTGTTTTCCATTATTTTAGTCAAATTTAAATGAAAAGATAAGTAAATCTATATTTTTGTCAAACCCATGTTTTTTAGTTACCTTTTGTTATAAATTTGATCATTTTTTTTCTATGATCGGCTTGTGATAAAAAATAAATGAATTAAGCACATTGGGAGGAAAAAAAATAGCTCCCTAAAAAAATATAAATAAAATTACCATTATGTATAAAATGTGTAATTAAGCTTTTAAATAAAAAAAAAGGAAACAAAATTTATTTCTGTGTATGAAAATGCTATATGTTTTTACCTTTATCAATGAAAAGCCTAATTTTTTTGTCTCTATGAACTATGTTGTACTTATGTAATATGGATACATAACAATCCATGATAAAAAATGAGCTAAGGCAGTACCTTAAAACTCCAAATGTCAACACATGCAAACATCAAATGCATAGCACAAGAATCAAACAAATCAAATAGCTGCACCGTTGAAATTCCATCAAACACGTTCACGTTCCATGTAGTGTTAGGAAGCTCAGAAGACAACTATCTATGAGCTCGAACTCACCACCAAAAACTAATTTGTAAGGGAAGAGTGTCTAATTGGTTATATAGGCATCGTCCATAACATATAGTCATCGTCCATACCATATTAGAAGATGTGGGACATTACATACCATGACAACTGTAGCCACGAAGAAGTAGGCAGCGATGCGAGATACATTATGTTGGAGGAAAGAGTTGGCAAGGAAATAAACTCTGAAGGAGACAAGAAGAGTTAATTTGGTCATAAGAAATAATATTTTGTCCTCAAAACTAATCAAAGTTGTGTAATGTGACTTGATTAAAAGAAGACATGGATACATGTCCTGGAAACTTAATTACCTAAATCCATATCCTGGAAATTGATATTGCTCCAGATATTGTCACTTAAACCTGATCATGAGCTACTTCTTTGCTTAGTAACAAAATATATTTTTCTATGAGTTGATATCTCATTATGTAACATTTATGGACATAATACAAACATGAAGAAATATTATAACATTTATAGACATATTACAAACATGAAGAAATATTGAAAAAAACGTATATCTTGGAAATGTTAGGAAATAAATTATTCTTAATACTATGAAGATATAATGACTGCTTGTTAAACTCAAACTACATATGTCCATTAGAATAACCGTTCTCATACTCAATAAATAATAATAGGCCATTACAAGCTCATTGGACTGCAAGAGCATCTTGTTGCTTATTTGCGACTGAATACCACAGTACGTTCATCAGGTAATAAAAAGTATAAAAGCCAACTCTTTTTGACAATGCATTTTTATCATCACCATCATATAATAACGCAAATCATACAAAATATTATACCTTCAATTGGATATTACTTCTTTTTCTCTTTTTCCACTCATTATTTCCTTTCCCAACTGAGAGCAGGCTCTCCTTGAATTCCACCAAAGCCCCGCTACCGAAGTGATTCAAGACCACAGTGGGAGAACAGCAATCCTTAGAAATCTCTTCATACTTTTCTACTATAGATAAACTCTTTATTTCTTTGGTAACCACATTGTATCTGATTATAGGACCCATTGCTCTAAAGAAAAGATAGTTTCCATTCATCGAAAGCCACTTCACCTTCATTTTCCTACTTATTGTCGAATACGGATCAATTGTATAAAGTTTAACCCAAGATTCATTTACACTTCCGTATTCGTTAAACACCCAAATTTCTGTTTGGTAGTCGTCTCTATTGAAAACACATGCAATTTTATCACTTAGAACACTCGCATAAAGTCGTGGCTCAAGGCAATCGACATCCGGGAAAGATATAGAACGAAATTTCTCAGAGCTGAAGTCAAAGCAAAGAATACTTTGGATTTCAGAATTCGATGCATTCCAAAAGAAACAACCTCCGTTATTAAATGGCATTCTCGGATTTCTAAACATATCACTATATGGAAAAACGGTAGTTGTAGTTCTCCAAGAATTTGAATTCAAGCTATATACCTCAACTCTCTTTCTATCTTTGTGATAATGTTTGCAAAGATTCACCACTTTATAGTCATTGTTTTTAACATCAAAACCAAACCCTACTATGGTTAGGAGGCTACTATATTTTATTTCTAGTGTAAGTGTAGGTGACTGTGGGAGAACTCTTGATTGTTTAGATGCAGGGTTCCAAAGGCAAATACTTTGTTCACTCTTACAGTTGAGAAGATTCAAACAAACAATGCCATCATAACTAACTATGTCAAGTACTTCTAAAGGGGAGTATCCATGTAGATCTGAACAGTTTAGTTGTAGGCATGCAGTTGGGTCTTCAAATCTTTCATTAGTGGTTAACGGAAAGGTGATGAATGACCTTTTACCTAGGAGTAGACAAATTAGGTTGTGGTTTTATCCTTCAAACTAGGATCATAATGATGGCGACGGAGATGTTGTTTGATAAAATCGCTACTTTCGATCAAAGCATGCCATGATCTGCATGCATTTTTGAACCGTAACAGAGATATCACAGGCAACCATAGTAGGATTTGACATATCAAATCATCATGAAGTACCACCTTAATCTTTCTTGGCTCCATTGTACAGTTCTCTAAATCACTTCTCTTTATCACCTGAAAGAATAATCCATAACTTAACCTGAGAATATGAACTAAGTATTTAGAATAACAAAAGAATCACTACTAGAAAATATTTTCTTAGTAATTCTCCAAAATGCGGACCTTGATTTTTGTTAATGATGATGCTTATGAATTCAGTTGTGGCATCTGATGTGCATGAAAGACTTTTGGATTTTTGATGCGTTTGAGATAGATTTAATGTTCGTTTCGACTGTCAAATGTTCTAACTGGAGTGCAAGCATTCATTTATTGTAACATCTGCTTTGCATATATGCAAATCCAACTTTTAATTAATTGTCAACAAATTGTCCTGGTCTTTGAAGAAAATACAATACAATGACTGGACTTATTCTAAACAGGCGTCACTTGTGGCCAACTTAGAAATTATATATGTTACAGTAAAAAAATTGCAGTTCGATGTTCAAAGATTTGTCATATCTGCATCTGCATCCGAAATCATTTTCGAATATCGAATATCTGCATCCATGGATAAGGACCGATATCGAATAATTATATTATCCGCCAACGACCAATAAATAAAGAATTATAAAAAGAAAATTTTAGTTTAACATAAATATTTTTCAATTCCATTGATTATGATGGTAATAAATAGTTTTGAGCAGTTAACAAGCATTAAGTGCTTATAATAGAAATTATTAGCTTAATAAAATAATAAACGAATATCTTTCACTACACTAAAATACACCGAACGAACAATTTTCAAACGTGGATGTCTTTGTATCGGCATCCGTTTTACCGGATATTTATCCGCTTTTCGGATGCAGATACGAACGGATTTCAAATTCTACGGATATACATTGACAGCCCTAAGAATTGCATTTAATATGTCAAACTGCATTTTGGATGAGAAAACAAGCTACTATTTTGGCTCAAGATAACTACTGTTTTCCATGATCTAAACTACGTGTTAACCAGCAAAAAAAACATGGAACAAAAGGATAATTAGCAAAACTAATTTCATATTTCACTTTTATTACGAAGTAATTAGCTTAACTGTGCTCTATAAGTGAAAATAGAATACAAAAAACTTAATCCTTCTACCAAATGTATCACGCTCAAAATAAAAAGGAAAAAGCTTTGGTACACACTTAAAATTTAACTAATCAGTAACATATTTAACTGTTTAAATCGGACTCTAACACAATAGTGTTTTTAACTAATTGGAGACTCATTAAAACACAAACGAAACCAATATCAGCAACACATTTAAGTGACTAATCGATTTGTAACTAATCAACTAGTAAATAAATTACCCGTAGTTGAGGAGCCGCAGGCGGAATAGTGGAGGAGATCCGGACGTAGAAATTTAATTGGCAAAGGAAAATAATATCGAAACCCTAATTCAGATGTACGAATTTACAAATCGGATTTATAAAACAGAGGATATGTGAAAGTACATGTCCCAGAATCTGTATTTGAAAAATATAAATTCAGATATCTGAAAATATCCAGAAACATGTCTCAAAAAAATAATAAGTGCATGGTTTCGAATACTCCGAACATCATTGAGATAAACAGGAAATTATTGTCAAGGACAAAATTTAACAGCTTTTTAGCCTCAAGGACAGACCTTCAATATTTTATCCTGAAGGACAACTTTATGTAGGTATCAGTTTTTAGTTATTGATAGCAGTTTTTAGGTATCAGTTTGTAATTATCAATAGCAGTTTTTAGGTATCAGTTTTAGCTTGGTAGCAGTTTTGTTGTCCTTATGAATAATTTTGGAAAATGTTTGTCCTTATGAATAATTTTTAGAAGAATGTTTGTTCTTATAGTAAAAATATTGAGGTCGTGTCCTTGAGGCAAAAAATATACAAATTTTTGTCCTTTAAAATAATTCCCCCTGAGATAAATCATAGCTGATAGTAAATTATATCTGTATTTACCGGTAAGGTCTTTTTTACAAAACGACACGCATGATAATATGTATATTCAAAGTTAACATCCAATAAAACATTGAAGGATTCAAATCATTTAATACTGACTTGTTAATGGTTAATGAATTTCCATGAATTCTACTTGAAAACATTGAATCTCAAGAGTTAAATAATATCACTTGCTAAATGTTAAATTCATTTTCTACAAAAAGCTAGATTTATTTGAATCAATTTCCATGAATTCTACTTGAAAACATTGAATCTCAAGAGTTAAATAATATCACTTGCTAAATGTTAAATTCATTTTCTACAAAAAGCTAGATTGATTTGAATCCGAAAACGATAAAATTCCATTAAAAACACGCTTTTTACGGAGATCTTTTATTTACTCTTTTAACCATGTTACCTTTTTGAATAAAAAGTTAAGTTTATATCGGACGGATATTTTTTGGATACGGTACATATATACTCTCCCTTCTTATATGATTTCGACCGTTAAGATATGAAAACAAAATCACACAAAACTCCACTGAAGTTCATTCAACAAAGAGAAAGAAAAGGAAGAAAGCTCAGAAGAGAAACAAGGGCGGTTATCTTCACACAAAATCAATTTAAGGTGAATAATATCTTCGTATCTTTATTGTATAATTTTTTAAATTCGAATTATGATGAAACCCAAATTTGTTGATGTTTTCATGCATGGCGTAGATAGTCATTGTGATGTGTTATGGTTATCATTAGATGTTTTTGTGAAATTTCCTTAAAGGATTTCAATGTAAAAACTACAGCTTTTTACCTCCAAATGTTTTGAATTTTTCATATGGTATTTGGAATAATATTTTAGAGATGAGTTTTTCAATTCACAATTTTTGGAATGATTATGAATTTAATTTGAATTTTCTAAGTTGAGAAAATGGATACTTCTATATTTTAATTACTTTAGATATGAAATATCATTATTTTGCTTCAAAAAAAATTTTTTGCGGAGTTGCTTCAAAATTTTTATATGATGGTAAAATGATAAATTATGATTTTGGTAAATCTTGAGTATTTTTCCAAGTAATTACAATGTGGTACCGATTGTTTTGTGCAAGGGTTTTTAATTGTAAAAAGTTTGTAATGCCCTTGAAATTTTATGGTTAGTTATTGTTTAATTAGTAATTAGTTAACTAGGCTCTAAAAAGGGAATTTGTGCAAACGATGGAATTTGTGCAAAAAGATAGAATTTGATCAGGAAATTTGCACCATTGCGTTCTTGACGGAATTCTAAGCAACTTTCTTATTTGGGATTTTGTGATTGTAGTCCAAACAAAGAAGTTACGAAAAAAAATGAATTCATAATGAAAATAATCTAATCAGAAAAATTAACGTTTATAAATTAATTACCGGGACTCACAGGTTGACAAGCACAGTCGACTGGTCGACATGTAGCGGTCAATCGGTGCCATGAATCGGTTGACCGGTTGAGGTAGTGGCCGCTAGGGTTTGCCTTTGCCATACAGTTCGAAATTTTATAACTAAATTTAACGGTTGTGGTTGATTCGAATGCCTAATAGGTCTAACCATATATTCTCTTCTCATATTTTTTGAAAAAAATAACGAAGCTCTATCATTTTCTCTTCCTTACTATTTTCTAAATTATAAAATATAATATTTATGTTTGTATATATACAAATTGAAGAAGAGTAGACATCAAATAAGAGAAGAAGAGAAGTAAATCAACGCACTACGTGATAACGAGGTTACACACACACACCTTCTTTATACATATTTCTTAAAATAAGAAGGAAATAGAATTGAATCGAAGGCTTTACTTCAGACTGGACGTTTGAAACGCTTTTAGAAGGTGGGTGGAAAATTTATAAATTGTTTGTGATATTGAATCTATTCCATTGGCATACGTTTGATTTTCACACCTAAATGAGTATATGTGAATTGTAGGCTAAAACTAAATGTATCAAACATCGCCCACATATTCAAAGTAAATCTGATCGAAATTATCATTACACCCTAATTTAGAAATCAATCCCAAAAGTTATAGATAGGAATATTGATTAGATATGAAATTTATTTCAGATCTAAAATTGGGTTGTAGATTATGAATATGATTTTGATTATTATCTTAAATATGTTGAATTAGGAATTTTCTTTAGTTTAATTTGTAGAAAGAATGTCCATTTGATTTTTATAAATTTATTTATGTTTCCAAATTGGATAGAAAGTGTGGCTTTTGGTTAGCAAGAAATATATGCAAATGAAAAGGAAGATACGTGTAAATTACAGATTTATTCTTCATAGTTTACCCTGTTTATTCCAATAAAAAGAAAATAATCATTCTTTGTAATTTCAAATGAGGCAAATATTTCATTTTATCCTTGATCTTTTTTTAAAACTAATTTATGGAAATCATGGCGGAAAATCTTTCTAAAAAATGTATTTTCAGCAAATTAATTTGAAAAGGAATATTGTGGTTAGAATATATTAGGTAGAAGTAGGTACTTATATGTATTTATAGACGCAAATAAATATGATGATTTTTTTTGTAAAGCTCGCGTAGGATATTACTTATATGTAGCAATAATGTTGATTTGCGAATATAAGAGGAAAGTTTGGAAAGGTTGTAACTCCAATTAATGGGTAATAAATTTGAAATGAATTTGGGAGTTACAAATCATTAATAGGGTAAATAGATTAATGAGATTGATATATAAAGAAGTTAGATTGATAACTATGGAATAGTTAAAAAGAAATTACTAATTGGTAAATTAGTAAACATATAAATGTCTTATGAAATGTCCTTAGGATAATAATCTTTTATCATGGACAAGTTGTCGTTTATGGAGAAATGGATAAAAAGGAGATTGATGGGAAGTTGAATATTTAAGGTAAATTATGTAGCCTTAAATAAGTAAAAGGAGATTAATAAGCTAAGTTCAAAATCCTATTTAGGAGGATAGATCTTAGCAATGATAAGCCTAGGATAATATGGCTAAAAATTTAAAGCCTAGAAAATTAATTTAACTTAGTAGATTGAGATGCGAGGTCAGTAGAGCAACACAACGGAAGTTTGCCCTTCACTTTGAGGCTACCAGTAGTTGTGTACACTTCCTACCAATGCGGGATATCTTTAACTATAAGACCCAAAGAATAATTAGGCTTTGCGAGGTCAGTAAAGTGACACAATGGAAGTCTACCATTCATTCAGAGACTACCAGCGGTTGTGTACACTTATTACTGATGTGAGACATCACCAATCATAGGACTCGTGGGAAACGTTTATATGAACCATAGCATCTTCTCGGGGTTAGAGATATTGTGACGATCCGGATTTTCGAACCAATTAAAATTGCCAAAAAATCCGTCCGTTCTAAGACTACTAATGAAAACTACTAACTAAATACACCATATTTGATAATTATTCAACATTACTAAATGTATAGGATAGAATTTAAATTTTACAAGTTATTAGAGTAATCAAATTAATCTACTAGGTATGCTTATATACAAACCAAATACAAATAAATCTAACGCTGCATAACTCTAATAAGAGAGACAGCAATAGTCATTCCTGCTAACTCAATAAACATGTCAAATGCAGAATAAAATAGTAAGTAGGAAAAATACAATAACACGAGATAAACAACAACCATTAACAAATAAACATGAAAGGGTTATATTATTTTAGGGACTGCATCACTACCACTTATGACTGCCTACGTACCCCTATCTGATTGGGTGCCCAATTAGATACAAGATCAAGCCAACGTAGTTCTCCTACCGCAAATAGGACCCATGGAGCCTACGATGCAACAAACAAATATGCAATTCCCAAAACTACCCACTTAGGCCTAATCTTTAAACTTAGATTTTCAAATCTAATCACCTTTACGGAAATTATCTCTTTGGACTTTATTCTTGAATTCTTATTTCAAAACTTTTGATATATATATATATATATATATATATATATATCCTTTATATTCAAATTATACTTTACTTCGGAATCTTAAATCAAATCACTTTTGAAAAGTTTATTTGGAAATCCTAAATACTGTAATAAAACATATCAAACCATATGCAACCAGATAAGGAGGTTTCTCCCAATAACAAGGCAACTGGGTCCCAGCCTTAATACAATCGATAAATAAGTATATCCCTCTATTCTAAGAGCGGACTACACCAAAAACACATGCCCACCTTTTTAGTTACGGGTTACCCGAATCATTGGTAACATAACAAATCATTTTATATCTCGAAGCGATAAATCATTTCACACTAATACTCACAAGTACTTTCAAATCTATAATAATTTTCATTTCCCAAATCTGTTCAAAAATCATCTTAAAACCATCGGGTTTAGTCCTCGAAATTCTTTCCGTTTTATAAAACACTTTTATAAAACCATTCATTATATAAATCACTTTTATATATAACTTCAAAATATTCATTATCAAACATTTCTATTTCTTTTAAAGAGAAAACATTTCATAACAATTCCATTTGAAAGCCAATTTTCAAAACATTCATCAAATTGAAGTGAACCAAATATTACCGCTAAACACCTCATAGTCAAATTGTGAAATAAATCACAAAGTGTTAGCCTACAATTATTTTCTACCCAGCCCATGCATATGGATAACAAATTGCTCATAAACTGGTCGAGCAAAGTCAACAATCAATAATAATAATCGGTGCTCATAAACTGGTCGAGCCTAGTTCAAACAATCAATCCATGAAATAAATGCAATAATAAATGATAAACAATGCTTCATTCTATCAAATATTTATAACACTTTAACCGTTTGATATTTATTTTGGAGCATCCGGGCTTTCCCTTCGACATGTTTCGTCCCTCGCTCAAGTCTCCTCGGATCTCACAGAAGAAACACATGTACTAGTCATTTCAGCATACCCCATTCAATATTTAACTTCTAAATTTTAAATTACTTAATTAATCATCCAAACATAATATCAAGCATGGAAATCAAACCATTATTCTCGGAAACAAAGTAAACAAGCATTTAACAAGGGTTTTCAAACAACTTAACACTTAAAGTTCCTTCAACATAGCAATGGTTTTAATAAACATAAAATAAGAAATAACTTACTTTGGATTCCACTCCATCAAACTTTAAGACAAGGAACTTAAGATCTAACGCATACTTCCTACCATGCTTCGGAACTAAATAAATATAAGCTCAAATTCCTCCTTCCTAGTGTTAGTCCGTGAGATGGTGGTTTTGATGACAACAATCTTAGAATAGATTATAAAATATAAATACTAACAGTATAAGTTTAGATATATATGTATATGCAGGATTTAACCATGCAAGTACCAAGAATGAAGACTGTACAGTATAGACATTCAAGATATCAAGATTGAAGACTCATGTGTAACAAGAATATCAATATTATCAAGAGTTCAAGATTTCAAGTAATTTACTTTTTAATTAGAAATTTTATTAAAACTCCTAAAAAAGCACTGACATCTTAAAATCCAATTTATTCGTGAAATGGAATCCACTTCGAGCCTGTCAAAGGGATGGAACCCTAAGTAGGATGGAACCTACGAAAAATCTAGTAGAACATTGTTTTGTATCCACTAACTTTTTATTCAAAATGATTTTTCAAAATTATATCCTGTTTTCAAAAATGATTTCAAAACATTCCTTTTAAAAAACATCAAAAACATCTATCCTGATTTCAATTACTTTTAGCCTCAAAATAATCTTAAATTTCAAAATCAAATTATCCTTGGTTTTAAACTATCTTTTAAAATAAAAGTATATTTAATTTTTTTAATATTTATATATTTAGATTTAAATATAAAATTATAGTAAAATTCTATATATATATTATTCTTTATATTTGCTTATGTATTTTAATTATAGTCAAGTATATTTATAAAGTTTAAAATAGTTTTAATATAAGATAAAGGTTATTTTCAAAGAAAATCAAAACACCAAAAATACCCTTGGGATGTCGACATACTCAAATACCCTATGTCAACATGGTGTCAGTTGAGTTCAAAATTTAAATTTCAAAAGAAGTGTCTACTTGTCATAACTCTTCATGAATGGACATGGCTGTTGTTCTTCTATAAATAGGGGTTAGTTTCAACGAATTTTAATTCAGTTTTTCTGGTTTTTCACTCCTCTTCTTCTTCCATATTTCTATATACATATTCTTACCATTACTTTTCCGAAATCAACATTAAATCTAACTAGATTATCTCTGGTTTGATTCTCTATCACTATCTCAACAAGATCCTCAGTGCTATTCAGAGTTATAGGCTTTTTATAATCAACTTAGCGAGAAAAGGTGTGATTGTGGCCTTGGAAATCAATCAAGCAAAATAAGGTGTGATTGTAGCCTTGGGAAATCAATTGGGTGAACTTGTTGCCCGGGAAATCAAGTATCTCTACCCAAGGTTTTAAATATTGGATTTCGGTCACGTTTCGTCTCGGAATTTTCGCACAAGTCATTTCGTATCGGGAGAGATCTCGGACGAGATGAGTACGTATCGGGTGTACATCTCGAATTGACATCTCGGGTCTTATAATGCACCTCGGGAATATCTCGGATGTACTTGTGTGTTTAAAATTGATGTGTCAAAAATTTATTTAACGATTATAACTTTCTTAGTAAAAATAAAAATGGTAACATACTTGATTTACATGGAAAAAGAAATATTTTTAGAAGAATAGTAGCTTGATTAGCTTAATTGATTTGGTAATGATTGAATAATATCCTTTTATTTGAATGTAATAAAGAAGTGAAACCTTTCGCTATGACTCGTTAAGATAAAAAGTAAAGAATATGTTCAAGAAGTTGGTAAATTATAATTGGATTGAGTAGTTTCTTATGAATCAGTATGAAAATAAAAATTATTATGGAAAATAAGAAAACGTATAATTTCGGGTGAGATCTCGGATTGAGATTTTGATCCATATATCGGGTGAGATTTGAATATCTCGGACGTGATGAGTGTCAAGGTAGATATGGAGGAGATTTGATGTCTCGTCACGTTTAAGTGTGAAAATGAGATCTCGGGCGAGATATAGGAGATTTAAAACCATGTCTCTACCCAGAGGATTGTGATTCTGGAGGGTATACCTCGTTGCCTTGAAATCGAGGGTGTAATTGTAAAGATTGTATTTTGAAAGGAAATCCGTACTTGTGTGCGGGAGTGGATATAGGGTAACTCCGTACCAGTATAAAATCCGGTGTGTTCTTTCCTTTACTGCTTTTACTTTATATTTGCATATGTGTTTGATTCTGTGATCGTATCTGTGTTTGAATATTGCATACATTTGTGTTCAAATTAACAAAAACTCAAAAAGATTTAACAATTCTCTAAAACACTATTCACCCCCCATAGTGTTTATTCTAGCCTTAAGATCCTTAATCTGCATTTCTCACATTTGGTATCAGAGCAAGGTTTTCAAAGTTTCATAATCTAATTTTTGAAAATGTTTTCAAAATGGCTACCAACACTGGTATTGTTACTAAAACTAGTATCCCTGTCACTAGTTCATTTGTAAAAGGTCAGTCTACTGTCAGACCGCCACTTTTTAATGGCAGTAACTATGCATATTGGGCATGTAGGATGAAAATATATTTACAATCTATAGGATTAGACACTTGGAATATCACACAAACTGAATATTCTGAACCCACAACTGATTTTGCACAGTGGACCGCTGAGCAAAAGACTGTTGCACAAAATAATTCTAAAGCAATGAATATTCTGTTTTGTTCACTAGATAGAAATGAATTTAATAGAGTGTCACTTTTTAAGTCTGCATATGAAATCTGCAAAACTTTGCAAGTGACTCACGAAGGAACAAGCAAAGTTAAACAGACCAAAATTTCCATGCTCACAAATCAGTTTCAATTATTTAAAATGAATCCTAATGAGTCTATTTCAGATATGTATAGAAGATTTCAGGATATTGTGCATTCTTTAATATCCATGGGAAAGGAATTTTCTGAAGAAGATCAAGTCAAAAAAAATTCAAATTCTCTTACTCCAGAATGAGATCAAAAGACACTTGCGATCGAAGAGGCAAATGACATCAGTACCTTAAAGATAGAAGAATTAATTGGAAATCTAATGTCATTTGAAGTCCAAATGACCGGGAGAAGAGAAAGCAAAGCATCTGAAAAGAAATCAATGGCATTCAATGCATTAACCGATGGATCAGACTTAAACAGTGATAATGATGAAGAGATAGCCTTTATGACCAGAAATTTTAAGAAATTCCTGAAATACAGAAAGATGAATAATATCAAGAGAAACAAATATAAGAACTCTGGAAATCAGAATGTAATGACAAATGATGTCAAATGTTTCAACTGTGATGAACTAGGCCATATCAAAAGAGACTGTCCTTATCCAAATAGGCAAAATCATCCTATGAACAATGATTCAGTAAAAAAATGAAAGCATGCATTTACTGCTACTCTAGATGACTCAGACTCGTCCTTAATCGATGATGATCAGAAGACAGATAATTCAAATTTGTGTTTCACGGCAGTTCATGATTTCGACGAAATCAGAGAAATGGACTCAGAAAATGGTACACATTTACAATATAACTGGTTGAAATTGCATGCTTAGAATTAGATGTTTAATTGCTTGATTGATTGATTTTGAATTGGTGTGTTATTTGAATTTTAAATTTTTTACTATTATTTTATTATTTTTATTATTATTTTATTATTATTTTAATAGTACAATAATATATTGAAAATACTATAATTCTAATCACAAAAATTCATAGGCACATGTCGACATGGTCCCCATCATGATGTCGACATGGGTACTAGAATTTGAAATTTGAAATTTGAATTCAAATGGTTGAATTTCCCTCCACCTTTTCACTTCATTCAATTCTCTGGAAAGGCATCTTTTGACCAAAGAACATGTCCTTTGAGAATCTATTTATTCACTATCTTTTATCATATCTTTTCACTCTCATTTTCAAATTCAAACTCTCTCTTCAAAACTACAAGCTCTCTACTCTGTACTTTAATGGCTTCTTCAAGCAACCTCTCCACCATGAGAATTTCTTGAAAGATAAAAGAGCAACTCTTCAATGATCTGGAGGCAATAAAAGCATGCATCAATTATGCTAATTATGCCAAAGTCCATCCTGAAAAGTTCGTTGTCTTTCAAGATTTTTCTTCTTATGAAATTGATTCTCTTTTTACAAACAATCAAATTCTTAGTCTTATTGATGCTTCTCAAAATGATTTTGTTTGCTATCTGAATCTTGTCAAAAAAATTTATGCTAATTTAAACCGTGGATTTTATAATGGAAATGAGGATGAAATTTGGAGTAGTGTCAAAGGCACTAGGATTGTTTTGAATTGTGATCTTTTGGGTACCATTCTCAATTGCAAGAGTACGGGAATGGATCTTTCTAATTTTAAAATCGATGAAAACGATCGTGAGACATTTCATCACATTTTTTAAGGGAATGATAATTTTGAATTCAAAAATCGAAATTTTCGACCAAAAGCAAGAATTGTCAATCTTCTTTTGCAACATACTTTGACCCCAAGATCGGAGAATTTTAACAATCCTACTTCAAAAGTTTGCAAAGCACTTTTTGCTATTTTTGAAAATTATGACATTAATTGGGCGTAAGTTATTTTGGATGAACTTCGTCCTAAAAATCTTGAAATGGGTGAGAACACTTTGTATCATGGAATTTATCACTCGGATTTTTAACTATTTTGGAGTGGATTTCAAAGGCGAAGAATTTGTTTCTAGAAAAGTTTTCAATCATTCCAACATTTCGCTTATGAAAATTCCATTTATTTTTCAACCTTATGAGACTCTTGCCAATAAGGAAGAGCGTTTGGCTCATGAGGAAATGGAAGAAGAGGAAGAAGAAGAAGAAGAAGAAGAAGAAGGGGATGAATTGGAAATTGAAAAAGAAGAAGGTGAAACCTCTTTGGAAAGCATCGACTATCCTCCTAATCCATCCAACAAAACCCTTCTCAAAAACCAAAAGACGATTATTGAGAATCAATGAATTCTTAAACGATTCGTTAGTAAGAAGTTGGACAAAATTTCATCCAAGATGAACAAGTTCATTTCCCAAGTCAGCAAGAAACTTGGATTTTCTTCATCATCATCATCTTCTAACTAGTTCTACCTTTTCGTATCTCGTTGTATTAGTTTTAGTTTATTTTGATTTGAATGTTCGTGTAGTTCTTTATGATTAATCGTTGTATCGTCTTTATATGAAATGAAATGGAATTTCCTTTCTGTTATCTAGCTTATCTTATTTCCAGAATAAATGTTAGCATATTATTGAAATATGTATATATACACAATTATTCACAAAATCAAAATAGATCATCAAATTTCACTACACCATGTCGACATACTCCCTATGACCATGTCGACATGTACTGGTCAGAAATGATAATTCATTTTGAATTTGAAATTTGAATATTTACCATATGTCTATTCATTTCAAACGAATTTCTACACCTACAAATACCTATTTCTTCCAGAGTTCATCATTGAAAACTATTTCTTATCTACTCTATCTCTCATTCTTCTCACAAATCCAAATAAGGCTAATCCAATTCATAACTTATCCGAAAATCTTGAAGAAACTCTTAATTCGTTCAAGAATATTCTCTCGTTCATTATTCGTAACCAGCGACACTTAGAATTGAGTCAAATGCAGATGATCAAGGAGCAAGAAAGGCATTTCGATGCAATACGATGGATGATTTCCTCCCTACACAAGGATGATAACGAAGCACATCCTCTAGTCTCTCTCACCAACGACAATGAAAATTGGGATGCTATTAAGGCAGACTCTATCTTTGGAGAAGAAGGATGGGTGGAAGTTCCTCGTAACGTTTAATTTTATTTGGATGCTTTGTTTGAATTTTTTTATTTGATTGATTTGATTTCATTTGCTTTGGCTTGGTTTGATACTGATTGATGTTTAGTATGGATTGGTGTTTGTTGTACAAAACATATATAAGTATACATTGTTATAAATATATAATCTTTGATTCATTATTGTGACTATCCATATAATTATCTCTTAATTCTATATTCCATTGTATAAGTTTATTAATGCAGGTATTTTAGTCCAAGAATGAGGAGGAGTTATATAGTTTGGTGTTATATAGTTTAGAGTTAGTTTTTTTGTTGATGACAAAGGGGGAGAAGTATAAAATAGGGTAGTTAGGCATAGATTAAGGGGGAGTTATTAGGATAGAAGTAATATTTTATAAACAAAGGTTGTCATCATCAAAAAGGGGGAGATTATTAGTCCGTGAGATGATGGTTTTGATGACAACAACCTTAGAATAGATTATAAAATATAAATACTAATAATAAAAGTTTAGATATATATGTGTATGCAGGATTTAACCATGCAGGTACCAAGAATGAAGACTGTACGGTATAAAGATTCAAGATATCAAGATTGAAGACTCATGAGTAACAAGAATATCAAGATTATCAAGAGTTCAAGATTTCATGTAATTTACTTTTTAATTAGAAATTTTGTTAAAATTCCTAGAAAAGCACTGGCATCTTAAAATCTAATTTATTCGTGGAATGGAATCATCTTCGAGCTCGTTAAAGGGATGGAACCCTAAGTAGGATGGAACCTACGAAAAATCTAGTGGAACATCGTTTTGTATCCCCTAAACTTTTATTCAAAATGATTTTTCAAAATTATATCTTGTTTTCAAAATGATTTCAAAACCTTCCTTTTCAAAACATCAAAAACATCTATCTTGATTTCTAATACTTTTAGCCTCAAAATAATCTTAAATTTCAAAATCAAGTTATCCTTATTTTTAAACTATCTTTTAAAAATAATATATATTGAAATTTTAAATATTTATACTTATATTTTAATATAAAATTATAGTAAAATTTTGTAAATATTATTCTTTATATTTACTTATGTATTTTAATTATAGTTAAGTATATTCATAAAGTTTAAAATAGTTTTAATATAAAATAAAGGTTATTTTCAAAGAAAATCAAAACACTAAAAATCTCTTTGGGATGTCGACATACTCAAGTACCCCATGTCAACATGGTGTCAGTTGAGTTCAAAATTTAAATTTCAAAAGAAGCGTTTATTCGTCATAACTCTTCATGAATGGACATGGTTGTTGTTTTTCTATAAATAGGGGTTAGTTTCAACGAATTTTAATTCAGTTTTTCTGGTTTTTCACTCCTCTTCTTCTTCCATATTTCTATATACAAATTTTTACCATTACTCTGCCGAAATCAACATTAAATCCAACTAGATTATCTCTGGTTTGATTCTCTATTACTATCTCAACAAGATCCTCAGAGCTATTCAGAGTTATAGGCTTTTTGTAATCAACTTAGCGAGAAAAGGTGTGATTGTGGCCTTGTAAATCAATCAAGCGAGATAAGGTGTGATTGTAGCCTAGGGAAATTAATTGGATGAACTTGTAGCCCGAAAAATCAAGTATCTTTACCCAGCGGATTGTGATTCTGAATGGTGTACCTCGTTGCCTTGAAATCGAGGGTGTAATTGTAAAGACTGTTTTTTGAAAAGAAATCTGTACTTGTGTGCGGGACTGGATGTAGGGTAACTCTGAACTAGTATAAAATTCGGTATGTTCTTTCCTTTACTGCTTTTACTTTATATTTGCATCTGTGTTTGATTCTGTGATCATATCTGTGTTCGAATATTGCATACATTTGTGTTCAAATTAACAAAAACTCAAAAAGATTTAAATATTCTCTAAAACACTATTCAACCCCTCCTCTAGTGTTTATTCTAGCCTTAAGATCCTTAATCCGCATTTCTCACACCTAGTCCTTGGCCAAGGCTTGAGATGGAAGTTGGCCGAAAGTATAAAGAAGAAGTGGTAGAGCTTTGAACTTGAATTCTCAAAATTAGACCCGAAAAATAGGTCATATTCTCTCTTATTTTTGACTCTTTTACTCCCAAAATTTGAAAAACTTGTTAACAGAAAAGTTGTTGAAATTATTTTCTCTTGAATTAAAAAAAAAAGAATCACTTGATTTTGGTTAATTTTGAGAAAGATATTGTCGAAAGAAAAAGAGCTATTCTTGGATTCACAAAAATAAAGCCCGAAAATGCACTTTACAGAATTGAGTTTCTGGTATAGCAAACCTCAAAAATGAAAAAAGTAATCAACATAAAAGTTGTAGCCACTGAAATTTTATATGGTTTAAAAAAAAGAATTTCTTAATTTGGCTCTGTTATGATCAAGCTATGATAAAAAAATGACTTATTCTCTGACTTAAAAACTGGGCCAGAAAATGCACTTGAAAGAAGTGGATTTTTGACATGATTATCTCCATAATGAGACAAAGTGGTCAACATGAAAGTTATAGCCACTGAAAAAATACACGGTTTAAAAAGAACAAATTTACAATTTGATTCGGTTTTGAAAAAGTTATGGCCGAGAGAAAAAGAGGCAAAATGTGAGTAAAAGAGGAGTTTGATTTGAAGAAAATAAACATTGATTTCTTTTAAATATTTTATAAACATTTTGACATAATTTTTTTTTAATTTTTTATATGGAATGGAAGCCATTAAAGAGAAGAGGAAGAAGATGATAAAGCTTGAGAAAAGAAGAAGAAGAAAATATGAATGAAAGTGAAGAAGGAGGTGGATATTTATAGAAAAAGAAAGAAGTAGTAAATTTACCAAAACAACCTCTTACCAAATTATCAAACTAACCTTACTTTAACCTAAAGCAATATACATTTTTTCAATACTTAACATCATCTTTCACATCCTTACTTTATGTCTTAGTCACTTCAAGATTAAGTAAAGAATATTATAATTATGTTGGCTTTGATTTGATGTGATTTGATGTTTACTTTTTCTTACTTTTGTTAATTCTTACTTACTTTTACTAATGACTTCTAGAAGTTTTCTAATCTTATTTAGTAAAAGTAAAAATGTTAGGTAATTAATTCATACTTACACTATTTGAATATATGTTTCTATATAAGAAAATAAAGATGCGACGACGTTGCGACAACTTATTTTGAACAAAACGTTGATTTTCGACAAAATGTTTTACGGTCACATTTTGACGTTTTAGTAAAACTATTTTTATGTAAACCAAATTTAAAAATAAATTTGTATAACGCTATATAAAAATACAAACACTCATAAATTAATTAAAATAATTTATTTAACCATTGAAACATACGTTTCTGAAATCAGCATTTTGTCACTTTTGTCGATATAGACAAATGTTACTATTTTTATGTTTGTTTCTACTTCCAAAACCTATCGAATATTATTTAAATCATAAAACCTTTTATATTTTATATTTAAAAATCACTCTAAATAATATATTTTAAAGCGGTCAAATTCTGGGTCATTACAGATATTAAGTGGTTGTTTGAGGGCCTACTTTTTTCTCAATTAAAAAAATTAAATGGTCTGAATTAACGATTATGAGCGGTAGTGGAGATATCCAAAAGGTTCCAGTTCGGGTTTGAGATATTAAGTGACTGATCTAAGGTCCGTCTTTCTCCCATAAAGAAGTATTAAGTGTCCCAGTAAGATTCTAAGCAATGCCAGATAGATAGTACTAGTAAGGAGTCTGTCTCGAGATTAGGTATTAAATGACAAAGGCTTACCTAAGATATACGTACTAAACGGTCAGGGGTCTGCATAATCCTTATTAATAACATATTAAGTGGCTTGGGTATTATCTCTCACATGGCTAAGACTTCAATAAACGATATATGTGTTAGTATATGACTATTATACATTGTAAAAACCGTAAATAGTGGTCAAAGATCTCTACAGCTAGGACCAATAGGCCAATGATGACGATGCTAGGAGCCCGCTTCATATTTGAAAGTATTAAGTGAATGATCAACTTATGTCGGCATTTTATACCTTGTCAAGGGTAGGCAGGTGAATCATGCTAGGTAGGAATATCATGTGTGCAATATTAGGTCAAATTGGTTAACCTTTAAATATTAAACATAACAAATAAATGGAAACTAATTGGTATAAATTTATATTATAGACACTGTAGAGATTTTCCAGTAACTAGAACATTGTTTTGACCCCTTCCTCATTACAACCCACATGATAGATTTAGAGGAACAATTCATTGAAGCAAGGCATGATTGATTATTAGAAAAGTCTTCTTATCTCTCATGCTTCATACTAATGTGGCAATTCAATATCCAAGGAATACCATTAATTCCAAGATAGCAACCACAGTCAGTATTTATGTCCTGCTATTATTTCTCCCGTGAGTTTAGATTTTTATCAATATCTGATGATACTCATGCTTATTTATTTTCAGGTACCAAATCCAATGATATGTGCTTTGATGAACCCAGGTTTCATTTTTTATCAAAATTTGGGCTCATTAAAATGTGGGTTGTCACATTTATTATTCGAGCTAGGTTAGTCGATCAGAGGAATTTTGATAAATGGAGAGAACATTTTCGTACTCTCCTATATATTACTATTATATTTTTACACTCGATTCTAAGAATCCCAACTATAAAAGTAGAAGTACCACTACCAAGGAATGGGCAAAGCAACCATGGGTTGAAAATATCTTAGAGTTAAGATTTTTACATTGACTCTGAATTACCCTAAGGAGTGTTGGAAATATATAAGCGTTGATGTGGAAGAGTGAGAGGATGACATTTAGCAAAATCCTGGAGACTATGTTCGACTTGATGGTTGAGTTCTAGTTACCTTGTGATTTTGGATTTTGATGATAACTTGCAGTCGAAGATACACAATTATTTCAGATAAGCAGGAAATAGATTTCTATATGTTGCAATCTTCAGGAAACCAGCTTGGTAAGGGAATGTCCATCTACCACCTTTAGATGGCAAACTGTATTTTTATTTGAAGAATTGAGGCCAATTCCTTAGCCTAAACCTATGAGAGAATTTTGATAAAGTATATTTTGGAAATGTCTTATATTCTTAAAAAAGTTTTCGAAGAATTTATTTTGGAAATTTTATTTCAGGAAGTTTTAAAATTTTAATTTTCAAGAAGCACGTATACCACTAAGTTGGCCATGTTAAGAAATTTTGGTTTATAAAAGAGTGAGCTTAAAATATTTAAATATTTATATATATGTGTGTGTGTGTTTTTATCAACAAAGGTATGATTTTGATTTTTGGCAAAATAATGATTTTTGGATTTGGAAATGAGTTTCAAAGGATGAGTATTTAGCCCAATGATTTTTCTATTTATAAAAATCAGAGTTTTTAAAGTTTTATCTCTTCTAAGGGATGGACAAAATAGAAATGACGTTTAATTATATCGGGGTATGAAGTTAGAAGTATTGTTGCACCCGTCAACTATTGGAAGATGTATTTCCATGTGCATATGCGGGGAATAGTAGTTGGAATATTATTGGATTTTTTGAATTGTTGTTAGTTGAAGCAGTATTAATCAGAAGCGTTGTGGAATAGCATATTTGAATGGTTCGAAAGCTAATTGATAAGCTTGTGCATCGTCGTAAAGAGGGTAGGGATTTTTTTTGGATCGTGCTGACCTAAGAATACAGCACGAAACGATTATTTTTGTTATGATTTTTTATTATCTATTTAACCCGGCCCGTATAGGATCCTAGTTTAACTTGTGCAGTATCCATGTATAGCGATTGACCACCTAGTGGTCAACCGGTAATGGTCGACCGATCAACATGTTTTTTCCCAACCCAAACTTGGAACGCGACTATAAAGTCGCTTCCAATTTTCTTTCAGCAGCATTCGAGCTCCTCCCACCTCTCCATTTCAGCCGAACCCAAATCACCACCACCTCCTCCTCCAAATCAGCTCTCGCTTCCTCTATTCCGCCTTCAGGCAACGTTGTTTCTCCTCCTTTCCAGCGAGTACCAGCCTCACCTCCCCCCTTGCATTGTTTTTCGTGCGTTAAATCTTACCCCACCGCTACTCTAAAGTCATGAGATCGAGTGCTTAGCCACTATGCTTAACCCTTTTTAAGACCGCATCAACGGATCAAGCTTCCTTCAAGGATCGGGCCTGTTGCATAGTCTGTAGGTAATGTTTTAGGTTCTGAAGTGTGTTGTTGTATCACTCACTTCCAACATTTTTTCTCCCTGTTTTAGATTGTTGGGTTGTAAATGTTAGTTATCTCCTTTTAAGACGCGCACGATATTATGAGATGTATTTTTTATTTAACGGGTTATTGTTTCAAATATGTGAACTACTCTTATATGTACGTTTGAAAAAAATAGTATAAATGTAAAATCTCATAAGGACACTTAACTAAAAATAATATGCAATATGACGTTGAAAGTTTTAAATAAGTAGAAATTGTAGCAAACGAAGGACATGTTCAATTGTTTTGAAATCATGGGCCATTGTTTTTGCTCCTTAAAAGCTAATTTTTTGAATAATCGAGTATGATGACATTTTTGAATAAAATGTCAAGTTTTATAGACTAAGATTAGTTGTAGAATGTTAGACTTCTGCTTATGCATTTAGTGCATAACTGACTTTCAACTACGCTAGAATTTAGCTTGAATTATCAAAAATTTTGAGAAAGAAAATATTTTAAAAAATTACTCTTGATTTAGAAAGTTTCATTGAAAAAAAAAGTTTGGGTTTCAAATTATTTTTGGCCCTTAAATAATTTTTATAATTTTTTCCCAAATTTGATTTCAAGGGAAATTTTGCGTCAAAATATTTTGGAAATTAATTTTTCAAGTGATGCATAAATTTGAAAATAGAAAAGTGTTTTATGAAATTACTGATTTTGAAGACCATATACTAAGCATAGCGAAGGAAAATAGACTTAAATGTGAATTTTGTAGTGCATTGGGATGATGATACGATAAAATGCAAGTTACAAGGGAAAAGTTGTTTTAGTCATGGAATTTCTATTTCCATACCTTTCCGGCAGTGTACTCGAGTCTATTTTTGGACTCAATTTCACTTTACAGATTACAAACAAGTCTCCTTATGCATTTTGTGCATGGAAATGTTGGAGTAAATCCAAGGCAGTAAGGAAATTTCCACTATATAACGGGAAATGGGTACTTGTAGAGTGGCAAGAATGAGAAATTCTCCACCTGGATCTATTTTTTCTGGCATAGGAACGACGTCTAGGAAGCGAGATTTTGATGCGTTAGATTTTTTGTTGGTAGAAATTGGATGTAAACCGGTTGCACCTTACATCTATTCGTGGGAGTATATAGTTTTTTGGTGAAAGGGATTTGCAAAATATGCATACATATAGAAATGCAAGTATATACATAGGTTTTTGCACTATATTTTTAAACATGTTTTTAAAAAGAAAAGCATTCATATAGGAGGACCCAACTTAGAATCATTTTGCATACATATTTCTATGTTGTGATTCACTATGCACTTATGCACGTTAGTTGCAAAATTGGTTTGATACTAATTGATTGTGTAATTTTGGATAATTGTGAGCTAGAACCATGACTTAGTCATTGGTATAATTTCAGGGATGAAATTATTTTAAGTGGGAAGAATGTAACACCTCGTAAATTTTGCTATTTAATTAGTAATTAGTTAATTAGACTTCAAAAATTGAATTATGCAAATGATGGAATCTGACTATGATACTTGCACCTTACATTCGTGGCGGAATTTTGAGTAATTTTCATATTTGGAGTTTTACAATCGGATACAAACAAAAAATTTAGGGACAAAAAACGAATTCGAAACGACAATAATTAGATTAGAAAATTTAACATTAGTATGTTAATTACCGAAACCAAGGTCGTCAGGCTTATTATGGCCGGTCGACATGGAGCGTCATCCGGTGCCATGAAGCGGCCGACTGGTTGGGATAGTGCTGGCTAGGGTTTGCCTTGTCCAAACGACCTAGATTTTATATAATTATATCTAACGGCTGTGGTTGATTCGAGTGGCTATAAATTTAGGCCTAAACCTCTCTTTTCTTCTTATGTTTTTCTGAAAGCAGCAGCAAAACTCTGTCATTTTCTCTTCTCGACTATTTTCTAAATTATAAATTATAATATTTATATTTGTATATATATAAATTGGAGAAGAATAGAAATCAAATAAGAGAAGAAGAGAAGCGAATCAACACTAAGTGATAACGACACACACACACACCCCCTCAACCTCAAATCTCTTCTCAGATATGCAATTCTAATATGTGTATATACCGTCTTTTTACATATTTCTTAGAATGAAAAGAAAATTGAGTTGAATCAAAGGCTTTACTTTAGATTTGGAGATTTAGAAGGCTTATAGAAGGTGAGTGGGGAATTTATAAATAGTTTATGATATTGAATCTATTCCGTTAACGTACGTTTGATTTTTATGCCAAAATGAGTATATGTGAATTATAGGCTAAAATTGAATGTATTAAACATCGTCTACCTATTCTTAGGAGATCTGATTAGAATTATTGTGACACCATGATCTGTAAATCGGTCACAAAAGTTATAGATATGAATATTGATTAGATATGAAATTTATTTTAGATCTAAGATTGGATTGCAGATTATTAGTATGATTTTGATTATTACCCTGATTATATTGAGTTGGGAATTTTTCGTAGTTTAATTTATAGGAAGAACGTTTAGTTTAATTTTTATAAATTTGTTTGTATTTTCAAATTGCATAGAAAGTGCAGCATTTGACTTAACAAGGAATATATGCAAATGAAAAGGAAGAGATGTGTAAAATAAAAATTTATTTTTTGTAGTTTACATTGTCTATTCAAATAAAAAAATAATCATTCCTTATAATTTCAGACTAGGCAAATCTTTCCTTTTATCCATTTTATTTTGTTTTAAACTAATTTATGGAAATCACAACGGAGAATCTTCCTAAGAAATGTAATTTCAGCAAATTAAATATGGAAAAGAACATTCTAGTTAAAGATTTGTGGCTAGAATATATTTAGTAGAAGTAGGTATTCATACGTATTTATACATGCTAATAAATATGACGATTTATGCACAACGCTCGTGTAGGATATTGTTTATATGTAGTAATAACATTGATTTGCGAATAGGAAATAGTAGGAAAGTTTAGAAAGGTTGTAATTCTAATTAATAGATAATAAATGTGAAATGAATATGGGAGTTACAGATCATTAATAGGGTAAATGGATTTATGGGAATGATAAATAAAGAAGTTCGATTAATCATTATGGAATAATTAGAAACATATTACTAATTTGAAAATTAGTAAATATGTAAATATCTTATGAAATGTACTTAGGTTAATATTTTTTATCATGGACAAGTTGACATCTATAGTGAAATAGATAAAATAGGGTTTATAGGAAGTCAAATATTTAAGTTAAACTATACAGCCTTAAATAAGTAAAAGGAGATCAGTAAGCTAAGTGCAATATCAGATTTAGGATGATAAAGCTTAGTAATAATAAAGCCTAGGATAATATGGTCTAAATTTGTAAAGCTTAGAAAATAAATTGGACTTAGGAGGTTGGGATGCGAGGTTAGTAGAGTTATACAACGGAAGTCTGCTCTTTACTTTGAGGATACCAACAATTGTGTACACTTCCTATCGATGTTAGACATCTTTAACCATAGCACTCATAGAATAATTGAGCTTAGAAGATTGGAATGCAAGGTCAGTAAAGTGACACAACAAAAATTATCCCTTCACTCAGATGCTACAAGCAGTTGTATACACTTATTACCTATGTGGGACATCGCCAATCATAGAACCCATGGAAAATGGTTAAATGAACCATAGGATCTACTTAGGTGTTAGAGGTATTAAGTGATTATTTGAGGTCCGGCCTCTTTCCTAATTAATTTTTTTTTAAACAGTATGAATTAACGATTTGGAGCGGTAGTGGATATCTCCATAAGGGTCCCTTCAGGTTTAAGGTATTAAGTGATTGATTTAGGATTCACCTCTCAAAAGAGGTGTTAATTGTTACAATGAGATTCTATGTAATACCAGCTAGATGGTACTAGCGAGGAGTCCGTCTTGGGTTAGGTATTAAATAAAGGCATGTCTAGAATATACGTAAATGATCAGAGGTCTGCCTAGTCCTTATTAATAAAGTATTAAGTGGCTTGGATACCATCTCTCGTATGGCTAAGACTTCAATAAGCGATAGATATGTCAGTAACAAGAATAATATATGTTATAAAGCCATAAATAATGGTCAAAAAGCTAGGACCAATAAGTCAATGAAAACGATGCTAGAAGTCTGCTTCATATTTGGAATTATTAAGTACCTGATAGATTTACATCGGTATTTTATATATTATGAAGGACGGGGAAATCATGCTTGGTAGGAATTTAGTGTATAGTATTAGAATAATTTGGTTGACCTTAAAATAGTAGACATAATAATTAAATGGAAACCAATCGGTATAAATTTATGTTGTGGACACCATATATGTTTTTCATTCACCAAATTGTTGTTCTGACCTCCTCCTCATTACAACCCATATAATAGATTTAGAGGAATAGGCCACTGAAGCTAGATGTGATTGGTTATTGGAGAAGTCTTCTTATCTCTCATGCTCGGTACTGACGTGACAATTTGATATCCAAGGAATATCATTAATTCCAAGGAGTAGCCATAACCAATATCTATATCTTATTATAGTTTTCGCCATGAGTTTAAATTTTTATCACTATCTAATAATGCTTATGCTTATTTATTTGTAAGTATCAAATCTAATGATTTGTGCTTTGACGGACTTGAGTTTCGATTTTTATCAAAATTTGGCCCATTAAAGTGCAGGTTGTCTTATAGTAATAAATGACATAATTAGTAGAGAATTTATGTTTTCGGAAAGAACAAAATTTTCTCTCTTTGTTTTACTACAAATTTCTGAAAATATAGCCAATGATTTGAAAAGGAAATTGGTTTGACGATTAGGTTTTACTTTTAAAGGAAATAAATCAATTTTGCAAATATTTACATAAATGTCATTAATCAACTTAAAATAATACATATTTATCAACATGTGATGCTCATGTTTTTTCAACTTGAAGTAGTTATTATTTTTTCAAATTGCGAAAGCTATCATTTTTATCAACTTGTGATAGCTATGAGTCTTCAACGAGCGAGAGGGTTATGGTTTTTAACTTGCAATAGCTATGGTAACATGCGATAGCTATAAAATTGTTAATATGTGATGATTGTATAATCATCAACTTGCGACGGCTATAATATTATCAACATACGATGATTATTTAGTTTTCAACTTGCAACAGCTATTGGTTTGGTCAATATGCGATGGCTATTGATTTTATCAACTTGTGATAGCTTCAAACTTTTCAACTTGCGATGGCTACATGTTTTCAACTTGTGATAGCTATGGATTTTTTCAACATGTGATAACCTATACTATTGATATGCGATAACATGAGATTCTAACGTGCGATAATACAAGTTTTCAATGTGCGATTACACAAGTTTTAAAGAAAAAGATGGCTTATTTTATGACACTTGATAGTTTTTAACTTTACACTGGGCTATGTTTTCCTTAAACAAAAATGTAGTTTCTATTCAATATTTTGATAAGGTTTTAAAAGAAAAAAAAGGCGTTCTAGCCCGTTATAAAAGAGTTGTGAAGGAAATTATTACTTAAGCATAAGTAATTCTGGTGTATAAAATGGTTATCATATGAACATATATTTATGATGGATGAATGGATGATAATGTCTTATACGTTGGACTTTGCATCTTGGTCAGCTAATATAACATAATTGGTTATGTAAAACTGTTGACATGCTCACTTATATGTTATAGGCTATCACATAACATTTAAGACCTTAGGGATTAAGAAACGATGACCAATTAATGTTGTTGGAATAGTGGATACGATCGGATAAAACCTCATGAGTGAGTAAAATCGCATCCAAGATATCGAGAATATCACATTGTGTTAGGATGCCTTGAAATGATCAAAAACATGTCTCGTGGATATTTTAAAACCAAAATTGGATGGAGATTGACCCTACGGTCGTGCCCTATACTCAGCGGTTAAGCCCTTAGCTAAGTCTGTAATTCCAATGCGAAGAGATTTTTCTATATTAAGACTAAAAATTTTGGGTTACGTTAGAAAAGAACTAGTTGCGGAGATGCTCGTCGTTATCTTTCTTCTGTTGTACAGAACCTGAGGATATTTACTATTGTTGATCTAGAGATTTTGGACTATCTAGTTATATTTTGGTCAGAGTCATCCTAATAGGTTTTTAGTTGGTCTGAGAAAATAAATATAAGTTCATGTGATCTTGAGAAAACTATGCCTTGTGTATTTTTATGGAATTGGGTAATTATGGGAATGTGTAACCCTTTAACCTTAGTAAACGACAGACTATTCATTTTAACCAATTTATGCATGACATGATATTGATATTAAGATTGTGTTTTAATCATTTTGGTTGCAGATATGATATGACTGACATAGAGATTATAAAGGTATTAGTGAGGAGAAAACCATTTCGTATTTCATTTGCATGGTCTCATTAGTTACCTAATTTTGTTTAAGGTGGTGCAATATTATTTACACCAGATTTTTTTGTTTGACTCCAAATTTTTTATTTCCCCCATAAACTTGCGAGTACTCAATTGAAATTAGGTAGGCCGAGAGTATGGTTTTCATGTTAGACTAATAAGCTTCCAGAGATGTGCAAACGGCAGATTGTTATTTAAGAGTTTTTTTCCACTATGCAGTATAACTGCTTTTGTTTATTGTTGATTATATGTAACGATGGTACTATAACCGTTTATGTAGTCAAGACTATAATCATTCAAGCGAGCATCTTCATATGTCGCTCTTGGAACTATATGTGTAATTATTATATTTTATTTGAGTGATGTAATCATGTAGTTATGTGATGTACCTGGAATGTAATGAATTTTCAAATTAATGAAAGAAAATGTTTTGTTAAAATTTATAAATTCTTGTGCTTGTGATGTTATTAGACAATAGTTAATCTTATTTTACCATTAGGAAATAAAGCTAAGGATGACTACAACATCAATAGTATTTATTTTTTGAGCCTTAATATAATGTATATATATTGACCTATACTCTCCCCACTGTTATAAACTACTCTTTTATATCTTATGAAGATGTGTATGTAGATTACGATAAATGGATACTAGAAGTGGAAGACTACACTTGGGAGCGGAAGCACCACAACCAATGGAAATGTTTGGCCTAATACTGGGAATGTTAATTGAAATACCATGCTAATGCAAATGTAATGATAATGTAGGTGTTGGAACCACACCACTTGATACGAGGGTGATGTATCAATTCTTTGTCAACATGATGCAAGCTGGTCAGTAACTGGGCCGACTAGAGGTAACGTTGATAACACGGGAGCCGGTGTACCAGACGTGGCTGTCGATAATAACTATGCCATGTTAAGTCGAAATTTTGTTTGCTTGAGAGGAAAACCATTATTGGGGATAGAGAATGCAAACGAGGTGGGGGATTGGCTTCTTCAGCATGAGAGGATCTTTGTTGATTTGGGGTTGAATGAGATCAGAAGAGAAGATTGGCTTCACGGCGGTTGCAAGGAGTTGCTTTGTATTGGTGGAATAATGTTACTATGGGAGTTTCGAAGGAGGGGCTTACTTGGGCTGACATTAGAGAGAGGTTCGATGAGAAGTTTTTGTCTGAAGCAGCTAAATCAACTTTTTAAAAAAAAAATTGGAGTTGGAGCAATGTGAAATGATTGCTCTATGGTAGTTACGAAGTTTGATGAGCTATTAAGGCACGACAGGTCGTTACAAATACCCTATTTAATAAGAATGAAAATTTTATTAGCGGGCTGAATTCGGAGAATGCTAGGGAAACTATACAAACATTAAACTAAAGAAAATTGTATGTCGAAATATATTTTGTAAGTAAAGTGTAACAATCTACACCTTAATTGGCCTGAATTTCGACAAAAATTGAAATCTAAGTCCATTAGGGTACAAATATTTAGTTTTGGTAACCTGTAATAAACATGAGCATATCAGAGATCTATCAAACTAAACTCACAACAAAAAAGAAAATATAATAGGATATAAATACCAACTGTGGTCACTACGTTAGAATTAATGATATTCCTTGGTCATCCAATTGTCTTGTCAGTACCGAGCATGAATAAGAAGACTTCTTAATCAACAGTTTTGTCTTACTCTAATGACATGTTCCTCTCAATCTATCTTATGGGTTGTAATGAGGAGGGGCCAGAACAACGTTCTGATAATTGAGTATTGCATACTTTATCCATAACAAAAACCTATACCAATTGGTTTCCATTTACATGTTATGTCTTATTACTTATGGTAATCCATTTAATTTCATACGCACAAACAATATGTCTGCCTAACCTAATTTAAGGTATAATATATTGACATATGCCTATTGTGCATACGCTACCCAAAACCTGACCATTTAATATTTCTTGAATAGGGAGGAGGCAGACCCAATGACTACTTAATACCTCATTCCCCGAAGTAGGTCCTTCGCACCGTCAACGTTAGTCTACCGGTTCTTGCTATAGAGACCGATGACTTCTATATACAGCTTTATAATATACAATTACCGCATCCATCATTAATAATGTCTTAGCCATGTGAGAGATAATACCCAAGCCACTTAATACCTTTTTAATCGAATTAGGAAATTCTGACCATTAAAATCTTATTAAAGATAGATCCCCATCATTTAATACCTAATCCAAGGCCGACTCCTTACTGGTACTTATCTAGCTGATTTTCATGGGAATCTATTCAGACACTTAATTCTTTTTATTGAAGCGGATCTTTTTGAGATATTTTTTATTGTGCCTAACCGCTCACTCTTATCATATAGTACTTCATATAAAGGAAAGAGGTGGCCCTCAAACAACCACTTAATACCTTCAAATCTCCAAGCTGGTCCTATATTTTAGGGCATATCCCTTTTTGTCATGGGTGTTATGGTTAGAGATGCCTCACATCAGTAGTAAGTGTATACAGCTGTTGGTAGCCTATGAGAGAAGAGCGGACTTCTGTTGTGTAACCCCACCGACCTTGCGTCCCAACCGACTAAGTCCAACTAATTATTCTAAAGATTTATTATTGGACAAATCCCAATAATCTCTATTTGCATATTTAAGGCTATAATTATTCTAATGATAATTATACTTCCTTACAATGTTTAATTGCTACCTAGCATGTTTTATTTATTATCTCCATAAATGTATCTTCTTTCCATAATAAATGATTACTATCCTAATGGACGTTTACATAGACATTTATTTAATTATTCAAACCTTGTCATTATTTCTTCCTTATTTTTTCCATGGTTAACCTCTAATTTCATCAATCAGTCTCATTTCTTCCATTTATAACTTATTAAAATTATTGTAACTCCTAATTTGTTACACAATTATTACCCATTCATTTTTGGAGTTGCAATCCTTTTATCTTTATTTTCCAATTCTACCATTTAATACATGATTTATTCTAACGTTCAATGTACATTTAATGTGAACGTTAAACTATAATACACTGTATTAATTATATTTTACTTTGAATGTTTTAGCGTGGTTATATATGTTTATGAATTTATTTTTATATGTCCAGTTATTAATCCTTTGACTAGAATATTTCATTTTATATTTTAATATGTTAGAATTATCCTTCCAAAAAGGTTTTCATTATAACCTTCCTTAAATTAACCCAAATTAAGAGATTTTCTTAGTTTTAAATTACAAGGAATTATTTATTTCCTTTTTATTGAAACAAATGGTGTAAACTACAGAAAGAAAATCCATGCTTTACACATCTCTTTTCTCTTTTGATGTATATTCCTTGTCAAATCAAATATTACACTTCTTATATGAAATTAGGATATTAGACAAATTCATGGAGATTAAACGGACGGTACTTCCAACAAATTAAAATATAAAACTCAAGTTCAAAATAGAATCAGAGCAAACCAAAATTACACTAATACGTTTACAACTCAATTGTAGATCTGTGACAAATCCTACATCTTTATCCATATTCAACCTTTAATTGCTTGTGGATTAAAATCCAGATTCGGTGTAAACGATATTCCTATTTATTTACAGAATATATAAGCAATGTTTTATACGCTTAATTCAAGACTATAACTCTTTAGATCTTTGTTTATGCATAACTTTAAATAAAATTCCAACGAAATAAATTTCAATGTTATAAGTAAATTACATAATTTCTCATTTATCTTTAAACGATTTCCGAATCTCCAGATCTGAATGTGATTCCTTGAATCAACTCCATTTCCTTTATAATCTTAATAATTATGTTTAAAAGTGTATATACATATCATTAAGACTATAGATTTGAGAAGAGATTTGGGAAAAGAGGGGATATAGATTTGTAATATTAAAATTTACCTTTTAATTTGCGCATCGTCGATCTGCTCTTTCTCTGCTATGCTCTTTCTCTGCTATTCAACTCCACTTTTACACAGAAATAAATAAAGGAATTTTATGTAAAATAAGTGGTGTAAACTACGAAGAGGATTTAGGCTCTACACCCTACTTCATTGTTGAAAACTCATAATTTGAATCAAAGAAGGAATAGACTGTGAAATTATCAAAAATTACGAAAACAATATAAATTTCATCAAACTAACATAAATAATTGAGAATCTCCATATAAAATTGACATTTCAAAATTAAAAGGAATCTTGGAAGATTTTTTTTCACAATCCCAAAATCCCCAAGACATATTCAAATCCAAAGCTTCTTAGTGCATCTATCGTCCCAAGAAAAGAGTAGTTTCTTCTTAGTCAATTGGGTTAAGGGATTTGCTATTCTTGCAAAGCTTTTGATGAACTTTCTATACTAGCCTGCCAATCTGAGAAAACTTATAACCTCCGATACACTTCTAGGAGTCTTCCATTCTTGAACAGCTTTCACTTTAGGGGGGTCTACAGCCAATCTTTGCTCAAAAACAATAGGCCCAAGGAATCTAACTTACTTTCTCCAAAAGTGGCATTTAGCAAATTTGGCCTTAAGTTGGTGCTTTCATAAGGTTCCTAATGCCTCTTTTAGGTGGTCATCATGCTCTTCTTTGCACTTGGAGAAAACCAAAACATCATCTATGAACATGATGACAAATTTATTGCATTTTCCCATAAATATCGTACTCATCAAATCCACAAAGTATGCAAGGGCATTTGTAAATCCAAAAGGCATTACTTCTTCTACTCATAGAATCCATTTGGTATGCAAAATGCAGTCTTTGACTTGCTTTCCTCTGGAATTCTCAACTGATGAAATCCAATTGCTAAGCCTAGTTGAAAAAAGAATTTAGCTCTCCCAAACAGATTGAACAAGTCATATATCCTAGGTAAAGGGTAACTATTCTTCCTTGTCAACTTGTTCAGTTCTCTATAGTCGATGCAAAGTGTCAAAGAACCATCTACCTTTATGGAAAAAAATAAGGGCTCCTTACTCCAAAGTACTCCTGGATGAATCCTTTTTTAATAGCTCGGAGATTTGATTATCCAATTCCCTTCTTTCTTTCGGGGCTATGTGTCTTAAAGGCAGGATGAATAGTCTCGTTTCCTTCTCTAAATCTATTTGAAACTTGATCTTCCTATGGGGTGGGAGACCCGAGACTTCCTCAAAGACATATGGAAATTCATAGAATACTGGTGTAGATGACGGTTCTCTAACAAGAGACAGGCTAAATTAGTATAGATGGCTTAACTCAACTAAAACTTGGGGTCTACAAACAATTTCTAGGTCACAGTCCCTACATCTTATGAATCGTACTACCCTCCTATCACAATCAAGAATTGCTCCATAATATGACAACCAATCCATACCTAAGATAAGTCCATACCCCCTCAAAATTTAGAACGTATGCATTACATATGAAATCAATGTCGCATATGTCCAAAACTAGGTCTTTACAAATAAAAGAGAGATGTCTCGAATCCCTAATAGGATTAGAGACCACTATTGGAATAGTGACGATCTGGATTTGAAGGTTTAAAAAATTTACTACGTCCCTAGCTGTTACCCGGTGCCTTGGCCCCAGCTACACAAAGGTAGTTACAAAAGACAGAATAGACGACTACTGGAAGGATGGTTGAGAGACGACATCGATATGACCAGAATGTGATTTTCAAGAAGTTATGTCTTGCCTAGGGTCGATAAGGTAGACGAATGGATGTAACAGAACGTCAGGATTATAAAGGATAGCCTGGTGGAGTAGGGGTCGACATAGAGTGGCATTCATGGGATCGGCAAAGCAGGTCAGTTCCATCGAGTCAACATAGAAAGTGGGATGCGATAGAGCTCAGATCGGCAATGAATGTGATATAGTGCAGCTCGGGTCGGTAAAGAATATAAAATGGTATCGGGTTGGAAAAGTGTGCGGAATAGTTCGGGCCAGCATAGAGTGTGAAGGTCATCGGGTCGGCATAGATGATGAAGGCCATCGGGTCGGCATACTTGAAGGGGTCGACAAAGACATGTGGTGAGATGATAAATTGAGCGCGATCGAAAAAATAGGGTTGGCACTCTCGAGTCGGTATGATTGGCATAGCATGATTGGGCTGAGCTTTCCTTGTGATGGTCCCAAGTGAACAAGGGGGAGTCCAAGCTTTGAGATGTGAGGCTGCCTCCATCTATAAATACATGGGCTGGGGGGTCATCCTGGGGGATCTTTTTTCGGCAACCAAGGGAATACTCTGCCATTTTTTGTACTCAGTTCCTCTTTATTCTAATTTGTATTCAAGCCATTCCTTGCGAATTATGATTGTAATCAAGTGATTGATAAAGCAATAAAGAGAGCATTCAAAGTGGATGTAGGCAATCAACGCCGAACCCTTATAAACCCTGATGTTTTTAATTTTTGTTGTTCTTTCTTGCAATATATAGCACTACTCCTCATTTTCCATTTAATTTCTTCATTTTTTTCACTACTCAAATCTATTCTCGGGTGTTTGTGACCAATTTGGTTGCTAACATTTTGGTGCTTTCGTTGAAAGCTCGATTATCGGGCTATTAGGATCACCTTTGTTATACTGGATTGAAGAAATCTCCCAAAGGAGATCCAGGTTTCTTTTCAAAAGTTTGTAGATACTATTCAGGTTTTTTAAGATCTAAGAAAAGGAATCTAAGATGGGAAGGCGCACTAGATCTACCTCCCACAACGTCGATGCCAACGAAATTGTTAGTGCCTGACAAAGAGGACCAAGCAACCTGCCAGCTAATGCGAATGTGGAACCCATTGTGACCCAGAACCTTGCTGATTCCGTTACCAGGGCCGAATTCAATGACCTGATGAGGGAGCTAACGGAAAGCCGGAGACAGCTAAACGATCAAATCTAGGAAAATGCCAACCTAATGAACCAGATTGCTCATCAGCAGCGTCAAAATGCCGGAGGAAGTCCCGCTTATACTCGGCGTCTGATAGCTCAAATTCATAAGACGGGCACCACAAGCATAGGCATTGCAGAATTAAAACGACATAAGCCAGAGCAACGGAGCAATTTATGGCAGATCACCGCGGGCAGTCAATTAGGGCTAGTAATGATCCCTTAACAGGGAGAATGGCTCCTCAACTACACCTAGGAAGTTGTGCTCAACCTAGAATGGGGAACTTAGGCACCGGGGCACATTTGGATGCTGGTCAATTACCTCACCGGGATGACGATGAAGTGGATCCTTAGGATATATATCTAGAGGACAACAGGCCAAAAAAGCATGAAATGCCCATGAGACTCCGACCGAAACATTCACGCAGGATGGAACCCGACTTGGCACCCCTATCCAGACTTCGGACTTATCTGCAATGATCAAGCAGCTGATGAGGGAGAACCAGGGCTTGACTAACGACGATTGGGGGTCTCTAGGACTCCGTTTACCGATAACATTTTACAGGCTGAATATCCCAAGAGGTTTAGCATGCCTACAATGCCTGCTTATGAAGGGAAGACTGACCCCTGACAGTACATTATGATATACAAATGGTTGATGCACTCGGCTAGGGTGAATGACGCAACCAAATGCAGATGCTTCCATATAACTTTACCTAGAATTGGTACAATGTGGTTCACAAGGTTACCCCCCTGGGTTAATCTCGAGATTTTTTGAGTTGGCTACAATATTCGTGGAGCAGTTCCGGATTCATGCTACTCACCCCAAAGATGTGATGTCGCTATCCAGTGTAATCCAGGCTCCGTGTGACTCACTGAAAGATTATTTACGGAGGTTTAACGTTGCTGCTACTGAGGTTAGTAATCCCTTTGACCACTCCATACTTATGGCTGTGATAAGGAGGGTTGACCCAGAATTCGAGTTGGTGATTGTCAAGCTGGAAAACCGCGGACCACGCTGGAGCATTTCTACTCAAAGGTGAATCAGTTCATGAGAAAGGAGGAGGCTAGATTGCCCAGAAGAAGCAATGCTACAGGACCAAGCAGGGAAGCGGTACAAAGTAACATTACAGTAAAGAAATTTGGCAAGAGCTCTGAAAAGGTTCAAGTCAACGTCCAAAATAAGCCGAGTCAGCAAAAAATGATCGGAGGAGGAAATCCTGATCGAAAGAGGGAGTCCGGAAATTGGAAGCCACGTATTCCTACTTATAATGATTATACACCCCTGAACGCTTCTTTAGAAAACATCTACTTGTCCATTTATAACACTTTCCAGTATAGGATGTCGCATCCAAAGGAATCGACCGAGGAACGGAAACAAACCGAGAAGTACCGTCGGTTTCACGAGTTTTATGGGCACAATACTGATGAGTGTAGCACCTCTACAATGCCATTGAAAAATTGATTCAATAGAAAAGGTTGTAGCAGTTTGTCAAGAATCCGCAGGATAGGGGACAAGGAACGTCTGATCCCAATCAAGGACAAGCTCCGTGCCGGCCCGAGGATCCCACTCAGACAGGCGGAAGGTTGGTAATAAACACGATAGTTGGTGGGTCGCATCCTGTAGACATGAGTTGGCAAGAAATAGCGTGTTATGCTAGTTCGATAAGACATGTGGACATTGAGTGTTGTTCGAACATGAGGATGGAACTCCAACAAAGCAGTAGCTTATAATGACAAACGATATAGTGTTCAGAAGTAGAGATGCCGATCAAGTGGAGGCTCCTACTATTGATCTGATGGTTATCTCTGCCATGATTGGACCTGCACTGGTGAGAAGAATATTGATTGTGGAAGTTTTGTGAATATCGTTTTTAAGAAGGCTTATGAACAAATGAGGATGGAGGCTAAGTATTTGAAATCATCTAAAGCCCGTATATACGATTTTAATGGTGCAGCTACTGAATTAGTATGTTCTGTTGATTTACCGGTTGATCATTGTGAAGATGAACGTAGGAGGGTACGGATCCTACCATTCATGTTTTTGGATGTTGATTCACCGTATAATGTTTTTCTAGGCCGTCCGGCCCTGGCTGAGTTTAGGGCAGCTCTTTCCCTGTGGTGCTTGACTTTGAAATTTCCTACAGATAACAGAGTCGGTGTTATCCATGGCGATCAGGCGACTGACCGTTCTTGTTATGTGGCTAAGCTGAGAGAAGCCCGGTGGAAGGAAAAAAGGAAAGGGTGTGGAAAAATCTATCCACGTCCAAGTTACTGAAGATTGAAAAATAGTGCCTACGCCTTGGCTTGGGCACCACAGTCGGTTCTATAGAGATATAGATCCGAGAGATGATAAGGAGAAAACCTAGGAGGCCAAGGCAGCACCGGCTAAACTGATGATCGATATCATACTAGGCCACGATGGTCCATCATGAATGTTGAAAATCGGATCACAACTCAGCCATTCTATGATGAGGGAACTTACTGATTTTCTTCGAGCAAATATTGATGTATTCGCTTGGACTCATTTAGACATGTGTGAGATCTCACCTGCCATCGCGAGTTACATCCCTATAAAACAAAAGAGACAAGGCATGGACCCAGAGAGATTTGTTGCTCTCAAGGAGAAGGATAAACTTAAAGCCATAGGGTTTATTCGCGATGCCCTATGTCCCGAATGGATATCTAATTCTCTTCTAGTAAGGAAGGAAAATGGGAAATGGAGAACATGTGTTGATTATTCAGACCTGAACAAGGCATTCCCCAAGGATTGTTTTCCCTTGCCTAGAATCGATCGGTTGGTTGACTCGACCGTGGGACATGAATTGCTGTCGTTTATGGATGCATACTCTGGGTACAATCAAATCCCAATGCACATTTTGGATCAAGAGCACACCGGTTTTGCCACAAATGTTAGATTATACTGTTATGTAGTGATGCCTTTTGGGTTAAAGAATGTAGGAGAAGCCTATCAACATCTGGTAAACCGAATGTTTAAAGATCAGATTAGTGGGACGATGGAAGTCTATGTGGATGATATGCTCATGAAGTCACGGCAATCAAACAACCACATTTGAGACTTAGCGGAGATGTTCGATATCCTTCGATTTTATAGCATGAAAATCAACCCGTTGAAATTCTCATTTGGTGTTGCATCAGGAAAAATTTTGGGCTTCATTGTCAATGCACGAGGAATTAAAGTGAATCTAGAGAAGATTCAAGCCATTCGGGATATACAAGCACCCACAACTATTAAACAAGTACAGAGCCTGAATGGGGAGGTCGCCGCCTTGAGTCGGTTTATCTCCAAGGCAATCGAAAAGTGCTTTTGTTTCTTCGATTTGATTAGAAAAGGGAAGAGGAATTTCGAATGGACGCAAGACTGTAAAGGCCCGTTATGAACTTTGGTGAATCTTGTGGAGAGACCCCCTGTTTGTCGAAGCCCGTAGACTACGAGGAGCTATATATTTACCAAGACATATCGCCACACGCCATAAATGCTGCTTTGATTCTTGAGGAGGACCAAATCCAAAGACTGACGTATTACGTCGGTAAACAACTAATGAGGGTGAAAAGAAATTACTCAAAGATAGAAAAGTTGGCGTACGACTTGGTGATCGCGTCGCGCAAGCTTCGCCTGTACTTCTATGCACATCCAATCAACGTATACACCGACCAACCTTTACGACAGGTCCTATGGCGGCCTGAGACATTTAGAAGGTTGCTTAAATGGAACATCGAGCTCAGCCAGTTTGACATCACCTATCTGCCTCGAAGACCTATCCAGGGACAAGCATTGGGGGATTTTATAGCAGCGTTCACTATGAAGGATGAACCAAGTGGAAGCGATGTGGTTACTATTGTATGATGGAAACTATATATCGATGGAGCGTCCAATGATCATTGTTATGGAGCTGCCGTCATTCTTATAAAACCCAAGAATTGATTGGTCCACTATGCTTTGAAGCTTAATTTCCCTGCTATGAACAATGAAGCCGAATATGAGGAGTTGGTTGCTGGGCTTAAGCTTACTAAAGAGCTCGGAGTGAAATCGATTGAAATCTTGTGTGAATCGCAGCTGGTGGTGTACCAAGTTAGGGGGGACTACCAGGTGAAGGGACAACGACTTGCCCTTTACCTTACCCGTGTTTAGGATTTATTGGCAGACCTCGAATGTTATGACATTTCGCACATCCCATGTGAGCAAAACGGGGAAGCCGACTCATTGGCAAAGTTCACAAGCGCTGGCCATGCACAATAGATGGGCCTACTTCCGGTCAAGACCCTACATACCCTGAGTATGAATGTGATGGAAGTTGATCGTGTATCGTAAAAGGAAATCAAAAGGGAATCCTGGATGTCACCATTTAAAGAATACTTGTTGCATTGAACCTTACCCGAGAAAAGGAGTGAAAAGCAGCAAGTCCTTCGCAAGGTCTCACCGTATATTATGCGAGATGGAATTATGTATCGAAAGGGATTCTCTGTTCCTTTATTTAGGTGCTTCGCCCATGACGAGATAAAGCAGGTCTTGGAAGAAGTCCATAAGGAGAATGTGGCAACCACACTAGGGGGCAGATGCTAGCTAAAAAGGTACTCTGTTATGAACATTACCAGCCAACCATGAATCGGAACGTCGTAGATTATGTGAGACGATATGACAAATGAAAGTATATGTGAAAGTCCTAAGAGCGCCACCAACGACTCAAGCAAATGGTTAGTCCATGGCCAACTGTGATATGAAGAATTGATATTGTCGGCTCATTGCTAATTTCCAAAGGTGGTGTGAGATATGCAATTGTCGCGGTTGACTACTTCACTAAATGGGCCAAATCAGAGCCATTGGCTATGGTCACAACCAAAAAAATCATTAGCTTTGTTGTGCGAAACATTGTTTGTCGTTTCGATCTCCCGCGAACTATTGTAACTGATAATGAAACTCATTTTGATAGTGCTGAGTTCAAGGAATTTTGTTGAAAGTTTCGTATTGAGAAAAGGTCTGCAGCAATCGCACACTCTCGGGCGAACGGACAAGTTGAAGTTGTAAACCAGATCATAAAGTTCATCTTGAAAAAACGTCTAGAAAATGCTAGAGGCAAGTGGGTGGATGAACTTCTTACGACACTTTAGGCATACAGGACCCCTCATAAGTCAGCTGATGGCCATTCCCTATTTGCCTTGGCCTACGGAGCCGAAGCAGTTATACCCGTGGAACTCAAAGTCCCTTCCCATCGGGTAACTTACTACGATCCTAGAACAAATCAAGATCTCTTATTGGAGTCATTGGACCTTATTGACGAAAAGCGTGAGGAGCCGATTTGAGAGCGGCCGCACATCGACACCAGGTCGCCCGGTACTATAATATGAAAGTCCGACCAAGAATTTTTGATGTTGGTGACCTTGTCCTAAAGCAAATATTTCTGGTCCCATCGCACATGAACCCTATGTGGGAAGGGTCATACGTCATCTAACAAAGGCTTGAAGACGGAACTTTCAAGCTAGGGACCATTAATGATGCAACGCTTCCCAGTGCATGGAATAACGAGCATTTGCGTCGCTATTTTACTAGATTGTTTCTTTTGCATTCTAGTAGTAGTTGTTTTCAGTAGTTGCTTTGTGTTAATTTTGCTTTTGATATGTAATAAGACAGATTATTCTGCCCCTATATTTTTTGATGAATAAAAGCTTGAAGCTACTTTTCTATAGATTACTATTGTTTCATATTATGATGATTATGTGATGAAATTAATTAATACTAACATCTGTGCTGTATGACCACACACGTAGAAATAAAAATCGACTAGTTATACCGACCCCTGATTAAAATGAACAAGGGGGATTGTAGGATGAGGTCAGCTTGTTGGCGATTCCTGTGAGTGAAAAAAATCTATAAGTCAACGAATTGCGGATTAGAGTACTTTGAGTCCCTCGAGCACGGACTAGAGTTTAAATGATTCACAAAATCTCTAAGTCCCTAGGAGATTAGAGTACTCCGAGTCCTCGAAGCGTGGGTTAAAGTATAAACGATTCGAAAAATCTCTAAGTCCCCGAAGTGCAGATTAGAGTACTCTGAGTCCCTGGAGCATGGACTAGAGTATAAACGATTCGAATAATCTCTAATTCCCTAGAGTGCGGATTAGAGTATTCTGAGTCCTGGAGCACAGACTAGAGTATAGACGACTTGAAAAATCTCTATGTCTTCGGAGTGCGGATTAGAGTACTCTGTGTCCCCAGAGCGTGGACTAGAGTATAAATGATTCAAAAAATCTCTAAATCCTCGAAGTGCAGATTAGAGTACTATGAGTCCCCAAAGCACGGACTAGAGTATAAATGACTTGAAAAATCTCTAAGTCCCCAAAGTGCGGATTAGAGTACTCTGAGTTCCCGGAGCGTGGACTAGATTATAAATGGTTCGAAAAATCTCTAAGTCCTTGGAGTGCGGATTAGAGTACTATGAGTCCCCGGGGCATGGGCTAGATTATAAATGATTCGAAAATTCTCTAAGTCCTCGGAGTGCGGATTAGAGTACTCAGAGTCCCCAGAGCATGGACTAGAGTATAAACGACTTGAAAATCTCTAATTCTTCGGAGTGTGGATTAGAGTACTCTATGTCCCCGGAGCGTAGGCTAGAGTATAAATGATTCAAAAAATCTCTACGTCCCCGAAGTTGGATACTTTGAGTCCCCAGTGTGTGGACTAGAGTATAAACGACTTGAAAAATCTCTATGTCAGAGGAGTGCGGAATAGAGTACTCAGAGTACCCGAAGTGCGGGCTAGAGTATAAACAACTCAAAAATTCTTTAAGTCACCAATTGCAGACTAAATTATAAATGATATGAGAAAAGTTTCTAAATCCATGATGCGGACTCAAAATTTCTAACTATCCAAACCGACGGATAAACAAGAGAACTCTCAATCGACCGCTATCTCGCAAACTCCAGTCTAAGATCGACGGATGATACATGAACTGTTAGCGGTGAGATACGGCCGTTAGCTACAATTCTGACATGGTATCGTTAGTGACTTAAGATGGGTCTACAGGAGAGCTCTGAGATTAAAATAATGAATCATCGATGAAACTTGGAAAAATTGTTGCATGCGTTTGGAACGGAAAAATTTACTCTAATATTGAAATAATAATCACCCGATGATGGGCTAAGGAACAAAATTTTATTTACAATTCCAAAATTTCCTTACAACCCCTCTAAAGGTTCGGGGGTCACACCTGTACATGTGCAACAAAAAAGAAAAAGAAAAAGGAAAAACCACAACGCAAGTCTAACTTATTGGAACTGAGTAAAATACTACAAGACCCCAACTATTTCTTTGTCGTCCTCTCCTTCTTCTGCTTTTTAGGGGTCGTTTCAGTCAAACGTCTCTTTCGAGACCCTTTGCTGCCTTGAGAGGAAGTACTTGAGGAAGGAGGAGGAACCGCAATGGGAGTAGACCCGCAAGGAGGGATGAATTATAAAGGCCTATTAAGGGGATCGTTAACCTCCACCACAGCAAGCTCACCCTTAACTTCAAGCTTTGACTTCTCTTTTTCAATCCACTCCTTCAGGTTGAACTTAGCAGTGTGCTCAGAAGCGCCCATAACTATGACATCATCGTCTCCTATGTAAGTGATGGGTCTTCAGGTTTATCCTCGTCTGGCGCCCTAATCACTTAAGCATCGGGTCCAGGAATATCTCCGACAGCTAGAGACTCAGCATCTTTTTCCTCCTACTCCATGGTGACGTCGCTCCTTGGAGTTGACTCAGGACCAGGATGAACTACAAGGTTTCATGAAAAGCAAATGTTAGATTACGGTCGTTGTTCGCCGAGAACAGCAAATTTTTATATTATAAAGGGCTCAAGATAGTACCAGCATCCGGTTGGCTTTCGGTGGTCATAAGAGTACTTTGTTCGATGATTGGAGATAACATGTGTATGTCGAGTCCAGGATTCTCCGGGTCATAAATGACATGTTGCTCGAGAGGTTAAGAAGATAAAGTCCCAGCCGGTTGAACGGTAGAAGGGCCCTGGGGCTTAGTGCCAGATGACCAACGATGCCTTCTTTTTCCTTCGACGGTGTGGGAGCTCTGGCGAATTGAAGCTTTGTGGCAGCCAAGTTGGATGGCACATTTCCTCGAAGCACTTCCTACGCAAGTGCCCCTTCGTCAAGCTCTACCACCCCCAGCTCCTCTTTCTTGATCTTGATGAGAGTTTCCCAAGCTTCAGCAAGCGAATCAAGATAGCCTTCGCCCAAGAAAGTTAAGTCGCGGTGGAGGAGGACTCTTGCGTCATATTTAACGATGAATGGATCAAATAAGCACTTGATTTCCTCCCTACCGGACTTAGTTGCTGCCTTGATTCGGGAGTCCACTTCCGCAAGCTATGATTTCTTGTCCTATTCACGAGTGGCTTCTTTTAGCGCTTAAATCTAGGAGAGTATCTCATTGTGCTTCATCTTCAAGTTTCTCGTTTCGATGATCTCCTCACAATATTTCTGTGACTCCTCTTGCGCCTCTACTTTCTCTGCCCTTTCCTTAGATAGTAGTTTTTCAAACTCCTCCGCTCGGTAGGCAAAAATATCTTTCTCCTTTTGTAACGAGTCCTTTTCCAAAGCAAAAGTGTCGCTGCTTTGGAATACGTCATTCAGTTTCTTTTGTGAGAAGCCTCTAGGCAATTAACTGCCTCTGTCGTCTCTCTTGCATTCTTCTTTGCCTCGTTGGGTTGAGTTTTGAATGCAAGCAACTCGCTATTTGATGCTTTATAATGTCCTTATCATAAACGGCCTCCAACTTAAGGCGATCAATCTCGTGTTGGCGTTAAATAGAAACCTCAGACACTTTTTCAACTAAAAGTATGAAAGCTTCATGTACATACATGTCATTCATGCATGCCAGTGAACTTTCTTTGGCGGTTCCAAGGATGGGATATATGGCTGGGAGGAATTTTATCCCGTCGAAGCAGATCTTTGGAAATGTAGCTTTAAGCTCGGCGAGTTTCTCCACCATAGTCGAGTCTTGAGCAGGTACCGGGGGAATTTGTTCCGTTTAAATCAGCGTTTGTTTACGATGCTCACGAGACTGCTAGTGCTTGAGGAGCCGAGATGCTGATCGTGACGAGTGTCATATTAAGAGCCTCGATGTATGGGCTTATCTCCACCGCGCGCAGGAGGACTAGTGGGGTCACTTTGACGCGAAGTGTGTCCTTGAGACTTCCTTTTGGAGGATGAGCATGATTCTCGGGAATGGTGATCTCTTCATCTCTCTCTCGGCATCATTCGGACTCGGAATCCTGACCAGAATGATGGAAGATAGAAGAGCTACGAAGGTGATCGAAGTTGTGTGAGTAAGACAGTGCACCTGTAAACGAATCAAATGAGAACATATTAGTAGTTGCTATGTCAAAAGTAAAGTGCAAGTGAATAGTGGAGTGTAAGTGCTTGTGTGTGTCCTAGCGCAATCCCCAGACAGACCAGTGACATTTGCTTTACTTATAGGAGTTCTTTCTCCTTGATTGGGAGGTTGCTTACCTTCGTCGCTTCTTGCCGGAGAGTTAAGCCCTTCAACACCACGGACGGTGAAGTCGTAGTTCAACAAATCGCCCGTAGTAGAGATGTTAGAAAGTCCCTTCAACAAGTTCTCCATTTGTTGAGAAGATGAAACCTTATTGATCGGAGTTATGATGAATTTTTGGGTCTCCCCGTTTCCTTTTTCTTGACTCTATACGCCAATCTTTTTCTCTTTTTCGGGAAGGTTGCGATTGGCTTATATGTGGTGCATCGGCTGCTAGCGCTTGTCCAGGGCCTACATCTTCAATTTAGAGCCATGCATCTTTAGTTTCCTTTATCTCTCTTTCTTTGGTGCCTTCATGGATTCCCTCAGTAGGGGCACCACGTGGTCGTCTTGTTCTCTCATTCTACCGGCGATAACCTTCGGGATCGCTCTACTCCATGGGAGGCCAATTCTACGGTCATCCTCTAATAGCCCAAATAGTGAGAGCAGTTCGTCAATGACAAGAAGTTTGATCTCTGTATCCTCCATCGGAGTAGCACGGATAGCCACAATTGCCCTGGAATATCTAACGCCTTCTGGCCGAGAGCGAGCACCTGAAAGAGTTGAAAGAATTCGTGTGATTAAGAAAAAAGATACGATTTGAGTTATTGAACTAAGAGCATAGGCGGGGATAGTACTTACGTGCTTCAAACTACCTTCTCGCGAATCTGGGAGGACATCGCACGTAGAACCATTCTTGCATGAACAAGGAGAGCTTGTTCCATACACCAACTAAAACTTGGCATTTGGGCAGGGGCTTAAGAAAGACCTACGAGGGACTGTCAGCTCGTCTTTTGAAGTTTTATATATATGTATGTGTATATATATATTGGATGTCCTCGGGAGTTGGCGGACGAAATAGGACATTCATCAAAAGAAGGAAAATGCCATGGATAAAGGCGTAGCCGTTGGGGTGTAGTTGAGTGGGAGCGATTCCCATATGCTTTACACTTCATGAATGAAAGAGTTTAAAGCTGGCGCACACACCCGGCCCAGCACATGAACTTATTACATGCGGTATATCCAACTGGGGGCAAATGAGGCCTGTCTTACCTTGCCAAGACCAGGACATCTTCGAAAGGAATCCCATGAATGGAGCATAATCGACGAAGAGCAGCTTTATCGATTTTTGAAGCCTGTGAATCAGTCAGATTATTCAAGGCAATGATATCATCCACATCGTCGGGAGTTGGGTCCATAACCTCTACAGGAAAAGTTGGGATATCGAAAAAAAGGTCTGCTTATGGACCAGATGTCTCCACTAATCTCTTTGCTGCTTGGTTCGGGCTTGTCGGACAAAGTAGCGGAACTCGATTTCCTATCTGATCTAGAAGACATTGGGGGAGAACACGTTGTATAACTTGGTATCTGTGTTAGCTATACTTAAAAGGCAATCGATATTAGAAATAATAATTTATCCCCCCATGTCATGTGTGAACTAGTGCAATGGGATGTGAAATGGGTGTGGACAGTTTAAGGTCAGAAAAATGAAAGTAAAACGTCCAAGCTCGGAGGTTTCGTCCGTAAGGACCGTCATCGCCTACTGTCTCAGATAACGATAAAGGTGATCGGCGACAAAAGCTTTAGGATCAGATGTTGACGTTCAGAATTATGAAGTTTCGTTGTTCAACATGTTGTGCAAGTTTTATATTTAACTCATGTTAAGTGGATTGGGAATTTGTTAGTTCAAGTTTAATTCCATTGACCCGTATATGCTAGTTGTGTTGTTGTTAGTCACTTTATGCTTGGGCAAGGAAATATACAGTCATATGCTTGGCTAACTCGAGTTAGAGTAGTTTTAATATGTCAATACCAATTCCAGCCATCTGTGTTGACCCCTATATCTTATATCATAGTCGATCCCTCCTTTTGATCCCTTCCTATAACCCCTATATCGATCCCTTTCTCCAACTCATATGCCTACCCCTTCGTCTTCATCCCTGGACTATACCGAACCCTATACTCAAAGTAAAATGCTGACCTCCTTTCTTTCTAATTCCTATTCTTAAAAGGAAAACACCGACCCCCTTCTCTAAAAAACCCTATGCTGATCCATCCCAATGTACACCGATCCCTATCTTTTATCCTAGCTCTGCCGATCCTATCTACTACCTCGTCATCATCGAACTCTTATTTGAGACAACATTCACCGCTCTCTAATCCTATACCGACCTTAATTCCTATGCTTCCTATGTCGAACCCTCACCCAGCCACATCACTCAAGTCTATACCGAGTTCTTTCCAACCAACACCACCCCGTCGAAGCCTCTTCTTCCATCCTCTCCTCCTCTCTCTTTCTCCCTCATCTTCTCCTCCTCTCTCACACTTCTCGATGAAACCCCTATGTACCTGCCTGACTCTCAAACTAGCTCGAATTCAAAGGACGCGACCCAGCAATTCAAAGTGAAATGAAGATTCATACCCATATAGTTGTTACGGGTTGAGTAGGGTGAACGTTAGGTTTCAAGATTGAGGATTTATGGGAAGTTGTTACGTGGAGGGAGCTCAAATTCCTGTTCATTTTTTAAGGTTGAAGGTTGAAGGAGTCAAATTTATTGGAAAGGGAGCTTGCTGTTATGGTGATAGTGGTTCGGTAAAGGAGAAGCTTGGAGGGTTGGGGAGGAAGTAAATCTTAGACAAAATGAAAGTAAAGGAGAAGATAAATAAGAGTATGAGTTTTATATCAGAGAGAGGGAGGGGAATATGACCGATCTCTTCCAAGAGACCCGGTCATCATGGTTGAAAGGGTCGGCCACATTGTATGCTGACCCCAACCTACATGGATCCATCGAGGGATCGACGTATTAATGTTGAGCCCTCTTAAAAAAATGTAAATAAAATGGAAATAAAATGAGGAAAAGAAAGAAAAGAGAGAGAGAAAGAAAAGATGAAATAATAAAATGACAATGTATGTTGTAAACAAAGATGGAAAGAGGAAATACGCTTGAATAGTGGACGTTCATGAGATGGAGAAGAATTTGTGAACTCGACTTTTGAGAGGCTAAACCGTAAAAAACCTGAAAGCTTCATATGACTAGGTTTGTGCATTCAAGTGGGAGAGGACTACTTCAAAGATTGGTAAAGAAAATTGATCAACAAATAATTTGAACAAGCTTGCCTCTTGGAACGTGGAATTTTCACTGGATCAAAGCATGCCGTGTTATCCGTAAGACGCACTTCGGGAGGCAAACGTTACCCGGTGCCTTGGTCCGGCTACACAAAGGTAATTACAGAAGTCAAAATTGATGACTAATGGAAGGATGGTCGAGAGACGACATCGATATGACCAAAATGTGATTTCCAAGCAGCTATATCTCAGCCAAGGTTGATAAGGTTGACAAATGGATGTAATAGAATGTCGGGATTATGAAGGTTATCCTGTTGGAGCATGGGTCGGCATAGAGTGGCATTCATGGGGTCGGCAAAGCAGGTGAGTTCCATCGGGCCGACATAGCAAGTGCGATGTGATAGAGCTTTGGTCCGCACTGGATGTGATATAGTGTAGCTCGGGTCGGTAAAGTATATAAAATTGTATTGGGGTCGGCAAAGTGTGCGGAATAGTTCGAGTCAGCAAAAAGTGCGAAGGTCATCTTGTCGGCATAGATTATGAAGGGCGTCGGGTCAGCATACCTGAAGGGTTCGGCAAAGACATGTGGTGAGGTGATAAATTGAGAGTGATCGGCATAATAGTGTCGGCACTCTCGGGTCGGTATGATTGGCATAGCATGATTGGGCTGAGCTTTCCTTGTGATGGACCCAAGCGACCAAAGAGGAGTCCAAGTTTTGAGATGTCAGGCTGCCTCCATCTATAAATACAGCGGCGGGGGTCATCCTGGGGGATCTTTTTTTGGCAACCAAAGGAATACTATGCTATTTTTTGTACTCGGTTCCTCTTTGTTCTAAACTGTATTCAAGCTATTACTTGCGAATTGTGATTGTAATCAAGTTATTGATAAAGCAATGAAGAGAGCATTCAGAGTGGATGTAGGCAATCAAAGCCGAACAACTATAAATCCTGTTGTTTTTACTTTTTGCTGTTCTTTCTTACAATATATAGTGTTACTCCTCATTTTCCATTTAATTTCTTCATTTATTTCACTACTCAAATCTATTCTCGGGTGTTTGTGACCAATTTGGTTGCTAAGACTAGCTATAAAGAAATGTGATGCCCCTGAATCAAATAGGATATGAATTGTAACCCCTAAAATAAGAGTTATACATTCTAATGTTGCCTTCCCTTGGTCTCTCGGTGGTCTACTTGCAATAGGGATGACTTCAATAGCATAAGCTTATCCGCTTGATCCTTCCTTTGATAACTAAGGACATTGATTCTTGAGGTCTCCTTCCTCGTGGTAATTAAAGCACTTTCCGTTAAAATCTTCCTTCATTGGACTCACCCTACAATCTTTATCTTCATGGCCTTTCTTCTGGCATCGCTTACTCACCTTACATCCTTCTTAAACTTCCCCTTCAACTTCTTGTTGGCCCAAAAGCTTCCCTTCTGGGACCCTCGTTACTTTTGGATACCAGAGGAGGATCACCCTACAATCATTTTTTTTTCATTCCAGGAAACCTTTTTGAAGTATCAACTAATGGAGGAAGAGTTATATAACTCACCTTTCCTCTCTATTTCACAAATAGGAAGTTGGAGATAAAATTAGGATACCAGAGGAGGATCACCATATATAACACAAAATTTCTCCTCCAATTTTTTCTAGTCTAGCTTCTCGATCTGTCATTATGCCTCGAGAAGTGGAAAGAATTACAATTCCCATTCCACCTAAAATCTTAGGAATTTTTTTATTGTTGGAATAAATTCGTAGAGCCTCCTTATCGTCCACATTGGCCATGATAGCATTTCCATCTCCACCAATATCTCATACATGGCACCAATGGGTACTAGGATCAAGAACATTTCTCTCAGCGGGGAATTCAAACCCCACGCGAACTTTATGGCCTTTTTCATAGGTGTATCTATCAAGCTTATCCCAAATTTGGTCAACTTTGTGAACTTAATTATGTTCTCCTTAAGAGTGGAGTCACCTTGCTTAAGCTGAATGGATTTCTTTGGTTATAGACTCACTTCAGCCTTAGACATAAGTTAACCTTATGTAAAATTGGTTTTTGAATTCATCCCATGAGAAAATCCTTCCAGCATTTTGCTTAGTCGCCAAGTTCCATCAATCTAGGGCATCTTCTTTGAGGTGTCAAGCTGCCATCCTCCTCTTTAGCTGATCTTCCCAACCAAGCTCTTTAAATATCCTCTTACGGTCATTAACCCATGCTTTTCCTTTCAAATATCCTTCAGTTCCAGAGTATGTCTTCCCTCCTATATTAAGAAAGTCCTTACACAACTTAGAAAAGTCAATAGGATGGGGTGATGCATCGGTTGGTGGGGTAGTAGGTGCCACCGATGCAGTTGGAGGGATAAGAAATTGATCGATAGTCCTTAGAAATTATTTGAACCATTCGGCAATTCCAAGAACAGGAGGTCATCTGTGGGCAGGGATCCCAATTACGGAAGAAGACTGATTATCAACAATATCCACTATTTGTAGGTTGAATCTTTAGCGATGATTTCCTTAGATGGTATTATATGCTCAAAGAAAAGGGATAGTGTGTGCGTGTATGTTCAGATAAATAGGGGGAGTTTGTAGTAAGAACTTTTGAAAACTCATTTCGAAAAACCTTTTCAAAAATAACAAGAACGCCACCTATACGTATAGTTTCTCCATTGATTAGGTAACCTAAGCTCTAGTACCGAATGCAACAACCCACCTCTGAGCAGACCTAAATTTCGACCCAGAAAAAGCTCATCGAAACTTAGGTCCATTCTAAGACTGGCTAATGGTTGGAAAAAAAAGTAACAGTGCAGAGCAATAACTATTCATTCAAAACTCACGGCGTATGGGATAAAATATAATATCAAATTGTATCCATTTATTTCAAAACCATTTGAAATGTCATAATACAAAACATCATAAAACTGTCACATAAAATCCGTTACATCATTCGTCTAAATACATGGGTACAACATAAAAATATCATAGAAGATAATAATAACTACCACAAGCTTAAGCCCCTCTACCTTCAAGCATCGTCATCATCATCACTTCATCTTTAACCTGTGTTGTAAGGAAGAGAAGTCAAAACAACAAATGTCCACTAAATAAAAACATTGTCTTACCATTTCGGTATTTGAGAAGTATATTCCAAAATAAGAATATATCTATATACATAAAATCATTTAATACTTCTTATAACGAAAGAAGGTGTGTCCATGATTAACCATTTAATACCTTCCATTCCCAAAGCAGGTTTCTAAATCCTATAACCAACACGTCATAAATATCTAACAATGCGAGAGATAGTACCCAAAATACTTAATACCTTTTATTAGAAAATTGGCAGATTTTGGCCATTTAAGACCTCAACTGAGGCGACCCCATCATTTAATACCCATTCCCAAAGTGGACCCCTCAAAGTTGGCCGTCTAGCCGACATCGCATGGAATATCTTGAGTCACTTAATATTTCTTTATGGAAAGGCAGACCCTAAATCAGTCACTTGATACCTTATCCCAAAGTAAACCCCTATCGAGATATCACTTATCTTGCCTAATAACTAACTCCTTGGCCGTTAATACTTCATTTAGGGAAAAAATGCGGACCATCAAACAACCACTTAATGTCTCATGACCCTGAAGCAGGCTCTTCATATTATGGCCCATACTCATAGTGGCGTCCCACATTAGTCTGACTATTCGTAAGAACTAGTAGCCAGATTAGTTGGGCATATTTACCCTATAGAATTTGGAACTGACCTTTCGTCATCACAAATATTTATCACAGGAGATGTCTCACATCAGTAGGAAGTATACACAACTGCCGATAGCCTCAAAGTGGAGGGCAGACTTCTATCGTGCAACTCTCCTGACCTCGCGTTCCTATGACTTAGCCGTAATTTAAGTATTCTCCATATATATAAAACTCATCTCGCCATTTCATAAATAAGGCCTTATAATGAATCTTCCTTATTACGCCTCAAGATATCAATTACCTTCCTAATGAGAAAATTAATGATAGTTACTACATAATTGACTAAGCAAATATACACTATAGTTATACGTTTATTATGCTAATAGAAATACATACATATGCGTGCCTAATAAAATCTAAGCATGCGGTTTATATATCCTAAACCAGCGTTGAATGTGAATTCTTTTAACCATAATGCTAATACATGTCCTTTTCTTTCAGATTTCTAAGATTTTAATAACAATGGATTAAATATTTATATCCAAAACTGCAATGGAAAGCCTTGTAAATAAAGATACAAACCTAATTTATTACATCAATTTAATGGAATATCCTAAACAATAGGAATTGCAATCCTAACTTCATATTCTATTCAACTTCTCTTTTACGCAGAAACAAATAAAGGAATTTTGTATGGAATAAGTGATATAAACTACGAATAGGATTTGTGTTCTACACCCTTACTTCATTGTTGAAAACTCTCAATTTGAATCAAAGAAGGAGAAGAAGTAGAATAGACTATGAAATCATCAAAAATTACAAAAAATTATAAATTCTATCAAATCACCATAAATAATTGAAATTCTCCATCTAGAATCGACATTTTGAAATCAAAAGGAATTTTAGAGGATTTTATCTATTTTGTTTTCACAATCCCAAAATCTTTAAGACATTCAAATCCATACACACACAGTAATCAATTACTGAAAATGAAATACTAATGTTTCCACTCACAGATTATCCTTAGCTCTTCCTGTATGGATTTGCAACATCAAAACAACTCTTTTCCATATCTCCTTCTTTTGATATATATACAAAGCGAAGGATAAGATATATATAATTTTGTTAGATTTAGAGAGGTTGGAGGAGAAATGAATAGATTAAAAGAAAAATTAGAAAAAGATTAGAATCCTTACCTGAATCCATAAAAGAATTTCTGAATCTAACTAAAGAAAGAAAATGGAAGAGGTTCGAGGTATTTTTCAAATATTTATGAATAAAAACTGGAGAGGAAGGGGTCCTATTTATAGAAATTGAATGCACCAGAACCATAGGATGGAGTTAGGTGAAAAGGGATAGATCTAGAGCGTTTAAACGCCGAAAAACTATATCTGCCATCTTGAATAGGGGTGGACCGCCCCTATAGACCGCTCGACCGCTAGGATTCGACCACTTAGGGTCGGAGGTGTCAACATCTTCTCTTATTTGGGGTGCGTTGATTTATTTCCTTTGCTCATTTATTTATTCCTTAATTAATTTTTAACGTTAACTGTTTAACTTAATGGTTACTTGACCCACAAGCAAACATATGGTTAATTTCTGAAATTCAGACCCTAAATTTAAATACTCATTTGAATTTGAATTCAAACTAAATTAATTTAAATCTGAAAACTTTAAATGCTCATAATTTTTTCATTTGAGCTCTGTTTTCATCATATTATATATGGAAATAGATCAGAATTTCGCCACGAATGCAGTGGAATAACTTTTGTGGTCAAATTCTTATAAATTTCCATTTTCAACCCTATCTTATTTGATTCAGTTCACTAAGTTTACTTATGTTTGATTTTACGGGGTGTTACAAATGTGTTGTTCTTTGAATGCACTATGTTACTAATACCTAGTTTAAAAATGTCCAATCTTTTTGAAACCGGTCTCCAAAAGTATGACAAATTATTGTGGTTATCAGACGTTAATAGTTGTAAATTATTAAAGCCTCCATAAAATTAACTAAATTAGTCCTATCCAAATTAGGTTGTTGTTATTAGTATTAAACTTCCACAACCATTTCCCTAACGAAGAAACATTAAGGTTATGGAGGTTTATCCTTAATCCTTCATTGTCTTTCGATTTACAAATCAATCTCAACAGACAAAATACTTTAAACTACTATTGGAGTTATCCCCGGCCCGTAAAAATCCATTCCTAGTCTTATCTATCATATCGATCATCCATTTTGAAAAGAGATAAATCAACATCCAATAAATGGATAGTGTCAATAAACAGTGTTGCCTAGAATAACCCCACCAACCCTCAATAAAATTTACCGTTCCACATACTTCATCTTTTACTATTATTTTCACTAATACAATAGGAAAGCTCATAGTGTTACTGTTTGAAGTGGTGGCAACTTGACTTCCCATGTTATATATGTCATTTAGCACTAAAAATGAACTTCTATTAAAATTAAGTTTTAGATCAGATAGTAGTTCAAAGCTCTATAAAAACGAATTAAAAGCAATATTGTGTCGAAGCAAGGGCAAAGTAAAGAGCATATTATTGTTAGCGAGGATAGAGAAATCACTACTCATAACCTTATTTCCAACCCTACCTGAAATTTCATTACTAGTAGCTAGCTTAATAATCTTCGCAAAAATGTCAGCTGCTAAATTGAAAAAAAGAGGCGAAAGAGGGTCAATTAGCCTAAGAGGTGATAAAGGGTTACCATAATACCAGAATTGCATTCTTAAAAAGAGCCATAATCCAGCATACCCATCTTGCATGAAAACCTCTAACTAGTAATAAGTCGCTAAGGAAAGTCCGATCCGATGAATCAAATATTTTGACGAAGTCTAGTTTTAAAAACACACAAGTGACATTATTTTAATAACAGTAAACCCTTGAACAACTGCAACTCCTTCTATGTTTTCTACCCTAGATAAAAACGGTTTGCGAACTATCGATTAGATTATTCAATTTAAAACTAAATCTATCTATTAAAACTTTAGAGATAATTTTAACGGAGCAATTAAGAAGAAAAATATAAAATCATTTAATGCATTCGCACCAAATTTCTTATGTAGTAAAATTACGTTAGCAAAATTAAACTTATCCAATCGCAACACATCATCATAGAATTCGTCAAACATTTTATTTAGATCAGATTTTATAACTGACCAAAACTTTGTGTAAAATAAAACTGGAAACCCGTTAGGACCGAATGCCTTGTCGCATGGCATGTCGTTAATTACTACTAAAATTTCCTCCTCCAAAAATAAGGAGTCTAAACCATCTAAATCAATCCTTGTATCAGTGGGATTTAAATCATCCCAATTAGCTCCGATCCTTTGACTTATCCTAGTTCCAAAAACGTCTCTGTAATACTTAGTAAAAGCCTCGGTTAATTCATATTGATCAAAAATTTCAACCACCTTAATAATAGTAGAGTTAAAGGTGTTACGACGTTTACCATTAGCCACTTTATGAAAAAAAATTGGTATTCTTATCCCCCTCATTCATCTATTGAATTCTACCTCTTTTTTCATATAATTTCATTCTAAGTTAAATTTTTATTTTACTTCCCTGTTAAGTTTTATTTAACCTCTCAAACTCCTGTAGAAATGATAATCAGGATTGTCAATTTTAGTTACTTGTAATAGCGTCAATATTGTTTTTTTCTTAATAAAAACATAAATTTATTATATTTATTTAAAACATAAAGACCTCTCACATTCCAACAGACGTACTTCATGGTCTGAAAGATCCAGCCCTCTTAATTTATGTACTCCTAATGAACTCAGTGTCAATATGAAAATCATCGAAGGAAAAACCTGCGTTAGAAGTTAAGTGGTGCAAAGCCTGAGTAGATATAGTACTCATGGTGCAAGGGCAGTAGGTACTACCGAGGAGAGGATCCGTACCTAAGCATGGCCCGATGGTGCTACCTCATTACCTAAGCCAGGGGATGCATCTGTAAGAACAAGGACACAATGATCTCTAGAGTCCCTCAACCTCGTGGTTCTCCTAACAGTGCCACTTGAAGCCATTTTGTCCTCGACTCTACGGTCGCTCCAATAGGAGGCCTCGTTTCTAGACCTAAAGCTTGAGTAATTTGGAAGAGAACCGAACGATTAAGGTCCAGTCCACCCACTTCGAAGCCAAGTATTTACGTAGCCAATACAACACCCTCTTTCAGGCCTCAAAATATAGCACTAACGCCAAGCACACAGACTCTTCATCAACACCAAAAGCCATCTCCGTTCACTTAACATCCTCACTACCATCCATGTAAACTCCCTGACAAATTACAACTCCACCACCCACTGACCCTCCTGCGCCATAATAGGCAATCCTATCCACCTACGACAGCACACCCACATCGTCAACTCTAACCATTCATCTCCTCCTACCGTCACAACATGAAAACTAGAAACTTTAACAAGTGCAGAACTAAAGCCAAAAGCCTCCTTGTTTTTATTATCATGTGCAAAATCATCATCTCCCCATGCAAAAGCCATAGCTCCACCCTTATTGGGTTCGTATGCAACAACAACTTCAGCTCCAGAAACGTTATATACTTCTGCATCCCCTCCCACAACATCCATATCCCTACTTACAGAACCATCCTCTTCACCCATTGAAACTTCCCCTCTCAAGCATAAACGTTCATCTCCATCCACCGTACCACCCTCCAAAATCAACACCGGCACCACTTCTAACACCTTCAACAACTGCCCTATTTAAACCACAACCTATGCCATGATCAAATACTACCTCGCTACACTTTCATTACAAACAACACACCATCACTCACATCGACACCAATGTATGTACAAGAAACTCCAGTACCTCCACCATTATCTAAAGACACGTCACAGTGTTTCTTTACCTGCAGTTCAAGCAATCATCCACACCTACACCACCAAGCACTACCTCCACACAACATCTCAAAAACTTCCTCTTCAACTTCATATAGAGGATCAAAACTAATGTATAGAATCATATTAAGCCCACATTCATCTACGTTCAGAGATTTTCTTAGCTTGGTGGTATTAGCGCCTGTTGAAGTGAGCCCCAAAACAGTAGGATCCGGCAACATACAATCAGCACCTGGTTGGTTCTCATACTCTGACTAAGGACCACCGCAAGTTTGGAGCGGAATACTTTTGACATTGGACTTGTGTCTGCCATCTGAAGAAAGCGAGTCAAAAACTTGTTGCCTTACATCCATAGATGCATCTGGCATAAGTCGACAAATAAAAAAGTCATAGCAGCGAAGCCGCTCCTTCAAAAGTTCCAAGGCATCGGGTCCTTGAAGGAAATTTTTAACATTAAAAATTTCAATGCAAATTTGAATCCGCAATCTTGGACGCTCGAAAATTTAGGCGAAGTCATATTGGATCTAGATCTTGAAGTAGCGGTGGGAGCTGCCAAATAAGTGAAACGTTTGAGTCTGACCTTCCTGCATCTAAAGTACTGCTTTGGGCCTCTGCATCTGTAGCATTGACTAGAGGTTCTTGCCATGACAAAAGAAGTCCTAGAACTCCAATCTAAATTTATTGGGGTTTTGGATGGGGAAAAAGGGATTGGCAGCGATAATAGAGAATCGACAAAGGACCTGTAGTGAACGAATGTTTTTTTAGGAACGGGAATAGTAAAATGAAGAAGGAGAAGAAAGGCAAGAGGTCGGAGAGGGAACATGAAATTAACGATCGCCATTTTCTGGAATGTTGGACAAATAAGTATTGGTTCAGCATGGGTCAAAGAACAAGACGTGAGTCGGTGAAATAAGGCTAGAGCATTGTTATTTACACACCCAAGTATGGACAATAATATCCTTCATTTTACAAAACCTAATTAATTACTGTTAAACAGGATTAGTGGTAAAATCCTAATCCTAAAAATCTTCCGTGGTGGAATTTAATCTAAATTCTATGAAAGACGGTGAAGACAATATGGTACTAACACAGGAAAGTGAATGGCTAGTTGTATTTGTGGAAGAACCTGTCGTGGAGGAGGTAATTTTTTTTTTTAATTCCATCGTTTTACTGTAGCAGGTATTTCGCTCGGCGGTAGCGTGCCGTGCAACCCAGTTGGCAGATTTAAATTTGTTATATACGGTCATGCTATGCCTTTTTTAATGCATATATCGGCTGGTTCTAGCCGATTACATCGTAAAACGTATATATTTTTATATTCGGCAAGAGTCGGCCGATTTGATGATTGTTTAACGGTGGGATGTTGCCGACTATTATGGTGAAAATAGTAAACTTGTTTATGACTAGCAAATATCGTTTCAGAAGTCATTGTACGGCATCTTATCGCCGTACGCTACCAGCTTCTACCGTTATAAAATACAATATTGCCGTTATATTATTATTATTTTCAAACAGAGTGCCGATATTGAATTTGACATTCACCGATGTAGTAATAGTAAAGAAGCGAAACAGAGTCCGGATAATTTGGAAAATAATAAGGATATTGAAAGCGATAATGAAGTTGACAAATCCAAAGAAATCGAAAGCGATGAAGATAAAAAACAAGTTAAAACGGACATTGAAATGTCTTTGTCCGACTATCCTGATTTAACATTAGAATTCAGTACTAACAGGGCATGTATTAATGTGTCAATAGTTTTTGTTGATTTTTTTGTGTACATGACACAATACTGTTGTTTCAGATTTTTGAGTCGAAGGATCAAGTTCGAGATTGGTGCATTAACCGAGGGTTAGGTTGTAAGTGTGTTATTGTTACCAAAAGAAGTAGAATGAAAAATGTACATGGGAATGGAAAAGGCTCGAGGATGGATTTAGTATGTGAAAGAAGTGGTCAATATGTTGATCATAAGTCGAAGAATTATGTTCCAATATCTTCCAAAAAAAGAAGAAGAACAGGTAGTAGAAAATGTGGCCGTCCTTTTGAGTTACATGCACATTGTAGATGTGATGGGACGTGGATACTGACTGTAAAGAATGGGCGTCACAATCATACACTTCCAAACGTTTTAACCGGTCATCCTTTTGTCGCGATACTCAACGAAGACAAAGTCAAGACTGTTGCAATAATGACTAATAGTGGAGTTAAACCTCGAAATATTTTAACCGCTATTAGAATTGACAATCCTTCCAACCAATCAACCATTCGAACTGTGTACAATGCCAAAATCAAACTTAAAATGTGCAATACAGAAGGTAGATCCGTTATGCAACAATTTATGAAATTGGCATCTACCAATAATTATACCGTATATCAAAGAGTTGATGAACAAAGCAATGAAATCACCGACTTATTTTTCAGCCATCCTAGATGTGTAGTGCTTGCTCAATGTTTTTATCAAATTTTGTTCTTGGATTGTACTTTCAAGACCAATAGGTATAAGTTACCTTGTTTCCATATGGTTTCACAGACATCGACAGGGGCTACGTTTACTGTTGCATTAGCATTTCTAAGTCGTGAGACAACGGATTCCTATAAATGGGCTCTTGAATGTGTGCGGAAGTGTTACAGGGATAATGAAGTGCCAGGGGTTATCATCACCGATGCAGAAATCGCTTTAATAAATGCCGTCGCAAATGTGTTTCCAGCATCATATCATATCCTTTGTGCCTGGCATATATCTAAGAATGTGATGGCAAATTGTAAACCAAATTTTATACAAAGGAAGAGAGTAATAATTGGTGAAAAAGAAGTCGTTGTGGAGGATGATGAAGGAAAAAAGGAATACAAAAGTTTTTGGGAAGGATGGACAAATGTGATAAATTCGTTGTCTGTAGAAGAGTACCACAGAAATTTAAACTCTTTTCGTGATAAATGGATAGGTAAGCATAAAAAATCTATCACTTATGTCCTCAAAAATTGGCTAACAAAGTACAAGGAGATGTTTGTTATGGCTTGGACAAACAAAATTAAACACTACGATAATGTGTCTACCAGCATTGTTGAAAGTGCCCACTATCGTCTAAAATTGTATTTTAATTCGGCCGCTGGTAGTTTTGTTCAATGTTGGAGTAGTGCACATCTATGTTGTGAGAATGAACTAGTTGCCATCGAGCATGCATTCGAAACAAGTACGTCTAAAACAATGCACCGATTTAGAATCGAACCAATGTTTAAAGAGTTATTGGGGAATGTATCGCATAAAGCATTGGATTTAATACTAACTGAACTAGAAAGTGTGTCAACTGTTGGTGTGACAATCGACCAATGTGGTTGTGTGTTATGGAAAGTTAACGGATTACCATGTGCACATATGCTTGTAGATTTTAGACACACCCACGGTTTCATCCCCCTATCCGTTGTTGACTCTTACTGGAAGCAGTTGTCATGTATTCCACCAATTGTGCATCGTTCCACGTTTGCATTTTTCGATTTGCCAGAAATCATTGCGTTGAAAAATAGGTATGAAGAATCTCCGGATAACGTTCGACTTGTTATCCAACAACAGTTAAAATCAATTGCTTTCCCACAAACAACTGTTGTTTTAGAACCACCGGTGGCTACTATCAAAAAAGGCAGACCATCCAAAAAGGAACAATCCACCAAACGAGAACTTTCACACTTTGAACATGTTGAAGCATCATTGTCATCTAGCTCAAACCTCACACCTTGCGGCAGATATTTGAAGAAGCTTGGCATAAAAACGATGGCGTCACCATCCAAAAAATTTGATGGCGAGTATTTGTGGCAATTGCCCAAACATATAAGAGCTTACATACTCAGTATAGACGATGTGCCTAGGGACGGTGATTGTGGTTATTGGGTCGTCGTTAAACAATTGAATCTTCAAAATAGACGACCATCAAATCCCTGCAAGTTTGTTCGTGAGTCTATGGTTGACAATTTGACTGTTAATGCTGAGATGTACCGTAATATGTGGGATGACTGTGGATACGACGAAATGATGAATAGGATACAAAATCCTGAGTGGATGCAGATGCCCGAATCAGGATATATATTAGCAGAAACATTTGGCACCGTGGTAGTGTTGATAAGTAATCTCATGTCCTGCACTTTTGTTCCCACCACGGTACGGATGAATTTGTTGAACGAAAATAGAATAGTGGTTATGGGACATGTAGACAACTCGCATTATGTTGGTCTTACACTAACACCAAATTCTCCTATCCCTCCAACACCACAATTCGGATATTTTCAACGACTTTATAATATCAATGCCAAAGACTGGATCAAACCATATGTGGAACGTATCAACAAATGGTTAGTTTACATGAATGATGGCGAAAAAGAAGAGCAGACTACGGCAGTAGACTTAACTAGCGTGTAATGAAAATTATGAACATGTTTCAACATTAATATTTCTGAAATCTTAACTTGTTTTTTATATGAAGATTATAATATTGGGTGGATGTATGCACGCGTACAAGTTTTTGTTATGTATTTTGTGAATTTTGTATGAACATTTTGATATTTGGTTGATTTATGCACGCGTACAAGTTTTTGTTATTTTTTTGGTGAATTTTGTATGAACAAGTTCCAACCTGAGATGTTTCGATCCATCCTTGCCATATTATTGTGTATTATTCGGTACATATAGACCGTATATGGTATATTGGAAGCAAATAATTCAAAGCAAGTTATTCGACAAGAATGTCGTGTTGTATTAACATAAACGGAGGTGGTGCGCCGAAAAAAAATGAGTTATACGTCTGATACCAACCGTCTGAACAATCATAAAAATACTAACCTTTAACCGAGAGTATACGGCCAAGTCCTGCCGTATTTTAGAACAAATATCGATATCTGTACATCGTTAAAAACCTAATTCAATCTCTGTTTTTAAACAACACGACAACGCTATGTCGTACAAAAATGAATTAAACGGCGCAGCACCACCGTCTGCATAAATGATTTATTAAGATGTATAACCGAGAGTTTACGGCCAAGTACTGCCGTATTGTAGTACAAATATCGATAGTTGTACACCGTTATAACCTAACCCAATCTCTGTATTTAAACAACACGACATCCTTATGCCGTAGAAATGTAATTTAAACGGTACAGGATCATCGTCTGCATAAATGAATTATTCACATGTATAACCGAGAGTTCACGGCAAAGACTTGTCGTATTGTCGGCTAATATATGGCAGATTGCCACCGTATAGTCATTATACGGTAAGATTTCACCGTACATTAATATAAACATCGTCCAAATGTTACCGTCTGCACAGAAAGCATATGAAAACAATTCCAACCCGAAAGTTTGCGGCCTCATCTTGCCGTATTATGGTGATAAGTTCGGTTGTCCATCACCGATAAAGGATTAACGGTGAGCATTTGCCGCATTTCCTAACATTGACCAATACACATATATCATTGTTTTTACCACAATCATTGACTGAATCACAAACACAAATCAGTGTACCAAACCCAAACACAAGTCACATGACCAAAACATTTCAAAATTCAATCTCAAATATGAAGACAGATCATTTAACAAAATATTAATTACCAAACCACAAACACATTTCCCAACCATTTCATATCATAAGCATTCGTCAGTGGCAAACTTAAATTACATCACCATTCGTCACAAAAAACACAATTGTCATTAGCTTACATATACTACAACGGTAGCAAAAGAAGAATCAAAATTACCGTTGTGTCAATTTTAATAGTATACTAAAAATTACTTGCGACCACCACGTTTTCCCTTTCTAGCAGATTTGCTCGTTGATGCGGTTTGCGATTTCTTTTTTCCACTCCCTCGTACATCTCTTGTTCTCTTTGACTTTTTTGACGGACCAACGTCTTCATCGACTTCTCCATGCTCTCCATACAAGTCCAATGGTTCTGGATTTTCTATTTGCTCAACTTTCTTCAAAAGATTATCACGATACACAGTTGGAGGACATGACTTTATGTAATTAGCAATATGACTTAATCTGCGTTTCTAGAAAAAAAATAGGTATTACTCTAACAAAAATGTGTAATAGTCAAACTAAAAAGTGTATGTGTACTTGTAAATATTAAAAAAATTAGAACATAATATGACACAAACTTACAATGCGTACAAGCAACGATTTTGACTCAATATCGGCGACCGGTGTGGTAATTCTTTTGCTAGGATTGGTCACTATAGGATGAGATGCGATACGGTACCATTGTGAATACGACTCAACACAGTCTGAAGGATTCACCGCTACTTGCAAAGTTAAGCTTTCATGCAACAGATGATTATTCCACTCCGACCATCCCAAATCCCCAACATTGTGATATATTGCTTTAAACGAACGAGTTGACGACTTAGACCTCTTTTTGTCTAAAGTGAAAGAAGTAGTAGGAATGGGTTGGACGTAACCAAACTGTCGTAATGTTCTTTGTGGCAAGTACAACTCAGCGGTTTCGAAACACACGATGGGGCCGTTGAACAATGCACACTGTTGAAATATGTACGCATCTCTTTTATCTTTGTACGGGTCCCAAACAATATCACAACTCTGCATATCATCTATTCTTTCCCTTATACTTACCAATTCGTCATTCAAATTTGACCCTTGTTCCATTACAAAATAAAATGCGTCTCTCACGTCACCAACTCCAGCTCCTACACAGTTTCTATGTCGCCGTAAGACCGGAAAGTGTTCGAATATCCATACCTACATAGGCTAAATATATTAGTAATGTACGGTGATCAAAAAAACATTATTTAAACACCCTTACCTGAAACAAGGTCATACACCCCGAAAATTGTTGAACATCCTTTCTAGTTGTCCGACCAAGACTATGAATTAACCAACTAAGACATGCAGTGGCCCAAGAATACTTATGCACCTGGCTGAGATCCCCAAGACATTGTAGAAAATGAACGCCTACTTTGTTACCAGACTTATCACCACACACTAAACATCCTATGGTATACAGTAAATACGCAGTTGCACAATGATTTTTCCGTTCCTGAGTATCTGATTCTTTTGAATTTGAGAACTAACTTCTCAACCATTCCAATCTAATCTTCTTTTCGCTAGCCAAAACCGATATTGACGTTGGTCTGCCAACCCTAAGGTTTTTCTCCAATAACGAATAAACATTTTCAAAAGAAATTGACCTTGATCCACCGAGGGCTCCTGTAACAGCGTTGCCTTCAGCTGGAAGCCCGGTAATGTGGAAAACTTCGTCTATGGTTATCATCATCTCACCAAATGGAAGATGAAATGTATTTGTCTCTGGATAAAACCTCTCGATGAATGCGTTAATAAGGACTTTGTCTAGTTTTTCATGTGCATGTAATATAAGTGGATAAAAACCAGACCCCATAACTATGTCCTTCACAAACTGACACTCGCCATCCAAGTCCCATAATCGTTGGGTTCCAACGTGGCTATGAACTTTCACAATCCTAGATTCGCCTTTAGGAGCCTAAAGATCGTTAAATATAATTTAAATAATATACACTACGCATTAAATTAAACTAAATATTATACAATAGTGAACAATTTACCTTCGAATTCCAAATTTTGTGTGCAATATGGTCTTTATAAGCAAATAGGAGCGATGGATGCAGTGTGTCATCTTCTTGATTTTGACTGGGTTGTTCTTTCGTTCTCTTCCTTGATTTTTTTTCCTACCACGCTAGGTTGTTCCTCTACTACAGCTTTACCATGTTCAACAACCTGCCTCTCATCAACTACCCCAAGTTCATGCCTCTCATCCCCTTCATCGATTGCTTCTACATCTTTCTCTGGATCATTTCCTTCCTGCACATTCGCTTGTTCAGCACTTTCACTACCTTCCTCACCATTGAATTCCTCTTCGTTACTATCTTCCCCGTCATTTGATTCTTCATCTTCGTTGCTTTGCTCTCCGTCACTCCCTACTTCGACATCATCATCTTCCTCACCTTCATCATCTCCTTCGGTGTTTGTTTCCTCAGATTCATTCAACGTATCCTCAGCTTCATTCCGTGTACCCTCTTCCTGTTTTTTTTCAAGTTCTAGCTTTTGCCTTTCACTTTGCAGTCTTTTACGATTGGAGGCTGTCACTGGTTTCCTGCAAATACAATACGAAAGAGCATATAATAATTGACATGCATAAACATCCTATGTTCACATACAAATAGTCACTGTATAATGAATAAGTTCTCTCTAACAACTACATTAGTTTGGTTAATTATATGAAGGTACAAATTGTGCTTAAATAAAGAATTTCTATACTGATATTTGGTTGGTTGTTTCCAAAAATATAATCTCATTTTTGCTCTTTAGTGGTTTACATAATTACAAACAAAACTTGAATGAATTCTCCACAATTTTCAATATTGTAAGTTTAACAATATTTCTTGAATTATCAACATGTTCATATATACATATTTGTGAATTACAATTAATTTAATTGGATTGATCTTAGTAATAGCAACATCTAACCTGTAGTTTTAAAAAATGCATATAAATAAATGTCAATAAATCAAAATTTATTTTGTATTAAATATCAGTTATGATTTAAAGGTTTTGATAGCAAGTACATCCCATTAATTATTTACTTTCTAAAGATTACATGATATTCCCTTAGTTCTACGTACATATAAAAAGATCAATATCCAGAGATATTTGCAATTAAACATGCGGCATTAACTTTAGAGTAAATAATTTTTAAACAGTCAAAAGAATATATAGAAATCAATTTACCTAAATTTATTTCAGTACATTTCTAATTCCCTATAAAACCAAGACAGTTTATACCAGATTATTTACATTTTTCCTATAAACAAGGATAATGGACTACGATAAAAATGCATAGCATGGTTGTTTTGTAAATCTGTTTTACATAAATTCCTCTATTTTCATATAAAACGGCAACGGACAATAGTATAAATTAGTATAACTCGGCAAGACCCAGCCGTTTCATCCACTATTCTATGGTCAGACACTGCCGTATTTGCCTCTACAGCTCAAATTGTGTTCATGGAATGATAGACGGCTTGGGGTCACCGAATGATACATACCAAATAACTTTGCAACACCAAAAACAGATCCCTAACTCGACATAACCCCACCGTACTCCACGAACGGCTACATTCAATCGAACAAAACCCTAAATTCGATTTTAGCAAAAGCACCGAACGAAACCCTAAAATCGATTTCTACAAAATCACTGATCGAAATCAAAATCAATAATCAAAATCACTTACCTCTTCAACTCGACTTCCAATTGAGGTGAATCAGCATTTTCACTTAACTGCTTGCTGGCTGTCCTCTTCGTCCTCACCATTTTCAATTCGAATTTGTGGAAGCTTCTGATATTGGGGGCGACAGGAGGACGAACTAGGGGAGACAGGTACGAAATGTTTGGAAGAAGAACAGCCTTCTCTTTTTAACTGAGGATGCTTTTTCAAAACGAAGGGTAAATATGTAAACTAACTTATTTTTTATGTTTCCCCCCTTAGTACTTTTCTAACTAATAGGTGTCCCCTTAATAATTTACCCCCCCCCCCCTATCTGTTTTGGGTGTGTCAATAACAATGCTCTAAGGCTAAATTAACACTCAAAGAGAGAGGTGGAGGAGGGTGAATAGTGTATAATTGATTATATGAATATTCTTAAAGATTTTACTTGGAATGATGTAATGAAAAATCACAGAATCAAAGTGCAGATAAATGTAAAAAGGAAAGAACACGTCAAAATTTTATACTGGTTTGGAATTACTCTACATGCAGTGCAGTACAATTTCTTGTACGGATTTCTTTTCAAGTGGTAAATACAAATACAATCTCGATTTCAAGGCTACGAGACACCCTCTAGAATCTCGACTTCTGGATAAAGTCACTTGATTTTCGAGCTACAAGCACACCCACCAGATTTACAGGCTACTAAGTACACCTAATTGATTTTACGGACTACAATCACACCCACGAGTATAGCAATATGATTTGATAGAGTTTTACATACTCAAATCTTTGATCTTGATTACAGTTGATCATATAACTCTTGAATAGCACTTTTATCTTGGTTTGAGTGAGAGGTATGAGAGAAATCAGAGAGTGGAATGAAGGAGAATCAAACTGATGATGATTGAATTTGATTCTGGATGAATTTCAACAGAGTTTGGATATATTTTGATTTAGAAAATTAGAGAGTGAAAAGAGGAGAGTAAAACAAGAAAGTAGGTGTTAAAAATTTGTTTAGAAGCCTGATACATATAGGGAAACATCGGTCATGTCCATTTGCGAAGAAATATGATGAAAAGATGCTTTCGTTCAAATTTGAATTTTGAAAATTACGGCTACTATGTCAGCATATAGGAAATAGATATGTCGACATATCATTCACAATTGAGACACTTTATAAAAATTATTTTGAAAAATTAAAGTTTGTGAAATATTTTGATACTTTGTATAATCATTTAAATATAGTTTATACACATTTTAATCAAAATATAACTTAATAAAACTTTATAAACTAATTTTGATAGATTTAATAAGAGTATTCAATATAATGTAAATAATATTTATAAAATCAATATAGTTATAAATTATAAGTAAATATCTAAAATCAAAATATAAATATAAAAATAAACATAAGGAAGATATAAACTAAAATCCCACAAAACATAATAGATTAAAATACTTAAAAACTTAATATAATATATTTGTAAATATAAAAGGTTAAGAAATTATTTTGAGAAATATTTTGAATAGATGTTGAAAAGATTATTTTAAAAACCAGGATATTTGAAAAAATATTTAAAACTTAAAATAGAGAGAGAGATCAAGAAAGTGTTATTAGAGTTTTAACAAAAATTCTATAACTCTATAACTTATCCGGAATATCTTGAACTCTTGAACTCTTCAATACTCATGAATCTTCATTCTCCAACTTTTGAAACTCTATATCAGCATCTTGAATCTACTCTTGATACTGCACAGTCTTCTTAATCAACTCGTGTCTAATATCCTACACTATATACTATATATAACTTGATAAAACATTAGTATCTATATTTTATATAATGTCCTATAATTGTTATCATCAAAACCAAAACCTAAGATACTAAAACTCTCCACCTTTTGATGATGAACTCTATATGTAAATATAATATAACCCCCCATTGGGTTACAAAACTCCCCTTTAATCCATGCCTAGATTTTATATATTTCTTCCCCTTTGTCATCGACAAAAATAACCACCTAAAACTATAACTCTAACACCGACCAACTCCCCCTAACTAAAATACTAATTGATATATATATAATAATTATATAATAATGATGAGAAATGATTTAAATAAGTTATATTTATAATGAGATAGTCATGAAATGGGATTAATGATAAAAATGATATATAAGAAATGATAAGTGATAACACAAATCATTAATATTAAGCAAACCAATCTGTATATTCATTCAATAACACACGATAATTAAATCACATCTTAAAATGTACATATAAGTAAGTAAAACAAATGTTAAATTAAATTAAATATACACACCACACAATCAAATTAACGAAGACAGGTACCATCCTAACATAGTTTCCTAATGATCGAGGATTTGTCAATAAGACAATAAGGATAATGAAGGCAAAAGTTCCCCTTTTGTTCGATGAGATTTGTTTCTCGATCGAAACATACTTCTCCGATGCATCGGACTTCGTCATGTTTCTCCATGTGTTCTTCCTCTTCTTCTTCTTCCTCTTTTTCCTCTTATTCCTCATCATCGCTAACTTAAATGGGTTTATGAATGGCTAAATTTGTAGAATTATCTTCAATAACTATTGCATTCGTAGGACTACCCAATAGATATTTTTGCAAATTGCGAAGATTTCTACTTTGTTTCTCTTATTCTTTGGACATGCGAAGTTGTACAACTTATATTTCATTCAACATCTCTAATACATTCTTGATTTTTCCTTCCAATTTAATAACTTTGGCTGTAGTAGTGTCCTGGAAGGGGCCATGGGTAAGAGAAGGGAAGAAAAACGATGAATTTTCTTCTCTAGAATGTTTGGAATTAGAGGAGGCCATGGTTTATTTGTTTCAAAAGTTTAAAATGGAGAAAATACAGAGAAATGAAGAAGAAAATCGAAATTGAGTTATTATATAACCATTAATTTGAATTTTAGAGGGAAATTTAAAAAACAGAAAATGTTGTTATATGTCGACATGAGGGTATATGATATGTCAACATATATGTTATAATTTAGAGATTATTTTGTTTTTCTTTATATTTTGTAATATTTACTTCATTGTTTTTATATTCCGATAGAGAACAAATTCCTAACTCTCTTCCTAACTTAGTAAAAGATGATTGATTCAACGGCTTTATTAATATATCAGCTATTTGATTTTCAGTATTTATAAATTAAAGTGATGTTATTTCTTTGTTTACATTATCTCTTAGAAAATGGTATTATATATCAATATGTTTAGTTCTAATATGATGAGTCCGATTTTTAGACAAATTGACCGCACTTGTGTTATCACAATATATTGGTGATTTAGTAAAATTTAAACCAATATCTTTTAATATTTGTTGCATATTGATAACCTGTGAACAAGCTAATGCTGCTGAAGTATATTCTGCTTCTGTTATAGACAGAGATACAGAGTTTTGTTTCTTACTAAACCAGAAAAACAGAGAATGTCCCAAAAAGTGTTAAGTTACACTTGTACCTTTTCGGTCTGATTTGCAATCAGCATAGTCGGCATCATTATATGAAATTAATTCAAATGAGTCTTCTTTTGGTAAAAGAGTCCATAGTCTAATGTGTTGTTTACACGTCTCAAAATTCATTTTACTGATTTTAAATGATTTTATTTAGGCTGAGATTGATATCCTGCACAGAGACAAACACTATGCATTATATCATGTCTATTAGCAGTTATATAAAGTAGTGATCGAATCATTCCTCTATATAATTTTTAATCTGCATTTTTTTAATTTTCTTCTTTATTTAATCTTTCATTAGTTTCCATGGGAGTTGGTTTACCACTGATATTTGACATACCAAATTTCTTAACCAAATATTTTGCATATTTTTCTGAACTAATAAAAATTCCACTACTTAGTTGTTTTATTTGTAATCCTAGAAAATAATTTAGTTTTTCCTTATGACTCATTTCAAATTTTTGGTCATTATTTCTGAGAATTCCTTATTTAGTTTATCGTTAATAGATCCAAAAAATGATATCATCTACATATATTTGTATTAACTGAATATCACTTTTATCTCTTTTAACAAAAAATGTACTATCTACTTTTCCTATTTCAAAATCTGATTGTAATAGATAGGATTTAAGTCTGTCATATCAAGCTCTCGGAGCCTGTTTCAGACCATACAAAGCCTTCTTTAATTTGTAAACATGATTAGGTGTTTTGCGTCTTCAAAAAGTGGGGGGTTGTTCTATATATACATATTCTTTAATAAAACCATTTAAAAATGCACTTTTAACATCCATTTGATATGACTTAAAATTATTATGATTAGTGAAAATAAGTAAAATTTGTATAACTTCTAATCTTACTACAGGTGCAAAGATTTCATCAAAATCTATTCCTTCTTCTTCACAATAACCTTGTGCAACTAATCGAGCTTTATTTCAAACAACCTCTCCTTGTTCATTCATTCTGTTTCTGTATACCCATTTAGTTCCTATTATGGATTTATCCTCATGTCTTGGGACTAACTCCCATATATCATTTCTTAGTAAATTGAGTCAATTCCTCTTGCATAACTAGAATCCATGAATCATCAGTTGATGCTTCCTTTGGATTTTTAGGTTCAATGGTTAAATTAAAGCAACATTACTTTTTGTTTAGTTGATTTCTAGGTTTAACAACAGATCAAACATTTCCAAGTATATTTTCTGCAGGATGATCTTTCAAGTATTTTGTTCTTTTATTTGGATATGAATTTTCTGAATCATTATTATTTTCGTTTTCGATAATCTCACTATTATTATTTTCATTTGGGTTATCAATGTTTTCTTATTCATCAATATTTGGATTATAAACTTCAAAATTCTCATCAAATGAGACATGTAATGTCTCCTCAATAGTATTAGTTCTAGTATTGAAAACTTAATAAGCTTTACTTTTATTTGAATATCCAATAAAGATTCCTTTATCTGATTTAGCATCAAATTTATCTAAATTATCTTTAGTGTTTAAAATCAAACATTTACTACCAAAAACTCTAAAGTACGATACTTTAGGCTTTTTATTATAAATAATTCATATGGCGTTTTCTATGTTAATTGTCTTATTAAAATTCTATTTAATAGATAACATTCAGTACCAACTGCTTCAGCCCAAAATCTTTTAGGTAAATACTATCATTTAGCATAGTTCTTGTGCATTTTTGAATCATCCTATTTTTACATTCTACCACTCTATTTTGTTGTGGTATTACTGAAAATGAAAAATTATGATTATGCCTTTCTTATTACAAAAATTCTCAAAATTTTCATTTTCTAATTCTCCACCATGATCACTCCGAATATTTTTAATTTTACTAGTCATTTGATTTTGAATTCGTTTAAAAAATATTTTAAACATTCCAAATGATCACTTTTAATTTTTAAGAAAATTGTAGAGGTACGCCTAGAATAATCGTCTACGATTACAAATACATATTTACTGTGATTCATAGATTGTATCTGTGAGGGATCGAAAGATCTAAGTGAAGAAGTTCAAGGGGTTGAGAAATAGAAATCATATCTTTTATTTTAAAAGAACTTTTTTCTATGTTTTCTAATTGACATGTATCGCATAAATTATTAACTTTAAAATTCATTTTGGGAAGACCTCTGACTAGATCAATTTTAGCAATTTTAGATATTAGTTTGAAATTCAAATGGCCAAATCTTTTATGCCAAATCCAAGGATCGTTTGATTAAGTCAAAAGTCACAAATTATAATTTGAGATTTTCATATTTAATATATTGATATTTCATTTCCTAATACCTTCAAAGATAATGTTTGACTCGTTATCTTCAATGTGACATTTATCTTTTACGAATTTAATTTTGAAGCCCTAATCACACAATTCACTAACATTTAACAGATTATGCTTTAAATTCCTAACGAAGAAACGTTAGAAATAGTAGGAGTTTTAGAATTACCGACATTTTCGATGCCGATCAAATATCCTTTAGAGTTATCTCCAAAATTTACCTATCCACCATTCTTCTAAACTATATCTTTAAAAATCTATAGATTTTTAGTCATGTATCTTGAGCATCCACTATCCAATATCCATTTGTCCTTTTTGATCCATACAGTTTGATGATCAAGTATCTAAGTATCTATTCATCAAAAGTCATGTAAACATCCGTTCCTGCAATTCATACCTTTTCAAAAGATCACGTGATTTTTTATGATGAATAGATGCAAATTTATGAAACAACATTATAATGATTTTGCAAATTATCTTTTCAAAAATAGTGTTAAAAATATTATCAAAAATTGCCACTGAAACTATTTCAAAAATTAGATTATGAATATTTTGAAAACCAATGCTCTGATACCAAATGCGAGTCAGCGGAATAGGGATCTTAATGCTAAATTAACACTAGAGGGGGGTGAATAGTGTTTAATTGATTATATGAATATTTTTCATATTCTTTAAGATTATACTTGGAATGATGTAATTCATAATCATAGAATCAATGTGAAAATAAATGTAAATGTAGTAAAAGTAACAATTATAGAACACAATAGGATTTTATAATGATTCAAAGTTACCCTACATCCAATCACACATAATTGCTTGTACAGATTTCTTTTCAACTAGTAAGTGCAAATATAATATCGATTTCAAGGCTATGAGACACACCCTCCACAATCCCAACCTCTGGGGTAGAGTCACTTGATTTTCAAGCTACAAGCATACCCACTAGATTTATGAGCTAATAAGCACACCGAATTGATTTTACAAGCTACAGTCATACCCATAAGTATAACAATATGATTTCATAGAGTTTTATAGACTCAGATCTCTGATCTTGATTACAATTGAACCTATAACTCTAGAATAGCACTTTGGTCTTTGTTTGAATGAGAGGGATGGGAGAAATCACAGAGTAGATGAAGAAGAATCAAACAGATGATCATTGAATTTGATTCTGGTCGAATTTCGACAGCATTTGGATATATTTTGATTTAGAAAATGAGAAAGTGAAAGAGAAGAATAAGAAAGTAGATGTTAAAAATTCATTTGAAAGTCTGATGTATATATAGGGAAATAACGGTTATGTCCATTTGTGAAGAAATACGACGAAAAGAAAATTTGAATTTTGAAAATTACGACCACGATGTCGACATATAGGAAATGGATATGTCGACATATTTTCGCTTTTAAAAAAATTATTTTGAAAATATTAAGGGTTGTGAAATATTTTGATACTTTGTAAAATCATTTAAATATAGTTTATACAAATTTTAATCAAAACATAACTTAATAAAAATTTATAAACTAATTTTGAAAGATTTAATAAGAATATTCAATATAATCTTGACTACTAATAACGAGAATTTGTTGAATTGAAAATCAACCATGTCTTTTTTAAGTTCCCAGAATACCATTTTCTTCTTTTTTCCATTTTGTACCTCCATATCTCGCTTCGGTCTGTCTTCCTAAACAAAGAATAAACCATATTATCCCACCGCACTAACCATAATCTTATATCAATTTCCTTGCCTTCTTACCTCCGCATACACAAACTAGGTTTAGTTCCTGCAATTCCAGATCTAACTTCTTCTTCATCTTTGATTATGGATTACCAATCGATCATCAAACTGTAAATCCTTATCTAACATCTTATTAAACTTCTATTATTGACTAATCATAGAAGTAAATTTGGTTTGTTGATAAGAAATTAAGCTCAATCATCCTTCTAACATCCTTAAACTTCAATCTTTGGTAAGTTTCACTAGTTTTTATTAACTCCGTCAAATTTTCAGTATTATCTGTTTCCTTAATGCTTTATGTATTATACTTAAATTCAGTGTTCTTTTTGTTCCATAATCTATTGATACTTATCGGTAACTTTGGGCTTTTCTTATTTTGCTTGGATTTATTTCAATAAAAATTCCTGTTGCTTTATTTTGTGGTGAAAATTATTTTTTTCATAAACTTTAACATATAAATCTGAAATGACAAAGTTATCATATTACATAGAAATTTTCATTTATTCATACATAAATACTTACGTACATATATTGTCATCTCACTCGCTTCATTGTGTCATGTAGAAGATAAAAATCGGTTAAAGTTTATACAAATTAGTTCTCAAATCTTGGGATCAATGTTGCCAAATATGGATGTGGCCATTAATAAACTATGACTATGAAAATTGCCTCCAGGATTGGTAGTGCCATAACTCAAAGCTTGGAAGTGTTGATTTGATTTTGGTTAAGTTGTTGACATTGCTACACCAAAAGTATTAATTGTATAAATTGAGATTCTCTAATAAAGAATGATGCTCCTCTTAATTAGGTAAAAGCAAAAATGTTGATGCCCTCATATAATATATGTATATACCAAATTGGTCTGTGCAACTATGTCTATAATGAACTACAGATTGAGAATCGTGAATCATGACTGTTAAAATATGGAACTGCCTTGATTTAGCCGAGGATTTGAGAGTTTGGTCACTTTTGTTTTTGAGGTTGTATAGGATTGGTGAAATGAAGACGAGTCTAAGTTTTGATTGTTGTTGGTCAGAAGGAGTTGTTTTTTTTTTGCTGGGAATGATCTTTGATTGACAGAATAGATTTGAGATATTTAAGATTGATTTGCCCGAGGAGATCAAATGTTAGGGTTATCTAGAAATAATTGTATCTGGTATCTTTAACCGTGATTTAAATAAATTTGTATAAACTCAATATAAGGTATATATTAGGAACATAGAGAATTACAATATTGATTGCGATTTCTCTTTTACCTAATCTCCTAACGGAAAAAAGGAAACGAATTCTAACTTACACTATTAATTTCACTTTCTCGATGAATCATCCAAAGTTCAAGTCATAATTTAGTGTTTTGTCCATTGGTAGTTCTCTCATAACAGACTGCATCCAATATGAGGGTATATTATCAACTTGACTAACTCTACACTAACCATAAATTTTATTCTCTACTTATCAAGCAATAATAGCTCACAAAACCTTTTTTCTGTATGATGGGCAGACAGAGGCAGTCCAAGATATTGTATCTGCATCCTTTATTTCTACAATGCTAAGGTACTCTTATACTCTATATCTGCATTTGCATTCTTATTGAAGTATGACATAGATTTCTTTTTGCGTATAATTAAGGTTGTATATTGCCACTGAATTCGGATTTAGTGGTTAATAAAGATTGAATAAGATTTATCATTCTGAACAAATTTCAAACTTTTGTTGTTCATTCATTTTTGTTGGGATGTGTGTGGTCATAAAAATATACAACAATTTGATAGATGCCTAGAAATTTTGGTTTTATTGAGAGACAATATGAATTTTAATAGTAGCATTCCTAAACAAAACTCATACCTACTAGGAAAGTATGAATGTTATACTTCTGTACAAGATCACCAGATCTCTTATTTTATTTATAATAAGAGTGAAAATCACAAGATATCTTCAATTAGAAAAATGATATTTTTAACCTTTATGTTGCTATAGTGTATGTAATGATGATATTCAAGTACTAGAACAAATGAAATTACAATTATCAAAGTAGATGTAAAATATCTACAATTATAAATTGATGAATGCAAAGCTTATAAAAAAATTCAAGATTAATGTTAACACAACTGAAAATTATTTCTTTGCCCATCGCGTGTAAAATATCTTTTAGTCATACCTTCTGTGAGATTTATCATGTTAGGCAAATATTGTCATTTCAATGTTGGTCTCATTAAGTAGTATGTTGCTGTTAGGAAAAGTGCAGATTGGATTCAAGAACTTTAATTCTGAAGTTTACCCCTCAATTCTTTCAGTAGTAATTATTGTAATTTTAGTATCAGTTTTGATAATTTTTTCCTTATATTTTTTATGTTATTAACAGACTTGGTGGGCTAGGTTGCGGACTTACAAGTTATGCATTACCAAATTTGCAGGCTCTTTAAAGCGCAAAAGGGTTGAAGTAGATGAGAAGTAGGAATTCATGCCCTTGAACTAATGAATTGTTCCATAAAGTAATCTTTACTGAGAATTATATGTGTGTCAGTCAAAGAATTTGCGCTCAAAAAGGTGAGTTTTATTTTAAATAAAAAATGTAATTGTTATCGATGGTAGGATCCATAGTCTCGACTCTCGCCCAGCACATCTTCAGAATGACTTGCACTACAACCACTGTTTCAGATACAGTCTCCGTCACCAACTCACATGGAACCACTGGAAGTGCTAATCCAGCATTGACAATCACCTCAACAACAGGATGCAAAGCAGGAAAGCCTTGCTGGGATCGTTGCAGGTACAACTACATTGGAACACAAATATAGTCTCACAGCTTTTACGTTCATACATGAATGAGATGTATAAACTACACTGGAATAGAATAGATTAAGATAAAGCCACATCAATATGGTCCCACTCTCACAAAAAATTATATATGAATGAGAAATATGCATATAAACGCATCATTTTTAACCTCTATTCATCCTTGGACCCCGCAAGCTGTGTAAATAATACGGCAAACTAAAATATGTGTAAATAGTACGACAGGGAAAAAAAGGAGCTTCTTCTATAGTCGAAAAGTGTTGTGCTCCCATAGCATTACTTGATATCTGTACCAAAAATAGTAAAATATACTCCTGTGACTTGATATCTAAGACAATGATGTTATCCATTGTTATATTTTATAAAGATGTAGAAACAAAGTATGACTCCTCAACTTGATTTCCAATAATCTCATTTGTCTGCACTTATAGAAAAAAATCCACTTTCTTACTTCTTTTTGCTCAATAAAATGGAGACTGGGTAAGCCCAAAGATAAGCATAGTATAGGTAGATGATGGTGGGTAACCTGGAAGGGCTGGTGAATGGTGTTCATAAGCAGGAAAGTTGATATTTAATATTGCCACATAAGGATTTTTTTAAGATGTGCTCTATTTGGTAATTTCTTTATCTTTGAATTCGATTGCACTTTTTCATAGTACAACGATATATGTTTATGTCTCTTCTCTCTCCCTCTCACCCCTCCATATGTTTTTATGTGTGTGATAAATTTCACTTTGTTGCAGCAGGAAGTATTTGGAAGCTGGATTATTGTAGTGTTGAATGATAGCTTAAAGGAATTTAAGATGTTTTTTTATTAGTATTTATTAATGTCTTTTTTATATATTTAGATATTATAGCCGCACTTAAGTATTTCATTATTTGTAAAGAATGTTTTTTTGATTGATTCAGGTGTCTTTGGTTAAAGTTGTTTGTGTGGAAGAGTCTTCAATTTGTTTAAGGCTTGGAAGAGAACACAAAATGATTAATTGTTGGAATTAGGTGTCCTATTTGGATATAGGGTAACATATGATACTTATTTGATTGTTGAATGTGCACCATATTTTAATTAATGTTATTAATGTGCTCTATGGGTCCAACAACTTTTATGATAGTTCAAGCCCTTCACTCCACATGTATAATGATTTTAGGATATATGATGTGGAGGATTTCATTGCTATGTGTTTGATATAAGAATTGATTCATTACCATATGTCTATAATGTTGAGACTTGGTTTTGATTCATGACATAAAGCTATTATTACGACATACAGATTTGATGACTGCTACGACAAAAGGAGAATATATACTACAAGAAGACAAGACTTCAAAATCGAGAGATCAATTATATTATTTTATTTTTGAGTCTTAGATCAATTTTGTTAAAATCTCTCCTCGTTTACATATATATTAGCTTATATATTTATTCTTCTTATTTCCAAATGATTTATACATATATAAGCATATAATATATATATATATATATTATAAAAGTTTTTCAAAGTTAGAATCATTATATAATATATATATACACACTATACATGTGTAAACTGTGCAAATTGCACAGATATTACCAGGTCAGTCGATTGACCCAGAGGCTCAGTCGACTGACCCAGAAATTTCCGTGTAACATGCACAGGTGCACAAATATACAAATATATATATATATATATATATTTAAAAATTCATTTGAATATTCAGTCGACTGACCCAGAGGTTCAGTTGACAGAATTTCTACAACAGCTACTTTTTGAAAAGGCACAACTATTTGTGAAGAGTTACGAACCTCTACGAAAAGATTTGGACGCAACACTTCAATCAAAACTCTTCATCAATAGTCGCTGCTTTCTAACCTCTATAAATACATTCTCTAACTTGATTCCAAATAACTGAATTTTCTTAACTAACTCTCTTGAATCTATTTGCAATTATACTTTCAACTATTATACATTAAAACAATATTATACCTTTCTATTCTTCATAAACTTCAAATATATATATATATTTATACTCGAGGAGAAGATTATAGGAAGGGCGTACTACAAGTGACAAATCCGTGTTATTATAACTCACAAAGTCAAAACAATCTTTTGTATTTGTTAAAGTCTTGTTCTGCTTTTCAGGCGTGTGAAGTCCTCTTCGGCTGCTGAGGTGAAATCCTGTTCTGCTGCTCAGGTCCTTGTTTAGCTGCACAAGGGTTATACAGACCTGTTCCTCCGGTTTAAATGAGGGTTGTTGTTTTAGTGGAACTCCAGAAGGAGTCTAGGACTGGACGTATGACGGAGCTCCGAACTAGTATAAAAATCTCTGGTGTCCTGCTTTTATATTCCGCACTATTTACTGTATAGCTATCATCACTACACTCTATGTTGTCATATATCCATATTACACGATCCATAGCACACTTTCATTTGGTATCAGAGCACAACCATTTTCATTTGGTATCAGAGCCTAGAATTCTACCGAGCGTCAGAACATAATAGAATAATGACTAGAAAAAGATCCGGTCGAAATACAACAGGCAAAATCCCTGTCAAAGCCACCAGTGAGGACTACAAAAATGTACTTTCTGATTTACAAATTTCAGTAAAAGATAATAATGAATTAGTTAGTATAAGTAATAAGATTTCAAAGCTTAATTTTATTATTTTAGAAAAGATGAAATCTGTTGAACTTGAAAATGAGAAATTGAAAAATGAGAAGTTAGATTTAGAAAATCAACATGTTGTTTTAAAGAATATTTTTTAGGCTCTTACAGATTTTCTAGATGAACATAACACCATATTTGAAAAAGGGAAAGAAAAATTTTCAAAAGAAAATTTTGATTTGAAAAGACAAAATGATTTATTACAATCCTCTTTAGATAATTCAGAATCTCAAAATTTCCTTCTCAAAATGAGAACGGTACTTTAAAAACGAGAATTCTGAATTAAATGAGAAAATTGATATTTTAAATAATAATTATATTTCTTTTGAAAATAATAATTGTGACTTTAAAGCTAAATTTGATAAACTTAACGCTGAAATAACAAAATTTAATGAAGGTCAAAATGATTTAAACATGATTTTATCTGATTCAAGACTTTTACATGGTAAAAGTGGTTTAGGATATAATAAAACTGATCGTAGAAATAGCACTAGATGCGCTTTCATATATACTAAATATGTTAGTACTAGTACTAGATTACGAGTATAGTCTAAATCAAATTTTTATAGAAATTTAAATACTGCTACGACCAATAATGTTTACAATTTCTTTAGAAGTACAAAATCATTAACGGAAAATATGAATAAAAATTATCTAAGAATTTGGGTTCCTGTTAATTGGAAAAATAGAGAAAAATACATTGATGATTATTTTGATATGGTAGTTAATAACGAAAGTTATATTTTTTAAAGGTACAACTGCACCCAAATAGGTATGGTTTCCTAAAAATTAGGAAATCATAAGAACCTTGGGTATCACATGCTTTAAATGTTAATTTTTCTGATACCTTACATTATAAGTAGTAGTTATTTTGTTCTATATTGTTCATGTTCTTTATTCCTTTTTGTCGATGACAAAGGGGGAGAAATATTATTACCAACATTAAGAATGCAGGATATAGAGCGTCAAAGATTCAAGGGGAGTAAGTATTTATATTATATATACAGTCGAAACCTATATCCATTAACAGGTTGTCATCAATCAAAAAATGGGAGAATGTTGAGACTTGGTTTTGATTCATGACACAAAGATATCACAACGACATACAGATTTGACGACTGTTACGACAAAAAGAGAATACATACTACAAGGAGACAAGACTTCAAAATCGGTGCATCGATTATATTATTTTGTTTTTGAGTCTTAGATCAATTTTTTTGAAATCTCTCCTCATTTACGTATATATTAGCTTATTTATTTAATCTTCTTATTTCCAAATGATTTATATATATATAATCATCTAAAATATATATATACACATATTATAAAAGTTTTTAAAGTTAGGATCATTATTATATATATATATATATATATATTATACCTGTGTAAACTGTGCGAATTTCACAGATATTACCAGGCCAGTCGACTGACCAGAGGCTCAGTTGACTGACCAAGAAATTTCCATGCAACATGCACGGATGCACAAATATATATTTAAAAATTTCGTTTGAACATTCAGTCGACTGACCCAGAGGTTCAGTTGACTTAATTTCTACAACAGCTACTTTTTGAAAAGACACGACTATTTGTGAAGAGTTACGAACCTCTACGAAAAGATTTGGATGCAACATTTCAATCGAAATTTTTCATCAACAATCGCTACTTTCTAACCTCTGTAAATACATACTCTAACTTGATTCCAAATAATTGAATTTTCTTATCTAACTCTCTTGAATCTATTTGCAATTATACTTTCAAATATTCTACATTAAAGCAATATTATACTTTTCTATTCTTCATAAACTTCAAATATATATATATATATTTATACTCGAGGAGAAGATTACAGGAAGGGCATACTACAAGTGACAAATACGTATTATTAGAACACACAAAGTCAAAACAATCTTTTGTGTTTGTTAAAGTCCTGTTCTGCTGCTCAGGCGTGTGAAGATCTCTTCGGCTGTTGAAGCGAAATGTAACAACCTGCATATTTCACGATTGAATATCTAAATATTTTATTCTAATATTTTACCGATAGTCGGATTTTAGTCTGAAAAGTTACTCTTTGCATACGGTCGAATTAGGACTCGGAACCACTTCCATTGAGTTCAAAACACCGTTTGCGATCTTTTTGAATGTAAACTTTGATATGTTTGGAGTTAGTGTAATTTTGTTACTTTTTCACTTTGGGTTTTGGGTTTGGTTTAGCCCATTTTCCTAAACTATTAATTCTAACTCAACCCCCTTCTCTTCATAACTTTACTTTCATTTCCTAACACTCAAGCTTCATCAAAATGGGGAAAGGAATGGGAAATTAAAACTCCAAGCCCTAGTTCATTTGCAAATCCAACATCCAACTCCAAATTCAAAGAGAAGCCATTGATTCAAGCTTCTTGTGTAGAGATTCAAGGGTGGTTGATTCCTCCTTTGCTTTTAGGCTTCTCCTTCATTGATTTTGTGTAAATGTGAGATTTTTATCTCACATCTTTGTCTATAACTATCTTTGATTGTTAGGTATGAATTCCTAACCCTTATTCATGTGCATTTGCCACTGATTTGGATTGAATGGGTGAAAATCCCAATTTTTAGTGTTTTAGGTTCATATCTTTAAAAAACCCAATCTTTGATGTTTGAACACGTTTTTGGTGATGAATTGAGGAGCCAATACGACCTGGTAGTCTATGGGCATAATCCCCTAGCGTCCGTGCACGATCGGTTGCAAATGGAGTGAGTTTTGAGGTTCAAACCCCTTAGGTCGCTCGGCCTGCACCGTATAAGCCCCTCGGCCTGCTGCTAGCTCGCATGCTCCTTAGGTCGCGACAAGTTAGGTCGTTCCCCCTTAGGTCGCTCGGCCATTTATGCCGTTAGTGTCTTAGGTCGCTCGGCCTTCTTCTACTCCTTAGGTCGCGCCATGCTAGGTCGTTAGGTCGTTGCTCGGCATTGTTAACCCTTAGGTCGTTAGGTCGCTCGGCTTGTCCCTATGTGTTAGGTCGCTCAGTACATTATGTCGCTCGGCCTTGTTTAGTCGCTAGGTCGCACGCCCCATAAGTCGCTCGGCCTTCTCATATGCCTTAGGTCGTTAGGTCGTAACCCCCTTAGGTCGCACGGCCTTGTTTCTTCCTTAGGTCGTAACTCCCTAGGTCGCACGGCCTGCTTGCACTGTTAAGTCGCCCATGCCATGGGTCGCGCTGCTCCTTAGGTCGCATGCAGTTAGGTCGCGCCACACTTTGTGTCGTACCATGTTAGGTCGCTCCACTTCCTTAAGTCGCTCGCCTTTCACTTAAGCCGCTAACACTTAGGTCGTTCAGCTGCTAGGTCACGCCGTGTTGAGTCGCTTGGCTATTTCCATTTTGATGAATTTGGAATCAAATTCTTTGGATTTTCATTTACATCTTCGTATGTGAATTGTTGTGATTGATCGTTTCTACAATCATTTTTGTGATTTGTCATTTTAAAAATATACAAACCTTTACCTCACTCGTACGAAAAATCTAATTAAACGGCTTAGTAAAACAAATGGTATGAAACGCTTGCGTTTACTTTGTCAGTTAATTCTTGGACCTGTTCAATTGAATCTCTTGTGATAATTTTCTAGTGGAAATCTACAATTTGTTCGTAAATATTTAAGTTAAGCTAGTGGTTATAGGACATGAAGCTAAGCTTTTATATTTACTAGCTTATTGTAATTGACACTTCTTGATGATCATTGATGATCATTTTTATGATTTAGACTAGCAAATGCGCGATGTCTCTTTGTCTACGAGGGAGACTAAACCCCGTTTCTGTGGAGCTTCGGGTCAAATTGGTGGGGTAGCGACCCATGGTCTTCGGCCCTTTTTGTGGAGCTTCGGCTCAAAAATTAATGGTTAGCTACCACGGAATAGCGTTCCATTTTGTGATACACGTGTTGGTGAGTTTTCATGCTCCCATTTTGTGATAGGCCTCCCCCCATTTTGTGATTTCTGAATTTTCATTGATGATTTCTAGAATTTGTGTTCCACCAATTTTCGTGATTTTTATTGATATGTGTTATCAATTTTTGTGTATTGGTGAATTTGTGTGTCATTAACTTTTGAGATTGGCATTGATATTATTGTCAATATTCATGGTTTTGGTGAATGAAAACATAGAGTATGACATTCCTTTTTATCTTTGAGAAGATTCTTGTGATATTGATTAATCTCTTGTTGATTTTCAATTACATACTTATCACAGTATGACTTTATGGTTATCATGTGTTATGTCATATCTCTTGTTCTATATCATTTTATCTGATATTTATAGCTATACTGATACGTTTATTATTTTCTTATTAAATAATACTCGTGTCAGACCGAGATGTTACAGGTGCTTCTGCTTGACTTCACATTTGGGATTATCACCCTGACTTTTGGCTAACTACTTAGATTAGTAGTTTTTGATGTATACATTTGAGATATAGACTCATTGGTGTATACTTATTCTTTTGTCTAGTACTTGTAGCTATTCTTTTATGACGGTGTGGATCTTATTTGACCACTACTCTGATGTGCATTTTCATGTGTTATATTCATATCTTTTTCCGCCTTTGTGATATCGATGTCTGTGACTGATTTGTGTTATGTTTATTTCTATGTTTGTTTCCGAAGAATTTATATAGCCACTGTGTAGTAGCTTTGAGTTTGTATCGATATGTCAGACTTCCTCATGAGCATGTTATACTATCTAACATATCGGTGTTCGCACAAAGCAATTGCACGGATGGTCGCTCCTCGACAGCCTTATTCTCTGCGCTAGTTGACGGCATTACACCGTAGTGTCCTTGGCTAGAGTGGGTATAAAGGTGGGGCGTCACAGCTTGGTATCAGAGCCAAACTTTGAAACAATGTAGAATAATCTAGCAAGGATCATCGTCCTAAGTCCATCTTAGGAGTCGTGCTTTAGGATTTAATTCGAGTCTTCGTACCGATTCATCCTATTTTCTTTATGATTCCTTGTTTATCTATCAAGATTACTTGATATTCATTTGGTGAATAACCTTTTTCTTTTTCCTTCTTTCTTCTAAAGGAAGAGAAATGGTTAGACCAGGCCGTCCCAGCGCCGGTCAATCTCGTGCTCCTCCCCAAGATGGAGTATTTATGTCTGTCCAGCAGCTTCTTGATCTAGTAAGGAATGCTCAAACAGCCGGATCTAATCCGGAGTATACTCTCCCTATGTCTGGATTTGCACGTTTGTGTAGTGATTATACCAATTTGGGTGGGAAGCCATTCAAAGGTTCTGAAACTGTTATTGAAGTCCAGGCTTGGCTGAGAAAGTGCGATCGAATCTTTTCTCGCATGAATCTTATTGATCTTCACTGAGTCCAAATGGCTTCTAGCATGCTCCAAGAAAGGGCATTAGATTGGTATGAGCTTCTTATTTCTGAAGTAGTTGAAGCGGATCTTACTTGGGAGAAATTCCGGGAACGCTTCGAATTAAAATTTGTGCCAGAAGTTGAGAAGGAGACTTTGGCTCGCCGTTTCATTGACCTTGTTCAAGGTGAATCCTCTGTGACACACTATGTCGCATCATTTGAGTCACTTTCTAAATACGGGGTCGAGTACATAAGTACCCCATTGAAGAAGAACCAAAGATTTGTCTATAGCTTGAATAAAAATCTCAAGAAGCCATTACTTCTAAAGTTAGAAGTTTCTTTTGATCAACTCGTTGATATCGCTCTTCGTCTTGAAGAGGCAGATAAAGAAAGTGACTTTGAAGTTATGGGTGCCAAACCGAACTTCAACAACAAGAAAAGGCCTAATAAGTTCAAGGGTCCTTATCCCAACAATAAGAAGGGGAAGCAAGCCTCTCTGACAACTAAGACTTCTACTTCTAGTAGTGGTAAATGCTACAATTGTGGTTCTAAGGATCATTATGCAAACAAGTGTTCAAAGCCTCGTACTTGTCGCTATTGCAAAAGCCCGGATCATTATTTATCTTCATGTCCCAAACTTCAAGGTAGGAAGGATGGAAAGCTTAATGTTGCTCAAGCCCCTGGCAACACATCTCGTGGTCAAGGTATTTCTCATTCTATCCTTGATGGCATTATTTTATTTCGTGATCATCCTATTCGAGTTCTTTTTGATACAGGTGCGTCCCATTCTTTTATATCAAAAGAACTTGTCGATACTTTTTCTTTGGATGTTTTGTGTTTGATGACATCTTTGAGATATGCGAATCCTGTTAGTGGATCCGCAACAATCAGTTTATTGTGTAAAGATGTCGAGATTATTTTATGTGATTTTTCTTTCCGAGCCGATTTGCATGTTATGCGCTACTTAGGCTTTGGAATGATTTTGGGAATGGATTGGCTTGACCGCTAAAAAGCCCAAATCCTATGTCCTGAGCAGACTATTCATCTTCGACATCCTCAATCTGTTAAGCAGATTTCTATTGATCTTAAAGGGTCGGATTCCAGCTTGGTCGCATCTTTATATTTTTTAAATCCTCATGATGACGATAATGATGATGAAGAGGATATTATTTCTCTTATTCACATTGTTCATGAATTTTCTGACATATTTGAGCCCGTTTCAGGATTACCACCTAAGCGAGCAATTGAGTTCAAAATTAATCTCATCCCTAGATCTCAACCTGTTACTCGTCCTCCTTATCGTATGTCCAATAAAGAAAATGAGGAGATGCGTAAACAATTATCCGAATTGGAGACGAAGCAATTTATTTGCTCTAGTTTCTCTCCTTGGGGAGCTTCATCTATTTTCATGAAGAAATCCGATGGTACACTTAGGCTTTGCGTTGACTACCGCAAGCTTAATGATCTTACTATCAAGAATAAGTGTCCTTTACCTCGGATTGATGATCTATTTGATCAACTTAGTGGTGCTAGAGTCTTTTCACAATTAGACTTAGCTACCGGTTTTCATCAGCTTCGTATTGGAGAGGATAGTATTCCTTTGACATCGTTCCGTACTCGTTATGGATCTTATGAATGGCTTGTTATGCCATTTGGTTTAACGAATGCTCTGGCTTATTTCGTTGACCTTATGAATAGAGTTTTCAAAGACTTCCTCGATCGGTTTGTTCTCATCTTTATTGATGATATTCTTGTGTATTCTAAAACCGAGGAGGAGCATGAAAAGCATCTTCGGATTGTGTTGGAAACTCTTAGGAGTAATCAATTAAAAGCAAAATTTTCTAAATGCCACTTTTGGCAATCTCGCGTGAAGTTTCTCGGTCATATTATTTCTGAATCCGGAATTTCCGTGGATCCTTCAAAGATTGAAGCGATTCAAAATTGAAAGAGACCGGAGAGTGTGACGGAGATCCGTAGTTTTCTTGGATTGGCAGGTTATTACCGTCGTTTCATAAAATACTTTTCAAAAATTTCCGTGCCTCTTACTAGTTTGACAAAGAAAGGTGTTAAATACATTTGGTCGGACAAATGTGAAGCTTCTTTTCAGAAATTAAAAGAACTCCTTTCTGATGCTCCTATTCTTGTGATTCCCGAGGGGAATCAAGATTTTGTTGTTTATACCGATGCTAGTCGCGTTGGTTTGGGTGTCGTTCTTATTCAAAGAGAACATGTTATTGCTTATGCTTCTAGGCAATTGAAGCTAGCCAAGTCTAGATATGCCACTCATGATTTAGAACTCACAGCTATTGTTTTCGTCCTTCGTATTTGGCATCATTATCTTTTGGGAGAGAAGTTTGTTCTCTATACCGATCATAAATCTTTGAAGTATCTATTTTCCCAAAAGGAACTTAATTTGCGTCAACAACGTTGGCTCGAATTTCTTGCACCTTATGATCTTAATATTCTTTATACTCCCGGAAAGGGAAATCGAGTTGCTGATGCACTTAGTCGCAAGCAACAAGCGGTTATTTCTATGATGATATCCGAATGGAATGATCTTGGAATTCTATCCACTTGTGAGATTCGAGATCGTGTTTCCGATTTATGTTCATCTCTTGTTTTATGTAGACTTGAGGCTCATCCTTCTCTTTTAGACCGCATTATTGATGCTCAAAATCTAGATCCCGAATTGGCTCTTCTTGGCCAAAATTTTAGGGATAAAATTGATATTGAAGGTTTGAAAGACTTTGATATTGATTCTCGTGGTGGTATTCGAAAATTTGGTAGACTTATCGTGCCTAATATTAGTGATCTTCGTAAAGATATTTTAGAAGATTCACATCGTTCTAAATTTACCATTCATCCCGGTAGTAGTAAATGTACGCGGATATAAAGCGACTTTATTATTGGGAGGGAATGAAATCTGATGTTGCTAACTTTGTTAAGTGTTACATGACTTGCCAACTCATTAAGGCCGAACACCAAAGGCCCAGTGGGTTATTGCAACCTTTAGAAATTCCAATTTGGAAGTGGGATCAAATTTCCATGGATTTTATATATGGCCTTCCCTGTTCTCGTTCGGATCATGATAGCTTATGGGTGATAGTCGATAGACTTACTAAATCCGCCCATTTTATTCCCGTTCGGTCCAATCGAACCGTTCCTCTCTTGGCCAAACTCTTTATTAAAGAGGTTGTTAAATTACATGGAGTTCCTACTTCTATTGTTAGTGATCGTGATCCATTGTTTACTAGTGGATTTTGGAAGAGTCTTCAAAAAGCTTTGGGAACGAAGCTTAATTTTAGCACCGCTTATCATCCCCAGTCCGATGGACAAACTGAGCGTGTGAATCAAACTCTTGAAGATCTTCTTCGTGCATGTGTTCTTGATTTTGGTGGAAGTTGGGAAGATCATATTTCTCTTGTTGAGTTTTCCTATAATAATAGCTTCCAATCTAGTATTGGTATGGAACCTTTCGAGGCACTCTATGGAAGGCCATGCCGATCTCCTTCTTGTTGGCTTGAGGCCGGTGTGAAGCTGGTTTTAGGTCCAGATTTTATTCGTGATTACACAGAAAAGATTGATCTTATTCGTCATAGGATGAAAGAAGCCCAGAGTAGACAAAAATCCTATGCCGATAACCGGAGAAGGAAATTAGAATTTTCTATGGGAGATCTTGTGTTTGTTCGTGTTTCACCTATGAAGGGTGTTGTACGTTTCAGTCGATCGGGAAAGTTAGCACCTCGATATATTAGGCCATTTCCTATCACCGAACGTATTGGTTCCGTGGCTTATCGCCTTTTATTACCGGCTCAGTTTTCTGCTATTCATGATGTCTTTCACGTTTCACAATTGGAAATGCCTTCGAGATTACGATTCTATTCTTGAGCCCGGTGTTGTGGAAGAAATTGAAGTTTCACCTAATTTAACATATGAGCAATATCCTATTCGTATTATTGCTTCGGAGGTCAAGCGCCTTCGAAATAAAAATGTTCCGCTTATTAAAGTCCAATGGTCCTCAAATCCTAAGGATTGCTCTTGGGAATCTAGAGAATTCATCGAGCGAACACATTCGGACTTACTTTCCCATGCTCTTTGAGGTGAATTTCTTATTTCAAATTTCTTCTGTGTTGGTAGGCTTTCATGGTTGTTACCTTATATTTTCTTCTTAAATATTGTGAGGACACAATTTCTTTAAGGAGGGAAGTCTGTAACAACCCGCATATTTTACGATTGAATATTTAAATATTTTATTCTAATATTTTATCGATAGTCGGATTTTAGTCCAAAAAGTTACTTTTTGCATACGGTCGAATTAGGACTCGAAACCACTTCCATTGAGTTCAAAATACCATTTGCGATCTTTTTGAATGTAAACTTTGATATATTTGGAGTTAGTGGAATTTTGTTACTTTTTCACTTTGGGTTTTGGGTTTGGTTTAGCCCATTTTCCTAAACTATTAATTCTAACTCAACCCCCTTCTCTTCATAACTTTACTTTCATTTCCTAACACTCAAGCTTCATCAAAAATAGGGGAAGGAATGAGAAATTAAACTCCAAGCCCTAGTTCATTTGCAAATGCAACATCCAACTCCAAATTCAAAGAGAAACCATTGATTCAAGCTTCTTGTGTAGAGATTCAAGTGTGGTTGATTCCTCCTTTGCATTTAGGCTTCTCCTTCATTGATTTTGTGTAAATGTGAGATTTTTATATCACATCTTTGTCTATAACTATCTTTGATTGTTAGGTATGAATTCCTAACCCTTATTCATGTGCATTTGCCATTGATTTGGATTGAATGGGTGAAAATCCCAATTTTTAGTGTTTTGGGTTCATATCTTTAAAAAATCCAATCTTTGATGTTTGAACACGTTTTTGGTGATGAATCGAGGAGCCAATACGACCGGATAGCCTATGGGCATAATCCCCTAGCGTCCATGCTCGATCGGTTGCAAATGAGTGAGTTTTGAGCTTCAAACCCCTTAGGTCGCTCGGCCTGCACCGTACAAGTCCCTCGGCCTGCTGCTAGCTCGCATGCTCCTTAGGTCACGACAAGTTAGGTCGTTCCCCCTTAGGTCGCTCGGCCATTTATGCCGTTAGTGCCTTAGGTCGCTCGCCCTTCTTCTACTCCTTAGGTCGCGCCATGCTAGGTCGTTGCTCGGCCTTGTTAACCCTTAGGTCGCTAGGTCGCTTGGCTTGTCCCTATATGTTAGGTCGCTCGGTACATTATGTCGCTCGGCCTTGTTTAGTCGCTAGGTCGCACGCCCCATAAGTCGCTCGGCCTTCTCATACGCCTTAGGTCGTTAGGTCGCAACCCCCTTAGGTCGCACGGCCTTGTTTCTTCCTTAGGTCGTAACTCCCTGGGTCGCAAGGCCTGCTTGCACTGTTAAGTCGCCCATGCTATGGGTCGCGCAGCTCCTTAGGTCGCATGCAGTTAGGTCGCGCCACACTTTGGGTCGTACCTTGTTAGGTCGCTCCACTTCCTTAAGTCGCTCGCATTGCACTTATGCCGCTAACACTTAGGTCGCTCGGCTGCTAGGTCGCGCCGTGTTGAGTCGCTAGGCTATTTCCATTTTGATGAATTTGGAATCAAATTCTTTGGATTTTCATTTACATCTTCGTATGTGAATTGTTGTGATTGATCGTTTCTACGATCATTTTTGTGATTTGTCATTTTAAAAATATACAAACCTTTACCTCACTCGTACGAGAAATCTAATTAAACGGATTAGTAAAACAAATGGTATGAAACGCTTGCGTTTACTTCGTCGATTAATTCTTGGACCTGTTCGATTGAATCTCTTGTGATAATTTTCTAGTGGAAATCTACAATTTGTTTGTAAATATTTAAGTTAAGCTAGTGGTTATGGGACATGAAGCTAAGCTTTTATATTTACTAGCTTATTGTAATTGACACTTCTTGATGATCTTTGATGATTATTTTTGTGATTTAGACTAGAAAATGTGCGATGTCTCTTTGTCTACGAGGGAGACTAAACCTCGTTTCTGTGGAGCTTCGGCTCAAATTGGTGGGGTAGCGACCCATGGACTTCGGCCCATTTTGTGGAGCTTCGGCTCAAAAATTAATGGTTAGCTACCATGGAATAGCGTTCCATTTTTTGATACACGTGTTGGTGAGTTTTCATGCTCCCATTTTGTGATAGGCCTCCCCCCTTCTGTGATTTCTGGATTTCCATTGATGATTTTTAGAATTTGTTTTTCACCAATTTTCGTGATTTTCATTGATATGTGTTATCAATTTTTGTCTATTGGTGAATTTGTGTGTCATTAACTTTTGAAATTGGCATTGATATTATTGTCAATATTCATGGTTTTGGTGAATGAAAACATAGAGTATGACATTCCTTTTTATCTTTGAGAAGATTCTTGTGATATTGATTAATCTCTTGTTGATTTTCAATTACATACTTATCACAGTATGACTTTATGGTTATCATATGTTATGTCATATCTCTTGTTCTATATCATTTTATCTGATATTTATAGCTAGACCGATACGTTTATTATTTTCTTATTAAATAATACTCGGGTCAGACCGAGATGTTACAGGTGCTTCTGCTTGACTTCACATCTGGGATTATCACCCTGACTTTTGGCTAACTGCTTAGATTAGTAATTTTTGATGTATACATTTGAGATATAGACTCATTGATGTATACTTATTCTTTTGTCTAGTACTTGTAGCTATTCTTTTGTGACAGTGTGGATCTTATTTGACCACTACTCTGATGTGCACTTTCATGTGTTATATTTATATCTTTTTCCGCCTTTGTGATATGGATGTCTGTGACTGATTTGTGTTATGTTTATTTCTATGTTTGTTTCCGAAGAATTTATATAGCCATTGTGTAGTAGCTTTGATTTTGTATCGATATGTCGGACTTCCTCATGAGCATGTTATACTATCTAACATATCGGTGCTTGCACAAAGAAAGTGCACGGATGGTCGCTCCTCAACAGCCTTATTCTCCGTGCTAGTTGAGGCATTACACCGTAGTATCCTTGGCTAGAGTGGATATAGAGGTGGGGCGTCACATGAAATCATGTTCTGCTGCTTAGGTCCTTGTTCGGCTGCTCAAGGGTTGTATAGACATGTTCCTCCGGGTTAAGTGAGGGTTGTTGTTTTAGTGAAATTCCAGAAGGAGTCTGGGACTAGACGTAGGACGGAACTCTGAACCAGTATAAAGATCTCTGGTGTCATTTTTATTATACCGCTTTTATATTCCGCACTATTTACTGTATAGCTATCATCACTACACTCTGTGTTATCATATATCCATATTACACGATACTTAGCACACTTTCATTCCGTATCAAAGCATAATCATTTTCATATAATACACCATTATATGCAAACTTTGATATGATAATTTTATGTTTTTCACATGAAATTCATACGTTCATCACAAATATATACAGGCAAATTATTATCCATCGATCAACGTTTGCCATCAACTTTCAAACCTATGTTATTCGTGGGTTATCTTCTATGCTAACCTTACAAGCACTAACATACACACATGCCATGTGTGCCTTTACACTAGTGTAAATAATATATATATAATCAATATAGTTATAAATAAGTAAATATCCAAAATAAAAATAAAAATATCAAAATTAAATATTAGGATGATATAAACTAAAATACCAACAAATATAATAGATTAAAAATACTTAAATCTTAATATATTATGTTTGTAAATATAAAAGGTTAAAAAAAAATTTGAGAAATTTTTTGACTAGATGTTTGAAAAAATTATTTTGAAATCTAGGATATTTGAAAAATAAATTAACTTCTTTTGAATAGAGAGAGAGGTCAAGAAAGTGCAATTAGGGATTTAACAAAACTCTATACCTCTATAACTTATCTGGAATATCTTGAAATCTTGAACCTTTTAATACTCATGAGTCTTCATTCTCTAAAGCTTAAAACTTTATATTAGCATCTTGAATCTACTCTTGATACTGTACAGTCTTCTTAATTAACACCTGCCTAATACCATGCACTATATATAACTTGATAAAACGTTAGTATCTATATTTTATGTAATGTCCTATAGTTTTTATCATCAAAACCAAAACCTACGGTACTAACATAAGAAATATAGCACGAAATGTGGTTGCAAATGGAGAGAGTAATGGGGCGAATGGAGTTAATTCACTCCTAGAGAGGTAGACCATGTTCACACATGTATGATGATGAACATGGTGTACACCACCACAACACCAAAATAGGAATTGCCGAAGCTGTGGTGATGAATCAATGCATGCACCAAGGGTTAACTTTGCGAAGCTTAGTAAGAAATTTATTATCCTTAAAGGGAGGCCATTCACTGGAATGGAATTTATGATCATATTTGTTACCACTTGTGGTAAGACCGATCTTTCCTTTCAAGGCAGTGATAGGGTTGTTTACCTACCTGTTACCTTGGTTTCCCATTAGAGCTGCTTAGAAATGAGGTGGCTACATTCATTATCTAACAATTTATACAAGGCCAATTTCATTGATTAAAACCTTCTGATCAATAATAACAAGAATTACAATAACAAATAGAAAATGTGAAGAGATACAATACAACACATAGATTAGATTGCATCTCAAATCTGTATATAGTGTGCATCCAACAGTGCAATATGCTCAAAGAGCTTTTACAAAAATTGTTACAAGCAAGTGCATCTCAAATTACATACAAAAATATAAAGTCAAATTAAAACATTGCATGTGGTAGCTTCAACCAATATATATATATATATATATATATATATATATATCTGTGTGTGTGTGTGTATAGACATGTCAACGGTATGGCATCTGGCCTAAGCCTGGCCCGAACCCGTCCTACTAATGCGGGTATGGGTCTTGTTGTAACTACCCAAGCCTGATTCGATTACTATTAGAGTCGGATACAGTTTTATCAAATCCCGGCCCGGTGAGGACTCGAACCGATTATTAGTTTTTTGTCATATCAAAACATGAGAACGTTTGTTATTTTTTAACGATTTTTTTTGTTTGCATGTAGATGTTTTTGCACACTTTTGTTCTGAATTTGACAACTTTACAACCCAATTTGTATGTTAACATTGTTTGTGTATTAATTTTACACAAATTGCAAGTTCAAAATATGGTTTTAACATAAATATTATGTGTTAGGTTACGAGTATTACCCAACGAGCTTAAAAAGCCCGAAAGGCCGGGCTCGGGTCCATGTTTTAAGATACTCGGACCAAGCTTGACCCGTTGATAGGCATATATGTATGTATGCCTAACATATGATTTTACCCAGAGTAAAAGATGAAATCATTTTGTACCGAGACAAGCGATATGGACTAGGTCCAAAAGGAAGACATTATTCAGCAAATACTAATTATGGGCCCATATTCGACAATAAGACATTGTGCTCGATTAAGCGCTCTAGAAATGAGCTAATCTCGATTGTAGATTTAAGATTCTAGCAGCCTTTTGTAAAAGAATGTAGTTTAATCTGGATATGTAATCATCTAGCTGGTTACTAGGTTAGTTTACTTCATCCAAAAGTACCATTTCCTGCATTCAATTTTTCACAAAATTATTATTGGATAACTTAACTTTTAATATAGAAAATTATTCAATTTGAATTAATATTTAGCTTTGATTATTATTTAGGCAAAGGAAACTACAAAATTATCTAAAAAAATAGATAGATTCGATCTTAGTCCTAAATAATTAAGCTTTTGATTATCATGTAGGAATCCAAACGAAAAGATATATTTTGTGTTAGTTAGTGCCACTCAATTTTCAAATGGGATTCAAGACAAATTATAAGGTTCAAACTATAAACGGATTCAACTCGTAGAGTGTAGATTCAGAAGATCCATAATTTGAAGTTTGAACACACTTTGAATTTGGTTTTGATGTTTGAACTACCACATTAAGATTTAAAACTCAATTTTCAAATTATGGTCCATTTTTATTCTGTTCAAAAAACATTAGAATTGGAATTTTGGATCCAAAAATGAACATTCCCCATTGTGATTTTAACCATGGTATGAGGTTCTAGTCGAAACCCTAAGATTCCGACCATCTCAGTTCAGTTTCGACCGAACTTATTGAAAGCATAACTTACCAATGAAGTCGAGCATAAGTTATTCGAACCTCAAAGAAATTTTGACTGTCGAGATCAAGGAGGAAAAGCTTTTTGATATTTGAGAGAAGCACCTGGATTCGACAGGAACAATTTGAGGGGCACAGTCGATTTTGAGCATTGCAGATGTGCATTTTTTTTCATTTGTTAATTAACCGTAGCTGTTAGAAATTAAAGCTAGGACTGACAAAAACGTAGAGAAGGGCTATGGATAAAAATAGTAGAGATTTTCTCTGGTTGTGTTCATATGTAAATATATGGGTCAGGCTTTAATTATCTAGACTGAGATAATGTATGGATCCAGATTATCAATACAATAATAAAAAAATCTAATGAATGAAACTTGACAAGTTTGGCAGTTTACAAATTAGTAATAGATTTCAAATTTTGACTCTGTTATGGATGGCTCTGCTAATTGTATGTTATATTTTTATCTCTTTATAGAGCATATTTTGTATTTTATTTGCAATGTTTATCATTACTTCTTTATTGAAAATATTGAAATCTGATATCGGGACTAAAATCGAAACTTCTGAAATTTTTGAAATTGATCGAAACCAATAAAATTTTGAATGATGGAAATCGAGTTCTCAAACCTTGGTTTTAACTGAGTTTGAACTGAAATGTAAATTAAATAACATAATTTCAAATTTTGAAACGGGGTTTCAATAGCAAGATTTAAGATTTTTAACAATAATGTTGTCATTGTCCAACTTAATCTAAACTGAATTTGGAATCAAATTGTATTTGGTTTAGGTTTTGAAAATCCATAGTTAGAAACCAACAAATCGTGGTCAGACTAGACCTAAGATCCATTGGGTCGAGTTAGGTTGGTTTTAATGTTGTCTTCAAGTTCACATCTTGGTCATTAAGTCCTTGTTCCATTTCCCACCATCCAACTTATCCACACTTTACTAACTTTACTATTACTAGTGAGTTGGATTTCAACAGCGCCTAAGCTCTACTTTTTTCCTCAATTTTAAACTCAAGTGACGTGTATCCCTTTTGTTTTGTTACGCATATCCCTTTTCTTTTCTTCTTCCTCCCGGTGTCGAATTTGCCTTCCATCCTCTTTAGTCGTGTCTTTCCCATTCTACCTTTTCCCTTACCTAGATGATAGATTCCCTCTCCAATTGACGCTTAACCGCTCCACCCTCCTTTTCTTCCACTACCTGTCGACTTCCCCTACCGGCTTGCGGGTAGTCGAGATCGGTTCATCAGTGGGTTTAATGCACAGTTGCTAGCCCTTCTCCAGATGCAAGCACCTGTTATTACTTCTTTTTAGTGGTAGGTTTGGTTTAGTTAGGTTCGGTTTAGTCAGGCTCCTCTTCTTCCCATTTTTCGTCGATTAGGGTTGTCGATTTCTTATATAAGAAACAATTTTTTTTACTTCATTAGGTTTGTCGATTAGGGTTTTTGGCTTCGGGTTGTCGATTAGGGTGACGGTTGGCATTAAAAATGAGTGCAATTTCTCTTAGAACCTTTTCTAACTAAACCTAGAAAGCTTGGTTCTTCATATATTTATTTTCGTTCCCAGATTGATCATATAAGCTTAATTTATATGTATATTTTTTATAGTTACTGGCATTGGATCTAGATAACATTATTGCTCATGGCCAAGATACATTGTTGCATAAACAAGAGTTAATAGACAGAGCACTTGAGAGATCCTATGCAATTGCTCTTGGTAATGGACTATTTGGTCACTATTTGGTATGATTTTTTTCATTTTAAATCTATGCTTAGCAATCTGGAATAAGATAGACAACTCTGGAATTGATTTTTTTTAAACTTCAGTTTGTTTACTGTGTTGGCATTCAGCCTTCATAATTTTTTTTGGCTCTTTGTTTTTCTGCAGATTATAGTTTCTCTTCGGACAGGTTGATTTCACAAAATTCACAAATTATATATTTGGTGGGTGCTTAGTTGATTATTATTTATAGGATTAATTTTGTATTTAGGCCACTTTTGCAAACAAATTACAAGAATAGCCCACTTTACAAACTTATAACGGATATAGACCAGTTTTGGCCACGTAGGACGACACGTGTACTTGCGGCATCTCAAATGCCGCCAGTACACGTCTTTGTGGCATAATAACACCGGTGGCATTTGAGATGCCGCCAGTTAGCGGCATTTGAGATGCCTCCGGTTAGCGGCATCCCAAATGCCGCTGATTCTGCTGCTCTCTGTTTAGTTTCCAGTCCTCCCTCCTTTCATCCTCACTCCCCTTCTCTCATCCCCTCTTCAAAAAAAAACGAACCCACCCCCCCCCCCCCAAATCACCAAAAATCAAAATTTGAAGCTTCCAACTACCAAAATCTACTTAGAATTTGAACTATGGCTTCATCATCGTCTCAAGCTCATCCTATAGGTATGAAATCTATCGATTTTGTCTCTAATTGTCGTTTTTTCAATTTAGGGTTTAGAGCTAAAATTGTTCTATGGTTGCAAATCTATGATTGTATAGTACAATGAAGTTGAGTACTCACCTAGAGCACATGTTTAATTGTTTTTCCATCGTATACAATGAAGTTGTATAGTTGCAAATCTATGGTTCTATACCCATTGAAGTTGAGTTTGATTATGCAATGTTATTGTGGTAGAATACGATGAAATGGATCCCGGACCAATCGATCTTAGCGTGTTTTACCTTCAAGCTCAACACCGCACAAACAACATCGATATGATGGAGGTACAAGCTCAAATAATTTTTTATTACTTCTGCAAATTGGTGCTAATTACCATAATTGCTTTGCTCTGTTACTATGTATCGACAGGCGGTTGAGCCGGACGGCTTCATTGACCATTCATCAACTTTAAAGCTCGTCACGTCAGCGCATCCAGGCGTGTTGGAACTGTTAGACAGAGCTGGATTTGGTGTTGTTAATAAGTTGGGATATACATAGCTCGACAGGAATCTTTTGACGGCTTTGATCGATAGATGGCGACCGGAGATGTCTACATTTCATCTTAGAGTAGGTGAGATGACAATCACTTTGAAAGATGTAGCTGTATTGCTTGGATTGCCGATTAACGGGGATCCCATCCTGAAACCGGATTATCCAAGAAATTACATGGATTTGTGCGAGCCCTTGCTTGGATTGGCTCCTCTAGAAGACGTGAGGTGGGGAAATGATTCGATAGTGGCCACGTGGTTTAGGGAGTAGTTGGCCGGTGATATTCCACGTCATGCCTCTCCTTTGCAGATTGCCCAGATGGCCCGCTGTATTATGCTGCACATCATCACACAACGTCTTTTTTGTGATCGATCGAAGACAAGAGTGGCCCTTCAATGGCTTCCATTGTTAGAAGACTTCGATTCATGTCGGCAATACTCCTGGGGTAGTGCGGTGCTTGCTTTCACCTATACGGAGCTTACGAGAGTTGCTTTGGTCCAACAACGGTCCGCCGGAGGTTGTATGACTCTACTTCAGGTATGGACATAGGCATTCGTTGTTGCATAGTTGAGTATTTCGTAAAACCGTAACTAAAATTAAGTTTCCCACTTGCAGCTTTGGTCATGGACCTACCTTCCGGTTGGTCGTATATCTATGAAGGCGCAAATAATTGACAATTCAAAGCCTTATGGAGCAAGGTAAAATAGTGTTGTTAGTGTTGTTGTATCGACATAGTAAATTTGAATTTCGTATAACATGTTGCTGTTACAGGTGGATTGGCCCGAAGAATACAAAAATGACCCCCAGACGCAATTTAACCTTCTACCGGAACGAGTTTGATGTCTTAGATTACAATGCAGTAACATGGAATCCGTATTCCGAAGCAGACCTTCATGCACTTCCGGCTATTTGTACAATAGACAGGACGTTATGGCGGGCACGACTTATGGTTTTTTGTTTCGGAGATTTAGCATACCATCTGCCGGACAGAGTCATGAGACAGTTTGGTCTTCGTCAGCACCTACCATATCCTGCTCCATATTACACGCTTCCATACGGCGAAGATGAGTTCGAACAGATGATTGAGTTATGGAACAACCGTTTCATAGCTGCAAAAGACGAGCACGATGTCACTCTGACCGATGAGGAGTATCTTAGCTGGTACTGGAATATCACTCGTCGTTATGTGCTTCGAAGACGAGCAGAGGAACCCGAGCAAGAGGTGGCACCTTACACTCCACGAGCTCCGCTAGAACGGAATGTGGTACGTATTACTATTGACACCTTATGTAGTACTTACGAAACTCATACGGGTTTATGTTATACGCAGGCGGATGGTATGTATCATGTGCCGGACATTGTCGACGAGCTTGCGTAGGAGGTTCCTGAAAAGAGCAAGGCAAAATGCTTCTCTATCAAACAAATTTTGCTATCATGTTTGTCTAAGAACAAGATGTCAAGGCCCATCCCACCTCCGCCTCCTCCTCCTCCTGTAGTGCCACCACTTATCGAGGATATTGCCCCTCCCGCGTCGTATGAGGACATAACTGCAGTCCCACCGGCCCCCTCACCGAAGAGAAAGTATGGAAGAAGGAAGAAAAAAGAGGGCGGGAGTTCCGGAGCGATATCTTCGCAGCATACACAACCCGTCGGGCCATCGCAACCCCCAACGGAAGAGACGCAAGAGGAGGGTAGTGAAGAGCTATCACTGGAAGAGGAAGAATTCATGCTCAAGCCTAGAAGACCGAAGAAGAAAACTCCTAGGGAATTAAAAATTTTGAGATGAAATTGTAGGCTAACCGTAGTGGACTGTTGTTTGTATTTGATGAATGTACTATTTATTGATCGTTTGTGTGGTATGTTGACTGTAGTAATGACTGCTCATGGTCTGTATTTGTTCGTTTGGGTTGTTTGGTTGTTAACTAATTTAGACTAGTGTTTGTCGTTGTGATTGTAGAATTGACTCTAGTGTTTCGATGATGGTGTGAATGTTGCCGGTTTTGAAGTTGTATTTGATGGTGTGAAAGTTGCAATAGACATTTGAAATGCCATTGTATTTTAAATGCCGCTCTGGTACTTGCTCACTGAAAAATACAATGTCGCCTCTAGCGCCATTTGTAATGCCGCAAAATGCGACATTATATTTTCCAGTGAGCAATTTACAGAGCGTTATTTCAGATGCCGCTCAATGCGGCATTTCAAATGCCGCTACAGGCGGCATTTCAAATGCCGCCCATAGCGGCATTTCAAATGCCGCTCTGTAAATTGCTCACTGGAAAATACAATGTCGCATTTTGCATTCCATACATCGAACGATGTGGAACATACTTTACACAAGTCACAACGTACTTCAATTATCGATGAATAGCATACTTCAAACGATGCACATAACATAACATACTTGAATTACATTTCAATTATACTTCAATAAAATACTTCAAACGATGCACATAACATACTTGAATTACATTTCAATTACATACCTCAATCACACATCAAATTTCTAATATCATTAGGTTACATTTCAATTTTCCTTCAACGATCTACGTGGCCACAATGCTGAGTACTTGTACCCATGAACCAACAATTTGTTTCGGTATTCCAGGTTCAACTTTTCCAAATGACTAACTTCCGCTTGCATTTCTAAAGCATATTCCACTCCTCTAGGACATAGCGGTGGATCTAGCCACTTAAAATAATTGCAGCATTCAACCTGATTCGGCCGAATCTTGTGATCGTTGTATCCAGCACAGCGGTAGAAACGACGTCCAGCGTTCCTATCATTTCTGCAAACGACTACTTCGCATTCCTCTCCACAGCTGCAAACTACACATATAGCGTGAGAGCTTGAGCTTCACAATTTTGCCGACCTAGAACACCTAGAAGACGTGCATGGAGCGATTGTTGGCCGGTTATATCAACCGCTGCTTCTCCCCGTGATGTTCCACTATCCTCATTCAAGGGTTCTTTTTCGAATTGTGTCTCTGGTACGAAATCAACTTCAAGGTCGGCGCCGCTTGAAATCCCCTTTCCTCTATTTTGTTCAAATTCGTCGTACATTTTCATCATTGTTACGTCGTCAATTTCCCAATTGTCCATTGTGCACCTGTGAATACAACCAAAAATACATCGACAAAACAATTGATGTATTTGAACGAGAAAAGTATAATAATTACCTTCGGCGCGGCAATTTGGATTGAAATAGGGGAGGGGTTATTGCAAATTGTTGAAATCGGATGGGAAACCTAGAGCTTTTGCTAAAATAAATTTGGTAAAGTTAGGGTGTGGGTGGGGTAGTTGAAATATATATAGGCAGTAGAGGCGATATTTCAAATGCCGCTGGTGGCGCTATTTGAAATACCGCTCAAAGTGGCATTTGAAATGCCGCCCAAGGAGGCATTTCAAATGCCGCCTCGAGCATCATTTTAAATGCCGCATTGAGCGGCATTTGAAATAACGCTCTGTAACTTGCTGGAAAATACAATGTCGCATTTTGCGGCATTTCAAATGGCGCTAGAGGCGACATTGTATTTTCCAGTGACTTTGCAAATACAAACACCAAAAAACAAACATTGCAAATGACTTTGCAAATAACATTTTCGTCTAACATTAAATTACATAAACATTTGTTCTCAGACAAAGTAGAATGCATTCGAATTTGGATTACAGACGAAATAAAACAAAAACATTAAGTTGCTGTATCGCATCGATTTTTTTATGACCATAAACACCACATTTGCTGCACCTATTTCCTTTAGGGGTCTGCATCTCGTCCATTGTACCTTTAATTCTACTTGAACGTGGGCGTCCTGGTTGTCTTTTAGCGATCGGAGGTAGAACCAATTGACTGTCACTTAAACTCCAATAATGTTTCTCTCGTACCGGGTGAAACTCAGGGGTGTAAGCTGCCAGGTATTTCGCTGTGGAATACCATGTTGAGGCGAAGTCGTGATGGGATCTATTTTCTCTGTTGGAAACTGTTGAGCAAGCCGCCATAACATGCATACACGGTAGGTGCTCTAAATGAGGGATGTTGCACGTACAAGAGCAACTATTACCATTGATTAGTACTTTGAACTCGTCACCAAAATAGTGTACAACTTGCCACTCAGATTGACTGAATCGAATAATTCTTGTATGCCTAGCTTTGTTAGCTCGTTCAGCGATCTTGGCTTCCCACTTTGGAGTTAGACGGAAAGACAGTTTTGCTGCCGCTTCTCTTCGTTGACAAAAATAATCAACCGACCGGAAAAAAGTGCGTGCAACTAAAGCTTTGACAGGTAATGACCTAGCTCCTTTAAGAACACCGTTGAAACTTTCTGCACAATTGGTGGTCATGACATGAAATCGACCGCCATCATCTTTACACAACTCCCAGTTCTCCTCGTGCGCTCCCAAACTCCTTTCTATCCAATTGTGAGCCCTGATGCTTATAGTTTTTATCTTCACGTATTCTGATGTACTCGGCTTCTTCCGCGGCACAAGCTGCAGCATAAAATAGTCCGGTTAATCATTTTTCTCTGAACCCTGTAGCTTGAAAATTAGCTTTAAGATGTCTAGCAAAAAATCTATGTTTATGTGGCAAACACCATTTCGATTGCAAGGCTGATGGTATTCCTTTCATTCGATCCGAAATGAAGGTAATTCGTCGATTGTTTACACTGTGAATGAACCGCCGCATGCAGGCAAAAATCCACCCCCAGCTATCACCGGATTCAGACTCGACAATTGCGTACGCTAAAGGGTATAGATGGTCATCCGCATCAACAGCAGTGACCACAAGTAGCGTCCCTTTATATTTCCCGTACAAATGTGTCCCGTCAATACATAACAACGGACGACAATGAACAAATCCTTCAATACAAGGTCCAAATGCCCAAAAAGCTCGATCGAAGACTCCATATTCATCGGTCGTAACGTGTCCAACACTTTCCGGGTTTGATCTAGTTATTTCAGCAAAATATTGCCTTAGACTACTATATGACTCTGCCCAATCACCATAAATTCTTTCCACCGCCTTACCCAAAGCTCTCCAAGCCTTCATATAACTAATTTTCACAAACAACTATTCTTCCATCAAAACTTGTACCGTTCCGGCTGTAATATTTTGATCGGCTTTCACAAAAGGTAATATTTTTGCCCCTATAAAGTTAGACGTCGCCTGCTTGTGGGTGGAGTTCACTGTTGGATTAACACAATTGTGTTCGTGAGGATATTTCCTTACAATCCACCAATTCTGCTCCGATTTTTTTGAAACAATAGCATGAAGTCTCCATGGACAATTTCCATCTATATTACAAATGGCGGTGTATTTGGTTTTATTTGATTTTATTGCTCTAAAAGATACGGCATGCAAAATCGACCATTCACTCAACTGTTGTAACAACTTGGCTTTCGTCTCGAAAATCATACCAACTTTAAATCCATTTTCAACGCTTACGGTTGAAAACATCTCATTGTTGAAGCCAAGATTTGCAACGATTGACCTTGCCATAATTTGTGCATTGCACAAATCATCATCCAAAGGAAGTTCCATTTCCACCTCATCGCTGTCTTCGGAAATATTGTCTTCAACCGGAAAATCATAGCTCAAAGGTTCATTGTTCACTTGCATACTACCTATCCACGACATGTCGTTCTCCACCACGTTCACTACATCCATACTATGTACGTGGGGTTCATCATTGCCATCTTCACCTTCTTCCCCGTCCATCTCAGTATCAATATCTTCATTGTTCACGTTTACATTTACGTTTACATTCTCCAAATCAGCATTAGATTGCATAGCAGTATCATTCGCGATGAATCTGCTATTCAAACATACGTATTACTTTAAAATCATTACCGTAATTACTACCTACACAAATTTGATTTTTCATGAGACATACCTCTGACTAAGATCATATAATTCGGACGGAGTTGGATACATAAATTGAGACATATGGCATTGTGATGGTCCAGCGGGACTAGGCGGTGTTGGTCGACAAGGAAGATAACTGCATATAAGACGAAAAAAATTGTTAGGTTGCGCCCAACTATCATATTAATAGGACCAAATTTTCATAAACAAATGTTTCACCTTCCGAGCAAATGCGTAAACGTGCATTGACTTGGATAGGGGTACGTATACTGAATGCCCTGTGGATATGTCATACACGAAGGATATCCATACAGACCTTGTTGTTGACTGTACATCGCTGGCATAGTCGGGTTAATGAAACTCGATGACGCGTCTCCACGGCTGATACTTACCGCCTCAACCGTTCTTCGGTGCTCCTCAATAACACTGTTAACTTCTTATTCTCGTACGGGTTCTTCTACTTGAAAGCGCCTAATTTTCCCAACAAACAGCTCAATTGATTTCGATGTCGCTGAAAACATTAGCTCGACATCGTCATCATCGGCTATTTTTATGGCTTTCGATCCTGAGTCCGTCGGCCAATTACACACTACCTCTATGTCAAATTCTTCAGATTTTATCTTGGTCGCTTTATAGATCGATTCTTTCAGCTGCATCAAATTACAACCTCTCAACACTTTAGCTGGCTTACACGACCCCCCCACATATTTTCCACAATTAACTTCATCAACAACCAATTCGCCATCGAAATAACATCTGGTCGGTACACACTTGGGAGCCATTCTACAATTTATTCAATCAACTTGTAAACTATTATCACTTGATACCAAACAGCAAATAAAATTAAAAAAATGGAACTAGGGTTTCCAAAAATAACCTACCTGATATAGCTAATAACCTGTCAAAAAGGAAGAATTAGATGTTATTCCTTCCTTCCCTAAGTAGATTTTGGTAGTTGTAAGCTTCAAATTTTGATTTTTGGTGATTTGGGGGGAGGGGTGGGTTCGTTTCTTTTTTGAAGAGGGGATGAGAGAAGGGGGAGTGAGGATGAAAGGAGGGAGGGCTGGAAACTAAACAGAGGGCAGCAGAATCAGCGGCATTTGGGATGCCTCTAACTGGCGGTATCTCAAATGCCGCTAGTGTTATTATGCCACAAAGACATGTACTGGCGGCATTTGAGATGCCGCCAGTACACGTGTCGTCCTACGTGGCCAAAACTGGTCTATTTCCGTTATAAGTTTGCAAAGTGGGCTATTCTTGTAATTTGTTTGCAAAAGTGGCCTAAATACAAAATTAATCCTTATTTATTATATCTAACTTCGGTTGCATTTATATTAGGATAAATTTATTTTATTATTTAGCGATTTGTTGAATGATATATATTATGTCTAGGTTAAGTTACGTTTATATTTGGATGAATGCATTTTCTATTTGTTGGATGACTGTATAAAATTTGAAAATAGCCACCATGTGAAAGTGTATGCAAATTTGCTTAATGGACATAGTTGCAGAGTAGTTGTAAGTACTAAATGGAAGAACGACATAAAGTAACATAATAATAAAGATATGCCATATGCAGCAAAATTGCAGTTTCTCTAGTACTGCTTCCCTCTTTTACAAAAGGTAAATAAATATGCAGCCTATTGATAGTCTTAAATGATATAATCCTTAAAATAGTACTTGCATATGATTGTAGGATCCCCTTTTTGGTGGGATCATATAGCCATGGATAGTTAAATCACATTCTACCATAATTTTTAGTTATATAGCATGCTTTACATACTTTTAGAATTTTATTTTCCTATTTATCTCTAGATTTAAATGATTTATATTATTTTTACCAAGTAAATACTACTTACTTCTTTTTTTGATTGAAATTATTTGATTTGTTAACATTGTTCATATTTTCTTACTTTACATTTTGAATTTTATCCTTTTCTTCCATTTTTTGTAAGCATATGCATATCTAGATGCCAAGATATTATATGGATCATGTTGAGTTATAAAGATTAACTTTACTTATTTTATATTACATGAGTTTTGAAAAAGGTTAATTATATGATGGCATTTCCAAATGAATGTCCGATTTAGAAATTTTGTGTTCAAATGTGATGGAGACGAACTAACATAAATAATTTCAATTTGTAATGATGAGTTGCTTCTGTTTAACTTGTAATGCCATATACCATTTCCGCTAGGTGAGAGATGAGTAAAAGTATCTCTTGGATGATGGCATGGATATGGCTGAGAGTAACTAATGGAGAAGCTCACATACAATTGATCCGGTGGGAGTTGTTTTGCAGAGGTCTTGAAAATGGTAATTCTGTCGATGGATGACAAAACGTAAAGCACTCATATAGAAAATAAAACCATTAAAACTATTTAGCACGACATTAATTTCATTGTTAGAACCGATATTTAAATGAAAAGATTAAATTTTATGCCTAAGTTTTTTCCAAGAGTAATGGATTTGTTTATGAATTCAAAATTTATTGCTTTATATTGAGCACTTTTGCACGTCATAGAAAATCTATGTAATTATGCGCAAAGCTACCATAAGTAGGGCATGAGATTGCGATACAAAAGTATTGATTAAGAAAATGAGATAGAAAGTAACTTTGAAACATAATGGAAGTTATGTTCCAATACTTCTCTAAATTAAACACTTCAATATATACCTCGAAGTCTTTCTATCCTAAAATAAAAATAGGAAGGGTAAACTCGCTTAAGAATCTTTTTCCAAGATAATCAAAATCATCCTTTGCAAAATTGCCATATGGTATTTAGCAACCTAAAAAAATGCTTATAGCATTTGAATCCATGCACCCAAGAAGGTGGATCAACTTCCATAGAATTAAACCCCATGCATCAATTTCCCCTGATGAAGCTTATAAGCAAGCCTTAAACATGACAAGGATAATTTTACGCATATTATTGGACTATATAGTATGGGTGGTTTAAAGCTGCAAGTATTAAGATGCACAATGTTTATGATAGTAGCGTAAATATTTATTTGGCTATCTTTCCAATATCTTTTTGCTTTTTAACCTACTTGATATACTTAATATATTTAGGGATTCAAGTTAACCAAATCAAAAAATAAGATTATGACTCTACATTTTAGTTTTTAAGATTATCTACAATTAATCAGATCCCTCCACCCACCCCCACCATTGGTAAATTATCATAACAAACAATTTTTTGCCTTTCGGTACCAAATGTTAGGCTTTCATGTTCTTTCCGACACAAAGCTTTATAATGGAATTGAGTTAAATCTAACCCAACTTATGTCCGTGCAATATAAGTTTTGACCATATTAAGTGCTTACTTGTCTATGCAAATCATGTTAGCTTCTACTTTTATAGTTATATCTAATCATCTTTATTACATATTCAATGATCAGGTCTGTTCTAAGAAGAAAAGGTGGTTATGCTCCCTACTAAAGTCTATTTTCATTAGGTAAACAAGCGTTGTACTTTTCCACATCTATCCTGTTATATAAGAAATTCAATATTTGGCATTTCGCGTTCTATCACCTCATTCAATCTCAAATGAAATACTCAATTCTTCTTGACCATAGATTCTATTTTGTAGTTCCCCTTTAGATTTATTTTTCTCTCATTTATTTGTGTTACACTAGAATATAATCAGGCTTATATTTTGATCTTTTTCATCTATCAACAGCGAGCATATTTATTATTTTCCTAGGCTTTCTCCTCTTTTATAATGATTACTCCCCTCTTCCTTCTCCAATCCTTACTAATCAGCTTTCGTTTTCCATAAATAAAAAATATGAAATTAATACTTATTGTACGCAAGAAATTTTACACCTTTTATTCATGCGTTCATAGGTCCACCCCCCCTTCCCCTCATTTCCATGCAAGTTTCCCCATTTCACAAATTTAATGATCTCCATTATGTTATGAGAAGCCTTTTGTTTGCTCAATTTTTCATTTCTAAGTAACTAATCATTAAATGTATTTTATTTTGTGACCACTATTAAATGTAATTTTAAGTATTTTTAAAACTAAAATTTTCTACTTCTCTGCATTTGAACCGACTATATTTTGTTTCAAAAAAATTATACTTTTCATTTTGTGGTTTCATTAGTTTGATTATATTTAGTTAAAAATATTCTTATCTTTGTTTTTGGATTTCTTCATTGTTGCATTTATCAACCACTACAGTTGAATTCAAGATAACTTTTTAGTTCTTTATTGTTTTATGGATTTGACAAGGAAGTGATCGACGCTTCTTTTTTTGTTTCTTCATTGAACCATGTTTCAAACATTTTCGATTGAGCTGAACATGTTTCCTAAATTCGTATTTCCATGATCAGTAACAATGGTTACGGAAGATTTGAATTTTATTGGCATAGCTGCTGATTTTCAAGCCACTGACTTCATTTCACTCTTTGTTACTCATTAAATTTTGGGCATTATGCTAATACTGTTGGCAGCTTCGACATTTACTGAGTTTTTGGCAACTCACATTTTCCATGTTCATATAGAACATTTGTTTATTTTTTTTCAAAAAATTTAAAATAATTATTGAATGCCTAAAATATTGTATTACATGATTTTGTTCAATGACACCCTTACTAATTATTTAAATACTTAACAATTATATTGTTTTGTACTGTACTTCTAAACAGATTTTTTTCTTTCCATGTTAAAATATTTAGTTGCACTGTTTAGTCTTCGTCTTAACTTTTAATCCATTCAAGTTTAAACAATGGAATGAAGGTGATGGTTCTGATAAAAATAAATTAATTCAAATTTCGATGTAGTCCAAGTACAAGATTAAGGTTCAAAAGACAGTCATCCCATTTTATATTGGTTTTCATCGTTCTGCTGTGTTAAACCTGTAATACTGGTTTTGCAAGTTAATTTGTACTTATTGGTGGACATACCCATTATATTATATGAAAATGATCTTGACTTTCTATGACCTTTCATTTGCAGTAAACTAATTTTCTACCGCGTGTACAGTTATCTACAAACCCTAGAAAAAATAAGATTACGAAAATAATGAATCTTCACTACTTTGTCTACAAACCCTAGAAAAAATAAGCTCTTCCCCATAACTTTGTCTGAATTCCTCTCGTTATTCTTACTCCACCCATAATCATTCGTCAATGCATCATTAACCCTGCATTTGGTCCTTTATCCCTTGCTCGGCATGCGAACGTGCCTCCATATTGCTTCATCCTTTTACTGTGATGTTAAATCCCCATCAAACGCCATTCACCTGGATAATGATTTAAATTTATAAATTTTCTTCAGATCTATATCTTGAATGCGATTTGTCTATTATTGGATTGCAATTTTGTTCCTGATAAATCTATCCGCTTCTAATAATTATGGTTTAGGTTGAAACAGAAAATTTTAGTTATAATAGAAAAAATGAAAATTGAGCTTAATAAATATACACCTATGTTGAATCTATGCGGAGATTAGAAATGAAATATTTTCCCACTTTTTTCATTCAATATAGCAGAGAACTGTCGTGGTCTCGTTTATGGTGCAATTTCTTTTTATTTATTGTAATTACCTTAATGTTTATTTTTTTACACTTTAAAGTTTGCATTAGGTGTATTGTTACCATGGTCTGTTACAGTCTATGTTTACATGTATGTCAAGGTTAAATATGATTCCTCAAACTATGTCTCAATTAAAGCAGTAAATTGTTGTTCACATATTTGCATTTTGTTCATGTAGTTGATATTGTTTTTTTTGTTATTTTAGTCTACACTTTAGAAAAACTTATTTGGTTTAGCAAAATATATACAAGTGAGATGTTTGAAAGATTAGCCTAAAAGACCTACAATTTTCATAGAGGTTAAGCGGTTGTATTTATTATTTCGACAACTAGTGATAGTGAATTAATTAGTATTACAGAGACAATGAATGAGTATTTAATTTCATTTATAATAATGATTGGAATAATAATCAATGCAGTTGATAAATACAATTATGGTTCAGAAATAGGATGTCCTAAATTTGTGAACATTGCAACAAAGTTATTAACACAAATTCGATGTTAACAAAATTAACGATAAAAAATGTCTATGATTATGAATCCGCATAGAAAATACTATTTGATAAATAGTATGTATTTTTGGGTAATGTCCTTTCGCATATTCAAATTTACAACAGAAATTTCTTTTATAGTGAATTTAATTTGTTGACAAAATAATCGTGTTGAGTTTTCATTTTAATTTTTGATGGTGATATCTGTGTATTTAGAATAGAGTTGAGTTATTTTAACTTACGATTTTGTGTATTTGTCTCAGTTAATTTTTTGTAGCAAAAAGTATAATTTAATGAGCTGAGTTAAGAAAAGTAGACTTTTAATTTTTCTTGATTTTGTTTATTATTTCAAAACCGAACGTAGTTTTATTTTCCAGTTACATATTCCTTTTTCCTTTTTCCTTTTTCCTTTTCTAATGCATAATTATGATTGGTTTCAAATAAATTAAGATAAAATAAATTCATTAGTTTTTTTTTGATTCAAAGTATCTTAAAATTATTTTTCATACAAAAGTATTTTTAAAAATGTTTTATTCAATTTTGCAGTGCTTTTTCAAATATTTTAGTTTTTCTACGATTATACGACAATCAGTCCACCGAATTTTCTATCATCATCGTCGTCGTCTTCCTTCCATTTTAAATGCACTTAAGAATTTAGTTATTAATTGCGTCATTTCCAATTTTATATGCAGTATGATTTCCATGCATATAAATCAGATTTCTACAAGCTTTCATATAAACTATGATGACCCGCCTTTTTCGAACAACTTAAACTGACAATAAACCATCCTTGTCCAACTTAAACCTTTCAAATTCGACTGTTTATCATTGGGGTTGTAAAATAGAATCAAACACAGAATCACACACAAAATAATATAGAATCTGGCAGCGGAAATAAATAACATACATAGTAGTTCATGAAGCTACTACACAATATACATCAGAGTTTTGGACTTTAATTAAACAATACTAGAGATACATAGAAGTTTACTGATACAAGCCAAAATGAACAAAGATAACTAATACTGAATAGAGTGGTGTCTTCGACTAAGTCTTTGGCTCCCAAAATAAGCACTACTCACACACTGCAATACTCAAGCTGACCCGAGCATAAAGTAAAACAATATACTCGAGTCAGGACTAGAAGTTCTCATGTAAGCAGTTCTACTCAAGTGAAATGTACAAGTAACTCAAAAGATGTTTCGAGATTTTCCATCACTTAAGGATCCATCAAACCATATATATATATATATATATATATATATATATATATATATATATATAGTTGGATATGCTATATATGTAATGTTCATCGGTAAAGTAAATATATTTTTTAGTGTTAAGGCTTTACATTAATCCCCATTAACACGTTTTTAAACATTGTCGTACAATTTGCATTTGACACCGCTAGTAGCACGTCGGTAGTCAGTTATGCGCCGTGATACGACAACACTAAATCAAAATCGTAGGGGTCTCGTATAAAGATAAAAATATGACAATGCACGTGAAGCAATGTCCAAGATAGGATACTACCAGTTTACCCTTTCCAACTGGTGGTAATGCATCATAGGCATAACCGTCCACCGCGTCCAACATTTCCATAATCGAAGGGTGATCACCAACAACAAACGAAGTAAGGATATTCAAACAAAGAAGTATGTCCGTTGGGGGTAGCTAGCCCACTTGGCTGGTACGGCTCTTGTTTTAGTCATTTCAAATTGGCACAAGTGCCAGGCTAATCCATCATCGTTCTCATTCTTCAAATCTAGCAAACGTATGCCAAATCTAACCATTTCGTTCTGAATCATCACTCCACGTACACAGTTATTAAAGTGGTTCCGGTATCGACAGAAAGTATGCTTATATCCGACCCCGGTCTCTTTAATGATCAACGTTATTTTCACACCGATTAGACATTTTTATTAAATCAAAATATTTTTATTTTCAAACAACATATCCTCATTTGACTTCAACAAATTTGGATTTAGAATCAAAGATTCAACTTTAAATAAATATTTCACTTTTACTAAATTATCCAAATTTAATAACTTTTCAAATTAACCGCGTTAATTAAGTCTTAAATACAAAAGTTAAACATTCAATTTAATTACACTTCGGAACCAATTTACTTACTTAACGTTTTTAATTAAACATTAGCTCAAAACATTTCAGTTTAACCTTTATATTAACATAATCAATTAAAAAAAATTCTTTTTAATTAAATCAAATCTTTATTTAAAATTTAATTACATATACAATATAAAAAAATTCATTAAACTTCAAATAATGAACTTAACGATTTTAAATCTCATTAATATATAACATAGCTATTTTAATTCAATTTCATAATTTAAATAGTTCAATTGATATTTCATTTTGAAATCTAAATTAACATAATAGATTTCAAAAATTAAATATTAATTTTCAGCATAAAATTTAAATTATAAATTCATGTTAAATTTCCAAATTATTTCTTAATTTCAAATTTAAATATTAAAAATAAATTTCAATTGATCAATTGATGTTTATTATTTAAATTTTCTAACGTGATTTAATTTGGGTATACATCATTTCAACTCATATTCCGGTTCAATTTTAATGTCTAGTTCAATGCATACGGCAACAATATAAAAGTGGCAGGGTATCAATAAATCAATCGTCAGCCAATATTCAAATTTTCCATAGTTAACGGCTTCACAAGCAATTGGGATATCAATCAATAATTTAAACTATTTCAGCAAAATCATATATCACAGCATTAAATATTCATGATTTCCAATTTCAATATCAATTATATTTATCAACCAATTATTTATAAAAATCAAACGATACTTGCAATATGAAAATCTAATCGCGAGCTTAAAATCGCTCACATTCGCGGCCTTCGACAACTGGATACTGCGATACGGTGATACGGATACACGTGCACACACTATAGCGGGAAGATGACGGCTGCCTAGGTGAACGTTGTCGCGTACAAAAACTTCGATGAAGTGGATGACGTATATGGAGCAAGGCTTCGGTTGAAATGCGGGTTTGGGTTTATTCGTTCAGTTGGAGGCTCCGGTGGCTGAGGCTGGCCTCGGGAATGTGGCTGTTCGGGTGGTGCTGGGCTAAGTTGTTCGACTGATCGGGTGCAGGACTGGTGGGGTTTCGATCGAGGGTAGCGGCGACTTCGGCAGAGGGGAGTTCGGGTGTGGGCTGGGTTAGGAGGTGGAGGGGATACAGGTCGTGGGCTGTGGCTTCGGCGAGGGGAGGGCAGGGGTTCGACGGTGGGTTCTGGTGGAGGGGGGCTTCGGGTGGAGGTGTATGTGTACGTTGTGAGGGCTGCGACTGAGGAGCGGGACTGAGGTGGCAGGTCAGTGAGGTGTGGGTGGTTCGGGTAAGGCAGGTGGCTTTGGGCAGAGGGGTACGGCTGAGGCGGAGGATGGCTGGATCGGGAGGCTTCGGTCGGTGAAGACGGCTAGGCTGGTAGAGGGTAGAAGCAGGTTGCGGATCTGGTGGTGACAGGATGCGGGTTGGTGGCGGGTTTGGACAAGTTGGGGTGGGTTGGTGGCAGCAGGAGCGGGGAGGGAGAGAAGGGTTCGGTGAAGAATTATGAAAGGTGGAGGAATATAAGAAAGAAAGGAGTGAAATGATACGTGGGTTATTATATAGTTTTATATGTATATTTATATACTTTGCTACACAGATAAGATCAAAAGAGTGAAGAGTAGCAGTGTGTGTGTGTTATATATATATATATATATATATATATATATATATATATATATATATATATATATATAAATGCAGCATTTATTTCTCTTGGCTTCTCACGCAAGGATGTCGGTTGAAAAGAAAGAACAGAACGAATGTTGGCTGTGAAAAGAATAAAGCACACGTTCACCGACCGCTATCTCGACCATTTAGCGTTTTGCAACGGAAGTCAAAATACGAAAATAAATATACTACAGTAATCAACGCGACGAGACGAATCCAACAATGTACTCAAATCTGTATTACGACGCTCATAACCAAATTCCATCTATTGTCGCTTTTACCGTTTCGAAATTGGACGACAACGGCAATTTTTGATAAACAGAGGTACAAAGGTCGGAATTGGATGGAACAAACTTTGCCTTTCTAATTCGAAAATTTTCTAGATCATTTCTATACAAAAATATTCACACTTTAAAATTTGATAATTCGATCTGAAAATTGTGCTGACCGAATTTCGAATAATTTTTGATGTAAAACAAATTTTATTGATCTCATTTAAATGGACGCATTCCAAATATCTAGTTTTCGTTATTAACTTTTTATTTTTTGAAAACAAATTTTATTTCAAAATTTTCGTTAAAACCTTGTCTTAATCGTTGAAAAAATCCAGGTTGTTACATAAACCGAAGGCCTTTTTTTAAGCATGTAATGTGAAGGATATTTTTGCTCAAGAAATTGCAACTGTAGTGCTAACAACATGGAGCGGTTGGAAGAATTACTACTGACGAAAAATGACACAAAGTGGAAGCAAATAGTTGGATTATGTTCTCTATCCCATTATGAAACAGCAGTCGCTATTTTTTTTAAGGATACATCTTCCCTATTTGCTCTTGATATCATAGAGGATGTTATTTTGTTTTCTTTAAAAGTAAAATCAAACATACAATAGGAAAACTACCAGAAAAGAAAACTACAATTTTGATTGGGAGAACATAGTTCGGTTATTTCTCCAATCATCTGTTCCTTAAAATGATAGGGACTGTGTAGCTGATGATAATGACTTATTCATAACAATGAGTATAAATCTTTAGTTATTAGTTCGGTTTCCACTATATACCATGAATCTCAGTGCATGCTTTATCTATTGTAAACATTGCTCATGTCAAAAGAATACGTTACATTTTACTTGCTGGTGAAAATATAACAAGGCAGTTCTATAGAAAAGTGATTCACGGTTGGTTCTTATGTGTCTTTGGAGTTTACGCAGGTAATTTTATTTGGTTTATATGGATCATGTAAGCTTTATGAATTATTACCTCATGCCAATTAGTTAAGAAATACGATATGTTGTATTGTTTGAAACATATTGTCTGAAGTACTACTCAAATATGTTAAGTAGGAGAGAATGTGCTTGGGCCATATTTTGGCAGCCCACTAGCATAATATGTTATGTGTATAAATATACAACAAGCATCTGTATTCTGCATTTGAGTATCAAATGGTCAAATCATCATTTTGTTTTCACTCTTTCCGCACTTGAACATTTATTCAATCAGAGATCCAATAATTGTCATCAAATTCTAACATGGTATCAAAGCCTCTCAAGCCTTGTGGCAATAGTATCTGAATACAAAAATCAAGCAATCTTTGAACCCTAACGGCAGCAGCTTCAAATACAAAGTTGATTAAATTACGGCTTCATCAGAAAGTTATCATCATTTGAAAGCTCTTAACCCATCAGGTGAAATCTCATCATTTGGGTTAGTTATTGAATTTTCTATTTTGTGAAAAACAGGTACCATACCAAGAAATCAGTAAGATTTCTGATTGTAACAAGTTTTTCATCAAAGAGTCAAGCAAATCCATAGCAAAAAGTTCAGAAAACCAATTCAAGAAAGCAGTCAAAGACAAAAAGAAAGTAATTGCCTTGCCAAGAATCATCAGAACAGATTCATCACTTGAATCTTGGCTACAATTAACATATTCTTGCCACAACTAGAGGGATCTTGAATTAGTAAATCTTCTAAACCATCATATTATAGCATCTGTTTCAGAATTCTGTAATCATGGCCGAAGGTGATCAAGCTTCAGCAACTTAAGGTAACACTAACAACCCACGGCAGCAAACTCTCACTAATGCAATAGAAATACTAATCAAAACTGTTATCGGCCCTCAAAGCCAGCTAACCGCTAAACATCTTGAGGAAGACAACTATCTCTTATGAAAGTTACAGGTTGAAACAGCAATGCAAGGATATGGGCTAGAAGGCTTCATTCTTGGCTCAATTCCAATTCCTCCAAGATTCATCTCTGATTCAAAAAACAAAATGATCAACAACTAGGAATACACAAAATTCTACAGGCAAGATAGACTAACAAGCTCTTGGCTTCTATCATCAATTGATACAAAATTACTGTCACAAGTTATAGGTTGCAAGTTAGTAAATGATATATGGATTACTGTTGAAAGAATATTCAACACTCGGTATGCTGCTAAGATTATGCACTATAAAAGACAACTGCAAAACATTACTAAAGGGAATCAACCAATAAGGGATTATCTGTCACAAGTTAATAACATTTGTAACATGTTAGAAGCAGCAGGACATAAAGTATATGAAACAGAGCAAGTATTGAGCATCTTGAATGGACTCAGCGAAGAATATGAAGCAGTTGTTGCAGTTGTGTCATCTCAACCAAGTTTGCCACCTGGACAGTATGTTCATGCCACACTTCTTGCACATGAGGAAAGAATAGATCATACGAAACCTCAAGATACAGATCTGTTAATCAATTATACTTTCAACTCAAGGAACAAAGGACAGAATCAAAGCAAGCAAGGTCAAACATATCAAAGGGGAGGCAGTTCAAGCAGATCCAGAGGCAGAAGCAATTGGAATAATAATAATAGACCTAAGTGCCAAATTTACGAGAAAATTGGTCACACTGCTATGAAGTGTTATTTCTGGTTTAATGCTAATTATGTACCAAACCAGAATCAAAACAATCAAGGGAATGGAAAGGCCAGTGCCAACATGGCTCAAGCACAGTCAAATACTAATAGTAGTGGTGAAGTCAATCAAAGATCAATTGCAACATCAAAACACATATATGATGAAAGCTGGCACCCAGACTCAAGAGCAACCAATCACATAAAAAATAATCTTGACAATTTGAATCTTGGCAACAAGGAATATAGAGGTAAACAGTCCACGTGCATGGGGAATGGTGAGTCAGTTAATATTACTTACACTGGCAATGCCAGTATTGATGGCTAAAGAAAATTACATTTGAATAACTTATTGAGAGTACCAAAAATAAAGAAAAATCTCATGAGTGCATCACAGTTTGCAAAAGATAATAATGTGTACTTTGAATTTTATCCAGATTACTGCTTAGTTAAAGACATACTGACTAATGAAAATCTTTTGCAGGGTACAGTCAAGGGATTGTACAGATTCAATCTTAAAAACAGTAACAAATTTGAGGGAAATCAGAAGTGTTGTAATATAGGTGAAATTGGTCGGTTAGAAAAGAATAGAAGTGTGTTTGATTTGCGTCACTATAAATTTGGTCATCCAAAACACAAATGTTGTGAAACATGTGCTTTAGAAAATAAAATTGTATTTGATGATATTTCTTTACCATATGTGTGTACATATTGTCAAATGGGTAAAAGTCACAAATTGCCTTTTAATGATTCTTTAACCAAGTATTCAAAACCTTTAGAATTGGTTGCAACTAATAATTGGTTGCAACTAATTTATGGGGACCTATCTCAATTTACTCAGACTATGTTTATAGGTATTACATATCTTTCATTGATGCATATTCAAGATATACATGGATATACTTTATGAAAGATAAATCTGAAACTTATAATGCAGTGGTACACTTTATATTATTAGCTGAAAAGCAACCTGGCAATCAAGTTAACCAAATCAACAAATAAGATTATGACTCTACATTTTAGTTTTTAAGATTATCTACAATTAATCAGGCCCCTCCACCCACCCACGCCATTGATAAATTATCTTGACAAATAATTTTTTGCCTTTCGATGCCAAATGTTAGGTTTTCATGTTCTTTCCGACACAAAGCTTTATGATGGAATCGAGTTATATCTAACCTAATTTATGTCCATGCAATATAAGTTTTGACCATATTAAGTGCTTAGTCATCTATGCAAATCATGTTAGGTTCTACTTTTAAAGTTATATCTAATCATCTTTACTACATACTCAGTGATTAGGTCCGTGCTTAGAAGAAAAGGTGGTTATGCTCCCTACTAAAGTATATCTCTACTACTAATAAAGAAAATTCGTCGAACTACTATACTCGGCGTCTTTCTGAAATTCCAAAAATGCCCTTCCTTTTCGTTTACAATAATATAAACAGCCCGTGTGCGAAGCACGAGCCAATTCTAGTTTGCATTAGGTAAAAAAGCATTGTACTTTACCAAATCTATCCTGTTATATAAGAAATTCAATATTTCGCATTTCGCGTTCTATCACCTCATTCAATATCAAATGAAATACTCGATTCTTCTTGACCATAGATTCTGTTTTGCAGTTCCCCTTTAGATTTATTTTTCCATCATTCATTTACGTTACACTAGAATATAATCAGGCTTATATTTTGATCTTTTTCATCCATCAACAATGAGCACGTTTATTATTTTCCTCGGTTTTCTCCTCTTCTATAATGATTATTCCCCTCCTCCTCCTCCTCCTCCTCCAATCCTTACTAATCAACTTTCGTTTTCCATAAATAAAAAATATGAAATTAATACTTATTGTACGTAAGAAATTTTACACCTTTTATGCATGTGTTCATCGGTCCACCCACCCTCCACCCACTTCCATGCAGGTTTCCCCATTTCACAAATTTAATGATCTCCATTCTGTTATGAGAAACCTTTTGTTTGCTCAATTTTTCATTTCTAAGTAACTACTCATTCAATGTATTTTATTTTGTGACCACTGTTAAATGTAATTTTAAGTATTTTCAAAACTAAAATTTTCTACTTCTTCTGTGTGTTTGAACCGCCTATATTTTGTTTCAAAAAAAAAAGTTTCATTTTGTGGTTTCATTAGTTTGATTATATTTAATTAAAAAAATTCTTATCCTTGTTTTCGGATTTCTTCATTGTTGCCTTTATCAACCACTGCAGTTGAATTCAAGATAACTTTTTAATTCTTCATTGTTTTATGGATTCGACAAGGATGTGATTGACGCTTCTTTTTTTGTTTCTTTATTGAACCATGTTTCAAACATTTTCGATTGAGCTGAAAATGTTTCCTAAATTCGTATTTCCATGATCAGTAGCAATGGTTACGGCTGATTTGAATTTAATTGGCATAGCTTCTGATTTTCAAGCCACCGACTTCATTTCACTCTTTGTTGCTCATTAAATTTTGGGCATTATGCTAATATTGTTGGCAGCTTCGACATTTACTGAGTTTTTGGCAACTCACATTGTCCATGTTCATATAGAACGTTTGTTGATTTTTTTTAAAAAATTAAAATAGTTATTGAGTGCTTAAAATATTGTATTACGTGATTTTGTTCAAAGTCACCCTTACTAATTATTTAAATACTTAACAATTATATTGTTTTGTAGTGTACCTCCAAACTGATTTTTTCTTTCCATGTTAAAATATTTAGTTGCACTGTTTAGTTGTTTAATCTTCGTCTTAACTTTTAATCCATTCAAGTTTAAAAAATGGAATGAAGGTGATGGTTCTGATAAAAAAAAATTAATTCAAATTTCGATGTAGTCCAAGTACAAGGTCGAGGTTCAAAAGACAGTCATCCCATTTTATATTGGTTTTCATCGTTCTGCTGTATTAAACCTATAGTGCTGGTTTTGTAAGTTTGTACTTATTGGTGGACATACCCATTATATTACATGAAAATGAGTTTGACTTTCTATGACCTTTCATTTGTAGTTTGTTCTAAAACTAATTTGCTACCACGTGTACAGTTATCTACAAACCCTAGAAAAAATAAGATTACGAAAATAATGAATCTTCACTACTTTGTTCAACAAAGCCTAGAAAAAATAAGCTCTTCCCCATAACTTTGTCTGAATTCCTCTCATATTCTTACAACACCCATAACATAATCACTATCGATGCATCATTAACCCTGCATTTGGCCCTTTATCCCTTGCTCGGCATGCGAACTTGCCTCCGTATTGCTTCATCCTTTTACCATGATGTTAAATCCCCATCAAACGTCGTTCACCTAGGCAATGATTTAAATTTATAAATTTTCTTCAGATCTATATTTTGAATGAGATTTGTCTATTACTGGATTGCAATTTTGTTCCTGATAAATTTATCCACTTCTAATAATTACGGTCTAGGTTGAAACAGAAAATTTTAGCTACAATAGAAAAAATGAAAATTGAGCTTAATAAATATACACCTATGTTGAATCTATGTTGAGATTAGAAATGAAATGTTTTCCACTCTTTTCATTCAATATAGCAGAGAACTGTCGTGGTCTCGTTTATGCTGCGATTTCTTTTTATTTATTGTAACTACCTTAATGTTTATTTTTTTAGACTTTAAAATTCGCATTAGGTGTATTGTTAACATGGTCTGTTACAGTCTATGTTTATATGTTTATATGTTTACATGTATGTCAAGGTTAAATATGATTTCTAATAGTATGTCTCAATTAAAGCAGTAAATTGTTGTTCACATATTTGCATTTTGTTCATGTAGTTTTAGAAAGTTGATATTGTTTTTATTATTATTTTAGTCTACACTTTAGAAAAACTTATTTGGTTTAGATATATACAAGTGAGATGTTTGAAAGATTAACCTAAAAGACCTACAATTTTCATAGAGGTTGAATGGTTGTATTGATTATTTCGACAACTAGTGGTAATGAATTAATTAGTATTACAGAGACAATGAATGAGTATTTAATTTCATTTATAATAATGATTGGAATAATAATCAATGCAGTTGGTAAATACAATTATGATTCAAAAATAGTATTGACCGTATTTTTAGTTATGCTAATGAATGAATAGGATGTCCTAAATTTGTGAACATTGAGACAAAGTTATTAACACAAACTCGATGTTAACAAAATTAACGATAAAAAATGTCTATGATTATGAATCCGTATAGAAAATACTATTTGAGAAATAGTACGCATTTTTGGATAATGTCCTTCCGCATATTTAAATTTGCAACAGAATGTTTTTTATAGCGAATTTAATTTCTTGACAAAATAATCGTGTTGAGTTTTCATTTTAATTTTTGATGGTAGTATCTGTGTATTTAGAATAGAATTGAGTTATTTTACCTTATGATTTTGTGTATTTGTCTCATTTAATTTTTCGTAGCAAAAAGTATAATTTAATAATTGACTTAATATAAGTAAACTTTTAATTTTTCTTAATTATTTCGAAACCGAACGTAGTTTTATTTTCAAGTTATATATTCCTTTTTCCTTTTCCTCTTCTAATGCATAATTATGATTGGTTTCAAATAAATTAAGATAAGAAAAATTCATTGGTTTTTTTTTTTGATTCAAGGTATCTTAAAATTATTTCCCATACAAAAGTATTTTTAGAAATGTTTTATTCATGGGATGTTAAAAATTTTAGGGTGCTTTTTCAAATATTTTAGTTTTCAACGATTATACAACAATCAGTCCACCGAATTTTCTATCATCGTCGTCTTCGTCTTCCTTCCATTTTAAATGCACTTAGAATTTAGTTATTAATTACGTCATTTCCAATTTTATATGCAGTACGATTTCCATGCATATAAATCAGATTTTTACAAGCTTCCATATAAACTGTGATGACCCGTCTTTTTCGAACAACTTAAGCTGACAATAAACCATCCTTGTCCAATTTAAACCTTTCAAATTAGACTGATTATCAATTTGGGGTTTTAAAATAGAATCAAACACAGAATCACACAAAGAATAATATAGAATCTCGCAGCGGAAATAAATAACATACATAGTAGTTCATGAAGCTACTACACAAAATATATTAGAGTTTTAGACTTTAATTATAATACTAGAGATACATAGAAGTTTACTGATACAAGCCAAAATGAACATAGATAACTAATACTGGATAGGGTGGTGTCTTCGACCAAGTATTCGGCTTCCAAAATAAGCACTGCTCACACACTGCAATACTCAAGCCGACCCGAGCATAAAGTAAAATAATATACTCGAGTCAGGACTAGAAGTTCTCATGTAAGTAGTCATACTCAAGTGAAATGTACAAGTAACTCAAGAGATGTTATATGATTTTCCATCACTTAAGGATCCGTTAAACTTTATGTGTGTATATATATAGTAGGATACGCTATATATGTAATGTCTATCGGTAAAGTAAATATTTTTCTTAGCATTAAGGTTTTACTTTAATCCTCATTAACACATTTTTAAACATTGTCGTACAGTTTGCATTTGACACCACCAGTAGCATGTCGGTAGTTAGTGATGCACCGTGATACGAAAACACTAAATCAAAATCGTAAGGGTCTCGTATAAGGATAAAAGTATGACAATGCACGTGACGCAATGTCCAAGGTAGAATACTACCAGTTTACCATTCCAGACTGGTGGTAGCGCATCATAGCTATGACCGCCCACCGCGTCCAACATTCTCATAATCGAAGGGTGATCACCAACAACAACCGAAGTAAGGATATTCAAACGAAGAAGTGTGTCCGCTTGGGGTAGCTATCCCGCTTGGCTGGTACGGCTCTTTTTTTAGTCATTTCAAATTGGCATAAGTGCCAGACTAATCCATCATCGTTCTCTTTCTTCAAATCCAACAAACGTATGTCAAATCTAACCATTTCGTTCTGCATCATCGCTCCACGTACACAGTTATTAAAGTGGTTCCGGTATCGAAAGAGAGTATGTCCATATCCGGCCCGGTCTCTTTAATAACCAACGTCATTTTCACACCGATTGGATATTTTTATTAAATCAAAATATCTTTTATTTTCAAACAACATATCCTCATTTGACTTCAACAAATTTGGATTTAAAATCAAAGATTCAACTTTAGACAAATATTTCACTTTTACTAAATTATCCAAATTTAATAACTTTTCAAATTAAACGCACTAATTAAGTATTAAATACAAAAGTTAAATATTCAATTTAATTACACTTCAGAATTAATTTACTTAATTACTTAACATTTTTAATTAAACTGTAGTTCAAAACAATTCAGTTTAACCTTTACATTAATATAATCAATTAAAAATTCTCTTTTTAATTAAATCAAATCTTTGTTTAAAATTTAATTGCATATACAATATAAAAAAATTCATTAAACTTCAAATAATCAACTTAACGAGTTTAAATCTCATTAATATTTAACATAACCGTTTTAATTCAATTTCATAATTAAAATAGTTCAATTAATATTTCATTTTAAAATCTAAATTAACTTAATATATTTCAAAAATTAAATATTAACTTTCAGCTTAAAATTTAAATTATAAATTCATGTTAAATTACCAAATTATTTCTTAATATCAAATTTAAATATTAAATATTCAAAATAAATTTCAGTTGATCAATCGGTGTTTATTATTTAAATTTTCTATCCTAGGCCAGGTGATTTAATTTGGGTATACATCATTCCAACCCATATTCCGGTCCAATTTCAGTGTCCAGTTCAGTGCATACAACAATAATATAAAAGTGACAGGGTATCAATAAATAAATCGTCATTAAATATTCAAACTTTTCCATAGTTAGCGGGTTTGGTTTGGTCGTTCAGTTGGAGGCTCAGGTGACTGAGGTTGGCCCCGGGAATGTGGATGTTCGGGTGGTGCTGGGCTAAGTTGTTCGACTGATCGGGTGCAGGACTGGTGGGGTTTCGATCGAGGGTAGCGGCGACTTCGGCGGAGGGGAGTTCGGGTGTGGGCTGGACTAGGAGGCGGAGGGGATGCGGGTCGTGGGCTGTGGCTTCGGCGAGGGGAGGGCAGGGGTTCGGCGGCGGGTTCTGGCAGAGGCAGACTAGTGGAGGGGGGCTTCGGGTGGAGGTGTGGGTGTAGGTTGCGTGGGCTGCGACTGAGGAGGGGAATCGAGGTGGCAGGTCAGTGGGGTGTGGGTGGTTCGGGTAAGGCCGGTGACTTTGGGCAGAGGGGTGCGGCTGAGGCAGAGGATGGCTGGCTTCGATGGGGTGGCTGGATTGGGAGGCTTCGGTCGGTGAAGACGGCTAGGCTGGTGGAGGGTGGGAGCAGGTTGCGGGTCCGGTGGTGGCTGTTAAATTTTGGTGATGCAAAATCACAAATAAAGGGAAACAAATATGCAAAAGGGAAAGTAATCACGTTTGTTCATTATGGAAATACGTAAATAATTGGAATGCATTTGAATGAGATGGCAAGGAAATATATGCATGCGTATGTTATGGAATAATATATATGCAAAAAGATATGCATATTATTTCTTTCTTCGTAATCGCATTGCTTTGGAATTATTTTCTTCCATCTTTGGAACGAGTGAATTGCTTGCTATGTTTACGCGATTTATTACCATTGTAATTTGCCTCCATTATCTTCTTACCATATTTTGGTAATCTGATTGATGATTCACATGAATTTATGTTGTCTATATATTGAGGGTAGACTTCATTGTAAATTCATCCTGGTATTTAGCCAGCGATCTCCAGATAGAGTGTCTCTTCTTGTTATCCCTAATGTAGGGCTTTGGTATGTAAACTCTTATCTTGTAATCTCTTGTAATTCTCTCAAGTGTAATAAAATCTCTCTCCTTTGGACTGGACGTACACTATCTAGATGATAGTGGAACCAGTATAAATATTGTGTGTCTCTTTTCTTTCTTTTTTATAGTTAATTGCTATTTATTTGGAGTAATGGAATAATTGCTGCTAGATTAGGTGATGTTCAAATTGGCAAATCTAGATCCTATGTTTATTGTCTTTCCGCATTTGTGCATTTTTGCACAACAGATTGGTATCAGAGCTAGGCGATTTGTTCAAATTTGTGCATCAATGGCTTCTAGAAAGAGCGGTAGATCCGTTAGTAATTATGCTATTACTCATTTGGATGGAAAAGGAGATTTTGTGCAATATTGAGTGGAGGAGATTATGTTGAGAGAGAAGAGCGTTCCAGTCTTGGAAATTTGGTGATAAGGAGTTTACTGTGTTGAAGAGACATCTGGATTTGGTAACTTGTATCTGCTTTATGGCTCGATGTTGATGTGAGAGTCTTATGTTGATTTCCATGGGAAATTTGTTGTTTGGCAGATAAGGTATGTGGAAGGAGAGAGATTTATCTTGTATACAGAGATTTGTATTAGCCTTGTTATGTTCAATGGCTTTTGTTTTTTGGCTCTGTATTTGGATTGGTGATTGAAAGAATTTTTTGACCTTGGTGGCTTTGAGATTATTTTGGTATCTACCTTCTTTAGATTTTGGATATTTGCAACATTTTGTTGGCGGGCGGGGACATAGTCTGAGCTCGTTAGCAAGGTGTAATGGAGGGTGGCCTTGCTGGAACCCATTGGGAAAATATTCATTTTTCTTTTGTATCTCGTTAAGAGATTTTGGTTGAAGGTGGAGTTTGATTTGAAGAGTTTTACGTTGAAAAGAGATTTTGACTCGAGGTGGAGTGTTGGAAATATATGATTTTGCATCAAGGTGGAGTGTTAAATTTTGGTATACAAAATCACAAATAGAGGGAAACAAATATGCAAAAGGGAAAGTAATCACGTTTGTTTATTATGGAAATACGTAAATAATTGGATTGCATTTGAATGAGATGGCAAGGAAATATATGCATGCGTATGTTATGGAATAATATATATGCAAAAAGATATGCATATTATTTCTTTCTTCGTAATCGCATTGCTTTGGAATTATTTTCTTCCATCTTTGGAACGAGTGAATTGCTTGCTATGTTTACGCGATTTATTACCATTGTAATTTGCCTCCATTATCTTCTTACCATATTTTGGTAATTTGATTGATGATTCACATGAATTTATGTTGTCTATATATTGAGGGTAGACTTCATTGTAAATTCATCCTGGTATTTAGCCAGCGATCTCCAGATAGAGTGTCTCTTCTTGTTATCCCTAATGTAGGGCTTTGGTATGTAAACTCTTATCTTGTAATCTCTTGTAATTCTCTCAAGTGTAATAAAATCTCTCTCCTTTGGACTGGACGTACACTATCTAGATGATAGTGGAACCAGTATAAATATTGTGTGTCTTTTTTCTTTCTTTTTTATAGTTAATTGCTATTTATTTGGAGTAATGGAATAATTGATGCTAGATTAGGTGATGTTCAAATTGGCAAATCTAGATCCTATGTTTATTGTCTTTCTGCATTTGTGCATTTTTGCACAACAGTAGCAGGATGCGGGTTGGTGGCGGGTTCAGACAAGTTGGGGCGGGTTGGTGGCAGCAGGAGAGGGGAGGGAGAGATGGGTTCGGTGAAGAAATATTGAAGGTGGAGGAATAAAAGAATGCATGGAGGAGGCTAATTAAATGCAGTATTTATTTCTCTTGGCTGCTCACGCAAGGGTGTCGGTTGAAAAGTAAGAACACAACGAATGTTGCTGCGAAAATAATAAAGCAATTTGGATTTCAGAACACGGTCAGGGACCTCGATCACTTACCGCTTTGCAGCGGAAGTCAAAATACGAAAATAGATATACTGCGGTGATCAGCGCGACGAGACGAATTAAACGATGTACTTAAATCTGCGTTACGACACTCGTAACAAAATTTCAATTATTGTCGCTATTAGCACTTCAAAATTGATTGACAACGACAATTTTTGATAAACGGCGCTACAAAGATCGGAGTTGGACGGAACGAACTTTGACGTTTTAATCTGAAAATTTTCTAAATCATTTCTATGCAAAATATTCATACTTTAAAATTTGATAATTCAAACTGAAAAATGCGCTGACCGAATTTCGAACAATTTTTGATGTAAAACAAATTTTATTGATCTCATTTAAATGGACGCATTTCAAATACAGGAAATTATTGTCAAGGACAAAATTTCACAGCTTTTTAGCCTCAAGGACAGACCTTTAATATTCTATCCTGAAGGACAACTTTCTGTAGGTATCAGTTTTTATTTATTGATAGCAGTTTTTAGGTATCAGTTTGTAGTTATCGGTAACAGTTTGTAGGTATCAGTTTTTAGCTCGGTATCAGTTTTGTTGTCCTTATGAATAATTTTGAAAAATGTTTGTCCTTTTGAATAATTTTTAAAAGAATGTTTGTCCTTATGGTAAAAATATTAAGCTTGTGTCCTTGAGGCAAAAAATATAGAAATTTTTGTCCTTTAAATTAATTCCCCCGATATCTAGTTTTCGTTGTTAAATTTTTATTTTTTGAAAACAAATTTTATTTTAAAATTTTCGTTAAAATCCTTATCTAATTCGTTGAAAAAATCCAGGTGGCTACATAAACCATAGGCATGCATTTCATTTATAATTATACTAGCTTCCACCAAGATGTTAATTAGTTCAAACAAAATCATTTATCAAAAGGCTGTCAGTACTTCTTTATTTTTCCATTTGCAGTCTTGCAAGGTATTAAATTTTGTTTTATTCTATTTTTCTAACATGTATGTATTATAAATGATTTTTGTGTTATGATCAAAAAAATGAAGAATATCAGAACAGGTACTACTAAATTCAGAATTTCTTTATACAAAAAGATTTTTTCAAAAAAAAAAAAAAAACTTTATTGAACCTTTTAAAAGGAATGTTTTAGGAACATATACCCTGCAAATAAGACAATCAAACAAGCTGACACGAAGATTCTTCCAATTCAATAATTAAAAATCATTATGTTTATCTAGAGCCATACGATGAAGAAATGTTTTTTCTTTTATTATTAATAATAAAAGATACTGCAAGTAAGTTAAATACTTTTGCAAGAATATTCAATGGTCCCAACAATCTTATCATACTTGATAAAAAGATTAATTCAATGTTAAAACTTCTGCCATTTTTCAGTCCATTATCCGTAGAAATTCATTTTGAAGTAGGACATTTTTTGTAGACAAGTTAGGTTACTGATTTATATGTATACATTACATAATTATATTAACTTTTTTTTCCATAATGATGCATAAATCGTAGACAGCCATAATATAATTTTAAAACTGAATCATATGTATACATTACATAATTATATTAACTTTTTTTTCCATAATGATGCATAAATCGTAGACAGCCATAATATAATTTTAAAACTGAATCCAACGCCTAGTATTTGAAAGCAAAGCTAAATTAAAGAAGCGTACCTGTCATATATATATATATATATATATATATATATATATATATATATATATAATTCAATTTGAAAAAAAAAAAATCTTGCAAATACAAGAAGGATGATTTCGGATTAAAATTTTAAGGTGACATTGCTAATGAAGTTTGTAATGCTTAAAATATAATAATACGCTTTTTACGGTTAAAGTAGCTGCATTAAGTGTGATTAATTTTACGATGAAGGCATTAAGGTTTCAAAAGGAATAACGTTTTTGATGTGCAAAAAACCATCAGCAGATAAGGTCACTATTGTAGGGCAAAAGAAAAAAAAATTTGAAAACCCAGGAAAACACGATGGATCGGTAAACTCTTAAGTATGGTATAGCAAAGTCGTCCGCATGGTAAGAATCGAACCTCATGGTAAGAATCGAATCTGTGTCTTCTTATCAGAAATTAAGCCTCCTTTTCACTGCACCGCACCCACGGACTTGTAGGGTAAAAACTTCCGCATGCTTTTTACAAATATGAAGAAAAGGTAGATTTTACAATTATGTTTAATAATGCTGTAAAAAAGTACAGTTTTTTCGTACCGAACTCATTTTTTCTATTTTTTGTCAATAAGATATAATTAACTTAAATATTCTTTATCGTTTTTCTCTTCTATGTAAATTCCAATTTTGAAAATACAGTGTTTTTAGATAGAATAATGAGATTGAAAAGTAAATCTAATACTTTTTCTTTCAATTTAAACAATATACATTTCTGCTAATTAAAAAGAAAATCTTCAAATTTAAGGGTTAACAAAGAAATTGAGCTATTCAAACTAGCATTTTGCGATCAAGAAGTATTACTAGTGCTCCTCCACACTTCACGATCCAACCAATGATGTTTGGTTAAAGGGAGGAAGCATGGGTAGGACTTGTGAGATGTCTAGAAAAGTCTAGAAAAGGATGAGAGCATGAACATAGTTACAGAAGACGCACCAAGGCTAGTTCCTTGACGCGTGGCGCGACGCGGCGTGATATTTGCGTCTTTCTTCCTTGTGGCTCGATGCATATGAAAAGACATGGTAAACGGTGCACGGTGCAAAAATGGCACACATGTTCATTATGTTATTGTTTTTATCAGGAAATTATTGTCAAGGACAAAATTTCACAGCTTTTTAGGCTCAAGGACAGACCTTCAACATTTCATACTAAAGGACAACTTTCTGTAGGCATCAGTTTTTAGTTATTGATAGCAGTTTTTAGGTATCAGTTTGTAGTTATCGGTAGCAGTTTTTAGGTATCAGTTTTAGCTTGGTAGCAGTTTTGTTGTCCTTATGAATAATTTTTGGAAAATGTTTGTCCTTATGAATAATTTTTAAAAGATGTTTGCCTTGTGGTAAAAATATTGAGGTCCTGTCCTTTAGACAAAAAATATACAAGTTTTTGTCCTTTAAATTAATTCTCTCTTGTTTTTATTTCATTTTCTTTTTTCGTTTTTATAATCCAATCTGTATAAAAATAAATGAGTCTGTAAACGGATACTTTCAGATATGGATAGTGTCATATCCATATCCGAAATCATTTTCGAATACCGGATATCCGTATCCACGGATGCGGACGGATATCGAATATTTATCGGATATTCTTTGATCGGTTCATAACCGATAAATCTAAACAAATAAATAGAAAATTTTAATTTATTATAAATTCGTTTTTGTATTAAATATATAGAAATAATAAATACACTAAGAAAAATAATTTAAATAGTAAAAATTAATTTTTATAGACATGTTATTTTATTTACCGGGATATAATAGTAAACGACAATCATTTTATGTACTAAAATACATAAAAATAACAACTATAATCTTGATACAAACCAAATGGATAATTATCGTATGCGGATATGGCCATATCCGTATCCGTATCTGTTTTTCAAATATTGGATAATTTTTCATATTTCGGATACAGAGACGGATGAATTTAGGATTTTGCAGGTACTCATTGACAACCTTAAAAATAATTATTCCTCGTTAGTATGGAACATTAAACTGAAGGTAAAATGCAACATTCATGACATCATTGATCTAATATCCTTAAAGAATATTGATGATCGTAACAAACGATCGAAAAATAAGGATGATGCATCCGATGCTGAAGATAAGCATGTATTTGATGATGATAATGATGCCTTGACTGGGGGTGTTGCTGTTAGAGGAAGCTACCGAGTAGAAGAACATCTACATCGAGAGGTTTTTGAACATCCGCTTCAGCTTCTTCACATCTTCACGAAGAAGAAATAAATCTAAATGAGATGGATAAGAAAGATGTTGAAGCTTATGAATTTCATGATGCAAACATTGATTTGAAAAATATAATTGCTAAAATCATATTTTAATTTCTAGTTTATCAGTAATATGTATAATTATATAAGATTTTGGCTTTAGAATACCATTATGCTTGAAATTCTATATTTATAATATTATATTCGATGTTTTTTTGCAAAATGTATAAAAAATATCTTAATTGTGTATGTTTAGCAAAAATATTGAACTTTTTAAATTAATTTTTATATATATTAAATTTATAAAAAATTCTAAACGTGCGCAGTAAATTAAAAAGGCGCGTGTCATTTGTCATGCCGTGCGCTAAGGCTTCAGAAAGGTTTTGCGTCCTTTTGCATCGTTCCCTATTAATAACTATAAGTATGAATGACAAGTGGGCATCCAAGTATAACGGGTCTGTGTTTTAAGAAAGTTTTGCAAAATATTTTCTCATAGCTCATGCATTACACGTGCAGTGTATGTATATATATATGTATATATGTGTATATATGTGTATATATATGTATATACATAGATATATATGTATATACATAGATATATATGTATATGGAAAATGGACAATTCTCCAAATTATGTATCATGGATCCTAGTTGAGATCATGTGAATATGCTTGCAAATTCTCATCCTTATCCGAACCAAGACATCTAGATCCACACTTAATTGTCATAACACTTTGATAATAATTTGGAAAATTATACATTAATGTTTAAGTTTATATCTTTTAAACACAAGGTATTTATGATTAGATTTAGAATTAAGTGGCTGTAGTTGCAATATGGAGAGGAAAGTACAAACTAGGACTGAAGTTTGTAATGGAAAAGGTTGATAAGTCACATACCTTGTAGGCGGGATTCAGTTCATGCTTGAACACAAAAATGAGCAGCCCGAACTACAAAGGTCTCAACCTAACATGGCGTAACCCTATCTATCACTTACATACCTCGCACACATACAACCCAGTCCTTAACTGATACTACTCATCTGCTAAAAAGAAATGGACAGATTAATCCAAGATTAACAAACTGTTGCTGATTTTAGTTATGAACAACTTAGCATATGAAAGAAATCACAGTCCCAATCTCTAACATTATTTGAATTACAAAGATTATAATGTTAATCTTCTTGCAATACCCTGTTTCCACCAAGTTATAACGACCCATTTGTAATAATCCATTGGAATCACCTTTTGCATGTTCAATAGACAATAAAAGATCATTACAATCTCATAAAGTAATGTTCAACTTGCTGCTCATTTGTCACTCGATACCACAATATGTCCATCAGCTAATAAAAGGATCAAAGGCCAATTCATTTTGACAAAGCATTTTAGTTATAATATTACCAAAAATAGTCATGTCTCCAATTGGTTATCAAACAGGTGCATTATTTCCTTCCTAGACTAAGACCAGGCTTTCTTTGAATTCCACCAAAGTCTCGTCGACCGAACTGTGCATGTCATGACAGAGGAGAGAGCTATTTTTAACTCTAAGCCGATTCATTTCTTTGGTAACCACATTGAATCTGCACATCCACTTCCCTCTTTTGAAGAAAATATAATTACCATTCATCGAAAGCAACTCAATGCGAATTCCCCTATCTATTATCAAACAAGCATCAATCATGTAAAGTTTAGTCCATGACTCATTTACTGTCCCATATCCGTTGAACACCCAAATTTCTGTCTTGTGGTCATTGGTTCTAAAAATACATGCAATTTCATCACATACAACACTCGTATGAAGCAGTGGATAGTAATCAGCACACGGCAAAGAAATAAAGCGAAACATCTCAGAGCTAAAATCAAAGCAGACAATCCCGCTATTGTTGGAAGAACTATATCCCACCCAGAAGAAACAACTTCCATTATTAAATGGCATCCTAGGATTTCCATAAAAATCACCAGATGGAAAACCGGTAGTTGAGCTTCTCCAAGAACTCATATTTAAGCTATAAACGTCAACTCTCTTTTCAACAGGGTAAAACCTTCTGATAAGATTCACCGCTTTGTAATCGTTGTTCTTAACATCAAAGCCAAATCCAACCGTGGTCACGACCTTATCAAGGAAAGACAATTGTGGGAGAACTCTTCGTTGTTTAGTTGCAGGGTTCCAAAGACAAATACTATGCTTTCCATTCCAGTCGAGAAGATTCAAACAAACAATGCCATTATAACTAACTATATCAAGTACTTCTACAGGGGAGTTTCCATGTGAATCTGAACAGTTTAGTTGTAGGCATATGTTTGGCACTTTAAAGCTTTCCATAGAGGTTAACAGAATGGTGATGGCTGCATTGATACTTGGGAGTAGAAAAATTAGCTTGTGGTTTTTATCCTTCAAATTAGGATCATAGTGATGGAGATGGAGATGCTGTTTGATAAAATAGCTACTTCCAATCAGAGCACGCCATGTTCTGCATACAAGTTTGAACCGTAATAGAGATTTCACAGGCAACCATTGCAGGATTTGATATACTATATCATCATGAAGTAATATGTTAATTTTTCTTGGCTCCATTGTGAAGTTTTCAATTCACCCTCTTTACCTTCTGAAATAATGATGTAATTCTACGTGAGAATATAAACTAAATGGTTAGAACAACAAAAGAAACACTACTAGAAGTTATAATTGGTAAATTTTATGTTAGTGATTCTCCATTAGTACATATGTTACTTTCTAAGTTTTTAAGATATATTTTGTATTCGTTCCAAATGTTCAAATGGTGCGCAAGCATTCATTTTTAGTGTAACTTTTGTATAGCCAGTGAATACATTCAAGCATTGACCAGTTGTCTTACTCTATTCAAGTCAAAAACTAATCAATTTTTAACTAAACAACTCATAAAGGAATTACCCGTAGTTGAAACTAGCAGCAGGTGGACTGAAGAGAGCCAGGGAGCGATTTTGAGACCAGGTAGAGCGCGGAATTGAGATGAACGGATTAGTTGGAAGCAAGGAACTTAGTTTAACCGTCGAAAAAGGTACGTAGAAACCCTAATTTAGATTTTGGAGTAAAGGATTCGTATTTATAAGCAAGCAGGAGTCGGCATTCGTATGGGCTGAAGGAGTGAAGCTACAATGCCCAGAGCTGATAAACCGGCCCTTGTAGCAAATTTGAGGTTGAAGCCCATTACTAACGAGGGTATGCAGGTACTAATTTTGTAAGGGGGATTTTCACTTCAAGGACTTATTTGTGCAGGGTAATAAGTTTTAAGGACACTTCTTTTGAAAAATTAGTTTTAAGGACATTTTATAGAAAAAAGATAAAAGAATTTATCATTTTCAGTTATACAGAAATAATGATAAAAGAATTTATCATTTTTCTGTATAACTTAAAAGGATAAATGAATTTATAATTATGCTGTAAATTGTCCTTAAAACTAATTATTCAAAAGTACTGTCCTTAAAACTTATTACCCTGCAAGTAGAAGCCCTTTAACCTAATTTCCACTTTTGTAAAACGCTTGGAAATCATCCACAAAGCTGGAAGACCTGATAGCAAATTTTGTTTCGGGCACTGCAAATTTTGAACTACTATCCTTGTATCAATATTATCTATCTCAGGTTGTTATTGTTATGATAACGGTAACGGTGAATTTATCAGTCAATTTATAACACATGAATATTCATATAACATGCTTTATTATAGAAATTTTGAATCAATCAAACGATTAAGTTTAGGTAAATAATTTGGATCAACTAATGCTAACTGCGCTTATTTTATTTTCTATCGATGTCCTTTATTAACACTATAAATTGTATAATGAAACATTGTTATATTGCAAAACATGTCAATTTACCGACCTTTTTAGAAAAATGGTAATTTATCATTATCAGGGCAACGATTACCAATTTATCAGTATACCGGTAAATTAAACGGTAACAATAAGCAATTTTAAAATGCCGGTAAAAACGATACGGTAATGGTATTTACAAAATAACAACGGTAACAATTACCATAACAGCCCTAATATTATCAAAACGCGTATCATTGTGGATATCATGTTCTCAATATACAAATTCTTAGTACACAGATATAATAATGACCGTTGCGTTGGTATTGATAAATATCGTATCATTTGAAATCAAAATATTTGGTATTTTAAGTAAGACAATTTATATTTATACACCAAAAACCACCTAACATACAACGTTGTTCTACTAAGAAAATCTATGACAAAATTACCCTTCTTAACTGCACATTAGTCCTTTTCTTATCACACATCTAATTAAAACACTAAAATCAATGATATTTGACAAGATTTATACAGTTTTGATGAAGTTAATGAAACCTAAGATGTCAATTATGAAAACCGTTGGAAATGTTTTTGTTTATGAAGTGAATTTTTAAAAAAATTGAATAAAGTAGGTTTATGGTAATTTATTTATGAATATTATTATAATTGAGCCATTGCAAGTTTATAACGGTAATATATTCATGAATCGTTATTATATTTGAGGCGTTACACTTGCACAATGGTAATATATTTATATGACATTATTATTGAACCGTTACAAAAATTAATGGTATTACAATATTGTTTTAGATGAGAATAAACTAAAATCCATTAACATTTCATCACTTTAGTAACGTATGCAATTTCCATTTTTCCTATATAAATGATAGAGAGTCAGAAGAGAAATGGTTAGAATAAGAGACATTTTCCTTTTCTTGTTCCTTCCAACGACATTTGATTTAGCCCTTTCATAATATTCACCAAAATATCATATTCTTCAAGTAAATTTTGTTGAAGAACAAAGGGTAACTAAAACTTCTTTCATTTTACACGTTGGAGAAGATATTCTTTACCCTTCAAAGAAAAATATTCAAAGCGCAAACATGTTGATATTTTTTCAGATTAGAGAAACTGTTTTATCCTAGAGGCAGCGATGTTTTTTTCCATAACTGCTTTACTCTTCCGAGCAAACGTCGAAACATTTTAAGAGAGTGACAACGTATGCCGAAACGTCTTCAAATTGTTGGGAACAATGAACTTCGGCTGATTTGTATACGTTGTCACTCTTTTGAAGACGTTGCAGACAACAATGACTTCTGTTGCAACCATTGATGAAGCTGCACCGACCTCAATGTTTTAGGTCTCCCATGGTCACTTCTACGCCCTTCAAATTCAAGGGCCTCCATTTCAAGCGCTGGAGGCAAAAGATGAAATTTTTTCCGACGACGAGAAAGGTGTTTGCTACGCTCACTACAGAAAAGCCGACGATACCAAAGAAGCCTGCTGAAACCGACAACTTTCACAACTACGTACATTAATTCAAATGTGTTTAAATTTTTTATTCTAAAATTACAGTTGATTTTGATTAAATTAAGAATTAAAAAACAATCAAATAATTTACAATATTTATGCCAAAAATTAAAGTTAATTTTGTTGAATTTTAATAAATTTATTAATACGAATTCCTAGTTTTATGTAAATGAGTTTTTAAGATTTAAAGATAGAAGATGTAAAAAAAATGGTAATTTTGTAAAAGTTATGGTGCATGTAAATTAATTTTGGTGTCTGCTGGTTTATTTTATTTTTTAGTGTAGGTAAAAAATTACAGATGTGTAAATAGAATTAAACTTTATGTAATAGCTTATTGTTTTACTATACATTTTATATTACATAATAAATGACATCAATAAAAATGATAATGAAATACAATTAGTATCATTTAAACTAAATTTCACAACTAAGTTTGGTCACTTCCTTATAGTTTATTTGAATTATTAGTGAAATAAGAAGATATAAAATATAAAAGGGTGGGTAAAATACCTTTACAGCTAGCTATGAAAATATATTTCGTCTTCTTTACCATCATAAGTAGTAAATTAAGCATTGGTGTATCAAATGTATTAGTATAACGAAATGATCAAAAATTTGATCAGTGGGATGAGGTAATATGAACTTTATTGTTATCGTAACATTCTCAAACTAATGGGTGATACACTCCTTCTTTAGCCTAGTTTTGGATGTATCAAATGCAAAATTTGAATCAAAAGCAATAAAGTCCAATTCTACTAACACTTGGGAATTTTTATGTATTTGTTTGACATGTTCATTGCATTGGACGCTATATCCACTGCATCGATTTCCAAACCAAAATGAATATTCCTTCCTCACTCCCCACTTAAAGCACTTTGAATCCTACTTCAAAAATCCATTCCAAATAATCTGAAAATTCAAGCAATTACCCTTATTTGACTTTCAGTTATTTTCGCATTTAGGTTTAATTTAGCATTATTTATCGGATATTCTTTTTCATGAAATTTTTGACTATTTTGGAATTTTTTATTTTCCATGATCTCTCCATCAAAAGTAAATCGATCCATTACATTTTTTGAAACTTCCCTTTATGTTTTGTGCATATAAATGGATCTCCGACATTGAAGCACTAGACCTATAAAAGTTTATTTCAATACTTGATTAACAGTCCAACCCTCCTTCATCCGTTTTCTTCCTCTTCTCATAATTGTACATCGCTCTTTATCTTTCTATACTCTCCTCTTGTCAACCACTTTACTCTTATCTATGATGACTCGGAATTTTTGAGCATATAAAATTGGAATATTTAATTAATTTTAAATATTTAAAAGTTAATTTTTAACTTGAATTCAAATATCACTATTTATTTGATAATTAAATTATTGAATTAAATAATTTGAAGTTGGGTAAAATGTGGAATATGGAGTTTTAAGCTTATTAAAAATAATTTAAGGGTTTGTAAAATTTATATTGATAATATTGACGATAGTAAAAGTGTTGAAATTGAATTTGGAAGTGTTTTGTTAAGTTTTGAAATTTTATCGTTTAAATTGATATTTCAAAATAGCCTTCCGAGGCACAGTCTCAGAATTCGACGAAACTAGTTCCATTGGAACCGTAATATTGTATTATTATCGGGTTTTAAATTTCGTAGTGATCGGCGTTGTTGTGTGAGCGTACGATGTATAAACACGCTGAAAATTTAATCGATAATAGTCGATTTAAAAAGCTGTCTTCTCCATACGATCGAATTAGGACTCGAAACTTTTTCCTTTGCGTTCGAAATAGGGGTATAACATTATGAACGCCTAGCGGCATGCCTCTATAGGAATTCGAAATTGTAAGTTGCATTTCCGTGACAATTTGAATTTAAATTTAAATACGAGTAAATACTTTACTTGACTAGTCAAATTAATTTCACGTCAGCCCTTTTTCTAGTCTTTTCCAAAATACTGTAGCCAACTTTCTCCTGCACGCCACCTTCTTTTCACATCACGTCCCGTCTTTTACTTCACAGCCGAAATCAACAACCCCTTCACTCTCTTTTTCTTTCCAGCACAAATAAATCCATGGCCGAAGCCTCTTTCAATATATATATATATATCGAAGCCGAGTTTCTCCCTCTTCCTAGTTCGAATTTATTCGAACTCGCTTCGAACGATAGCCTCACGTGAGAATCGCGCTCGAGACCTCGACGGCGACGCGTGAGGAAATTAACAAATTAGGATTGCAGCGAGCCAGCGCTCGCGATTAACGATGGGTCGCTGCATTCGAGTTCGTTAGGGGGTCCATTCAAATCGAATCGAGTAGAGCAATCGAGTGTGGGGAGTTTGGGGTTACGACAGGCTTGGGGGCGGTGTACGATTGGGATCGAGATAGGGCGGAGGCCGGCAGGTCAAATGGGTCGCGATTTGAGATGAGCGACCGTGCGTCACTGGCATTGGGCAGGGGAAGGGTTCGAGCTGGAGGTTGTGAGTGAGCATGGTGGATCGTGAGGCATCAGCAGGTGAGGGTGTTTCGATCGATTTTGTTCTCTATTTATTCCAGTAACTAGTTAACTGATTATTTTAAAATTTTTGAACATTTAAAATGTAAAGTTGAAGTAGAAGAACGTTTAAAAGCAGTTTGTTTAATTAAGTGTATATATACAGAAAGATATAAAAAAATATAATAAAAATAAATATATAGAGACTTTGTTTTATATGTTGAAGAGTTCGTATCAAAATAAAATGTTTAGTCTATATAAATTGATTTTATAAGTGTGGGTTTCAAAGGAAATATGTATAAAGGTAAATTATCTATATAAAAGTATATATACATATTTTCACGTACTAGTTAGTTTTAAAATAATGTATTATGAAGATTAATTTATTAAATAAACTTATTTAATTATTTTAGCCACCAAAATATTTTAGTAAAAGGAAATTAAGTTAAAATTAAACTATTAGTTTAAAAGAACATTTGTTGGTTTAAATTAAATGAATAAATAACAATAAATTGTTCGATCAATACAAATATTAATAAATCATATAATTGTTTATTCAAGGTCAAACATCAGGAAAACCAAGGCAATATTGAAGTGGACTGCAAATAAAAAGCAAAGGTGAGTTAATCTCACTCATCTAGTTTAATTTAAATTTAAATAGTTAAATTTAAATAATTGGTTAAATGGTTGAATTGATTTGATGTGCTATCTTATAGTATATAATATATCTTGGAATGATTGATTTCCCGCATTATATAGCGGATGAGACCCTATGCGCCGCATAATAGCGGATGATATTATATTAATCCCATATACCGCGATATTCCACCTCGAAGTGGAATTGGTATTGTGCTAACATCTGTTGATGCAAGGAAACAGGTTGGAGGGATCCAACTGGATTCCTCAACATTTATTTAGATTATTTAATATTCTCTGTTATGATTATTTGAATATTCTATGATGAATTATATTGGAATATTGAATGCTATAGTTTGCTTGGATATATTTCGGTACATTAAGTTATCGAAATATATAGAATTGGATTTTTGAAAAGAAAATAAAGAGCGAATTTTTAAGTAAAATAAATATGGAAAATTTGAATAAATTGAAGGATAAATTGGAAAAGAATAAAATTGATTTTTAAATTCTAATAAATAAATTTCGAGTATGGAAAGGGGGTTTTGAATAAATAGAAAAATAATGAATTTTAAACCTTAAGTGACATTATTTAAAGGAATAAAGAATTTATTTTAAAATCAAAGTTTTTAAATTTATTGAAATAGATAAAGAAGGAATTTATTTCAAAATGGAGTAAATTGGAAATCAATTTGGAAATTGATTCAAGTGTTTGAAATTGAAAATTTAAAGGACAATGTGACTATGGAATTTATAAACTGGGTTATAAAAGTGAAGTTATATATGTGTGGATATTTAAAGAATAACTTCACAATGGGAATGCATTAAGGGAATGAGAAAATTTGTTTAAAAACAAATAGTGATTTATTTTTAAAGGATGTGAAGAGAAGTATATTTCCCTGGATAACCAAGTAAGTTTTCAAAGTAAATTTTTTAAATATAAGTTAAAAGCTTTAATGTTGCTTTAAAAAGCATGTTCTAGAAAATTTATTTATTTTTCTAAATATTTAAATTCTAAAGTAAGTATTTTTCAAATCTATTATAGTAATAATTATTTAAAGGTAACGTGGTATTTTGTTTTAGAGGATAAAATGTAGTTTTATATTTATTAGGTAACATCATTTTCAAATATTCCTATAGTATATATATTTTTAATAAAGTATTGAAGTAGTTTCATTTTAAATATTCTTAAAGTATATATATTGAATAAGTATTAAAGTAATTTTTATTTTTAAATGATTTAAAGGATATTTTATAATAAAGATTTTTAAATTATTTTTAAAATCTAAAGCTTTGTACTTGGTGTTCAGTGGAAATAAATATTTGAAAAATTATTTTTATGAGAAAGGTATGGTTTGAAACTGTTTTCAAAGGGTTGAAAATAGAAATATATCTTGTGAAGATATTTTGAGATAAATAAATAATTTGGAAAATTATTTATTTTATGATGGATGTTTGTGAATGTTATTTGATAGTTAAATAACCGGCTATCAATTTTGGACAATGTGCACATCGTTTTGAAGAGACCGGGATCGAGATTAATTTCTCGAAAACCACTTCGATCCGGTTTATACGTTTTCGTGGAAAAACGAGTTTGGATTCGAAATGGAGCAGTGAAGTGCAAGGGCTAGTCGCTACTAATCCTAAGGATATTTCCAAAATGGATGTAGTAGGAATAGTGCCTTCGGTTCCTTTCGAACCCGGGACAGACTTGTATGGATGAATGCTTTAAGAACATCATCAAGTGGACGATGAGCATTCTAAGTGAAACATTCTAAAAGGTAATGCTTAGCCTCAAGCCTCATCAACCGGGAATGACTGAAATTCAGGGGTTATACAGCAAGGCTAGGTGGGCAGCACCCACTTCAGGTGAAGTTGTCCCTATCTAGATGTCCCTTTTTATTTCGGCTTAGTGGTGCGGTTGCTGATCACAACCGTGGGGTGATCTTGCTCGGGATTATCCAGTAAGGGATAGTCTTGGTCTTGTGTTGCAGGGGTCGGGAGTGATCCTCGGTACAGTGATCTAGGCCACGTACCGTGACAGGTGGTACCCAGTGCCTAGTCATTAGTTGGAAATCCATTCTCCCTACGCGCCTTTTACGATATTTGTTTGTATTACCCACGATTGTGGCTAGTAGCTGGAATTTAATAGATGTAACAATTTTGGCTATTTTAATAAGTATTTGTAAATAGACCCTATTATAATATCAGAGGATTTTAATAAAAAGCGTTTTAGCTATCATGAGGTAAAAACCCGACATGTTTATTTGTGGCGTGGTCTTACGAGATACTTTTGTTTTCAAAGGATTTTTGAAACTTTAATAATAAATTTGAGTGTGATTTCTCACGCTGGAATTCCAGACTGACTCGGGTGTTATTTAACTGTAATGCTTGGGTCAGACCGAGTATTATAGGATACAGGGTATGATGTTGTGGAGCTCAGGAGACGAGCTGGATGGTGATACGTACTTCCGTACTTGATTATTATTCCGCTGTGTATCCAGTTGTATGTTATTGATGTTGTTGAACTCTAATGATGTATGTATAAACAGATATAGTTTTCTTTGTGTAAAAATCATTTATTATCTATTATATTTTATTCCGCTGCGATAGTTAGATTCTAATGTTGTTTTCTATTTTCTTCTACTACTTCTTCTTCTTTAACCTAAATGGTTCGTATTTCCGTTCATCTTGAGTTGATTGATGTAGAATAGTATTGACTCAAGGGGTACGAATTTACGGATCGTTACAGTTGGTATCAGGACTGAAGGTTAAGCGAGAACCTTGGCTCAGGTGGGGATTACTCATTTAAATAGAGTCCATAGTACTCTAGAATGAGCTTGAGCGTATTAATAGATATGAGCACGTATTTGTTAGTGAATATAAAATTATTTTATATTGTGTTGACTTATCGGTTGAGTGTTTATGTATTCTGGTCGATCTATGGGACGCCATGTCATCGATAGGGGTTTCTAAACTCTTAAACAAGATAAACCGACACAGTATTGTTTTAAATAGGGTAAATGAAATAATTTTACCCAAGTTATTTTCATATATAAAGGGAATAATTTTTCATAAATTATTATACTTATATGGATGCTTGGTTGTTAGGAATGATGATATTAAATTATTATCATCAATGTGTAAAATTTAATAAGATATTGAAAATATAACTAAAGCTAAGGAATAAATTCATATACAAAGGAAATTTGTAAATGTAAACTATAAATGTGAATTATAGTATACTTAATAGTTAAAATAAGATAAAATTCCAAAGTAATATTTGGATATAAATTTAAAGGATTTGGAATTTGAAAATCTGGAGAGATTTGGAATTTAAAAATATTTGAAGGGATTTTAGAAAGATAAAAGCATTGAACTCTTTTCGGTCGCTGGAAAATAATTTCGATGATGGATGTTTGTGAATGTTATTTGATATTAAATAACCGACTATCAATATTAGACAATGCGCTGATCGTTTTGAAGAGACCGGGATCATGATTAATTTCTCGAAAACCACTTTGATCCGGTTTATACATTTTCGTGGAAAAACGAGTTTGGATTCGAAGATGGAGCAGTGAAGTGCAAGGGCTAGTCGCTACTAATCCTAAGGATATTTCCAAAATTGATGTAGTAGGAATAGTGCCTTTGGTTCCGTTCGAACCCGGGACGGACTTGTATGGATGAATGCTTTTAGAACATCATCTAGTGGACAATGAGCATTCTAAGTGAAACGTTCTAAAAGGTAACGCTTAGCCTCAAGCCTCATCAACCGGGAATGACTGAAAATCAGGGGTTATGCAGCAAGGCTAGGTGGGTAGCACCCACTTCAGGGTGAAGTCATCCCTGTCTAGATGTCCCTTTTTATTTCGGCTTAGTGGTGCGGTTGCTGATCACACCGTGGGGTGATCTTACTCGGGATTATCCAGTAAGGGATAGTCCCGGTCTTGTGTTGCAGGGGTCGGGAGTGATCCTCGGTACAGTGATCTAGGCCACGTACCGTGATAGGTGGTACCCCAGTGCCTAATCATTAGTTGGAAATCCATTCTCCCTACGTGCCTTTTACGAGTTTTGTTTGTATTACCTACGACTGTGTCTAGTAGCTGGAATTTAATAGATGTAACAATTTTGGCTATTTCAATAAGTATTTGTAAATAGACCATATTATAATATCAGAGGATTTTTATAAAAAGTGTTTTAGCTATCGTGAGGTAAAAACCCGACATGTTTATTTGTGGTGTGGTCTTACGAGATGCTTTTGTTTTCAAAGGATTTTTGAAACTTTAATAATCAATTTGAGTGTGATTTCTCACGCTGGAATTCCAGATTGACTCGGGTGTTATTTAACTGTAATGCTTGGGTCAGACCGAGTATTATAGGATACAGGGTATGATGCTGTGGAGCTCAGGAGACGAGCTGGATGGTGATACGTACTTCCGTACTTGATTATTATTCCGTTGTGTATCCAATTGTATGTTATTGATGTTGTTGAACTCTGATGATGTATGTATAAACAGATATAGTTTTCTTTATGTAAAGATCATTTATTATCCATTATATTTTATTCCGCTGCGATGTTTAGATTCTGATGTTGTTTTCTATTTTCTTCTTCTACTTCTTCTTCTTTAACCCGAACAGTTCGTATTTCCGTTCATCTTGAGTTGATTGATGTAGAATAGTGTTGACTCAAGGGGTACAGATTTGCGGGTCGTTACAGTTGGTATCAGAGCTTAAGTTTATGCAATAACCTTGGCTCTGGTGGGGATTACTCATTTAAATAGAGTCCATAGTACTCTAGAATGAGATTGAGCATATTAATAGTTATGAGCGCGTATTTGTTAGTGAATATAAAATTGTTTTATATTGTGTTGACTTATCGGTTGATTGTTTATGGATTCTGGTCGATATATGGGAACTGTTAAACAAGATAAACCGACACGGTATTATTTTAAATAGGGTAAATGAAATAATTTTACCCAAGTTATTTTCATATATAAAGGGAATAATTTTTCATAAATTATTATAGTTATATGGATGCTTGGTTGTTAGGAATGATGATATTAAATTATTATCATTAATGTGTAAAATTTAATAAGATATTGAAGATATAACTAAAGCAAAGGAATAAATTCATATACAAAGGAAATTTGTAAATGTAAACTATAAATGCGAATTATAGTATAATTAATATTTAAATAAGATAAAATTCCAAAGTAATGTTTGGATATAAATTTAAAGGATTTGAAATTTTAAAATCTGGAGAGATTTGGAATTTAAAAATATTTGAAGGGATTTTAGAAAGATAAAAGCATTGAACTCTTTTCCGTCGTTGGAAAATAATTCCGATGATGATCGCGACATCATCGGTGTTCATTTTCAAATTTCCAAGAGGGGGATTGCTACCTGAATGTTTTGGATTAATGTTTGTTTGTGAAATTTGGTTTGATTTTGAAAATGCAGAGGAATAGTTTGGTTTAGATATATATGTTTTCAAAATTTAATTTTGAACATTTTAGCAATGAGTTTAAACGTGTAAGCAAAAGGGAATTGAAACTGAATGTTGAACTTAAGTTTGAATGGAAAAATTGTTAAGTTGGGCTAAATAAAACAAAGTTTGAGATTAAAATTAGTAAGTAACTGAATGATTTATATGGTATGCAACTAAAGTGAAATTTGAATATTGGATAATGTTTGATTTAAAATTGTGTAAAATAAAGTGCAGAATTAGTTCAAATGGACTAAAAATAATTAATGTTTGGAAATTAAATTTATTGGTTGAAAATGAATTTGTGAATGAATATTAATAAGTGGGTAGCTTATAAAAATTTAAAAGGGAAATAAATAAGCCGGAATAAAAGTATTGGTATTCTAGAAATGAAAAAAAAATCAAGTATGGGATTATAAATTGAAAGTGTGGTCGAATGAAATTGAATTGGATTAAAATAGATTTGGTGAGAGTTGTAAACAAATCCAATTCAAGCATAAATTGAATGACCTTATTACTAATAAATTCAATAATGAATTATTAATGTGAATTAAAATTTAAAAATGGATAATAGCATAAACTAATCGAATAAATTAGTAAAATGGTTGGGATTTGATCAAAGGAAAAATCAAATCAAGGATTTAAACTGGAAGTTGGTAGAATAAAATAAACTTAAGTTATTAGGTGGAATAGTATGAAGAAGATAAATAACTTAAGTAAATTATGAGATGGTTATTTAATATATTGGTTGTCGAATTTAATAAAATGGTTTGGAATCAAACTTTTTGGAAATGAAAGAAAATGCAATAAAAAGATTGTGAATAAATCAAAATGGGATGGAATCAAGTGTAAATTGAGTTGGAATCAATTTAAATGGTTAAAAAGCTTAAGTAATTATTTATTCACATTAATATCGTCGAATTGCATAAGAAAATGGGTCGTTTGATGTAAACGGGATTAGATAAAATCCTATGAGTTATTAGAAATGAAATAGGATGAAATCAATGAGAATGAATATGAGTTTGTTTTGCTTAGAATGAATTAGATATAAGCGTGTAAGTTGTAAATCACTTAAACTGAATGGAATGGTTTGGAAATTGGTTGTAAGCAATTGTAATAAGTGTCGGAACCTTATATGTGCTTATGGAAATTTTACAACGTGCATTATATGTGAAATTTATGTGTTAGCTATTGAAAGTAAGTGAAATGTTAATAAATTTCATATATTTAGTACTTATATGTTTGAATTGAGTAAGTACAGGTACCGGGAAGCCGTTTGGCTGGATTTGATCACGCAAAATGCTAAAATAACAAGCCGCTTGCTTAAAATGCTAAACAAAGGTACGGCTACGCAATAAAAATAGGAAATATGAACTGTTTTTGTTTTTCCAACCGGGTGGGTCGATGTATATCTCTTTTTAAATTGCAAAAGCTCCTCCGTACAAAGGAGACTGCCAAAAATTTTCGAAAATTTTGGGAGTTGGAAATTTTTTTGAAAATTTTGTGAAAATTTTAGTTAACAATAAAACGATTTTAAATTGGAAATTGAAATAAATTAGTAGATGAAACTAATTTAAAATATTGATATGAATCAGTATAGATGGAAGATAAAATCCAATATTCAGAGTTGAAGATAAATTAAATTCATATGGAGATGGGAGAACCAATTTGAATAGGAATAGATATAAACTAAAGTGGTGAAATAAAAATAAATATTTAAAGTGTATAAAATATTTATATTAAACTTAAGAAATGAATGGTGAATAAGTAAGTTTGGTATTGGAAATATACTAAGTAAATTTTGAATAGGGATTAAGTAAAGTTGTGATCTAGGCCACGTACCGTGACAGGTGGTACCCCAGTGCCTAGTCATTAGTTGGAAATCCATTCTCCCTACGCACCTTTTACGAGTTTTGTTTTTATTACCCACGACTGTGGCTAGTAGCTGGAATTTGTTAGTCCGTGAGATGATGGTTTTGATGACAACAACCTTAGAATAGATTATAAAATATAAATACTAACATTATAAGTTTAGATATATATATATATATATATATATATATATATATATGTATGTATATGTATATGCAGGATTTAACCATGCAGGTACTAAAAATGAAGACTGTACAGTATAGAGATTCAAGATATAAAGATAAAATATCGAGATAGAAGACTCATGAGTATCGAGACTATCAAGAGTTCAAGATTTCAAGGATAAGTATTTATTATTATTATTATTATTATTATTATTATTATTAGGAATTTTTGTTAAAACTCGTAGAAAAGCACTGGGCATCTTAAAATCCAATTCATTCGTGGAATGGAATACTCTTCGAGCCCGTTAAAGGGATGGAACCCTCAGTAGGATGGAACCTACGAAAATCTAGTGGGACATTGTTTTGTATCCACTAATTTTAATTCAAAATTTTTTACAAAATTGTCTTGTTTTCAAAATAATTTCCAAAACTTTCCTTTTAAAAGATTCAAAACCCTCGATCCTGATTTTAAATAATTTTAGCTTTAAAAACATCTTTATTTTCAAAGTCAAATTACTCCTGATTCTAAACTATCTTTTTTAATAGTATATTTAACTTTTAATATTTATACTTAGATTTAAATATAAAATTATGGTTAAATTCTATATATATTATTCTTTATATTTACTTATGAATTTCAACTATAGTCAAGTATATTTATAAAGTTTAATTTAGTTTTTATATAAGATAAAGGTTATTTTCAAAGAAATTCAAAGCATCATAAAAAGCTTTGGGATGTCGACATGCCTATGGCTACCATATCGACAAGGTGATAGTTTGATTCAAAAATTCAAATTTCAAAAGAAGTGTCTATTTGCCATAACTCTTCATGAATGGACATGGTTGTTGTTCTTCTATAAATAGGGGTCGGTTTCAATGAATTTTTAATCACTTTTTTCTGGTTTTCACTCATCTTCTTCTTCCTCTTTTCTTAATACATATTCTTATCATTACTCTACCGAAATCAACATTGAATCATACTCGATTACTTCAAGTTCGATTCTCTATCACTATCTCTACAAGATTCTCGGTGCTATTCAGAGTTATAGACTTCTTTTAATCTATTAAGCGAGAAAAGGTGTGATTGTAGCCTTGGAAATCAATCAAAAGGGAAAAGGTGTGATTGTAGCCTTGGTAAATCAATTGGGTTGACTTGTGGCCCGAAAATCAAGTATCTCTACCCAGAGGATCGAAATTCTAGAGGGTGTACCTCGTAGCCTTGAAACCGAGGGTGTAATTGTACAATTGCTTTTGAAAGCAAATCCGAACTTGTGTTGCGGGGCTGGATGTAGGGTAACTCCGAACCAGTATAAAATCCGATGTGTTATTTCCTTTACTGCTTTTATTTTATTTCTGCATCTGTGATTGTTTCTGTGATCATATCTGTGCCTGTATATTGCATACTTTTAAAAAGATTTAGTAATTCTTTATTAACACTATTCACCCTTCCTCTAGTGTTAATCTTAGCCTTAAGATCCGTAATCCGCATTTCTCACAATTGGTATCAGAGCAAGGTTTTCAAAGTTTCATAATCTGATTTTTGAAAAGTTTTTTTAAATGGCTATATTCGTTAATACTAATTTAGAAATATACAAATCATCATTGTTTCATGAGTCTGCATATAATCAATATTCAAATTCAAGTTATCTACCAAAATTGTTTGATGTGCAGGAATCATGCTTTATGGGTGTTGAGGAATCAATCCACAACGGACAAATTATGCAGATCAGAAAGAACAAATGGATACTTGATAGTGGATGTTCTAGACACATGACTGGCAATATATGAATGATATAATATACAAAGATGGAGGATTGGTTAACTTTGGAGACAATTCAAAAGGATATGTGATTGGCATCGGCAGAATTGGTAATTCTAAAACTCCTTCTATTACTAATGTTTTGCTAGTTAAGAATCTGAAGCATAATCTGGTCAACTATGTGATAAAGGTTATAAAATTAAAATTGAAAAAGATAAATGTCACATTGAAGATAATAATTCAACCATTATATTTGAGGGAGTCCGGAAAAAGAATATATATATATATATTCTTAGTATGAAAGTTTCAAATGATAACCTGTGTCTGTTGGCAAATATAAGTGACCCTTGGATTTGGCACAAGAGATTTGGGCATTTTAATTTCAAACTCTTATCTAGACTCTCAAAACATGATCTAGTAAGAGGTCTCCCTAAAATGAATTTTAAAGTAGATAGTTTATGTGATGCTTGTCAATTAGGAAAACTTAGAAAAAATTCTTTTAAGTTAAAAGATATGATTTCAACTTCAAAATCTCTTGAATTACTTCATCTTGAATTATTTGGTCCATCTCAAATTCTATCAATAAATCATAGTAAATATGTCTTTGCAATTGTAGATGATTATTCTAGAGTTACATGGACAATATTTTTGAAACATAAAAGTGATACTTTTGAATGTTTTAAGACATTTTCAAAAAGAATTCAAAATCAATTTTCTCTAAAAATTATAACTATTCAAAGTGATCACGGTGGTGAATTTGAAAATGAAAAGTTTGAGGAATTCTGCAATAAAAAGGGAATAGCTCACAATTTTTCATTTCCGAGAACTCCAGAACAAAACGGAGTGTAGAACGTAAAAATACGACGATTCAAGAGTGTGTGAGAACTATGCTTACAGATAGTAATTTACCAAAGAATTTTTGGGCAGAAGCAGTTGCTACCGCCTGTTATATTTTGAATAGAACTTTAATTAGACCTCTAACCGATAAGACATCTTATGAACTTCTTTATTCAAAGAAACCTAAGGTATCTTATTTCAGAATTTTTGGAAGTAAATGCTTTATTTTAAATACAAAAGATAATTTGGATAAATTTGATCCTAAATCCGACAAAGGTATCTTTATCGGATATTCTAATAGAAGTAAAGCATACAGAATGTTTAATTTAGAAACTAATACCATTGAAGAAACAATGCATGTTTCATTTGATGAAAATTTCAAAATTTTTGAAGATACAAATGATGAAGAGGATTTAATCACTCAAAATCAAGAACCTATTGAAACTAATAATGAAATTAATCATCCTAATAAAAGGACAAAACTTTTAAAAGATCATCCTATAGAAAATATACTTGGAGATATGCAATCTGTTGTTAAAACTAGAAATCAACTAAGTCAAATGAGTAATGTAGTTTTTATATCAACTATTGAACCCAAAAATCCAAAAGAAGCATCAACTGATGATTCATGGATTTTGGCTATACAAGAAGAATTAAATCAATCATACTAGAAATGATGTTTGGGAACTTGTTCCTAGACCATAAAATAAAACTATAATTGGAACTAAATAGGTTTATAAAAATAAAATGAATGAACAAGGAGAGGTAGTTAGAAATAAAGCTCGATTAGTCGCTCAAGATTATTGTCAAGAAGAAGGAATAGATTTTGATGAAACCTTTGCTCCCGTAGCAAGATTAGAAGCCATTAGGATTCTACTTGCTTTCGCAAATCATAATAATTTCAAATTATTTCAAATGGATGTTAAAAGTGCATTTTTAAATGGATTTGTAAAAGTAGAAGTATATGTCGAACAACCACCACTTTTTGAAAATGATAAATTACCAAATCATGTTTACAAACTTAAAAAATCATTATATGGTCTAAAACAAGCTCCTAGAGCCTAGTATGATAGACTAAGATCTTATTTATTGCAATCTAATTTTGAAATTGGTAAAGTAGATAATACTCTTTTTATTAAAAGAAATAAAAATGATATTAAACTAGTACAAGTTTACGTAGATGATATCATTTTTGGTTCAACTAATTTTGAAATGAATAAAGAATTTTCTGAAATAATGAAAAAAGAATTTGAGATGAGTCATATAGGTGAATTAAATTTCTTTTTACGATTACAAATAAAACAATTAGATAATGGTATCTTTATTAGTCAAGAAAAATATGCTAAAGACCTAATTAGTAAATTTGGATTGACCACTGCGAGTGGAAAACCCACTCCCATGGCAACCAATGAGTACCTTGGTAAAGAAGATCTCTCGAAAGATATAGATCAAAAATTATGTAGAGGAATGATTGGCTCATTACTCTATATTACTGCTAGTAGACCTGATATCATACATAGTATCTATCTCTGTGCCAGATATCAATCCTAACCTAAAGAGACTCACTTAAAAGCCGTAAAACGAATCATAAGATATGTTAAACACACGTCTGATTATGGTTTATTCTACCCTAAAAATTATTCTTTTGACTTAATATGTTACTGTGATGCTGATTATGCTGGTTGCAAATCAGACCGAAAAAGTACAAGTGGGACTTGTCATTTTTTGGGGCATTCTCTGATTTCTTGGCTTGGTAAAAAGCAAAACACGGTTTCTTTATCAACAACTAAAGCAGAGTATATTTCTGCCGCTTTGGCTTGTTCTCAAGTAATATATATACAACAAACCTTAAAAGATTTTGGTTTAAAATTTTCAAAATCACCAATTTATTGTGACAATACGAGTGCGATAAATTTATCCAAAAATACTACTCAACATGCTCGAACTAAACATATTGACATCAGACATCATTTTCTCGAAGATAATATAAGTAAGGAAGTAGTTACTCTCGATTATATCAATTCTGAGAATCAAATTGCTGATATCTTAGCAAAACCCTTAAATGAATCAATATTTACTAAACTAAGAAGAGAATTAAGTATTTGTTCTATAACTGAAATATAAAATATAAATAACAAGCATAACTAAGAATTAATATTAAAATAATTCACATGCAACGTTTTTAAATTTTGAAATTTTTCCCACCAAAATTCAAAAAAATTAGTTATATATTCTTCTCTATTTCGAATTTTTGTTCATTCTCTCTGTTTCTCTTCATTCTCTCTTATGAAATAAATAAAATCATGGCTTCATCCTCAAAATCAAACATGAAATCAACTTTCTTATTTCCCTCTCCTACTTCTGGTCCATTCCAATGCACTACTCTCGCTCGTGTGACTAAAATGGAAGAATCTATGAAGGATGTTCTTCAGATATTGACTGGAATTCAAGTAACTCAAATTTGTATGGCAAAGGAACAGGAAAGGCAAGGCAAGATTCTTAGGAATTTGCAAAAATTCCTAATGGACAACCAGGCCAACCCTATCTTGATCGATGAAGACACTTCACTCAATCAAGAACAAGAGGCCAGCGATGAAGAAGAAGAAGAAGAACCCATGGAAGAAGCACACGAGGAGTATGATGACCAGGTAGTGTGTGTTGGAGAAGTATGTTTCGACAAAAATGGAAATCTTATCGAACAACGTGGAAATTTCTGTTTCCACTATCCAAACTGTTCGATTCATAGATCTCCTAAGTTCAGAAACACACATTAGTTTCTTTTCTTTCCTTCCGTTGTTGTTTGTGTTTTTGTGTTTTCAAACGCAAATGTAAATATAACCATATACGTAATAAATAACTCGTGTCCTTATATGTGTTTTTATTATAAGTGTTATTGTGAATCCTTAGTTAGGATAGTTAAGAGTTTAGGACTATGTTTTAGTATTAGACTTAAGTTTTGATTATTTATGATAACACTATCATTATAATCACATGTGATAGAATAATAGTTTTAGGGGGAGTTATATAGTTTGAAGTTATCTCGTTTAGTTAGAGTTTTTGTTGATAACAAAGGGGGAGAAATATAAAATAGGATAGTTAGGTATAGATTAAGGGGGAGTTGTTAGTTTTAGGGGGAGTTATTAGGATAGAAATAATATTGTATAAACAAAGGTTGTCAACATCAAAAAGGGGGAGATTGTTAGTCCGTGAGATGATGGTTTTGATGACAAAAACCTTAGAATAGATTACAAAATATAAATACTAACATTATAAGTTTAGATATATATATGTATATGCAGGATTTAACCATGCAGGTACTAAAAATGAAGACTGTACAGTATAGAGATTCAAGATATAAAGATAAAATATCGAGATAGAAGACTCATGAGTATCGAGACTATCAAGACTTCAAGATTTCAAGGATAAGTAGTTATTATTATTATTATTAGGAATTTTTGTTAAAACTCGTAGAAAAGCACCGGCATCTTAAAATCCAATTTATTCATGGAATGGAATCCACTTCGAGCCTGTAAAAGGGATGGAACCATAAGTAGGATGGAACCCTAAGTAGGATGGAACCTACGAAAATCTAGTGGGGCATTGTTTTGTATCCACTAATTTTAATTCAAAAGATTTTACAAAATTATCTTGTTTTCAAAATGATTTCAAAAACTTTCCTTTTAAAAGATTCAAAACCCTCGATCCTGATTTTAAATAATTTTAGCTTTAAAAACATCTTTATTTTCAAAGTCAAATTACTCCTGATTCTAACTATCTTTTTTAATAATATATTTAACTTTTAATATTTATACTTAGATTTAAATATAAAATTATGGTTAAATTCTATATATATTATTCTTTATATTTACTTATGAATTTCAACTATAGTCAAGTATATTTATAAAGTTTAATTTAGTTTTTATATAAGATAAAGGTTATTTTCAAAGAAATTCAAAACATCATAAAAAGCTTGGGATGTCGACATGCCTATGGGTGCCATGTCGACATGGTGACAATTTGATTCAAAAATTCAAATTTCAAAAGAAGTGTCTATTCGCCATAACTCTTCATGAATGGACATGGCTGTTGTTTTTCCATAAATATGGGTCAGTTTCAACGAATTTTTAATCGCTTTTTTTGGTTTTTACTCGTCTTCTTCTTCCTCTTTTCTTAATATATATTCTTATAATTACTCTGCCGAAATCAACATTGAATCATACTCGATTACTTCTAGTTCGATTCTCTATCACTATCTCTACAAGATTCTCGGTGCTATTTAGAGTTATAGACTTCTTTGTAATCTATTAAGCGAGTAAAGGTGTGACCGTAGCCTTGGAAATCAATCAAAAGGGAAAAGGTGTGATTGTAGCCTTGGTAAATCAATTGGGTAAACTTGTGGCCCGGAAATCATGTATCTCTACCCAAAGGATCGAAATTCTGGAGGGTGTACCTCGTAGCCTTGAAACCGAGGGTGTAATTGTACAATTGCTTTTGAAAGGAAATCCGTACTTGTGTTGCGGGACTGGATGTAGGGTAACTCCGAACCAGTATAAAATCCGGTGTGTTCTTCTCTTTACTGCTTTTATTTTATTTCTGCATCTGTGATTGTTTCTATGATCATATATGTGTCTGTATATTGCATACTTTTGTATCTAAATTAACATAAATTAAAAAGATTTAGTAATTCTTTATTAACACTATTCACCCCCCTCCCCTCTAGTGTTAATCTTAGCCTTAAGATCCATAATCCGCATTTCTCACAGAATTTAATAGATGTAACAATTTCGGCTATTTTAATAAGTATTTCTAAATAGACCCTATTATAATATTAGAGATTAATAAAAAGTGTTTTAGTTATCGTAAGGTAAAAACCCGACATGTTTATTTGTGGCGTGGTCTTACGAGATGTTTTTGTTTTCAAAGGATTTTTGAAACTTTAATAATCAATTTGAGTGTGATTTCTCACGCTGGAATTCCAGACTGACTCGGGTGTTATTTAACTGTAATGCTCGGGTCAGACCGAGTATTATAGGATACGGGGTATGATGCTGTGGAGCTCAGGAGACGAGCTGGATGGCGATACGTACTTCCGTACTAGATTATTATTCCGCTGTGTATCCAGTTGTATGTTATTGATGTTGTTGAACTCTGATGATGCACATATAAACAGATATAGTTTTCTTTGTGTAAAGATCATTTATTATCTATTATATTTTATTCCGCTGCGATGGTTAGATTCTGATGTTGTTTTCTATTTTCTTCTTCTACCTCTTCTTCTTTAACCCAAATGCTTCGTATTTCCGTCCATCTTGAGTTGATTGATGCAAAATAGTATTGACTCAAGGGGTACGGATTTGCGGATCGTTACGTTATCCCTTTTTCTTAACCCTAGTTTTTATATTCTCTACTTATCTTCTCCCTTTGCAACCCTGCCTCCTGCCTAATTTTTCTTGTCTCGAACTCCACAGCTCTCATCCTCGGAACTTCCTCAGTGAGATAAACATTATTTACTCCCCTACCTAGCTAATCAACTCATTCCCTTTACATCGCTTAACCCGTCGTTAAAGGCTTCTACCTTCTCTTCCCTTCCATGTCCGAAATTCTGGTACCACTAGCCCGCTTGAGGGTAATTCGGTTTTGACTAAGGTAGTGATTATGTGCTTTAGTTTCATGGCTTTGTGCTGATCCTATTTAGCTTATGGCGTGGGTAATTTGTGTACGACCGTTTGGTTCTCTGTTATTGGTGTTGTGGTTTTGTTTCCCTTGTAGTTAGACAGTTCTATTTTACTTTTTTGGTCACTAATGGATCAAATTTTATTGGATCTGTTTATGAGATGTTAGGGGTCGGATTATGTTTGTTTTGTTATTGGATTTTCTTATAGCTTTTCTTTTGTATTCTGGCAATGGATCTTGATAGTCAGCTGGGGAGTCTTAGGTTTTTTGTTGCTGTAGTTTTGACGATGTAGCTCGGGAACTTGTTTTCCTTGATACCTTGCCTTCTCTTTCTTCACTTAGCCCTACTCCTAGCAGCTGCAATGCAGTTGATGTGAGTAGTCAGTCCCGTGTTGTATGTTGTGCTTCATGGGCGTCATGGTAGAAGGTTTTATGGTTCATGGTGTTTCGGTTGTTGCAACCTCAATGGATTTCAATAGCCCTACGCTTGGTTTGCTTGGTGCTCTTGGCTTGTATTTCGATAGTGTGGAATTAGTTGAAGCTCCGTTTCACTTTAAAACTGTTATGATTTTTTGGCATTGTTGTTCTTCATTTTGAACGTGTTTTGAATGTCATTGTGGTAGTTATATTGGTAAGCTAGATATTTAATGCGTCACTTGGTTTGTAATTTGGTATTTAATTTGGGTGAGTGACATTATGTCTTGGAGATGTTTGAGTTAGTGAGTTTGGTGATTGAATGAGAGATTTCCATGTGAAACTTTGCATGAGCCATAATGCTCTAAGGTTTATAGTTGTTGAGACGTCTTTGTCTCGCACCTATGATAATTATTGTAAAGTGGTACAACCACTATAATACTTTGTATTTCCTATCAAAAGGATATAGTTTTTTCAAAATACTGCGAGTAGTTATAAATTTCTTAAAATTAAAGTCCATACATTCACACGCATACATACGTACATACATACATAGATTTAAAATTCAAAAAACTAAATTTTTTTTGAAACCAATATTGATTTTTGAAAATATGAAACCAAAAAAATATTTATAAGATTCGAAAATTTAAAACATAGGTGTGTATGTGTGTGATTTAAAACATACACACATACACACGCATGCCTACGAGTACATGTAAACATACGACAGACGTGTGCATAAGAAAATGTGACAAAGGTGGAAACAAGTTTTAAAGATTTTTTGCTACTTCATTTCTTATCTGTTTTTTCATAAGTGAATCATTTCAATATTGGTACATAAATCACTAGTATAAGGGTTATCCCCAAACAGAAAGTTTGATGCATCAATATTGAGGTAGTATAACATCTGTAGCGAAAGGTGTAGTAGTTTAATTATAAAGCAGAAGATAGTTCAAGTTTTACATTCATAATATATTATATTCCTAGTGTATTATTATGTGAGACTATTTTTCTTTCTTGCAACAAAAAGTAGTCCATGAGAATTTATATGTTGGTAACAATTTCAGTGACAAATCTTAATAGATGAGCACTTTGCATGTCTTGGTGCGCATTTGATTCCATGAATCTAGGATATTCTTGTAGGACTTCGCATTGTTAGTCCCAATTACTATAAGTTCAAGGTGGTATCTATCTTACTTCCTTTTTGCTATTTGATTTTCCAGCCATGGACCTTACTCATAGGTAATCTCACTAGAGTTCTATCTTTTGTGCGTTAGCCATTAATTTTTATATTACTCTACAACATTAACCATGCATTTATATTATTATTTGGGCTCAAGCAGTAGCAAATGATGTACGATATTTATTATTGAAAGAAGCACGTGACGATGAAGGGTGAGTGTGAAATCATTGAAAAGAAATGCCAGCTGTGTTTCTAATAGAAATCCAAACCATTTACTATTATGTTTACAAAAATCAACCATGCACAACAATCAATCTCAGTGACATTAATATTTCTTTAAGTTTCCTATATTTCTCTACATGATCCATAATTATTTCATAAACAATGTAAAACAAAGTGAGGATCTTAGAGGCAAAGACAACAATATCGATGCACCATCCTTTTATTTATAAATAATGATAAATCTTTATCTCAAAATCTTTATATTATACATAAAAAAATTGTACATGCATAGAAAGATGTGGAAAATAATGTAACTTTGAAAGCATTTAAGCAGAAAATCAAAAGAGAAAAGCTATTTTTTTCTAAATAACATATTTATAAGGATAATACCAACTCAAAGCTACAATCACCAAAGTTAAACACATTCCATCAAAATAAGCAATAATTGAAGAAAATATAACTTACCTATCAGCTAAGGTAGATGGACTTTTCCTAATTGAGTTATACGTGAAAATGGTACTAGTTAATATTTGTGTGTATCGGGAATTTAGGCACACTTTAAGCTATCTGATCATTTGTATTTAGGTTTAACTTAGTTAAACCTTTTCTTATATATTAATTTAAGCTAAATTTGAATGCAGACGCTACATGTAGTATATAAAACATAAATATATAGACATCGGACATTTAAACGGAAAAAAATCAACGTAACAATATCCTGATAACTCTCTTTTTGTTGTAGAATGAAGTCATTTCATATCTTATCATGTCCATAACAAACATTGTATTTGAATATATTTATGATTCAAATTTTAGTCCTTTTTATCTTCTTTTTTGGTTACTTGCTAGTCACGGTATAGCGCATATAGGCTTTAGATAATACAAATTGCACAATGAATGAAAAATTATGTAGATAAGAGTGCTAAAAATATTAAAGATATTTTGGATAGCAAATATGTAAAGCTTATTTGTTTTTTTCTGTTAGGTGTGGCTCACATTGTAAATGGAGTGGGTCCGTGGATTGAATGAATTAAAGTCCTACATCGCAGGATATTTGAAATAATCATGGTATATATGGTATTGGTGGCACATAACGTTGGGGATTCTTTTTGTTACAATGTGTTGCCAATACCGGATTATATGCCCGATAGAAGGCGATAAGGGATGTTCAATCGTAACACCAACATAGGAGACTTCGACCGTTGATGCCGACTAGACACGGTGAAGCGAACGTGTATGGAACGCGAGAATGCCAAAACTCAACATGGTATTAGAGCTCCATGGTTCGAGGGACAGGTATGATGCAGCGTGACCGAAGCATGTCTCCAAAGCGGCTTAACCATGGGATGCTCAAAAAGGTGGAAATATGTTAAAGCAGTTTGCCTTTCTTGATAATGAGAAATTGGAGTAGCAGCCTAACCCAACTGCAAAGAGGAGTCTGGTGTAACTCCAAGGTGACTTGAGCAATGCACGCCAAGGTGGAGATTGTTTGCTATGACTCGCATTGTAAATTGAGTGGGTGCGTAGATTGAACAGATTAAAGTCCCACATCATTGGATATTTGGAATAATCATGGTATATATATAGGATTGGTGGAACGTAATATTGGGATTCCTTTTGGTACAATGTGTTGCCCAGAATAGATTATATGCCTGATGGGAGGTGATGAAGGGATGCTCAATCGGGATGCCGACATTGGAGACTTTGACCATTGGTTTTGACTAGACACGGTGAATCATATGCGTATGGAACGCGAGAATGCTGAAACTCAACATTTTATATCATATATCATAAGAATTAAAACAAAGAGCATGAGATTACACATTCATGTTTTCTCATCCTAGTATATTTATATGAGTTTCATTAAAGCTTTAATTTATTGAACAGTATACGGCCTTAAAAATGATGTTATTTCTTATTACTAAAATATGAAACCACGATCTACATGGTTGATTGTATATCTAATAATGAACATATTCTCCATAATTAGCCATGTTTGGTAATTGTCGATCATCCAGGTTAGATTATTCTCAAGTTTAAGCAAAATAATCAACAAAAATGGAATAAAAATGTACCAAAAATGCAGTTCATGATTTAAAGTAGAAATCAAGTTCCATTTTGGTTTTCAAATAATTACACAGCTATCACAAAAATATTTGGTTGTTTCAATTAATCAGGTTTGTTTTTATAACATGGTGTGATTCTATCAACATTCAAATTTAATTGTCATGTTTGCATATATCGATTATCAGTTTAAAACCATCTTTCCTCACTAATAAACCAAATATCCAACCTTTGATTGCTTGAAAACAAAAACGAAACTCCAGTCAATACATAGGTAAAAATAATATTTAACTAAAACTATAACATGACAATAAATAGTTAATAAATAATTCAAATGTCATTTTCTCTTTCAAAAACCAAATCTAGTGATCCATACAAAGCAACTATTCTCATACCATTTGCTACAAAATTTAGACATAATGCATAGAATATCAAACAATTTGAATACCATACCTTAATCAAATCAAACCTTTTCTGATTAACAGATGTGTACCTTTTAATGTTGCATCCTTTCTTAGAGATGTCGAAAGCTCCCAATTACGCGATCATCGTTTGACAATGGAAACCAAAATTCAACAAAAAATTTTGAATTTTCAATAGAGATACCAAACTAGATGTTTTGATACAAAAGTTTATCACGATGTTTTGTTTATTAGTGGGATTTGTTTTTTCCATTTTCAGATTAATAAAGTGACGTGATGAAGATGAGGAAGAAATGGGATTCTTAACCTGACCTTAATGTTTGAACAAAAACGTGGCGAATAAAAGACAACGTGAACAAAAGGGACAAATATACCCTATTAATACGTTCCAAAGGCATTTTTAAAGAAAAGGACAAAGATGGGAAATTATGGCAATTTGAAAAAAGCTTCAAGTGATATATACTTTATCTCTGGTAAAATAAATGCATGTTATACATTAAACAATCATCTTTGTCATAACACATAATAAAAAAACACCTTGCCATGTTGTATCACTATATAAAAATATTTTTTTTCTATATAGCTTAATGCTAAAAAGGGATAGAATAAATGGAAACAAATATTAAAGAAAATTTTCGAATAAGATATGCCTCGCTGTTTGAAACTTATTTGAATTCAATGTGGCACATGCCAAAATCTCACTCGACGGAATTTTACAAATCTTATGTTAAAAATAGAGGAAATAAATGACAAGAATAGGAAAATAGGAACAAAGACCAATTTGGAAAAAATCAACCTGAAGGACAGCAAGTGTTTTTTAGGCTGAAGGACAATGCTAGTTTCTATGGTGTAAAACTAAATATAATGCCTAAAAATAAAACTAGCATACGTCCTTCAACCTAATTTTTTTTTCAAAGTTTGTCCTTCAGTCTAAATTATAAGTAACATTTGTCCTTAGGTCTAAAAATTAAACTTGATGTCCTTCAGCCTAAGTTTTTTTCAAAATTTATCATTTTCCCTAATTGACCTAGTAATTCAATATTTTGATACTTTCAAATTCAAGGTTTTAAGTTCAAAAATCAAACTTTTGCTATTGTAATAATGAAAAATGCAAATTACAGCAACAACAGCATGTGTATTCATAAATTAGAAACTTAACATTATCGTGCAAAAAGAACAATTTTCACATTACATACCTCAACATTAGATTTTGAAAAATGTTATCATGTGCCCTGCAGGCATAGATTATTGATGATTAAATTACATTAATGACCCCTTGAATTACACTCTTTTTTTAAGGATAACATAGTCATTTTGAATAATCAAATTTGTCATTTAGCATATAAATGTCAATTTTAACATGTGCCCTTAGGGCACACATTAACAATACCTTTAGATTTCTGATCCGAGTGGTGATGCTATTGTTGTGAGTTGTGTTTCACTGGAGTATGCTAATAAATAAGTTTGCAGATCTGATTGATGTTTTTCACCCAAAGACACGATAGTGAAGTGCAATAGAATATGCTATCAAACATGCGACTATATTCATTACTAGGAACATGGGAAATAATCAACTTCTTTTATCAGCTTCTGGGCTAACACAGCTATCTTTAGTCTTAATTAAACCTTGACGAAAATCATTAACTTTTTGAATTGATTATGATTTAACATTGAGAAGATCGTTAAGCTTGATGAGTAATCTAAAATATTAACTAACACTGTTATACATTTAGTACTAACACATCCTACATCTACAACATATGTTATCTTTTTAAAAAAATCAAACTTTTGTTATTGTAATCATAAAAAGTGTAGACAACAACAACATGTGTATTCATAAATTAGAAACTTAACGACATCCTCCAAAAAGAATAATTTTCACATTACATACCTCAGCATTAGATTTCGGAAAATGTTATCATGTTCCCATAAGGCATAGATTAAGGATGATTAAATTACCCTAATGACCCCCCTGAATTCCACTCTTTTTTTAAAGGATAAAATAGTCATTTTGAATAAACAAATTTGTTGTTTAACTCATCTATATTATTCTTAACATATTCCCTTAGACATTAAGAAATTCTTAGATTTCTGCTTAGAGAGGTAATGCTATTGTTGGGAGTTGTGTTTCATAGGAGTTTGCTAATAAATAAGTTTTTAAATCTCTTCGATGTTATTCACTCAAAGACACAATGTGAAGTGCGATAAAATATGCTAAGAAATATGCAACTATATTCATTACCGGAAACCTGGGAAATAATCAAGTTCTTTTATCAGCTTCCATCTAAAACAGCTGTCTTAACTCTTAATTAAACATTGACAAAGATCATCAACTTTTTGAATTGATTATGATTTAACATTGACGAAGATTATCAACCTTAATGAATAATCTAAAATATCAACTGGATGTGAAAGGACATTGTTATACATTTAGTATAACACATCCTACGTCTACAACATTTTCTATCTTCACTATATTTATTTATTGTTTTTGCTCTCTCCTGGCTTTCTATTGGTGAAGGAGAATTTGCTTTCATCTTCAAGCTAAAAGTTATCAGCACACCGACATATGAGATGTATGGAAAAATAACATGTACATTAATGCAAAAATTTATGATAGGATTTTATTTGATATACATTTAATGTCGCTGCACAAAAATTTAGCATTTCATTGTTTATCCGCTTATGGAAGACCGAGTTAAAATGGAATTTTAATTTAATGCTTTGTTACCGACATGGATAGCCTTACCAAGTCATTGAATCGATAAATAAATTCATGAACGTAGATACATAAGTAAAAATTTGCTTTAATTTGGTTTCTAATGCAATGAAGATAAGTTTCTATAAGAACAAATTTATGTGAAACTTCAATCGAAAAACTAAAGTTTCCATGTAAACATCCAAAGCAGACAAAATGACCAAATTACTAACAAAAATATAGAAGAAAAACTAGTACATTTATTATTCAAAATAACCATGGAAGATGGTTTTTGTTAAGGTTGTATTTTTGTGTAAACAATTGGCTATGGTGGATCATTTAATATTACAATTATCCACGGTGCTTGTTAATTAATTAAACATTTCATGGTATGATAACAATCCAACATTTAACCCTTTACCCACTATTAGAAAGCAACGATAAAAAGAAATTTAATGTAATGCTCTACTATAATCGTACCAAATGAGTGATTGTAAAAATTATCAAAATTGATTATGATATCCATAAATAATAATCTAACATTCTATATACAAAAATATCTAAGACAATGAAAATAAATTTTGAAGTACAAAATTGGTTAAATTAGTTACAAACTACATTTCCATAAAAATAAAATTTCTGTATAAGACTCACTCAAAATCCAAAGCAAATTAAATAATTGGATATATATATATATATATAGAATAAATATCCGTACTTATTATCCAAAAGAACCATTCAAGAAGACCTTTGTGGTTATATATTTTGATTAAGAACTACAAGTACTAATGTACTTTAGTAGAAAATTTCTTTTCTTATTAAATGCATATATTTATATGTATAAAAAATTTCAAACCTAAAATTTTAAGATACAGAAAGATGATTATATCAAATCATAAATGAATTTTGACGACAATGATATTTGTGAAAATGACTAATCTAGAGACTTAACTACATCAAAATTAAAATCAGGCCAAATTGAACTAATTAATAACAAGTTTTGAATAAGAAAACATTATATTTAGACTGCCTAAAAGAACCATTGAATGTAATATTGCCTAGGGTGCAATTTGCTTTAATGACCTGTAACTATAATTCTACCTGAATATAAATTGCTTTTGTTATAAAATACATGTACATATATAATAGGAATTCTCAAAAAAATTGAAGATAAGTTTAAGACAACGAGACCATGTTGAAATAAAAATTATTGATATGTATATTTTTACTTTTCAAGCTAACCCAAGTTTCAGTCTTTATGTAAGTTCAATACAATATTCAAAGTGACTATATAAGTTTATCTCGAATGTATTTACCGAATACGTCTTTTCTTTCCCTTTACATCTTAGTGAATCGTATAACTATGAAAAAAAAGATGTGTGTATATGTAACAACCCAGCTTTTGGTGATTACATGTAAATATTAAATTATAACAGTAGTTATAATTTAATATTGTGAATTAAAAATAAAAATTGAAGATTTAAATTTTTTATTTGGAATAAACAATGAATTTTGAAGATAAAATGTGAAAATAAAGTTTGGAAACTTTATTTTGTTTGTTTGGGTTAATAATGAGTGAAAAATGATTTTGTTTAGAGAAAATGCTCTTATATGTCGACATGGGGGCATACAATATGTTGACATATATGTTATAATTTAGAGATTATTTTGTTTTCTTTATATTTTGTAATATTTACTTCATTGTTTTCATATTTTCAATAGAGAACAAATTCCTAACTCTCTTCATAACTTAGTAAAAGATGATTGACTCAACGGTTTTATTAATATATCAGCTATTTGATTTTCAGTATTTATAAATTCAAGTGAAGTTATTTCTTAATTTACATTATCTCTTAGAAAATGGTGTCATATATCAATATGTTTAGTTCTAATATGATGAGTACGATTTTTAGATAAATTGACCGCGCTTGTGTTATCGCAATCTATTAGTGATTTAGTAAAATTTAAACCAAAATCTTTTAATATTTGTTGCATATAGATAACTTGTGAGCAGGCTAATGCTGCTGAAATATATTCTGCTTCTTTTATAGACAAAGATACAGAGTTTTGTTTCTTACTAAACCAGAAAACCAGAGAGTGTCCCAAAAAGTGACAAGTTCCACTTGTACTTTTTCGGTCTGATTTGCAACCAGCATAGTCGGCATCATTGTATGAAATTAATTCAAATGAATCTTCTTTTGGTAAAAGAGTTCATAGTCTAATGTGTTGTTTACACATCTCAAAATTCATTTTACTGATTTTAAATGATTTTATTTAGGCTGAGATTGATATCCTGCACAGAGAATAACATTATGCATTATATCAGGTCTACTAGCAGTTATATAGAGTAGCGGTCAAATCATTCCTCTATATAATTTTTGATCTGCATTTTTTTAATTTTTCTTTTTGATTTAATCTTTCATTAGTTGTCATTGGAGTTGGTTTACCACTGATATTTGACATACCAAATTTATTAACCAAATATTTTGCATATTTTTCTTAACCAGTATAAATTCCATTACTTAGTTGTTTTATTTGTAATCCTAGAAAATAATTTAGTTTTTCCTTATGACTCATTTCAAATTCCTTGGTCATTATTTCTGAGAATTCCTTATTTAGTTTATTGTTGGTAGATCCAAAAATGATATCATCTACATATATCTGTATTAATTGAATATCACTTTTATCTCTTTTAACAAAAAATGTACTATCTACTTTTCCTATATCAAAATCTGATTGTAATAGATAGGATTTAAGTCTGTCATACCAAGCTCTTGGATCCTGTTTCAGACCATACAAAGCCTTCTTTAATTTGTAAACATGATTAGGTGTTTTGCATCTTCAAAAGTGGGGGTTGTTCCATATATACATATTCTTTAATAAAACCATTTAAAAATGCACTTTTAACATCCATTTGATATGCCTTAAAATTATTATGATTAGTGAAAGAAAGTAAAATTCATATAGCTTCTAATCTTACTATTGGTGCAAAGGTTTCATCAAAATCTATTCCTTCTTCTTCACAATAACCTTGTGCAACTAATCGAGCTTTATTTCTGATAACCTCTCCTTGTTCGTTCATTCTGTTTCTATATAACCATTTAGTTCCTAATATGGATTTATCCTCATGTCTTGAGACTAATTCTCATATATCATTTCTTTGTAAATTGATTCAATTCCTCTTGCATAGCTAGAATCCATGAATCATAACTTGATACTTTCTTTGGATTTTTAGGTTCAATAGTTGAATTAAAGCAACATTACTCATTTTATTTAGTTGATTTCTAGTTTTAACAACAAATTAAACATTTCCAAGTATATTTTCTATGGGATGATATTTCAAGTATTTTGTTCTTTTATTTGGATGTGAATTTTCTGAATCATTATTATTTTCGTTTTCGATCATCTCATTATTACTAATTTTGTTTGGGTTCTTAATGTTTTCTTCTTCATTAATATTTGGACTATAAACTTCAAAATTCTCATCAAATGGGACATGTAATGTCTCCTCAATAGTATTAGTTCGAGTATTGAAAACTTTATAAGCTTTACTTCTATTAGAATATCCAATAAAGATTCTTTTATTTGATTTAGCATCAAATTTATCTAAATTATTTTTAGTATTTAAAATAAAACATTTACTACCAAAAGCTCTAAAGTACAATACTTTAGGATTTTTATTATAGAATAATTCATATGGTGTTTTCTAAGTTAATTGTCTTATTAAAATTCGATTTAATATATATCATTCAGTACCAACTGCTTCAGCCCAAAATCTTTTAGGTAAATACTATCATTTGGCATAGTTCTTGCGCATTTTTGAATCATCCTATTTTCACGTTCTACCACTCTATGTTGTTGTGGTATTACTGAAAATGAAAAATTATGATTATGCCTTCCTTATTACAGAAATTCTCAAAATTTTCATTGTCTAATTCTCCACCGTGGTCACTCCGAATATTTTTAATTTTACTGGTCATTTGATTTTGAATTCGTTAAAAAAAAATTAAACATTCCAAATGATCACTTTTAATTTTTAACAAAATTGTACAGGTAAACCTAGAATAATCATCTATCATTACAAATACATATTTACTGTGATTCATAAATTGTATCTGTAAGGGATCGAAAGATCTAAGTGAAGAATTTCAAGGGGTTGAGAAGTAGAAATCATATCTTTTGATTTAAAAGAACTTTTTCTAAGTTTTCCTAATTGACATGCATCGCATAAATTATTAACTTTAAAATTCATTTTGGGAAGACCTCTGACTAGATCATTTTTAGCAATTTTAGATATTAATTTGAAATTCAAATGACCAAATCTTTTATGCCAAATCCAAGGATCATTTGATTCATCCAAAAGCCGCAAATTATAATTTGAGATTTTCATATTTTATATATTGATGTTTCATTTCCTAATACTCTCAAAGATAATGTTTGACTCATTATCTTCGATGTGACATTTATCTTTTACGATTTAATTTTGAAAACCTTATCACACAATTGATTATTACTTAACAAATTATGCTTTAAATCCCTAACTAACGAAACATTATAAACAGTAGGAGTTTTAGAATTACCGACGTCGTCGATGCCAATCAAATATCCTTTAGAGTTATCTTCAAAATTTACTGATCCACTATTCTTAAACTATATCTTTCAAAGTCTCTAGATTTCTAGTCATGTGCCTTGAGCATCCACTACCCAATATCCATTTGTCCTTTTTGATCCATAGAGTTTGATCATCAGGTGTCTATTCATCAAAAGTCATGTAAACATCCATTCTTGCAATTCATACCTTTTCAAAAGATCATGTGATTTTTTATGATGAATAGATGCAAATTTATGAAACAACATTATAATGATTTTGCAAATTATCTTTTCTAAAATAGTGTTAAAAATATTATCAAAAATTTTCATTGAAACTATTTCAGAAATTAGATTAAGTATATTTTGAAAACCAATGCTCTGATACTGAATGCGAGTTAGCGGAATAGGGATCTTAAGGCTAAATTAACACTAAAGGGGGTGATTAGTGTTTAATTGATTATATGAATTTTTTTTAAAATTCTTTAAGATTCTACTTGGAATGATGTAATTAACAATCATGGAATCAATATGTAGGAAAATATGAATGCAGTAAAAGTAAAAAGGATAGAACACAATAGGATTTTATAACGATTCAAAGTTACCCTACATCGAATCCCGCACAATTCCTTGTAAGGATTTCTTTTCAACTAGTAAGTGGAAATATAATATTGATTTCAAGGCTATGAGAAACACCCTCCACAATCCTGACCTCTAGGGTAGAGTCACTTGATTTTCGAGCTACAAGCATACCCACTAAATTTATGGGCTACTAAGCACACCCAATTGATTTTATGGGCTACAATCATACCCATAAGTATATCATATGGTTTGATAGAGTTTTATAAACTCAAATCTTTGATCTTGATTACAATTGAACCTATAACTCTAGAATAGCATTTTGATCTTTGTTTGAATGAGAGGGATGGGAGAAATCGAAGAGTAGATGAAGCAAAATCAAACAGATGATCATTGAATATGATACTAGTTGAATTTCGACAGAGTTTCGATATATTTTGATTTAGAAAATGAGAGAGTGAAAAGAGGACAGAAGAATAAGAAAGTAGATGTTAAAAATTCGTTGGAAGTCTGGTATATATAGGGTAACAATGGTTATGTCCATTTGTGAAGAAATACGACGAAACAACAATTTGAAGTTTGAAAATTATGGCTATGATGTCGACATATAGGAAATGGATATGTCGACATATCCTTCGCAAAATTGTAACACACTTTAAAAAAATTATTTTGAAAATATTAAGGTTTGTGAAATATTTTGATACTTTGTAAAATCATTTAAATATAGTTTATACACATTTTAATCAAAACATAACTTAATAAGAATTTATAAACTAATTTTGAAAGATTTAATAAGAGTATTCAATATAATGTTAATAATATATATAAAATCAATATAGTTATAAATTATAAGTAAATTTCTAAAATCAAAATATAAATATCAAAAATAAATATTAGGATGATATAAACTAAAATACCAAAAAATATAATAGATTAAAAATACTTAAATCTTAATATATTATCTTTGTAATATAAAAGGTTAAGAAATTATTTTGAGACATATTTTGAATAGATGTTTGAAAAAATTATTTTGAAAACTAGGATATTTGAAAAATAAATTAAACTTATTTTGAATAGAGAGAGGTCAAGAAAGTGCTATTAGGGATTTAACAAAAACTCTATGACTCTATAACTTATTTGGAATATCTTGAAATCTTAAACTCTTTAATACTCACGAGTCTTCATTCTCTGAATCTTGAGACTCTATATCAGCATCTTAAATCTACTCTGATACTGTACAGTCTTCTTAATCAACACCTTTCTAATATCGTGCACTATATACTATATATAACTTGCTAAAACATTAGTATCTATATTTTATGTAATGTCCTATAGTTTTTATCATCAAAACCAAAACCTAAGATACTAACACAAGAAATATAGCACGAAATGTGCTTGCAAATGGAGAGAGTAATGGGGTGAATGGAGCTAATTCACTCTTAGAGAGGTAGACCATGTTCACACATGTATGATGATGAACATGATGTACACCACCACAACACCATAATAGGAATTGCTGAAGCTGTGGTGATGAATCGATGCATGCACCAAGGGTTAACTTTGCGAAGCTTAGTAAGAAATTTATTAGCCGTGAAGGGAGTCATTCACTTGAATGGAATTTATCATCATATTTGTTACCACTTGTGGTAAGACTGATCTTCCCTTTCAAGGCAGTGATAGGGTTGTTTACCTACCTGTTACTTTGGTTTCCCATTACAGCTGCTTAGAAAGGAGGTGGCTACATTCATTATCTAACAATTTCTACAAGGCCAATTTCATTGATTAAAACCTTCTGATCAATAATAACAAGAATTACAATGACAAATAGACAATGTGAAAAGATATAATACAACACAGATTAGATTGCATCTCAAATCTGTATATAGTGTGCATCCAACGGTGCAATATGCTCAAAGAGCTTTTGCATAAATTGTTACCAACAAGTGCATCTCAAATTAAATACAAAAATACAAAGTCAAATTAAAACATTTCATATGGCTGCTTCAACCTATATGTGTGTGTGTGTGTGAGTGTGTGTGTCAACGGTATGGGTTCTGGCCTAAGCCTGGCCCGAACTCATCCTATTAATCCGGGTACGGGTCTGGTTATAACTACCCAAGCCCGATTCGATTACTATTAGAGTCGGATACAATTTTATCAAATCCCAGCCCGATGAGGGCTCGATCCGATTATTAGTTTTTTGTCGTATCAAAACATGACCGCGTGTGTTATTTGTTAACGATTTTTTTCATTTGCATGTAGATGTTTTTGCATACTTTTGTTCTGAATTTGACAACATTACAACCCAATTTGTATGTTAACATTGTTTGTGTATTAAATTTACAAAAATTGCAAGTTCAAAATATGGTTTTAACATAAATATTATGAGATAGGTTACGAGTATTACCCAATGGGTTTAAAAAGCCCGAAAGGCCAGGCTCGAGTCTGCGTTTTAAGATACCCGGACCGAACTTGACCCATTGATAGGCATATATGCATGTATGCCTAACATATGATTTTACCCAGAGTAAAAGATGAAATCATTTTATACCGAGACAAGCGATAAGAACTGGGTCCAAAGGGAAGACATTATTCAGCAAATACCGATTATGGGCCCATATTCGACCGTAGGACATTGTGCTCGGTTAAGCGCCTCTAGAAATGAGCTAATCTCGATTGTAGATTTAAGATTCCAACAGCCTTTTGTGAAAGAATGTTGTTTAATTTGGATATGTAATCGTCTAGCTAGTTACCAGGTTGGTTTGCTTCATCTAAAAGTACCATTTCCTGCATTCAATTTTTCACAAATTTTTTATCGGATAACTTAACTTTTGATATAGAAAATTATTCAATCTGAATTAATATTTAGCTTAGATTATTAATTAGGCAAAGGAAACTACAAAAATATCTAAACAAAAAAAAAGGTAGATTCAGTTTTAGTCCTAAATAATTAAGCTTTTGATTATCATGTAGGAATCCAAACGAAAAGATATATTTTGCGTTAGTTAGTGCCATTCAATTTTCAAAATGGGATTCAAGACAAATTGTAAGGTTCAAACTATAAACGAATTCAACTCGTAGAGTGTAGATTTAAAAGATCCATAATTTAAAGTTTGAACAAACTTTGAATTTAGTTTTGATGTTTGAACTACCACATCAAGATTTAAAACTCAATTTTCAAATTATGATCCATTTTTACACTATTCGAAAAACATTAGAATTGGAATTTTGGATCCAAAAATGAACATTCCCTATTATGATTTTAACCATGGTATGAGGTTCTAGTCGGAACCCCGAGATTCAGGCTATCTCAGTTCAGTTTCGATCGGACTTATTGAAAGCATAACTTACCAATGAAGTCGAGCATAAGTTATTCGAACCTCAAAGAAATTTTGACTGTCGAGATTAAGGAGGAAGAGCCTTTTGGGCTTTGAGAGAAGCACCTAGATTCGATAGGAACAACTTGAGGGGCGGGGTCGATTTTGAGCATCGCAGATATGCCTTTTTTCATTTGTTAATTAACCATGGCTGTTAGATATTAGGGCTAGGAGTGGCAAAAACATGGAGAAGGGCTTTGGATAAAAATAGTAGAGATTTTCTCTGGATGGATTCATGGGTAAATATATGGTCAGGCTTTAATTATCTGGACTGAGATAATATATGGATCCAGATCAGCACAACAATAAAAAATATAATGAATGAAACTTGACAAGTTTGAGAGTTTACAAATTAGTAATAGATTTTGATTTTTGACTCAGTTATGGCTGGCTCTGCTAATTGTATGTTATATTATTATCTCTTTGTAGACCATATATTGTATTTTATTTGGAACGTTTATCATTACTTCTTTATTGAAAATATTGAAATCCAATATTGGGACTAAAATCGAAACTTTCAAAATTTTCGAAATTGATCGAAACCAATAAAATTTCGGATGACGGAAATCGAGTTCTCGAACCTTGGTTTAACCGAGTTTAAACCGAAATGTAAATCAAATAACAAGATTTTAAGATTTGAAATGAGATTTCAATCGTAAGATTTAAGATTTTTAATAACAATGGTGTCATTGTCCAACTTAATCTAAACTGAACTTGGAATCAAATTGTATTTGGTTTAGGTTTTGAAAATCCATAGTTAGAAACCAACAAATCGTGGTCAGACTAGACCTAAGATCCATTGGGTCAAGTTAGGTTGGTTTAAATGTTGTCTTAAAGTTCACATCTTGGTCATTAAGTCCTTGTTCCATTTCCCCCCATCCAACTTATCCATACTATGCTAACTTTACTATTTACTAGCGAGCTGGATTTCAAGAGCGCCCAAGCTCTACATTCTTTCCTCAGTTTTAAACTCAAATGATAGGTATCCCTTTTCTTTTGTTATGCATATCCCTTTTCTTTTGTTCTTCCTCACGCTGTCGAATTTTCCTTTCATCCTCTTCAGTCGTGTCTTTCCCATTCTACCTTTTCCCTAACCTAGACGATAAATTCCCTCTCCAATTGATGCTTAACCGCTCCACCCTCCTTTTCTTCCACTACCTGTCGACTTCCCCTACCGGCTTGTGGGTGGTCGGGATCGGTTCATCATAGGGTTTAATGCACACTTGCTAGCTCTTCTCCCGATGCAAGCACATATTATTACCTCTTTTGGTGGTAGGTTTGGATTAGTTAGGTTCCTTTTCTTCCCATTTTTCATCGATTAGGGTTGCCGATTTCTTATATAAGAAACAATTTTTTTTACTTCATTAAGTTTGTCGATTAGGGTTTTCGGCTTAAGGTTGTCGATTAGCATGACAATTGGCGTTAGAAATGAGTGCGATTGCTCTTAGAACCTTTCCTAACTAAACCTAGAAAGCTTGATTCTTCATATATTTATTTTCGTTCCCAGATTGATCTTATAAGCTTAATTTATATGTATATTTTTTGACAATTACTGGCATTGGATCCAGATCCCATTAGTGCTCATGGCCAAGATACATTGTTGCATAAACAAGAGTTAATAGACAGAGCAATTGAGAGATCCTATACAATTGCTCTTGGTAATGGACTATTTGGTCACTACTTGGTATGATTTTTTTCATTTTAAAGCTATGCTTAACAATCTGGAATAAGATAGACAACTCTGAATATGATTTTTTTTAAACTTCGGTTTGTTTACTATGTTGGCATTCAGTCTTTAGAATTTTTTTTGGCTCTTTGTTTTTCTGCAGATTATCGTTTCTCTTCTGATAGGTTGATTTCACAAAAGTCACAAATTCTATATTTGGTGGGTGCTTAGTTGATTATTATTTATTATATCTAACTTCAGTTGCATTTATATTAGGATAAATTTATTTTATTATTTAGCGATTTGTTGAATGATATATATTATGTCGAGGTTAAGCTACATTTATATTTGCATGAATGCATTTTCTATTTGTTGAAGGACTGTATAAAATTTGAAAACAGCCACCATGTGAAAGTGTATGCAAATTTGCTTAATGGACATAGTTGCAGAGTAGTTGTAAGTACTAAATGGAAGAACGACATAAAAGTAACATGATAATAAAGATATGCCATATGTAGCAAAATTGCAGTTTCTCAAATATTGCTTCCCTCTTTTACAAAAGATAGATAAACATGCAGCCTATTGATAGTCTTAAATGATATAATCCTTAAAATAGTACTTGCATATGATTGTAGGATCCCCTCTTTTGGTGGGATCATATAACCATGGATAGTTAAATCACATTCTACTATGATTTTTAGTTATATAGTATGCTTTGCGTACTTTTAGAATTTTGATTATTTTCCTATTTATCTCTAGATTTAAATGATTTATGTTATTTTTACCAAGTAAATATTATTTACTTCTTTTTTTGATTGAAATTATTTGATTTGTTAACATTGTTCATATTTTTCTTACTTTACGTTTTGAATTTTATCTTTTTCTTCCATTTTTTGTAAGCATATGCATATCATAGATGCCAAGATATTATATGGATCATGTTGAATCATAAAGATTTACTTTACTTATTTTATATTATATGAGTTTTGACAAAGGTTAGTTATATGATGGCATTTCCAAATGAATGTCCGATTTAGAAATTTTGTGTTCAAATGTGTCGAAGACAAATTAACATAAATAATCTCAATTTGTAATGATGTGTTGTTTTTGTTTAACTTGTAATGCAATATACCATTTCCGCTAGGTGAGAGATGAGTAAAAGTATCTCTTGGATGATGGCATGGATAAGGCTGAGTGTACCCAATGGAGAAGCTCACATACAATTGAGTTGGAGGGATTTGTTTCATAGAGGGTCTTGAAAATGGTAATTCTGACGATGGATGACAAAAGGTAAAGCACACATATAGAAAATAAAACCATTAAAGCTATTTAGCACGACATTACTTTCATTGTTAGAACCGATATTTAAACAAAAAGATTAAATTTTATGCCTAAGTTTTTTCCAAGAGTAATGGATTGGTTTATGAATTAAGAATTTATTGCTTTATATTGAGTATTCTTGCACGTCATATAAAATCTATGTAATTATGTGCAAGGCTATCATAAGTAGGGCAGGAGATTGCAATAAAAAAGCATTGATCAAGAAAATGAGATAGAAAGTGAATATGAAACATAATGGAGTCTATGTTCCAATACTTCTCTAAATTAAACACTTCAATGTATACCCCGAAGTCTTTTTATTCTAAAATGAAAATAGGAAGGGTAAACTTGCTTAAGAATCTTTTTCCATGATAATCAAAATTATCCTTTATAAAATTGCCAGATGGTATTTAGTAACCTAAAAAGTGTTTATAGCATTTGAATCCATGTACCCACGAAGATGGATCAACTTCCATAGAATTAAATCATATGCATCAGTTTCCCCTAATGAAGCTTATAAGCAAGCCTTGAACATGACAAGGATAATTTTACGCATATTTTTGGACTATATAGTATGGGTGGTTTAAAGCTGCAAGTATTAAGATGCACAATGTTTATGATAGTAGCATAAACATTGATTTGGCTGTCTTTCCAATATCTTTTAGTTTTTTAACCTACTTGATATACTTAATATATATTGGGATTCAAGTTAACCAAATCAAAAAATAAGATCATGGCTCTACATTTTAGTTTTTAAGATTATCTACAATTAATCAGGCCCCTCCACCCATGTAACGTCCCGGAAATTTTCGACTTTCGAAAATTCAACATCGATACTCACTTTATCGACTGCCGAGAAATCGAAGGCCGGAAACCCGAAATGTTATGGTTTAAGAAAAGGAAAAGAAGTAGAAAAAGAGATAAGAAGAAAAAGAAAGAAAAACGGAACAACATAACAATAACAGAATCTCACAATTCGCAGCGGAACAACATATAATAAATAAATGAATAATCTTTAAACAAAGACCTATATCTGTTATTACATTACATCATTACATTACATCACATCAGGGTGTACAACAACAACAAACAGCGGAAAAGAAATACTATATTCTAGTAATACGCCATGCCATCTAGCTTGCCTCCAGCAATTCCAGAATATCCAGAATATGCTGATAAACCTAACTCTTGACTGCTCGTGTGGAAATTGGTGGGCACCCAGAGTTTAGGAAGGAAAACAATAAACTCCGAGTCAGTCATGTGACTGGTGTGAGAACTCAAAACAGTTTATTTATCTTTAAAATAAAAATAGAGGAATATTTTTAAATTCAATTCGCAATGCTTTTTAAAAATGAGACTACCATAAGGCCTCCCGCACACACACACAATGCGAACGCAGAATCGGAGGAGATTTCTCCTTATGATAGTCAAAGATGCTTGATACGCATTAAAAAGAACATTTGATATTATTACTAGTGCGTAGTGTAGGAAAAATTTATTTCGAAAGTAGAATATAAATCTTAGCCAGCATAGACATTTCGAACTATGCCTACTATAGCTACCATCTAAACAGTGGTGACCACCATAAGTAAATGGCAGGTTCTACAACTAATACCGTACAAGTTTCGTATTGGGAATTGGATTTCCAACGAATGATCAGGCCAAGAAACTTCCCATTGCCACATGAGAATGCCTCTGGATGGACATCCCCGAGAACCAAACCGGATCTCTACCAACACAAGGCCGGGTTACCCCTAACTGAGTAACAACTGACCGAATATGCCATCCCCCGGTCCTTTGGGACCTTTCAACCGAGCGCTCGCAATCAATTCACACAATCATAAAGTGTTTTCAACATGAGTAAGTATCTGGGCTCCATACCATGACACCACCCTTTTCCAGAAGGAAATGCACATATCCTAAAGGGCGCTACCCCTCATAACCTTGCTGCATCTTTCCTGTTTTGACCATTCACGGGGTGTGAGGCTCGACGAAGTCATGTCCACAAAACATACTTTATACAAAAGCCATGCTTTGGGTCAACAAATGATCATAGAAATGATCACAAGATAGACGATCAAATAAACGATCCTATCAAAAATAATCAACACAATGATCATTTCACAGCAACACTCAGCATGTCACATTACCAAATTGGGAATATATCGCTGATAACATTCAACTACATAACCTCTGAGCTCGTACGTCTCAGAGAAGGGTGTTAAGCTAAAAGAATAAATTCTCCGCCACCAACAGAAATATATTTGAAAGAAATCTGCTTTATATCTCAATCTGTAACGTCAGACATACAATCCGTACAAGTCTGTTCCGGGCTCGAACAAAACCGAAGGCACTTACAAAGAAGTCCTTGCAATTCGGATAATCTCTAATCACGTCCGGACTTCCCATCACATAGGGAGTCTCTATACCGTAGCTACTCGGTGCAGAGACAATCGACGAGTTGTCCTTTCGCTTTCAAAAAGATCCGGTCTTCAACACCGGTCTTCAAATGCAATTCATAACGACGTATCACATATTCGGAATGGGTTATACGACCCCATGGTCCTTTCCCGGTTAACCCGAATAGTGAGCGCTTATTCAAAAATAAGTGTGGCATTCAAATTCAAGCAAATCACATCAAATACCCATTCAAAGGGAAATATTGATAGTCGGTTATTGAACTATCAATGGATATGCACACATCACCAGTTTCCAAATAATTTTTCAAATTATTTATTTTCCAAAATATCTTTACAAAATATATTATTTCAATACTTCAAAATAAATCAATATTTATTTTTAAACAAGTTCCCCTTTTCTTTTATAAATTCCTTAGTGAATTTTCATTCCAAAATATCCATGCATATACGATTTCAATTATTCATTTCAATTTATCTTCAAAAAGATAAATTCTCCAAATATTCACTTTATATTGGAAAACATTTCCATACTTACTTATTAAGTAATTCTCAATCCATTTATTTTCAACACTTGGGAAATATTCAAATATACTTAAATCGAGATTAAGTATATATTTCATTCTTTAAGGAAATCATTCTCTTAAACATAATTATTTGGGCCAAAATGAATGTTACGTAAAACCTCGTTACGACAACCCAAAATCACTAGTATAGGGATTCGAAATTAAAATAGATATATAAATCCCAATACTATACAAAACATTTCCTTTCGGAAATCATTTACTATAACAACAGTGTTATAGTCCACCATTTCCTTTTATTTCTCGAAAACGTCTATTTCAACAATAAATGTTGAAATCTATGGTTTCGAATCCCAATCCAATTGAAACATCGTTAACTTGTTTTTAATTCTATTTAAAACATCACATTCAAACATTTTCTTTAACATATTATCCACTATTCAAAAACGTGAATATACTACGTTAACAACTTTCATCACTTCTATTCATTTTATTTCAAAGGATTATTCACAGTTCAAAAACGTGAATATAACTCCATAAATAAGTTATAACAATTTACTTATTAAAATAAGTCGTTTGCGAATTTGTAAAACAACGCTTATAAATTCCATTTCTATTTATTTTATAACATCTTCCTTTATAAATTTTCTTTATTAACCTATTCACTTTATATTTCAATTATGAACCAAAAGTCTATATTATAAGTTAAATACTCATAAAACGATTATTTTACAAAATCGTTCCTTTTAAGACTTTCTAAATTATAAATTTTATAACTTATAAGATTCATTTATTTATCAAAAATCCATTCTTCAATTAACTTTTCAAATTTTATAAACCTACTGCTTATAAAATTCCATTTATAACTTCACCGTTTATAATTCTATAAATTCCATTCATTTATAAAATTCATTCACAATTCATTCTAACACTTATAAAAACTCGTTTTATAATTCAAATATTTTCATTTACAAATTATCAATTTATAAATCTCCTATATAAATCAATTTATATTATTCTTTTAAAACGTCTTTAATCTCCTTTATAATTTCACCATTTTTATTTATAAAATAATTAAATTTTATAAATCCTATTTTTTCAACTTTGTATAATAAATTCAAAAATCCCAATTTAAACTATTTTATAAAATTATTAGCCTCATATTTTCAATAATCAATCTTTAACTATATTTCTCAAAAATATAATTTTTATAACATTAAAAATTATATCGTTTATTTATTTAAAATGAATCAATTCCAAAAATATAGTATATTTTCAAAAATCACTTAAAAAATCATTTTAAAATTCCAAAATTTGGTCCAATGATGCTACATACCAAATAGTCAATCACGACAACAATGACATCATATATCGATATGATAATCCATCAAATATCAAAATATCTGAATTCAAATAAATACTGTTGAGGAATCCAGTTGGATCCCTCCAACCTGTTTTCCTGCATCCACAAACATTAGCACAATACCAATTCCGCTCCAATACGGAATTATCGCGGTATATGGGATTTAAAATATTATCCGCTTAATAGACGGCGCAATAGGGTCTCATCCGCTATACAAATGCGGGAAATCAATAACTCCAATATGTACATATGTCAATATATATATATATATTGCTATTATATATAATACCAATTTCACTGTTTATGAAATATTCGCGGTATATGTTTTTAATAAATAACATCCGCTTACTAACGGCGCATAATGTCTATTTTAACAATCAATAGATAACAATCATCATTCAAACATGCATTCAAATATTTTAAATCTAACTATTTAAAATAAAATCGAAACTGATTCGATTGAGTGAGAAGTTCTCACCTTGATTTCAATTTCGTTTTTAGCGATTTATTTCGAATAAAATTAAACGGACGTTTAATTTTACATGAAATTTTCACTAACTCCAAACGACTCCAATCCAATTTCATCGCGTAGTGCTCGTCCATACGATTCCAACGCAACTGGTTTCGCGCGTTTTCGACCTCGTATGAAAAAGTTATGCTATTATGAAGTTTACACGATTTAATTTATATAATTTACAACATAAAATAAATTTTATAAACCTAGCTTCATCACAGCCACTGGATTCCTCCCCCTTGCATCCTGGTCGTGCAATGCATCTTCCTCTTCACGTCTTCTTCTCCAGTAAATAGCCGTAACACATAAACCCATAGCATAGAACTAGGTTTTGATTTTGCTCCACCAATACTCGATGAAAATTTGATCAGCAACTTGCAACACGAAGCTCCAAACCCCCTCTACCTTCGCCCACCACCATAGCGAGCTCGGCTTCATATCTAGCACGAATTTCGAGAACACACGGCCACGAACGCACCCCCTAGCTCCCCCTACGTCACGCCATACCCCATCAACCCCGTATGGATTGAAAGCTCTCCTCGAGCTCTTGAACTTTCATGTTGAAGATTTCGTGAAATATTGCATAGATTGGAAGTGATTGAGGGATGAAATTCGTGAGTTTCTGGCCTTTCATGCGTGGGTGGCGGCTGTGCATTGAATTAGGGTTTTCTCTTTTTTTTTCTAAAATTGTGAAAAAATGGTGTATTTATAGGAAATTTTTCAATCACTATTCATCCGGGAATTCCGAACTTCGATTTACGCGCCGTAACCAGCGTTTCTAGGGTTTACCCTGCGTTCCGGACACAATGGAACAGGTTTCGGAAGCTAATTCGGACATCTGTGCGAGTTATGGCTATAAACGTTCAATTTAAATTAAACCGATTTAAACGATTTTCTAGGCGTTTTAATTTGTACCGGACAAACAGTAAATCCGATTGACACGAAATTTCAAAGCATACAATAATATCACATTACGGATCCGATGAAACTGGTTTCGTCGAAATCCGAGACTTTTTGAAAAATGGCTATTTTAATTCGCCAAATTAAAATTAAAAATAATTCAATGCGTTTCGAGCTGGCACGATCAAACGATAACTCCGATTGCTACGAAAATTGAAATCCGGTAATAACTAACTATTACGGATCTAATGGAACTGGTCTCGTCCAATTCTGAGACTGTTCTAAAATTGACTATTTTCACTAGTCGATTTTAATATTAAAATATTCAATTTTCACATATTAACTTTTAATTCGATTTTAAAAGTTCTAAAATATCATTCTAACTTCAATATGGTAAAATAAAATTTTACAAATTATTTTCAATCATATTTAACTCAATTTTCAATTATTTCCATAATTTAACATATTAAATTATCGGTTCAATTATTCAATTAAATCCAATTATTCGAAATAAAATTTATTCGACTTATAAATTCACTTCTTAATATTTAAAATTAATTAAATATTCAAATTTTAATTAATTAAAATCCTGGGTCGTTGCAACCCACCCACGCCATTGGTAAATTATCTTGACAAATAATTTTTTGCCTTTCAATACCAAATGTTAGGTTTTCATGTTCTTTCCGACACAAAGCTTTATGATGGAATCGAGTTATATCTAACCTAATTTATGTCCATGCAATATAAGTTTTGACCATATTAAGTGCTTAGTCATCTATGCAAATCATGTTAGGTTCTACTTTTAAAGTTATATCTAATCATCTCTACTACATACTCAGCGATTAGGTCCGTGCTTAGAAGAAAAGTGGTTATGTTCCCTACTAAAGTATATCTCTACTATTAATAAAGAAAATTCATCGAACTACTTTACTCGGCGTCTTTCTGAAATTCCAAAAATGCCCTTGCTTTTCGTTTACAATAATATAAACAGCCCGTGTGCGAAGCACGGGCCAATTCTAGTTTGCATTAGGTAAAAAAGCATTGTACTTTACCAAATCTATCCTGTTATATAAGAAATTCAATATTTCGCATTTCGCGTTCTATCACCTCATTCAATCTCAAATGAAATACTCGATTCTTCTTGACCATAGATTCTGTTTTGCAGTTCCCCTTTAGATTTATTTTTCCATCATTCATTTACGTTACACTAGAATATAATCTGGCTTATATTTTGGTCTTTTTCATCCATCAACAATGAGCACATTTATTATTTTCCTCGGTTTTCTCCTCTTCTATAATGATTATTCCCCTCCTCCTCCTCCTCCTCCAATCCTTACTAATCAGCTTTCGTTTTCCATAAATAAAAAATATGAAATTAATACTTATTGTACATAAGAAATTTTACACCTTTTAAGCATGTGTTCATAGGTCCACCCACCCTCCACCCACTTCGATGCAGGTTTCCCCATTTCACAAATTTAATGATCTCCATTCTGTTATGAGAAGCCTTTTGTTTGCTCAATTTTTCATTTCTAAGTAACTACTCATTCAATGTATTTTATTTTGTACCACTGTTAAATGTAATTTTAAGTATTTTCAAAACTAAAATTTTCTACTTCTTCTGTGCGTTTGAACCGCCTATATTTTGTTTCAAAAAAAAATTTCATTTTGTGGTTTCATTAGTTTGATTATATTTAGTTAAAAAAATTCTTATCCTTGCTTTTGGATTTCTTCATTGTTGCATTTATCAACCACTGCAGTTGAATTCAAGATAACTTTTTAATTCTTCATTGTTTTATGGATTCGACAAGGATGTGATTGACGCTTCTTTTTTTGTTTCTTTATTGAACCATGTTTCAAACATTTTCGATTGAGCTGAAAATGTTTCCTAAATTCGTATTTCCATGATCAGTAGCAATGGTTACAGCTGATTTGAATTTAATTGGCATAGCTTCTGATTTTCAAGCCACCGACTTCATTTCACTCTTTGTTACTCATTAAATTTTGGGCATTATGCTAATATTGTTGGCAGCTTCGACATTTACTGAGTTGTTGGCAACTCACATTTTCCATGTTCATATAGAACGTTTGTTGATTTTTTTTCAAAAGTTTAAAATAGTTATTGAGTGCCTAAAATATTGTATTACATGATTTTGTTCAAAGTCACCCTTACTAATTATTTAAATACTTAACAATTATATTGTTTTGTAGTGTACCTCCAAACTGATTTTTTCTTTCCATGTTAAAATATTTAGTTGCACTGTTTAGTTGTTTAATCTTCGTCTTAACTTTTAATCCATTCAAGTTTAAAAAATGGAATGAAGGTGATGGTTCTGATGAAAAATAAATTAATTCAAATTTCGATGTAGCCCAAGTACAAGGTTGAGGTTCAAAAGACAGTCATCCCATTTTATATTGGTTTCCATCGTTCTGCTGTATTAAACCTATAATGCTGGTTTTGTAAGTTAGTTTGTACTTATTGGTGGACATACCCATTATATTACATGAAAATGAGTTTGACTTTCTATGACCTTTCATTTGTAGTTTGTTCTAAAACTAATTTGCTACCACGTGTACAGTTATCTACAAACCCTAGAAAAAATAAGATTACGAAAATAATGAATCTTCACTACTTTGTTCAACAAAGCCTAGAAAAAATAAGCTCTTCCCCATAACTTTGTCTGAATTCCTCTCATATTCTTACAACACCCATAACATAATCACTCTCAATGCATCATTAACCCTGCATTTGGCCCTTTATCCCTTGCTCGGCATGCGAACTTGCCTCCGTATTGCTTCATCCTTTTACCATGATGTTAAATCCCCATCAAACGTCGTTCACCTAGGCAATGATTTAAATTTATAAATTTTCTTCAGATCTACATTTTGAATGAGATTTGTCTATTATTGGATTGCAATTTTGTTCCTGATAAATTTATCCACTTCTAATAATTACGGTCTAGGTTGAAACGGAAAATTTTAGCTATAATAGAAAAAATGAAAATTGAGCTTAATAAATATACACCTATGTTGAATCTATGTTGAGATTAGAAATGAAATGTTTTCCACTCTTTTCATTCAACATAGCAGAGAACTGCCGTGGTCTCGTTTATGCTGCGATTTCTTTTTATTTATTGTAACTACCTTAATGTTTATTTTTTTAGACTTTAAAGTTCGCATTAGGTGTATTGTTAACATGGTCTGTTACAGTCTATGTTTATATGTTTACATGTATGTCAAGATTAAATATGATTTCTAATAGTATGTCTCAATTAAAGCAGTAAATTGTTGTTCACATATTTGCATTTAGTTCATGTAGTTTTAGAAAGTTGATATTGTTTTTTTTTATTATTTTAGTCTACACTTTAGAAAAACTTATTTGGTTTAGATATATACAAGTGAGATGTTTGAAAGATTAACCTAAAAGACCTACAATTTTCATAGAGGTTGAATGGTTGTATTGATTATTTCGACAACTAGTGGTAATGAATTAATTAGTATTACAGAGACAATGAATGAGTATTTAATTTCATTTATAATAATGATTGGAATAATAATCAATGCAGTTGGTAAATACAATTATGATTCAAAAATAGTATTGACTGTATTTTTAGTTATGCTAATGAATGAATAGGATGTCCTAAATTTGTGAACAATGAGACAAAGTTATTAACACAAACTCGATGTTAACAAAATTAACGATAAAAAATGTCTATGATTATGAATCCGTATAGAAAATACTATTTGAGAAATAGTACGCATTTTTGGATAATGTCCTTTCGCATATTTAAATTTGCAACAGAATGTTTTTTATAGTGAATTTAATTTCTTGACAAAATAATCGTGTTGAGTTTTCATTTTAATTTTTGATGGTAGTATCTGTGTATTTAGAATAGAATTGAGTTATTTTAACTTATGATTTTGTGTATTTGTCTCATTTAATTTTTCGTAGCAAAAAGTATAATTTAATAAGTTGACTTAAGATAAGTAAACTTTTAATTTTTCTTAATTATTTCGAAATCGAACGTAGTTTTATTTTCAAGTTATATATTCCTTTTTCCTTTTCCTCTTCTAATGCATAATTATGATTGGTTTCAAATAAATTAAGATAAGAAAAATTCATTGGTTTTTTTTTGATTCAAGGTATCTTAAAAAAATTTCTCATACAAAAGTATTTTTTAAAATGTTTTATTCATGGGACGTTAAAAATTTTAGGGTGCTTTTTCAAATATTTTAGTTTCCAACGATTATACAACAATCAATCCACCGAATTTTCTATCATCGTCGTCTTCGTCTTCCTTCCATTTTAAACGCACTTAGAATTTAGTTATTAATTACGTCATTTCCAATTTTATATGCAATACGATTTCCATGTATATAAATCAGATTTTTACAAGCTTCCGTATAAACTGTGGTGACCCGTCTTTTTCGAACAACTTAAGCTGACAATAAACCATCATTGTCCAACTTAAACCTTTCAAATTAGACTGCTTATCAATTTGGGGTTTTAAAATAGAATCAAACACAGAATCACACAAAGAATAATACAGAATCTCGCAGCGGAAATAAATAACATACATAGTAGTTCATGAAGGTACTACACAAAATATATTAGAGTTTTAGACTTTAATTATAATACTAGAGATACATAGAAGTTTACTGATATAAGCCAAAATGAACATAAATAACTAATACTGGGTAGGGTGGTGTCTTCGACCAAGTATTCGGCTTTCAAAATAAGCACTGCTCACACACTGCAATACTCAAGCCGATCCGAGCATAAAGTAAAACAATATACTCGAGTCAGGACTAGAAGTTCTCATGTAAGTAGTCATACTCAAGTGAAATGTACAAGTAACTCAAGAGATGTTACATGATTTTCCATCACTTAAGGATCCGTTAAACTTTATGTGTGTATATATATAGTAGGATACGCTATATATGTAATGTCTATCGGTAAAGTAAATATTTTTCTTAGCGTTAAGGTTTTACATTAATCCCCATTAACACGTTTTTAAGCACTGTCGTACAGTTTGCATTTGACACCACCAGTAGCATGTCGGTAGTCAGTGATCCACCGTGATACGAAAACACTAAATCAAAATCGTAAGGGTCTCGTATAAGGATAAAAATAACATAAAAGTAACTTAACGAGTTTAAATCAATTAAAAATTCTCTTTTTAATTAAATCAAATCTTTATTTAAAATTTAATTGCATATACAATATAAAAAAATTCATTAAACTTCAAATAATCAACTTAACGAGTTTAAATCTCATTAATATTTAACATAACCATTTTAATTCAATTTCATAATTAAAATAGTTCAATTAATATTTCATTTTAAAATCTAAATTAACTTAATAGATTTCAAAAATTAAATATTAACTTTCAACTTAAAATTTAAATTATAAAGTCATGTTAAATTTCCAAATTATTTCTTAATTTCAAATTTAAATATTAAATATTCAAAATAAATTTCAGTTGACCAATCGGTGTTTATTATTTAAATTTTCTATCCTAGGCCATGTGATTTAATTTGGGTATACATCATTTCAACCCATATTCCGGTCCAATTTCAATGTCCAGTTCAGTGCATGCAGCAATAATATAAAAGTGACAGAGTATCAATAAATAAATCGTCATTAAATATTCAAACTTTTCCATAGTCAGCGGGTTTGGTTTGGTCGTTCAGTTGGAGGCTCAGGTGGCTGAGGTTGGCCTCGGGAATGTGGATGTTCGGGTGGTGCTGGGCTAAGTTGTTCGACTGATCGGGTGCAGGATTGGTGGGGTTTCGATCGAGGGTAGCGGCGACTTCGGCGGAGGGGAGTTCGGGTGTGGGCTGGACCAGGAGGCGGAGGGGATGCGGGTCGTGGGCTGTGGCTTCGAAGAGGGGAGGGCAGGGGTTCGGCGGCGGGTTCTGGCAGAGGCAGACTAGTGGAGGGGGGTTCGGGTGGAGGTGTGGGTGTAGGTTGCGTGGGCTGCGACTGAGGAGGGGAATCGAGGTGGCAGGTCAGTGGAGTGTGGGTGGTTCGGGTAAGGCCGGTGACTTTGGGCAGAGGGGTGCGGCTGAGGCAGAGGATGGCTGGCTTCGATGGGGTGGCTGGATTGGGAGGCTTCGGTCGGTGAAGACGGCTAGGCTGGTGGAGGGTGGGAGCAGGTTGCGGGTCCGGTGGTGGCAGGATGCGGGTTGGTGGCGGGTTCAGACAAGTTGGGGCGGGTTGGTGGCAGCAGGAGAGGGGAGGGAGAGATGGGTTCGGTGAAGAAATATTGAAGGTGGAGGAATAAAAGAATGCATGGAGGAGGCTAATTAAATGCAGTATTTATTTCTCTTGGCTGCTCGCGCAAGGGTGTCGGTTGAAAAGAAAGAACAGAATGAATGTTACTGCGAAAATAACAAAGCAATTTGGATTTCAGAACACGGTCTCGAACCGCTATGTCGATGATCACTTCAAAATCAAACGATTTGCAGCGGTAGCCAAAATACGAAAATAAATATATTGCGGTGATCAACGCGACGGGACGAATTAAACGATTTACTTAAATACGCGTTACGACACTCGTAACAAAATTTCAACTATTGTCGCTGTTACCACTTCAAAATTGATTGACAACGACAATTTTTGATAAACGGAACTACAAAGATCGGAGTTGGACGGAACGAACTTTGACGTTTTAATCAGAAAATTTTCTAAATCATTTCTATGCAAAATATTCATACTTTAAAATTTGATAATTCAAACTGAAAAATGCGCTGACCGAATTTCGAACAATTTTTGATATAAAACAAATTTTATTGATTTCATTTAAATTGACGCATTTCAAATATCTAGTTTCGTTGTTAACTTTTTATTTTTTGAAAACAAATTTTATTTTAAAATTTTCGTTAAAATCCTTATCTAATTCGTTGAAAAAATCCAGGTGGCTACATAAACCATAGGCATGCATTTCATTTATAATTATACTAGTTTCCACCAAGATGTTAATTAGTTCAAACAAAATCATTTATCAAAAGGCTGTCAGTACTTCTTTATTTTTCCATTTGCAGTCTTGCAAGGTATTAAATTTTGTTTTATTCTATTTTTCTAACATGTATGTATTATAAATGATTTTTGTGTTATGATCAAAAAATGAAGAATATCAGAACAGGTACTACTAAATTCAGAATTTCTTTATACAAAAAGATTTTTTCAAAAAAAAAAGAAAAACTTGATTGAACCTTTTAAAAGGAATGTTTTAGGAACATATACCCTGCAAATAAGACAATCAAACAAGCTGACATGAAGATTTTTCCAGTTCAGTAATTAAAAATCATTATGTTTATCTTGAGCCATACGATGAAGAAATATTTTTTCTTTTATTATTAATAATAAAAGATACTGCAAGTAAGTTAAATACTTTTGCAAGAATATTCAATAGTCCCAACAAACTTATCATACTTGATAAAAAGATTAATTCAATGTTAAAACTTCTGCGGATATTCATTTTGAAGTAGGACATTTTTTGTAGACAAGTTAGGTTACTGATTTATATGTATACATTACATAATTATGTTAACTTTTTTTTCCAAAATGATGCATAAATCGTAGACAGCCATAATATAATTTTAAAACATATATATACACACACACATATAACGTTTTTGATGTGCAAAACACCATCAGCAGATAAGGTTACTATTGTAGGGCAAAAAACTTTTTTTTTTGAAAACCCAGGAAAACACGACGGGTCGGTAAACTCTAAGTATGGTATAGCACAGCTGTCCGCTGATCCAAGTCTCCATACCCTAAGTAAATTTATATAATATAGGGAAATGTATGGTAAGAATCGAACCTGTGTCTTTTTATCAGAAATTAAGCCTCATTTCCACTGCGCCGCACCCACGGACTTCTGGGTAAAAAACTTCCGCATGCTTTTTACAAATACGAAGAAAAGGTAGATTTTACAATTATGTTTAATAATGCTGTAAAAAAGTACAATTTTTTCGTACCGAACTCGTTTTTTCTATTTTTTGTCAATAAAATATAATTAACTTAAATATTCTTTATCGTTTTTCTCTTCTATGTAAATTCCAATTTTGAAAATACAGTGTTTTTAAATAGAATAATGAGATTGAAAAGTAAATCTAATACTTTTTCTTTCAATTTAAACAATATACATTTCTGCTAATTAAAAAGAAAATCTTCAAATGTAAGGGTTAACAAAGAAATTGAGCTATTCAAACTAGCATTTTGCGATCAAGAAGTATTACTAGTGCTCATCCACACTTCACGATCCAACCAATGATGTTTGCTTAAAGGGAGGAAGTATGGGTAGGACTTGGTGAGATGTCTAGAAAAGTCTAGAAAAGGATGAGAGCATGAACATAGTTACGGAAGACGCACCAAGGCTAGTTCCTTGGCGCGTGGCACGGCGCGGCGTGATATTTGCGTCTTTCTTCCTTGTGGCTCGATGCATATGAAAAGACATGGTAAATGGTGCACGGTGCAAAAATGGCACACATGTTCATTATGTTATTGTTTTTATTTCATTTTCTTTTTTCGTTTTTATAATCCAATCTGTATAAAAATAAATGAGTCTGTAAACGGATACTTTCAGATATGGATAGCGTCATATCCATATCCGAAATCATTTTCGAATACCGGATATCCGTATCCGTGGATGCGGACAGATATCAAATATTTATCGGATATTTTTTGATCGGTTCATAACCGATAAATCTAAACAAATAAATAGAAAATTTTAATTTATTATAAATTCGTTTTTGTATTAAATATATAGAAATAATAAATACACTAAGAAAAATAATTTAAGTAGTAAAAATTAATTTTTATAGACATGTTATTTTATTTACCGGGATATAATAGTAAACGACAATCATTTTATGTACTAAAATACATAAAAATAACAACTATAATCTTGATACAAACCAAATGGATAATTATCGTATGCGGATATGGCCATATCCGTATCCGTATCTGTTTTTCGAATATTGGATAATTTTTCATATTTCGGATACAAAGACGGATGAATTTAGGATTTTGCAGGTACTCATTGACAACCTTAAAAATAATTATTCCTCGTTAGTATGGAGCATTAAACTGAAGGTAAAATGCAACATTCATGACATCATTGATCTAATATCCTTAAAGAATATTGATGATCGTAACAAACGATCGAAAAATAAGGATGATGCATCCGATGCTGAAGATAAGCATGTATTTGATGATGATAATGATGCCTTGACTGGGAGTGTTGCTGTTAGAGGAAGCTACCGAGTAGAAGAACATCTACATCGAGAGGTTTTTGAACATCCGCTTCAGCTTCTTTACATCTTCACGAAGAAGAAATAAATCTAAATGAGATGGATAAGAAAGATGTTGAAGCTTATGAATTTGATGATGCAAACATTGATTTGAAAAATATAATTGCTAAAATCATATTTTAATTTCTAGTTTATCAGTAATATTTATAATTATATAAGATTTTGGCTTTAGAATACCATTATGCTTGAAATTCTATATTTATAATATTATATTCGATGTTTTTTTGCAAAATGTATAAAAAATATCTTAATTGTGTATGTTTAGCAAAAATATTGAACTTTTTAAATTAATTTTTATATATATTAAATTTATAAAAAATTCTAAACGTGCGCAACAAATTAAAAAGGCGCGTGTCATTTGTCATGCCGTGCGCTAAGGCTTCAGAAAGGTTTTGCGTCCTTTTGCATCGTTCCCTATTAATAACTATAAGTATGAATGACAAGTGGGCATCCAAGTATAACGGGTCTGTGTTTTAAGAAAGTTTTGCAAAATATTTTCTCATAGCTCATGCATTACACGTGCAGTGTATGTATATATGTGTGTATATATGTGTGTGTATGTGTGTGTGTATGGAAAATGGACAATTCTCCAAATTATGTATCATGGATCCTAGTTGAGATCATGTGAATATGCTTGCAAATTCTCATCCTTATCCGAACCAAGACATCTAGATCCACACTTAATTGTCATAACACTTTGATAATAATTTGGAAAATTAATGTTTAAGTTTATATCTTTTAAACACAAGGTATTTATGATTAGATTTAGAATTAAGTGGCTGTAGTTGCAATATGGAGAGGAAACTACAAACTAGGACTGAAGTTTGTAATGGAAAAGGTTGATAAGTCACATACCTTGTAGACGGGATTCAGTTCATGCTTGAACACAAAAATGAGCAGCCCGAACTACAAAGGTCTCAACCTAACATGGCGTAACCCTATCTATCACTTACATACCTCGCACACAAACAACCCAGTCCTTAACTGATACTACTCATCTGCTAAAAAGAAATGGACAGATTAATCCAAGATTAACAAACTGTTGCTGATTTTAGTTATGAACAACTTAGCATATGAAAGAAATCACGGTCCCAATCTCTAACATTATTTGAATTACAAAGATTATAATGTTAATCTTCTTGCAATACCCTGTTTCCACCAAGTTATAACGACCCATTTGTAATAATCCATTGGAATCACCTTTTGCATGTTCAATAGACAATAAAAGATCATTACAATCTCATAAAGTAACGTTCAACTTGCTGCTCATTTGTGACTCGATACCACAATGTCCATCAGCTAATAAAAGGATCAAAGGCCAATTCATTTTGACAAAGCATTTTAGTTATAATATTACCAAAAATAATCATGTCTCCAATTGGTTATCAAACAGGTGCATTATTTCCTTCCTAGACTAAGACCAGGCTTTCTTTGAATTCCACCAAAGCCTCGTCGACCGAACTGTGCATGTCATGACAGAGGAGAGAGCTATTTTTAACTCTAAGCCGATTCATTTCTTTGGTAACCACATTGAATCTGCACATCCACTTCCCTTTTTTGAAGAAAATATAATTACCATTCATCGAAAGCAACTCAATGCGAATTCCCCTATCTATTATCAAACAAGCATCAATCATGTAAAGTTTAGTCCATGACTCATTTACTGTCCCATATCCGTTGAACACCCAAATTTCTGTCTTGTGGTCATTGGTTCTAAAAATACATGCAATTTCATCACGTACAACACTCGTATGAAGCAGTGGATAGTAATCAGCACACGGCAAAGAAATAAAGCGAAACATCTCAGAGCTAAAATCAAAGCAGACAATTCCGCTATTGTTGGAAGAACTATATCCCACCCAGAAGAAACAACTTCCATTATTAAATGGCATCCTAGGATTTCCATAAAAATCACCAGATGGAAAACCGGTAGTTGAGCTTCTCCAAGAACTCATATTTAAGCTATAAACGTCAACTCTCTTTTCAACAGGGTAAAACCTTCTGATAAGATTCACCACTTTGTAATCGTTGTTCTTAACATCAAAGCCAAATCCAACCGTGGTCATGACCTTATCAAGGAAAGGCAATTGTGGGAGAACTCTTCGTTGTTTAGTTGCAGGGTTCCAAAGACAAATACTATGTTTTCCCTTACAGTCGAGAAGATTCAAACAAACAATGCCATTATAACTAACTATATCAAGTACTTCTACAGGGGAGTTTCCATGTGAATCTGAACAGTTTAGTTGTAGGCATATGTTTGGCACTTTGAAACTTTCCATAGAGGTTAACAGAATGGTGATGGCTGCATTGATACTTGGGAGTAGAAAAATTAGCTTGCGGTTTTTATCCTTCAAATTAGGATCATAGTGATGGAGATGGAGATGCTGTTTGATAAAATAGCTACTTTCAATCAGATCACGCCAAGTTCTGCATACAAGTTTGAACCGTAATAGAGATTTCACAGGCAACCATTGCAGGATTTTATATACTATATCATCATGAAGTAATATGTCAATTTTTCTTGGCTCCATTGTGCAGTTTTCAATTCATCTCTCTTTACCTCCTGAAATAATGTGAAGTAATTTTACATGAGAATATAAACTAAGCGTTTAGAACAACAAAGGAAACACTACTAGAAGATATATTTGGTAAATTTTATATTAGTGATTTTCTATTAATACAGATGTTAATTTCGTAGTTTTTAACATGTATTTTGTTTTCGTTCCAAATGTTCACATGGAGTATAAGCATTCATTATTTGTGTAACTTTTGTATTGCCAGTGTATACATTCAAGCTTTGACCAGTTGTCTTACTCTATTCAAGTCAAAAACTAATCGATTTATAACTAATCAACTGATAAAGGAATTACCCGTAGTTGAAACTAGCAGCAGGCGGAAGGAAGAGAGCCAGGCAGAAATTTTGCGACGTTCCGGTACAGCGCGGGATTGAGATGAACCGGTAAGTCCGAAGCACCGTCGAAAAGGATACCTAGAAACCCTAATTTTGATTCAAGAGTAAAGGATTCGGATTTATAAACGAGCAGGAGTCGGCATTCGTATGGGCTGAAGGAGTGATGCTAGAAGGCCCGGACCTGATAAATCGGCCCTTGTAGCAAATTTGGGGTTGAAGCCCATTAACAATGAGGGTATGCAAATCGGCAAGATCTTGTAGCCCTGTAAATCGTAAACAACTATCACTGTATCAAAATATTATTAGGGTCTTTTCATGATAACCGTATATTTATTGTGGGTATCATGTTCTCAATATGCAGATTGTTAGTGCACAAATAAAATAACGACAAGTGCATTGGTATTGATAAATATCGTATCATTTGAAATCAAAATATTTGGTATTTTATGTAAGGCAAATTGTATTTATGCACCAAAACCACCTAACATACATATTTGTTTTACTAAGAAAATCTACGACAAAGTTACCATTCTTCTTAATTGCACTTTTAGTCTTTTTCTTATAAACATCTAATTAAAACATTAAAATCAATAATATTTGATTAGGTTTATACTGTTTTGATGAAGTTAATGAAACCTAAAATATTAACTATGACAACTTTCACAGCTAACTACAGTAATTCAAATGTGTTGAAATTTTTTACTCTAAAATTACAATTGATTTTGATGAAATTAAGAATTAAAGAAAACAATTAAATAATTTGCAATATTTGTGCCAAAAATTAAAGTTAATTTTATTGATAGGAATTCCTAGTTTTATGTAAATGAGTTTTTTAAGATTTAAAGAAGGAAGACAATGAAGATGTAAAAAAATGATAATTTTGTAAAGGTTATTATGTATGTAAAGTAATTTTTGATGTGTTCTTGTAAAGACCCGCAAATCCGTACTCCTTGAATAAATTTATTTAAACTAATTTTGTCTTTAAAAATTTTATTTAACTAAAATTTAAATTTCCTTTTAAATTAAATTTATTTAACCAAGATTTTATTTTAACTAACTAATTCCTTTTTAAAACAATTTCTTTTAAATAATTAAATTTATCTAACTAATGATTAAATTCTTCCTTTTATTTTAATAAATTTGATTAACTAAAAATTATATTTTAAACTAACAATTTTATTCTTAACCCATTTTTTCCATAAATGAATAATATTTCTTTTGATAAGTCCTTTTATCTAATAAATTAAATTTCTAGCAAATTTTCTTTTACAAAATATTTTTCATTTCAAACTAAAATTTTAAATTCAACTAGTAATTTAGTTTTAAACAAATAATTAATTTTTTTTAAACAAATTTCTTTTATTAATCTATTTTTTTTCATTTTTTTTAAGCATACTAAACAAAATCCTCTACTGTACAAATAACTGATACATATATGTTTCTTGAATAGAAATCCCCTTTTTCTTTTTATTTACTGTATTTAAATTAAATTTTGAAAAAAATAAAAATCTTAAAACTACCTTACTGCAAATCTGAGAATCCAAAACCCCCATCCACGTTTCCCTTAATCACGAACGCGGCCCCCACCTTCAATCGCGACCCCAAATCCCTCGCCGCCGCGTTGAGCTGCTACCTCCCAAATTGTTGCCGCTGCCCTCCCTCAAAGTCGCGACCCACTGCCATCGTGCCTGCCGCCTTCATCATCTCGCGCCCAGCTAGCATCGCCGCACGCCTCCAATCGATCGCACGCCGCAACTAGCGGTGTCTCATGACCTAGCCTCGAGTCGCAAGCTTAAAGAATCACCCCAGGCACCGCCGCCTCAACCCTATACGCGCGAGCACGCGCGCGATCGTGTCGCCGCCATCGCGATTTATTCTTTTCTGAGGGCGGCCATTTTTATTTTTTTTAGAAGAGAAGGGGGGGTCTCGATTAACTGAAGAGGAAGAAAGAAAGAATTCAATCCACTTGATTTTGAAAATGGGGCTTCGGCCATGATTTTATCACTGAGATTCAATTTTTTATTTTTGAACAGATAAAGGAAGGGAGGGAGGAGATACTTAAAATCGAACGAAGCATGGTTTACACGATTTATTTTTCGTGATTTTAGGCGTACTTTTAGGCATAATTGAAGGAAGAACGTGCTGCCGTTTGACTAAATTTAAATTTAAATTGAATTCGTTGAAAATTTCAACGTGTTTACTCACCGTGTGCTCACATATAAACTCCGAAAAATACGAAATTTGAAATCCGGCAAAAATTCAATATTACGGACCCAATGGAACTGGTTTCGTCGAATTCCGAGACTGTGCCTCGGGCGGCTATTTTTAAATATCGATTCAAACGATATAATTTCAAAACTGAACAATTCACTTCCAAATTAAATTCTGAAGCTTCTATTATCTTCAGTATTATCAATATGAATTTTACAAGCCTTTGAAATATTTTTAATCGGCTTAAAATTGAAGATTCAAATTTTTATTCAACTTTTAATAGTTTAAATTTTATAATTTAATCGCCATATTCATTCCGATAATTTGAAATTCAATTCAGACCATCATTCAAATATTTAAATTAAATTAAATATTTTCAAATTAAATTGTTCAAAATTCTGGGTCGTTACAATCTTCCCCCCTTAAAAGAATTTCGTCCCGAAATTACAAGTTAAGAAGAACGATCCTTAATCCGTCTACTATTTTTCACAATCCAAATAGTTTTATCAACTTTCTAAAACAAATCTTTTTACTAGAGATTCATTATCATTTCAACTAGCTTTCCAAGTTCAATTGTAGGTTTCAATCAATATTGTTCTCCTAACAATTCAAATTTAAATTCAAATTCAAATTTTAAACTTTCAAAATTTCTCAAAATTTTTCTAACACCCTAAATTTTCGAAAAATTTCACCAGCGTCTCCTTTGCGCGGCTAGCTCGGTACGACTGCAAAATGGCACCACGGCCCCTCAGAATCAAAAAGAAAAGAGAAAGCCAAGTGGTTGGAAAAGAAAATCATCAAATTTCATACTGAAATTGAAATACGTACCTTTTTGTCGAGCAATTCAATTTTTATCTTTGAAATCAAAATCTCAATTCTTTTATACACCTGTATATCCTGCTAGTCATAATATCCAATTCCAACATTCAAACTATTTTGCACTTTCCATTACAAAATTTCCAATATATGCTTCTTATACATTTTTACTTCACTATTGAAGTTACACATTCATTTTCATTAAATTTTACATTTAAATTTCATTTACAATTTCAATTCTATTTGAATTCAATTCACAATTTCAATTCTATTTGAATTCAATTCTCAATTCTAAATATTGAATTCTAACGATTAACTTTCATTTGCTAATTCATATTACTACTTTAAATTAGTTTCATTCACTAATTCATTTTAATTTGCAAATTTCTAAATCGATTTGTCGTTAACTAAAATTTTCCAACAAATTTCAATAAAATTTCTAACTCCCAAAATTCACGGAAAATTTTGGCAGTCTCCTTTGTACGGAGGAGCTTTTGCAATTTTACAATATGTATAAATATGTATACATCGACCCACACGGTCGGAAAACAGAAAAACAGTTCATATTTCCTATTTTTTATTGCGTAGGCGTACCTTATTTAGCATTTTTAAGCAAAGCGACTAATTATTAGCTTATTAGCACAATCAAATCCAGCCCAACGACTTCGCTGAACCTGTACTTACTTAGTTTAAACACGTCAGTGACAAATATAAGACATCTATTAACATTCCATTCATTTTCAATAACAAATATATAGATTTCATTAGCAATATATTTAAGATAAATTCCATTAGCAATTCATATGGTTTCAATTCATCTTTAGTCGCTTACGACCAATTCACATGACATTTCCATTAAATCAAGCGGTTTACAACTCATTTTCTTCATTCTATTCATTTCTAAGCAAAACGAATTCATACTATTTTAATTGATTCAAAAATCAATTTTATTTGCTTTCATTAACTCGTATAATTTGTTTGTGTCAGACGGCAATTATTTCTATGCAAATTTAATGATATTCACTTAATAGAATATCCATTCTAGTTTATAACTAGTTTAAATTGATACCAATTCAATTTATTTTAATTCCACTCCAGTTCAATTTGCATTTCATATTTTCAATTTATTTCTTTTACTTACTTGATTTATATACAAATTCAAATTTATCTTCCAATTTAGCTCACGACTAAACTTTAATTTAACCAATTCAAATTCCAATTCATTAGTCCAAGAATTAATAATTTATCAAGTTAGTTTACTTGAATTCAATCCATTTTATTTCTTATTTAATTCCATATAATAATGATAATAATTTAATATTATTACTTCCTAACAATCATGCAACCATATACTAAAATAATTCATAGAAAATCATTTCTTTTCTATACAAAAATAGTTTTGGGCAAAATTATCTTATTTACCCGATTCAAAAAAACAATTTTATATTCACTAACAAATACGCGCTCATATCTATTATTACACTCAACTCATTCTAGAGTACTACTGGCTCTATCTCTAATGAGTAATACCCAACAGAACCATGGTTGTCGCTTAACCATAAACTCTGATACCAAATGTAAAGGCCCGCAAATCCGTACTCCTTGAATAAATTTATTTAAACTAATTTTGTCTTTAAAAATTTTATTTAACTAAAATTTAAATTTCCTTTTAAATTAAATTTATTTAACCAAGATTTTATTTTAACTAACTAATTCCTTTTTAAAATAATTTCTTTTAAATAATTAAATTTATCTAACTAATGATTAAATTCTTCCTTTTATTTTAATAAATTTGATTAACTAAAAATTATATTTTAAACTAACAATTTTATTCTTAACCCATTTTTTCCATAAATGAATAATATTTCTTTTGATAAGTCCTTTTATCTAATAAATTAAATTTCTAGCAAATTTTCTTTTACAAAATATTTTTCATTTGAAACTAAAATTTTAAATTCAACTAGTAATTTAGTTTTAAACAAATAATTAATTTTTTTTAAACAAATTTCTTTTATTAATCTATTTTTTTTTCATTTTTTTTAAGCGTACTAAACAAAATCCTCTACTGTACAAATAACTGATACATATATGTTTCTTGAGCAGAAATCCCCTTTTTCTTTTTATTTACTGTATTTAAATTAAATTTTGAAAAAAATAAAAATCTTAAAACTACCTTACTCCAAATCTGAGAATCCAAAACCCCCATCCACGTTTCCCTTCATCACGAACGCGGCCTCCACCTTCAATCGCGACCCCAAATCCCTCGCCGCCGCGTTGAGCTGCTACCTCCCAAATTGTTGCCGCTGCCCTCCCTCAAAGTCGCGACCCACTGCCATCGTGCCTGCCGCCTTCATCATCTCACGCCCAGCTAGCATCGCCGCACGCCTCCAATCGATCGCACGCCGCAACTAGCGGTGTCTCATGACCTAGCCTCGAGTCGCAAGCTTAAAGAATAACCCCAGGCACCGCCGCCTCAACCCTATACGCGCGAGCACGCGCGCGATCTTTTCGCCGCCATCGCGATTTATTCTTTTCTGAGGGCGGCCATTTTTATTTTTTTTTTAGAAGAGAAGGGGGGGTCTCGATTAACTGAAGAGGAAGAAAGAAAGAATTCAATCCACTTGATTTTGAAAATGGGGCTTCGGCCATGATTTTATCACTGAGATTCAATTTTTTAGTTTTGAACAGATAAAGGTAGGGAGGATACTTAAAATCGAACGAAGCATGGTTTACACGATTTATTTTTTGTGATTTTAGGCGTACTTTTAGGCGTAATTGAAGGAAGAACGTGCTGCCGGTTGACTAAATTTTAAATTTAAATTTAAATTGAATTCGTTGAAAATTTCAACGAGTTTACTCACCGTGTGCTCACATATAAACTCCGAAAAATACAAAATTTGAAATCCAGCAAAAATTCAATATTACGGACCCAATGGAACTGGTTTCGTCGAATTTCGAGACTGTGCCTCGGACGGCTATTTTTAAATATCGATTCAAACGATATAATTTCAAAACTGAACAATTCACTTCCAAATTAAATTCCGAAGCTTCTATTATCTTCAGTATTATCAATATGAATTTTACAAGCCTTTGAAATATTTTTAATCGGCTTAAAATTGAAGATTCAAATTTTTATTCAACTTTCAATAGTTTAAATTTTATAATTTAATCGCCATATTCATTCCGATAATTTGAAATTCAATTCAAACCATCATTCAAATATTTAAATTTAATTAAATATTTTCAAATTAAATTGTTCAAAATTCTGGGTCGTTACAGTGCTAGTTTATTATATTTTCTAGTTTATGTAAAGAAATTACAGGTGTATGAATGGAATTAACCTTTATGCAATAGCTTAGTGTTTTACTATACATTTCATATTACAAAATAATGGCATCAGTAAAAATGATAACGAAATACAATTAGTATCATTTAAACTAAATTTCACGACTAAGTTCGGTCAATTTCTTGTAGTTTATTTGAATTACTAATGAAATAAGAAGATATAAACATAAAAGGGTGGGTAAATTACCTTTACACCAAGCTTTGAAAATATTTTTCGTCTGCTCTACCATCATAAGTAGTAAATTAAGCATTGGTGTATCAATCTATTAAATAATAGTAAAACAGAAGATTTTCTGGCTCTCTACTTGATCCTAGGAATTTTCTCTCTTCTCCTTAATTCTCTCTTTAGATATTTTATTTTCAAATTCTTTAATTTATTACTTTACACTTATTTTACTAATTCTCTTCTATTATTTTACATTTTGGTACATGTATTCTAGAGTTTATAATTATTTACATATAATTTATCAGCTACCTTCTAATATGTTATATTTAAGTCCGCACATTTAGGTTAATTAAATAATTCAAAATTTAAGCTATTTAAATAAATTCATTTAATATTTCTTATAGGTAACAAAGAACGACAATTTAAATATGTATAACACTTAAACAACTAAACCATAATATTAATCTTTCATTCAACTATAAAGATATATAAATCACATAAACCAATAATAAAAAATTGTAGTTAATTTATTGCAATAAATTTATCACACATTTCATTGTAAATTCTACTTTAACTTCAAATACCTACATTTAAAATTACCATAATTATTTACAAAATTTACCTCGCTTTTCTTCTAATATTTTACTTTTCACCCTATATGTATCAATTAATTATGTGATCTAAATTTAAACTAATTAGATAAATCCAACTAACTAATATTCGTTAATTTGTTTACTAATTTATGAAAATATCAATATGTAAACCATATTCATATTTACAAAATTTTAAAAAAATGGTTAATGTAAAGATACCTAAGTTATATAACTTAAAGAACTTAAAGTGAATACATAAATAATAATAATAATAATAATAATAATAATAATAAATCCTTTTTTCACATTTCTCTCAATAAATTTATCATGAAATGCATTCCAACTTATACTTTTTGTACTCTGAATTCCTATATTATAAATTTTCCATAATCATTTACAGCCTCCCCTCAATTCCTTTACAATATTTTACATTTAAGGTCGTATATTGTAATTAGTTACATAACTTCAAAGCTATTTAAATAATTTCACTATGCAATTTTTCATCGATTTGTCAAATAAGTATGATCAATATGAACCATATTCATATTAACAAAAAGGATGAAAAAATTCATTCAAATACACAAATACATCAATCACATAACATAAATTATATTCATAAATAATAATTACAAGTTTAAAGCTTTATTTATTTATATCAATATGCGTATCATGCATTACATTGTAAAGCCCTTTTTTAACGTCAAAAACCTACATTTTGAATTTATCCAATTAGTTACAAAGCACTTCACATTATCACCTACCATTGTATACTAAAGTCGATATTTTCAAATTAATTATGTGATCTTGAATTTAAATTATTTAAATAAATTCAGTTAATTAATTTTTGTTAATTCATCTAATAAATGCTAAGATATAACGGTTTCAACATGTATACCATATTCATATCAGGCGCAAAGGTGATAAAATTAGTTTTTCATTTAAATACAAAGATACATAAGTCGCCTAACATAAATAATATACATAAGCAATATTTCCATATTTAATATATTATTCATATATCTAAATTTTTTATATTGTATAATTGTACTTCATTGAAAAATTCTGTTTTTAGCTTCAAATACGTACATGTTAACATTTTTACAACTATTTTCTAAACCGCCCTCAATTATTTTCTATTATTTTATATTTAAATCCATGTATTCAAACTACTTACGAAATCTCAAAATTTAAATAATTTTAATGAATGGTTAATCTATTCTTCTAATGAATCATAAAAATATATGTCAATTTTAACACACACACGCTCACATTATGGAAAATTGTAAGACTATTCTTTTTATTCAATTATAAAGATATATAAATCACATAACATAAATTATGTACATAAACATCATAACAAATTAATTTGTAAATAAGTTATAATTCCTTTATATAAGAATTTATCAAACATTATATTACAAAATTATGTTTAAGCTTCAATATATCCACATCGAAATTATACAATTTTTTACAAAGTTTCTCTCGATTCTTCCTATCGTTTATTTTCAAGTCCATGTATGTAAACTAATTACATAATTTCATATTTGATTTATTTAAAAAAAATTCATTTAATAATATTTTTTAGTTCATCTAAAAAATTACTAACATATGTCAGTTTCAACATGTATGTTATATCCATTATAACAAAACTGAATAAATTACTTTATTATTATATATATGTGTGTGCGCACGCGTGCTATACAACATAAATAATACACAAACATAATACCAGTTTTAATTTATAGTCCATTTATTTCACTAAATTTATCATACATTATATAACAAAGTTCTCATTTTAACATTAAAGATGTTATATTATATTTTACAATATTATCGTGTGCAACGTACGAGTTACACACTAGTTGTATCAGTATAACGAAATGATCAAAAATTTGATCAGTGGGATGAGGTAATAAGAACTTTATTGCTATCATAACATTCTTAAAACCAATGGGGTAATTCACTCCCTTTTAGCCTAGTTTTGATTTCCAACCTCTTAAAGCACTATGAATCCTTCTTCAAAAATCCATTTCATAATTGTTAGGAAGCTAGATGTTTAATATGTCACTTGGTTTGTAAGTTGGTATGTAAATTGGGTGTCTGATGTTATGTCTTGGAGACGTTTGAGTTAATGAGTTTGGTGATTGAATGATTTATTGCCATGTGAAACTTTGTATGAGTGATAGTGCTCTAAGGTTTATAGTTGTTGAGACGTTTTTTCCTCGCAACTGTAATAATTATTGTAAAGTGGTACATGTAGGATCGATTTCACCCTAGAGGGGGTGTGAATAGGGTGATGGTATAAATTATAAAATTAATTGCGGAAGCTTATAAAATATTTTCAACACAGATCACAGAACAATAGCAGCACAGATAATAGCAGAATAATAAATGCAGAAATAGAACGACACAGAATTTACCCAGCTTCGGCAAAACCCTGCCTATGTGCTGCCTCCAAGGTTTCAACTAGAAATTAGATAGTCAAACGCTTACACATGTAAACTCGCGACACCCGCTATCGACTAAACGTAACTTTACGCTCAAAACCCTGCCACAACTCAGCCACTGAGTTGCGAATTCTCAAACTACGCCACGTAATTTGTCCCCTAGTCACACGACTAGAAATTTAAACGGTTTAAAAATGAAAATACAATTAAAAAACAATTTAAAATAAAATAACCCTATTTAAAATTTAAAACCCTTAAAAAAAGGCTGGCCCCGCTTTTTTAATTTAACACGTTCTCCTTTGCTCGTTCGTTTATACGAAGATGGCGGCCGTTCCTCTAACTCAATTAGGGCTTCGTTCCATGCGATCCAATTTAGGTTTTTCGTGATTTCAAGGAGGCCGACTTTGGTTGCTAGATCAAAAGGGAGATTTATCAATTTGTTTGCTTCGTCGGTCGCTTGCTTCTCTGTTTTGCTCACGGCTTCAATTTCAGTAAGTACTTTATTCCTTTTGCTTTGCTGGTTTTGGCTTGCTTGAACTCGATAATCAAATTGCCGGTGATGATTAGGGTTATATATAGGGATTCGAATCCCTAATTTTTCGTCATATATTCTTTGCTTGAATTTGTCAATTTCTTTTCTCTGCCGCTTGATTATGCTTGGTCGTTTGAGATTGATTCTGACCTTTTCATATGTGTATATTTTCGTTGCTTGGTTGACACGGTTTCGAATTGATATCGTGGTGACCACGGCTTCGACTCCGTTCCTTTTTCTCTTGACTTATTTGATTAAAAACAGTGTTGACTTGGTTTGTCTATCACGGTTTTGAACACTTGATAAACTTGCGATGTGATTTTGTTTATGCTCGACTTCGTTCAGTAACACACGGTTTTGACTTTGCACTGCAGTTGTCTTCGACTGTAAACTTGATTTTGTGATGTAATAAATATTGGTCTTGTTCGACTTTTGCCATGCTATTAACTGTGAACTTTGGTGAAGTGGTTCGACTCTGGCCATCTGATTCTCTGGTTATGACTTGTTCATTGAATTTCTTTGTAACTTTATTCAAACTGCTTCACTGCCATTTTGATCAATTGGTTCATCATTGACTTACTGGCAATTTTTGAATTGCTACTGAACCATGGCTTCAACTGATAATTTTAGATTTCCCACTACACTTTGAAACTGCTCCTTGACTTGTTCATTAGTTGATGTATTCGAATGTTTTCTGTTGTACGTCTGGTGTAGTTGCATTGTATGGTGTTGTTGCATTGTACGGTTCCTTTTGAAGTCTGATTGAATGCACTTTGGTATTGTGGTCTTGAAGTATGGTTGCACTGTTGTTTTGTTTGAAGTGATTCTGGTGTGAAATGTTGCATGTTTGGTTACATTAAATCGTTGTCTGCATTACTTGATATTTTTGGTTTGAGTTGAAATTTCATGTGTACTGAATGTTGTTCAAGTGCTTTCACATGTGGTCTGGTGGGTTCCTTTCACCGGCTTGTTGAGTTACCCTGATCTTGTGCACCTTTGTTCATGGTTTGTTGTGTGTACACATTTGTTTGGTCTTTCTGTTTCATTGATCGGGTTTTGTTCTTGTATCATTAGAAGTCTTGTTGCACCTGCATGTGTTGAGTACATTTATGTGTATCTTCATGTATGTTGGCTGAGCGTCTGGTTTGATGTCTATTTGCATCCATGTTGTGTATCCACTTTTTCTCTTATCTGTTCATGTCTTATTATTTATTGTGAAGGCAGATCATTTGAACTTCATGCGCCTTGATATTGGCTGTGACGAACTTGTACACCTCCAGTCATGCTTGAAGTCGTAGCCTGTACAACTGCCCTGTGTTGAATCCAGCTAATAGCTTGGATTTGACCTTGTGTTCATGTTGTGATTTTATTTATATTGCATTTGAGTTGAACCTGTCTTTTTATTTGGATTTGACCTTGTGCTCACATGTCCCTGTAGCATTATCAAGTGTATATCGGTGTGCACGGCCTTGTGGCATGTACAGTGATACATTGTGCATGTCACATTGTTCGTGTGTGATGAATTCAAATATAAATGATCACGAACAACCCAAATAACTGAGGCAAATAATATTTTCAAAATCTATATTTTATTTTATATTGTAAAAATATTTCTTTTTCAATTTTACTACGTTAGTGAATATTTTTGCAGATTGCTCAGATGCTGGATTCTAACTGGGATGAAGTTGAAGATCAATACGAGTGTGAGTGATATGTAGTGAGGTAATGATATGTAAAAAATGAATTGTGATGTAATCAGAAATGTATTATAACTGAAATTGAATTTGTATAGTTATAGTGAGAGCTTGAAATTGTACTATTCAAAATTGTAATAAATATTTGTTTGAATAAAATTTTCGTTTGAATTCAAATTCCGTGTTATTTATTTTGTTCGGCAAATATTTATTTAATCTGTGAAAATAAATAGTATATTAACAAATACATTTAAATGAATGTATATATGTTTATTATCGTCAAACAAAAATCATATAAGCGCATATTCAATAGTACATCCACCATAATCCGGCTTGCTTATGCAAAATAATAATACTTCGTTTTGCCTACCGAAAGGTTTTTTTTAATTACTGCGAGCAGTTAAAAGTTTCTTAAAATTAAAATACATACATTCACACACACATACACACACATACATATATTTTTTAAAATTCAAAACATTAAAATCATTTTTGAAACCAAGATTGAATTCAAAAAAAATAGAATCATGACATATACACACACACATACATTCATACATACATACATACATACATACATACATACATATATATGTGTGTGTGTGTGTATAATTTGAAACTATACACACACATACATATACACACGAGTATGCATGCACGTCTGATGGACGTGTGCATAAGAAAATGTGACCAAAGGTGGAAATAATTTTTAGATTAGGTTTTTGCTGCATTATTTCTTATATATTTCTTTATAAATGAATCATTTTGGTATTGGTACATAAACCATTAATACAAGGGTCATCCCCACCAGAAAGTTTGATGCATCAATATTGAGGTAGTTTAATATCGGAGCAAAAGGTGTAGTTTAACTATAATGCAAAAGATAGTTTGAGTTTTACATTCATAATATATTATATTCATAGTACATTATTATATGAGACTTTCATTCTTTCTTACAACAAAAATAATCCATAAGCATTTTATACGTTGGTAACAATTCCAGTGACAAATCTTAACAGAAGAGCATTTTGCATATCTTGGTGCACATTTGATTCAATGACTCCAGGATATTATTTTAGGTTTTCACATTGCCAGTCCCCATAAGTTCAAGGTAGCATCTCTCTTGTTTCCTTGCTACTATTTGATTTTGCAGCTATGCATCTCACTCATTGGTAATCTCATTGGAGTTTCTATCGTTTGTGCATTAGCCGTTAATTTTTATATTAATATGCTACATTGAGCATGCTTTTATATTATTATTTGGATTCAAGTAGTAGCAAATGCTGTATGAAATTTAACACTAAAAGGAACATGTGATAATGAGGAGTGCATGTGAAATCATAAAAAAGAAATGCCAACTATGTTTCTAATAAATATCCAAATCGTCTTACTATTTTGCTTATAAAAATCACCCATATACAATAATCAATCTCAATGACATTAATATTCCTTCCAGTTTCCAAATTTCTCTACATGATCCATAATTCTTCCATAGACAATCCATAATTCTTCCATAAACAATGTAAAACAAAGCGGTGATCATAGAGGTGAAAACAACAATATTGATGCACCATCCTTATATTCAAAACTAGTGTGAACCCGTGCTTCGTACACGGGTATGGAAAAAAATATTTAGCAGCGCAAGATCGATTGCTTATCAGCTGTTGTAGAAAAAGTTTAAAAAAATCCCGTCTATGTAAACCCAACTTAATACTGTTTCATAAATGGACCGTTTATTTAAACCAAATATGGTTATCCAAATTTGGAAGATCATGATTTGTTGTTAAGATTAGATAATATTTTGAAGCACAAATTTCGATTGTCATTGCGCAAGCATTGACTATACATTCGATAGAAATTCATAACAGATATCTAAACATTGGAATATCTAATTTGTACATAGGAGCATACAAAGGGTTTTATTTTTCGCAAAGTCGGTATGTTAGTTCACAAACATCATGCGAGCAGAGTAAGCAATTTAATTCTTTATAAAAAGAACATGTGTCTACCATATTCCTTGAAATATGCAAGTATGGAAACTTCATTTATATTTGCAAGAGCGGTGTAATTATTGTAAAAAATGTTAGTGGGAACAAGAAAATATCTCATACTTTAAAATTAATGATGAAGTATATGGAGTGAAATTTTAAAACCCATATTTAAATCTCAATTACAACCAAAGATTATTCAGCCAACTTTTATAGAAATGAAGTACAACTTAGCTTACCGGTCCAATACACCGCATAGGAAAGCATGACTGAAAGTGAATAAAGTAATAGTACTTTATGTCCAATCAGTGGAACATATTGGAACACAACAACGAAAACAACAGAAATATATCAAAATGCAAGTTTCATTCGTAAGAATTTTGAACACTTCTACTGAATAGAATATGTAAAAAACTACTGCAATAACATTGAGGAATTCTATTATGCAACGCAAGGACAATAATCCATCCAAGCCCACCACTAATAGATGCGAAAAATGGTATTTATTTATGTAGTTGATGACATATTCAACCATATTAAATGCTACAGCTGAAACTTTGAGTTGTTGCACTTCATCGGCTGTGACTGTACAAAATTAATACATAGCCAGCGAACAAAAATTGCTGGTATATAAGTAATAAGTCTATATGAACACACAATAGACATAGAAAAAGAATTAGAACATGGCTCTAAATATGTAAATTGTCAGTGTAAATGCATATGGCACTAAATATGGATCAAAAAAGAAATTTTTCAAAAGGGTACAAATGTATATAAAATATTTGCTAATGGGAAAAGTCATATTTCATTCTTTATAGATAAGTATCAAATGTTATTGAAATTGTTCAAGGTTGGCTATATATTTTATGTATAAAATAGTTGATAAGTTACATAAGCACTAAAAGGAGTTGTCTTATTTCTAAATGGAAAGTGACTGGCTGAAGGAACAAAACTAAAAAGTTTTTCTGATTAATAATTAAGCATTGTAATATAAGTCAACCCCAAAAATGAACTACTACGTGGGTGATAACATTGCAGGTGAATATAGACTTTTTTTTTATCAATGGGAAGTATATTGTTATCTGCCTAATTTTTATGAAACTGAGAAAATTGCATCAAATAGTCAAATGAAGAAAAAACCAAAGAATTAAAAAATCCCAAATTTTAGAAAATTATGAAATATGGCGTAGGAATTGAAAAGCGGTCAATATAAAGTGGATGACATAGTAGGAGTGAAAAACAACAAACAATTTAGTTAGACAACATGTGGAATAATGAATGGGTAGTGAAGCAATGCAGAAAATATAGAAAACCTAAAAGTTAAGAGCGGAATAGATGGCTGAAGTTTGATTTCGATGACTTTAACACAGAATATCAATCTAAGAATATAGCATAGTAGGCATTAACTGTTTGAAAGCTATAAATTTAGTGGTACATTAATTCATATGGGACTCTATATCAACATCATATAATATGATACTCTAGAAAATCATGAACATGAAAGTAGTATAAGATTTGACTTTGCCACAAGGCAAGGGTTAGAGCAGTCTTGTCGCTTAGAATTTTTATCTTCCCTAAAGAGTACCAAATGCATCTTTAGCAACTTCAATATAGTAGATTAGTGCAAAGTAAAGAATGACACAAACCTTAAATATACAAAGCATTGCAAAATTTTGGTTACAGAGTGATTCATTATAAGTCTCTAAATAAAGTTGCATAGGAAGTCTTTAAGTATGTGCCAACATAGATGATATATCTTACTAATCTCATTTTTAGAAGGTATATTACCTATTTTTAATCTGCATAAAGCATAGAGCATTATCTTCAATAGTAATATGACACTGTAAAATAAAATAAGTTGTATCATGTAAAGACATGTAATTTTCGAATTTAAATTAGTTAATTTAATAAGATTTTGTGAATTAATATTGGTAGAAATAAAAATTTGTGATTTATTAATGAAATAATAACTAAAATGAAATGTAATAATGCTAATCTAAGCTAATATTTAACAATTTGAATGAAATTCAAATTAATTGAAATAATATAAATGTTATACTTGAATATAAATTGAATATATGAAAACTAATGTAAATATTGAATTAACTAATGAAATAATATATAACAAATGGAATTGGATAAAATTTGTGTTATGTAAGTATTCATAACATTTGGTTTAAATAACAAACTTATAAATGTGATTAAGGGAAGATGGTAATAGTTATTATATGTTACCTATTTATTTAGTATATTAAATTGAATTGGAAATCAAATAAAAATTAAATGAAATTAAAATGTTACATTAATGAGAATTAAGACAATAACCGAAATTTGTGAACGTAATAAAATGAATGGAAATGTTAATTTTATTCATAAGGATATAATAATTTAATAAAAGAATGAAACCAAGATAAATAAGTTTATTGGGATTTTAAATTATAATTTATGTGTAAAAGTGACAAAGTTAATATAATTGAAATATAGTAGTTAATACAAATAAAAATTGGAGATTGGAGGATATTAATGTAATGAAATATAAAATAATGTTAACTGTGTTTATAGAATAATAATTGATTTAAATAAAAAGATCGAAACCAAATAAAATCAATTTATTGGAATTAAATTATAATTAATATGATTAATAGCAGTTGAAATGGAACACTATAACTATTAAAAAATTAACACTGAATTGATATGTAAACTTATTTTAATTTATTACAAATGTCTTTGCAATCAAAAATGGTAAAAACCTGCTAGTCTATAAATATTGAATTAAAAGGTGATTAATTAATTTCATATTAATTTATTTAATTAACGTGAAAATTTTCATTTTGGCAACTGTCTTGGATTTCGACGAAACTGGTTTCATCGAATCCATAACGGTGAATTATTGTAGGATTTCAAGTTCCGTAGCGATCGAACTTGTCGTTTGATCGTACAGGCTCGAAACACCTAGAAATCAATTTAATTAAAATTAATTTGAAATAACTTGATTTTAGCATAACTTCTTCATACGATGGAATTTGGACTTGAAATCTATTCCATTGCATTTTAAATATTTAAAACATCTATTTTGATATATGGGTTGACTCATTTTCGTTCCGAAGTCAGAACGGGCTTTTCGGGCCATTTGTCGTTCAATATTCAATCCAAATTAATCCGGTCCATTCTAATTTCAGTTTTGCCTATATGTATGCAGTTATAAACTCTAGCCTTTTTCCTATTCCTCATTTATGTACGTACAATTCCAGTAGCTTCTCCTCTTCCCAATGGAAGCAACCCTAATTCTCAATTGCAATTTCAAATCAAATTCAAAGCCAAAAATTCAAACTATATCGAATTATATATCAATCTGAAGCTCTCAAAGAGCGCAAGCCAATCCTTCTGTTTGTTTTTCAATTTAGGCTCCCATGTGACCAGAAATTTATGATCGATTCTTGGCCGTTCGTTGGGCTGCGATCGACTTCGACCGATCGTCGAATCGACGACAGGGTTTTGTGGAGATTGACGAGCGTAGTCCATCGCTGTGCTTATTTTGGCGAGATGACGGTTGGATGCAGCGTAAAAATTCGATTAGGGATTGATAAGATAGCGGCGCTGGGCTTAATCGAGCCATTCGATCGGCGATTTGTGGTCGAGAGGCAATGTCGCGTGGCCACGTGAAGGCGGCGCGGGTCTGGCATGAGGCGCGATTGGCCAGCGGAGGCAGGGCGACGACGAGAACATTGGCGGCTCTATTAGGGTTACATGGTGTTGATTGCGTACAGGGGGGTTTCGAACTATTGAGGAATTCACGTGATGGTGACGTGGTTACTAAGATTTCTTTTATTTTATTAATTTCTAAACTTTAATCGTATAACTTCAAGCTGATATAACTTCCACATATGAGGTCCAATTCATATGCGGTTTCTTCCATTAGGATCGTATTAAAATTCCATACATTTTGACGGAATTATGTACGAATTCTGAGGTTATTTGAATTTTGTGTTTAAATTGGATTTAAATTCAATTTAAATTCAAAGGTGAGTGTTTTAACCCACTCACAACTTCTAAAATTTCTTATATTTGTTAAATTGATTTATGATGTGATTAGAAATGTATTTACGACAGTTTGGCATATTTTGAATCAACATCTCTGTTTATTTGAATTTATTGGATAAAATAGTTATTTAATTTAGTATTGAATATAAACTGCCAGTAAATACCTATTACTTATTATCTGTTCTATATTGATGTTATTGATTGAATTGGGTGATGATTATGAAAAATGTTTAATGATTGATATTGGATGAATGGATGTTGTGTTTAATATTGTTATAAACTGCAAGTTGTTATGGATTTCAAGATTGCGGTTTAAAATGATATATAACCGTATTTATATTTTAAATTACGTATTGAAATGATAAATATCTGTATCACTTGACCATAAGATAGAAAATTATATACAGACAATGTGGTCTATATATATAAAAATATTTTGAAATGATTTCTATGGGTTTATAAAGAAATATATGGTTTTAGGTAAATATTGATTTTAGATATTATATAAATGTTATTTTATCCTTAATTTTAAGCTATGTATAATTTGTTTTAATATAGAATAAGCTTAATAATAAGTTTGATTTTTATTGACGATAATATGGTTAAGTATTTAAATTATATTTTAATATGGAGTTTATAATGATTTAAATAAAATTAAGTTTGGAAGATAAATTTGAGATTTATTTAAAATTGAATTTATTTAAGAATTAAACTCAAATAAGCTTGATGTGAAATTTATTAAATTTGAAATTTTAGAAGGTATGATTTTTATAACTTGATTTTGGTTTAAGGTGAATTAAATGAATATTTCAAGTATAAATTAATCAAAGGAAATATTTAGTTATTTGTAATTTGAGTTTACTTAAATGATAATGGATTTATTATGTAAATTATTTCAAAACTAAATAATAGAAAACTGAATTGTTGAATCGTAATTACCAAACTTAGTTTTGAAATTGTTGAATACTTAAAGTTTGAAATATATTGAATTTGAAATGGTTTATTCTACAGATCAAATATGTTTTGAAATCGATAAAATTTGGAATAGTTTATTTGGAAACTGGATCGTATTGAAATTTATGATTTGGGATTTGGTTAAATTTAAAATTTAGAAGTTCGAGTTGTTTTGGAATTGATTTGTGAAATTGAAGAAGCTAATTTATTATATAAAGTATTTTAATATTTAAACCATTTAAGTGGTGGAAGTTATATTTCAAAGTATTATGATTTGAAAGTGTTATATTTCAAGCGTTTTGATTTCGAAGTGTTATAACGTTGAAAGTGCTATGATTTTTGGAAAGGATATATTTGAAATAAAAATAATATTATATTGAATTGGGTTTTAATAAAAATGATATCATATTGGTTTGGTTTTTGAAATGGAAATGATAACGTAATTATATGATTTTGAAATGGATGTGATATTCTGGTTTTGAAGTATAAATTATTTTGAAATGGCCACGGTGTTATAATAACGTTTGGTGGTTAAAGAGACCGGGATTGGAAGTTGTCATACTCTCTGCCAACTTCGAAAACCACTTTAACAATCGTGTACGCGGTGGAGATTCCAAAATGAAGTAGGATGGTGGCGACGTTCTATTGAGGTATGTACGTGGACCCGACTCCTGTGAGTTGGCATAAGGTGGCTAAAACAGGAGCGATACTAGGCCAGTGAGGTAGCTCCTCTTACGGACACCCTCCTTCGATGATATTCTATTACTTTGTGATTGATTGGGGCCCTTTGATTTTTTTTAGGGCTATGGCTCGAGGTGGACGGTAGTTGCGCGCTGTACGTCACCACTAGCCCCGATAGTAATTGGTATATCTAGCCTTGCATTGCCTCATTGTGCCGTGTCACCTACCCCAGCGAGCCTTGTATGAGTTTGGATTTCTTGAAAATGGCTATGCTCCGATACCAAATGAAAGTGCGGTGTGTATACAATTATATGTGCTAATATAGTACACACGGATCGTGTAATATGGACTACAATATAAATGCGGAAATAGATGATAATAGCATAGTAAAATAAAAAATAGAAAAATCACACCAGAGATTTTTATACTGGTTCGGAGCACCGTCCTACGTCCAGTCCCAGACTCCTATCTGGATTTTCACTATTAACTACCTCGCTTCACCCGGAGGAACAGGTTTACAATACCCGAACAGCCGAACGGGATTTCACGCCTCTAATACACTGAGGACTTCGACACTTGCCTCTTACAACACCGAGGACTTCAACACTTGCCTCTTACAACACCGAGGACTTCAACACTTGCCTCTTACAACACCGAGGACTTCAACACTTGCCTCTTACAACACGAGGACTTCAACACAAACAAATACAATTGTTGTTGACAACTTGTGTTCTTCAAAACACGGATTTGTCACTAGTAGTACACCCTTCCTATAATCTTATCCTCAAAGTATATGACTGATATTTTGTGAAGATTAAAGAAGGTATATTGCTTATTGAATCAAAAGGTATAAAATAGTTTCAATGATTCAATAAGCTATTAATTAAATGAGTGCTTTTAGAATGCAAGAATGTTAGAAAGTAAGATCAGAGAAAGCATATAATAATCATATATATTCATCTTTGAATCAACGATTTAGATGAGTATATATAAGAAGAAATAGTTGTAACTCTTGGTGAAACAGTTGCCATTAAGAGTTGTGATTATTGGTGAAAGGTAGGAGATGCAACTCTTGGAGAAGAGAAGTGTCTTTTGGAAAACTTGCTTTCTGTTTAAAAACGGTCGACAGGTCAAAAAATGACCGATAGACAGGATTTTAAATATATAGTCGTTATGTGCATGTGTACACGTTTATTGTGCACATTTAACAGGAACGGTCGACCGTTCATTTTTGGACCGGTCGACCGGTCTCTGTTAAGTTGCACAATAAATGTGCACATTACTATAAATGTATATATATATTGATTATATTTTGTGCATGACTTATTTGAGGATAGATTTTAACAAGTTTATTACTATTATAACATCAAATAATCAATCTATAATCTAGAGAACCATATGAAGGTCTTGATTTGTCGATTGCCTTTATATTGTTGTCAGCAATCAAAATCTTCATAGAAGCTGTGTCTCAACATTCTCCCCCTTTTTGATTGATGACAATATATAGCTAAAGTATTGAATCTCCCCCTGAATATGTGATTTCCTGCAGACAATTATTAGCACCTTTCTCCCTGCAAACAATTATTAGCACCTTTCTCCCTGCAAACAATTATTAGCACCTTTCTCCCCCTTTGTCATCGACAAAAAGGAGTAATAGATAATTGGTATAATATAGGAGTTTAATTACCATAATATGCATGGCAAAATAAAACATAACAATGAATTTCAATGATAAAAGAGCCACATAAAAAACTGAATATACGGGAACCGGTCGACCGCTCTATTATGGCCGGTCGACCGTTTTCAACCAGAGAGCATTTTGGTCGACCGGTCATAATCTAGGTGGTCGACCGGTTTTTATGCCTGGTGAAAACTGTATATTTTGCAAAATTTTGAGAATGTATCGACCTTATATAATATATATTTCATTCTTTTCTTAAGTGGGACCTAAAAAATAGAATTAAGTCCATGGTACCCACTTTTTATAGGGTCCTAAGAGTTAGGTCTTAGGAGTCCAAACCCATATGGGTCCGGTATCCCCTTTATATATATAATTATTATTAAAATGTACAGTATTCATGAAATGTTGAATGTATTTGTTCCTAATCAAATTATTATTTGTTTTAGGAACCCATATTTTGATAGTCTTAACATTTCTCTTTTGAAATTTCACAACTGGTTTTGGTTTGAAATATAATAAACTAAATTTTTTCTTAGCTTCAGTTTTTTGTACTTTTTTCTTCCTTTTATTTCTAAGATGTTTCTTAGTTTCATGTTTGTTATATCCCAAACCTTGTTTATCTGAAATAGATTGTGAACTTTCAATGATTTTAGTCAAATTTTCTCGACCTTTGTTAAAGTTAGAAACATTTTGAGTAATGTCATCAAACTTTGTTTGTAAACTAGCTTTTTCTAGGTCTAGAATTTTAACTTTTGCTTTAAGTTCATGATTTTCAGTAGTGAGAGCATTATTTTTCTCTTTTTGAGCTTCTATTTCATGACTCAAAAGAGATATTTGAGAGTCAACATTAGATGATGATTCTTGAATATTTCCAAGTTCTTCTTCTAATATTTTCTTCTCATCTTTTAACATATCTCGTTCAAACTCTGCTCTACTTAAATCTGCTTTGACTACTTTTAATTGACGTTTTATGTCTTTATATTTGACTATCAATTCAGCATTAATATCAAGTAATTCATCAAATGTAGGAATTTGTACCTCATCTTCTGTTGCCATAAAACAAACATTAGCTTGTTCATTCTCCGAATCACTTTCACTTTCTGATGAAGATGACTCTGAGTCATCCCATGTTACTGAGAAGGCTCGTTTCTTTGATTTGTCCTTCTTATATTTGAATTTGTCATTTTCTGACTTCTTCTTTTGTTCTGGACAATCCTTCTGCATGTGTCCCTTTTTATGGCAGTTGAAACATTCTATAGCAGATGAAGATGGTTTATTTGATCCAGGTTTCCTTTTATTGTAGCGACTGGCTTTTCGATATTTTAGGAATTTTTTGAAACCTTTAGCAATGAACGCCAAATCTTCATCTTCAGAATCTGATTCATTTTCATCTTTCTCAACATGAAATGCTACATTTTTCTTTTCTTCTTTCTGTTCTTTTCTAGCCTGCAAATTTGCTTCATAGGACATTAAATTTCCTATCAATTCATCTGGCTTCATGACGGAAAGGTCATTAGCTTCTTCAATTGCTAATACTTTTCCTTCCCATTCATTAGTCAGAGAATGTAGGACTGTTGAAACAACATCAAAATCAGAATACTTTTGTCCTAACCCAATAAGTGCATGGTGAATAGTTTGAAACCGTGAATACATGTCATTGATTGTTTCATTTTGAAATTTTGAAATTGACTTTTCAGCATGGCTATTTTGGCTTGTTTAACCTTGTTAGTACCTTCATGAGTAATTTTTAGCGTTTGCCAAATTTGATATGCAGTAGTGCAGATACTAACACGGTTATATTCATTTTGGTCTAATGCACAGAACAACATATTTATTGCTCTTACATTTACGGCTGCTGCCGTTTTCTCAGCCACAGTCCATTCTGAATAATCAGTTGTTGGATTCACTATTTCTCTTTGAGTAGCATTCCAAGCATCATAGCTACTTGATTGCATAAAGAATGACATACGTGTTGCCCAATAACTATAGTTAAGACCATTGAAAAATGGAGGTCTTTGTGTCGATTGCCCTTCTGTGTAAGTGGTGTTTTGAGTGCTAGTACTTGCGTTATTTGCCATATTACAAGAATATATCAAATAACTGTGTTACGGTTATATGATGACCGTGCTCTGATACCAAATGAAAATGGCTATGCTCCGATACCAAATGAAAGTGCGGTGTGTATACAATTATATGTGCTAATATAGTACACACGGATCGTGTAATATGGACTACAATATAAATGCGGAAATAGATGATAATAGCATGGTAAAATAAAAAATAGAAAAATCACACCAGAGATTTTTATACTGGTTCGGAGCACCGTCCTACGTCCAGTCCCAGACTCCTATCTGGATTTTCACTATTAACTACCTCGCTTCACCCGGAGGAACAGGTTTACAATACCCGAACAGCCGAACGGGATTTCACGCCTCTAATACACCGAGGACTTCAACACTTGCCTCTTACAACACCGAGGACTTCAACACTTGCCTCTTACAACACCGAGGACTTCAACACTTGCCTCTTACAACACGAGGACTTCAACACAAACAAATACAATTGTTGTTGACAACTTGTGTTCTTCAAAACACGGATTTGTCACTAGTAGTACACCCTTCCTATAATATTATCCTCAAAGTATATGACTGATATTCTGTGAAGATTAAAGAAGGTATATTGCTTATTGAATCAAAAGGTATAAAATAGTTTCAATGATTCAATAAGCTATTAATTAAATGAGTGCTTTTAGAATGCAAGAATGTTAGAAAGTAAGATCAGAGAAAGCATATAATAATCATATATATTCATCTTTGAATCAACGATTTAGATGAGTATATATAAGAAGAAATAGTTGTAACTCTTGGTGAAACAGTTGCCATTAAGAGTTGTGATTATTGGTGAAAGGTAGGAGATGCAACTCTTGGAGAAGAGAAGTGTCTTTTGGAAAACTTGCTTTCTGTTTAAAAACGGTCGACATGTCAAAAAATGACCGGTAGACAGGATTTTAAATATATAGTCGTTATGTGCATGTGTACACGTTTATTGTGCACATTTAACAGGAACGGTCGACCGTTCATTTTTGGACCGGTCGACCGGTCTCTGTTAAGTTGCACAATAAATGTGCACATTACTATAAATGTATATATATATTGATTATATTTTGTGCATGACTTATTTGAGGATAGATTTTAACAAGTTTATTACTATTATAACATCAAATAATCAATCTATAATCTAGAGAACCATATGAAGGTCTTGATTTGTCGATTGCCTTTATATTGTTGTCAGCAATCAAAATCTTCATAGAAGCTGTGTCTCAACATTTCTCCCGTAGCCCGCGGAATATTTAGGGTGGTCTCCCTATCTGGAGATGCGCTGATACTGGATGGACTACTGAGACTATTATGTGTTAAGGAGAATATTGGGTCACTCCTTAACGATATTTTAAAGTAAGTTTATTTTACTATAGACATTATTATAATAGCGAAATATTACTACATAGTCAATAGTTTAACGGATCCTTAGGAGATGTGAATCCCGAGCATCTTTTAAGTTACTACACTCACGTTAGACACTGAATAGGAGATATCAAACCCCGTAAGCATCTCTGACGTCGTTCCACTCATATTATTTACCGCTGATTTGACTTACTTAAGATCTTTTAGTTCTGACTCAAGTGTTTTGTCTTTTCAATTCGCTCAGGTCAGTCTGAGAATTTTAGGATTCGAAGACCTTATTTCTGAAGGACGAAGACGAAGATTGTATTATTACTATTATTTACTATATTGTTCTACTGCATCACATTGTTCCGCTGCATTGTCATTTATTATTCTTTGGTATGTGTACTCTCATTCTGTGTTGTAAAGTATAATCAAATATTTTGTAAAACAGCTTCATGAACTATATTTGATTATTATATTTTGTCATTCCACTGTGAGATTTTGTTTGTTTTCTTTCCCTCATCCTTTTTCTTATTCACCCTAATAACAATTCGCCCTTTTGCATGGTTTGAGTCTGACATGTGTGGTTTATCATCGATTTAGAACGTACAAAAAGGCGGGATGTTACATTTGGTACGGTTTAGTGATAAACCTTAGTTTTGTGGGGTCTGACTCTTTATTAATAGGGTACTAATACCCTATGATGAGTCGTTGAGCATATATATATGAGAGACCGTACTTGTTAGTGTTACAAAAGGGTTTTGATATTGTGTTAATTTGTTCCATTTTGTATTTATAAATTCTGGTTGGTGCATAGGACGCTATGCCATCAATAGGGATTTCTAAACACTTAATAGGACAGACCGACACAATATTTGTTTTGAAATATAGGTAAATGAAATAATTTTGCCTATTATATTTTCTATATATAAAGTAATAAATTTTATAAAGGTTATATTTTGTTGTAATATATAGATTGTTAGGTAGAGAAATTTATAAATATTGGTTGGAAATAAGATCTAAAATAAAATAAATGAAAATTGGAATTTAGAACTCAAGTTCCGGAGTATTTGAAAATTTCTTTCAAATGATTTTGGAATATAATAATAATATTATTTAGAAGTATTTTTTGATATAAATATTTCAATATGATTGGAAAGAATTGTTTTAAAGAAATTTTAAAAAGAAAAAAGTTTTGTACTCCCCTCTCCGTCGCTGGAAAAAATTTCGGTGATGAGTGCACATATCGTCGACATTCATTTTCAAGTTTCAAAATGGGAAGGCCACTGTAGTAGTTCTACTACAAAATTATTTTGATAAACAAATGTAAAATTCAGATTGTTTTAAATATAATTGGATATATAAGTTGTAAGTATATACATTTATCTATTATTTTAAAATGATTTGAAATTTAACCCGGTTTTAGTTCTTAAGTTTCTGTTAACTAATAGTTTCAATTATTGTAGTGAAATGGAATGTAACTAATTAATAATTGGAACCTTCAATTAAAATAAAAGATTTAAATGCTAGGTTATAAATGAAATTAAAAGATAGTTGAAATTTGTAATCTATAAAAAGCAAAGGATATGATTATTGAACATTAAATTAATTTAAAAGAAATGAGAAAAACTTGTATAACTTTCAATTACATTCTTCAAACATATATATAACTTACCAAATATTAAAAGTTGTAATGTTTAATAAGAAAACGTAATGGAAATTGTACGAGTAAATTTATGTTATGAAAGTGTTCAATAAATTGCTTTTATTAATAAGGATTGATGTTATAATTGTTATATACTTAAGTAGTAATGGAAGGTTATTGTAATTAAATGTGATAGAAAAGGGATCATTGTAAGTAAATGATTATAAACTTAAGTTAATGAAATTGTTATGCCAAGTAACTGAATTGAACATGAATATTATTAACAAATGAATGTAAATAAATGAAATCAAGTAACGAATGAATAAATATAATAAAAGAAAAAGAGAATTGACATGATGTGAATAAATGAAATGAAGTTAGTATGTAATGAATGAAATAAATGAAGATAAGTATTAACTGAATGAAAAGGAAATCAAACAACAAATGTTATGAAATGAAATTGATAAGAATGAACTTGATATATTGTTTGAAATTGCTGTATGTGTGGTTTATGGTTGTTTGGACAATGATACTTTAAATTTATTTGGATGTATGAATAATCTATTTAATTTCATCTAAGAATGTTGAGTAAATGGTGCACTTAGTAGTTTATTTTTCATTCTGTACAATTTAAAGTTTTAAACCAGGACAACTATTTGTTTTGTTTGATATGAATGGATAATTGATTTATGTTGATTTTATATGATGATTGTATATTGATTGCAAGTGATTATTATTGATTTATTTGTTAGTGGTTGAAACTACTTTAAATATTTCATTTTATATAACTGTTAACCTTTTTGGGATTATATAAGTGAAGTACAGGTTATTGAAGCAATTGCTACTGCTTTTGGTTTCATAAAATAAGCATTAATTGCCCAACAAATAGGTACGTTCTCGGATTACGGTTTTATAGCGTTATTTTATTGTTTTTCCCGTTATTGGAATATATTATTTTGAGATATTGTGATATATATTATTATATTTGGTATTATATTTTCTCCCAAGCCTCTCCGCAAGGAGACTCTGCCCAAATTTTTCATGAATTTTGGACTTAGAAAATTTTATGAAATATTTCTTTCTTTTCCTCCTTTTTCCTTTTCGGGGATGAAAAGTTTTGAGTGGAGGAGAGTGTAACGACCCGTAAATTTCGATAATTAAATTGGTTAATATAATAAGATTTTTGTAATTTAATTTAGAAAGAAATAAAAACTTTATAATTTATAATGAAGTGAAGGTTAAAAATGAAATGTAGCAATGGTAATTAAAAACTAATTATTGACAACTGGAATGGAATCCCAATAATGAAATAGCGTAAATTGTTGCACTTGGCTATAAAATTGAAAATAAGTAAATAAGGGAAAGTGTTGTATAAATAAATGAATTAGTATAATTAATGTTAAATGGATGAATTCAGTATTACGTAAGTAATTATGATAACTAGTTGAATATAAAATAAAGTTAAGTTGCAAATTAAAGGTTATGATAACAATTATTATAAACTACCTATTTCATTTGTCAATGAAATTAATTGGAAATCAATTTCATTTAAATGTAAGTAAATGTTCATTAATATGAATTTAGTTGATGACTGTAAAACATTAGGATAATTGGATATATAGTAATGTTAAAGTTATCCATAAGATAATGATTGATTTAATAAAAAAGAATGGAAATCAAGATTTATTAATTTAAATTTAATAAATTGGATTAATTAAATTAAATGAAATTTAATATTTAAATATTACGTAAATGGGAATTAAGATGAAATTGGGAAATATTAATGTAGTAAGATATAAACCAATGTGAATTATATTCTTATTGTAATAAAAGACTTGAATAACAAGGTTTAAAATTTAATAAATGGATTTTTGGAATTTTAAATTCATAAATTTCTGAATTTAATGAAATTGAAACTTAATACTGAAATTGATGAATGATTCAACGTTAAATTGACATCTAAATTTGTTTAAACCATTGTAAATGATTAAGAAATCAAAAATGATGAATTTATGAATCATTAAATTTGAAACGAAAAGCGATTTAATTAATTAAATATTAATTTAATTTAATAATGTGAAATATAGTCATTTTAGCCACTGACTTGGATTTCGACGAAACCAGTTTCATCGGATCTGTAACGGTGAACTATTGTACGATCTCAAGTTTCGTAACGATCGAACTTGTCGTTTGATCGTACGGGCTCGAAACGCCTAGAAATCAATTTAGTTGAAATCAATTTGAAATAGCTTGATTTTAGCATAACTTCTTCATACGAAGGAATTTGGACTTGAAATCTGTTCCATTGGTTTAAAATATTTAAAACATCTATTTTGATGTATGGGTTGACTCATTTTCGTTCCGAAGTCAGAACGGGCTTTTCGGGCCATTTGTTGTTCAACTTTCAATCCAAATCAATCAAGTCCATTCTAATTTCAACTTTTCCTATATATATGTCGTTATAAACCCTAGCCTATTTCTTATTCCTAATTTTTGTACGCACAATTCCAGTAGCTTCTCCACTTCCCAATGGCAGCAACCCTAATTCCCAATTGCAATTTCAAATCAAATTCAAAACCAAAAATTCAAACTCCATAAACTATATCAAATTATATATCGATCTGAAGCTCTTGAAGAGCGCAATCTAATTCTGCTCTTCGTTTTTCAATTTGGGAACCCATCTGACTAGAAATTTATGATCGATTCTCGGTCGTTCGTTGGGCTGCGATCGACTTCGACCGATCGTCGAATCGACGATAGGGTTTTGTGGAGATTGACGAGCGTAGTCCATCGGTGTGCTTATTTTGGCGAGATGACAGTTGGTTGCAGCGTAAAAATTCGATTACGGCTTGATAAGGTGGCAGCGCTGGGCTTATTCGAGGCGTTCGATCGGCGATTTGTGGTCGAGAGGTGATGTCGCGTGGCCACGTGAAGGCGACGCGGGTCTGGCATGAGGCGCGATTAGCCAGCGGAGGCAGGTGATGACGAGAATAGTGGTGGGTCTATTAGGGTTGTGTGGGTTTGATTGCGTACAGGGCGGTTTCGAACTGTTGAGGAATTCACGTGATGGTGACGTGGTAACTAACATTTCTTTTGTTTTATTAATTTCTAAACTTTAATCGTATAACTTCAAGCTGATATAATTTCCACATACGAGGTCCAGTTCATGCACTTTCTTCCGTTAGGATCGTATTACATTCCGGACATTTTGACTCTGGTTTGAACGAATTCCGAGACTGTTTGAATTTTGGGTTTAAATTGGATTTAAATTCAATTTAAATTCAAAGGTGAGTGTTTTAACCCACTCATAACTTCTAAAATTTCTTATGCTTGTTAAATTGACTTATGATGTGATTAGAAATGTATTTATGACTGTTTGACATATTTTGAATCAACATCTCTGTTTATTTGAATTTATTGGATAAAATAGTTATTTAATTTATTATTGAATATAAACTGCCAGTAAATACCTGTTATTTATTATCTGTTCTATATTGATGTTATTGATTGAATTGGGTGATGATTGTGAAAAAGGTTCGATGATTGATATTGGATTAATGGATGCTGTATTTTATATTGTTATAAACTACAAGTTGTTATGGATTTTTATTTCGTTCGGGATTGCGATTTGAAATGATATATAATCGTATTTATATTTTAAATTACGGATTAAATGATAAATATCTGTATCACTTGACCATAGGATAGAAAATTATAAACAAACACCATGGTCTATATATATATATATATATATATATATATATTGAAATGATTTCTATGGTTTTGTAAAGAAATATATGGTTTTAGATAAATATTGCTTTTAGATATTATATAAATGTTATTTTATCCTTGATTTTAAGCTATGTATAATTTGTTTTAATATAGAATAAGCTTAATAATAAGTTTGATTTTTATTGAAGATAATATGGTTAAGTATTTAAATTATATTTTAAGAGTTTATAATGATTTAAATAAAATTAAAGTTGTAATATAAGTTTGAGATTTATTTGAAATTGAATAAGAACTAAACTCAAATAAGCTTGATGTGAAATTTATTAAATTTAAAATTTTAGAAGGTATGATTTTTATAACTTTATTTTGGTTTAAGGTGAATTAAATGAATATTTCAAGTATAAATAAATCGAAGGAAATATTTAGTTAGTTGTAATTTGAGTTTATTTATATGATAATGGATTTATTATGTAAATTATTTCAAAACTAAATAATAGAAAACTGAATTGTTGAATTGTAATACCAACTTAGTTTTGAAATTGTTGAATACTTAAAGTTTGAAACATATTGAATTTGAAATGGTTTATTATATGGATAAATGTGTTTTGAAATCATAAAATTTGGAATAGTTTATTTGGAAACTGAATCGTATTGAAATTTATGATTTGGGATTTGATTAAATTTAAAATTTAGAAATTCGAGTTGTTTTGGAATTGATTTGTGAAATTGAAGAAGCTAGTTTATTATATAAAGTATTTTAATATTTAAACCATTCAAGTGGTGGAAGTTATGTTTCAAAGTATTATGATTTGAAAGTGTTATATTTCAAGCGTTTTGATTTCGAAGTGTTATAACGTTGAAAGTGTTATGGTTTTTGGAAAGGATATATTTGAAATAAAAATGAATTATATTGATTTGGGTTTTAATAAAAATGATATCATATTGGTTTGGTTTTTGAAATGGAAATGATATCATAATTATATGATTTTGAAATGGATGTGATACTCTGGTTTTGAAGTATAAATTATTTTGAAATGGCCACAGTGTTATAATAACGTTCGGTGGTTAAAGAGACCGGGATCAGAAGTTTTCATACTCTCTGCCAACTTTGAAAACCACTTTAACAACCGTGTACGCGGTGGAGATTCCAGAATGAAGTAGGATGGTGGCGATGTTCTATTGAGGTATGTACGTGGACCCGACTCCCGTGAGTTGGCATAAGATGGCTAAAACAGGAGCGATTCTAAGCCAATAAGGTAGCTCCTCTTATCGGATACACTCCTTCGATACCATTCTATTACTTTGTGATTGATTGGGACCCTTTTTTTTGGCGTATGGCTTGAGGTGGGCGGTAGCTGCACGCTACGCATCACCAATAGTCCGGATAGTAATTGGTATATCTAGCTTGACATTGCCTCATTGTGCCGTGTCACCTACCCTAGCGAACCTTGTACAAGTTTGGATTTCTCCCGTAGCTCGTGGAGTATTTAGAGTAGTCTCCCGATCTGGAGATGCACTGATACTGGATGGACTACTGGGACTATTAAGTGTTAAGTGGAATATTGGGTCACTCCTTAACACTATTTTAAAGTAAGTTTATTTTACTAATAGACATTATTGTAATAGCGAAATATCACTATATAGTAGATAGTTTAACGGATCCTTAGGAGATATGAATCCTGAGCATCTCTTAAGTTATCGCACTCACGTTAGGCACTGGATAGGAGATGTCAAACCCCGTAAACATGTCTGACGCCGTTCCACTTATATTATTTATTGTTGATTTAACTTACATAAGATCTTTTAGTTCTGATTCGAGTTTTTTGTCATTTCAATTCGCTCAGGTCTGTCTGAGTATTTCAGGATTCGAAGACCTTAGTTCTGGAGGACGAAGACGAAGATTGTATTATCACTATTATTTACTATATTTTTCCGCTGCATCACACTGTTCCGTTGCATTGTCATTTATTATTCTTTGGTACGTGTAACTCTGATTCTGTGTTGTAAAGTATAATCATATATTTTGTAAAACAGCTTCATGAACTGTATTTGATTATTATATTTTGTCATTCCGCTACGAGATTCTGTTTGCTTTCTTTCTTTCTTCCTTTTTCTTATTCACCCCCAATAACAATTCACCCTTTTGCATGGTTTAAGTCCAACATGTGTGGTTTGTTGTCGATTTAAAACGTATAAAAAGGCAAGATGTTACAAATACACACACATTAAAATTTGAATGAAAAAAAATCGATGTAATACAAAATATTCCAATACCTCTCTTTCTGTTGTAGACTGAAGTCATTTCATATCTTATCATGTCCCTAATGAACATTGTATTTGAATATATTTATTGTGATATCCCGAAAATTTTAGTAATATCAATTTAATAATTTGTACTTAAAATTAAATTGATTTGATAAATGCTGTCAATAAAATTTACTTGATTTAATAATCCAATTAAATAGATGTTTAATTGGTGAATTTTATCTATTAAAAGCTAATAATTGCTTTTCTATTTATAATGTATATTTATATTTATATATGTTATAGGTAGATAAGTTTTGATTGTAGAGTAATGAACAAATAAAATAGGTTTTTAAAATTTTAATATTCATTTTAATAATTTTAAGATTTTTATTTTGTTTAATAAATAACTAATTGGTTTAAAATACTTAAAGAAATTGTTTTAAATTGTATAATTGTATTTTAAACACGGTTTAAATTTTTATAAGATAAACAAAAGTTTATTTCATTTCTTTTTAAATATAGCTTAATATTTATAATTTGGAAATTTAAAAATTTAAATATACCAATTGTATATTAAACCATTAATGTAATTAATTAAGTTAAATAAGATAAGTAATTTTTAACTTCTCTTATAAATTATTTAAAATTAATAAATATGTTATTTTCAAATAATAATAATAAATGTATAAATATAGATATGTTTTTAAAGACAATATTATTATTTTTAAATTTAATATGTTAATATAAATTAGTTTTAAAATTGGATTTTTAAATGTATAAATAGAATTTGATTTTGAATTTATTTTGAAATTCAAATGAATAAACATATATAAATCTTGTAGGAAAACTTTCATCTTTTATATAAATTGTTTCACTTCATTTTCTTTAAAAAGAAATACATATCCATTTATTTATGAAACTACTTTTTATGTATTTAATAAATAAAGAGGGTTTAAATTACCTTTAAATTAAATTAAAACAAATAAAATTTCATTTATAAAACACATTAAGTAGTATAAAACAAGTGTTAGCATCTTAAGTAACTAATGAGACAATTGTAAACAATTAATCTACTTAATTTGACAAGTGTTAGTTCTTTTTACATGTGTCCTTCTATTTTTAATTTTCTTTTAAATTTTTAAATAAATCAATTACTCTTATATAAAACATGTTTTCTTCAAGTTCTTTCCTTTTCTATTCTTCAAATTTTTTCCCAAAGATAAATCTCAGCTGAAACTCTTCCTTAAAAAAAAAATCAAGCTTGCATGTTAATCCTGTAATCCCTCTTTAAAACTAAATCTGTAATGCAAGTGTTAAAAACAAGCAAGTCCTCTGTAAAGATTTAGATCATGCAAACCTGAAATTCATTCAAAAGCAAATTGAAAGCCTCTGCATTATTTGAAACTAGAATCTGTGATTCAAGTTTAAATTCAAAGATCTGGAAATTACTCCTCTCTAACTAAAATCCATATCAGTAATTTATCCTCTAAATCAAAATCTGGAAATTGTTTTTAAAACCAAAATCTGAAGTTCTCTTCATATTCATCAACTTGAAAATCATTCTGCAACTACAAAACTCCAAATGCATGCAACTGCAAGTTTTCAAATTCAAGCATTTTCAAATGAAATCTGGTAATTTTCTTCTGCAACCTGGAATCTTAGACCTGTAGGAAATCAAACAGCATCACAAGTTAAATCAAGCTTCAGCAACTAATTTATAAGCATAGAAGTAAAAGCAACTCAAGTTTTATCAAAAGCTTTCCAGGAAATTTTGTGCTCTGCTTCATCATTGTTTCCAGGTGAGTAACATAACAGTTTTAAAAATTTAAGTGAATATTTATGTTGCCTGATCATCTATAAAACAAATATGTTATGACTGAATTTACCAGTGAACTTTGAGTATGTATGAAATCTTGTTGTGCATGTATTTGTATTGCCTCTAACTCTGGTTCCAGGTCCAGATTCTTTTAAACATAAAAATAAAAATCCTCTTGTTCTTGTTTAAATTTTGTTAAGGATTAAGTCCTGAAGCAAATGTGTTAATTGTACCATAGTTTAGTTTAGAAAACTTATTTAAGTAAAATCAAATTTGGGTGATGTCTCTGTAAATTGAAAAAAATACATCAGAGTATGATAAATAAAAGAGAAAACTCAAACATAATAAATTATCAATTCAGTATTATAATCTAAAAACTTAAACAAAAATATAATTTTTAAAACTAAAATCATAGTGTTTAGTTAGAAGTTGAGACTGCGGTACTTATTTGAACTGATAATGGGTTTGAGTCAATCTTTGGTGATCAAGTTGATCAGAAGGATTGGGGTTCTTGGTGGAGGTAGTGTAGTGGTCAGAGGGTGTGGAAAAAATATCAGAAACATGAATAGGGCTGGGTGGAGGCAATGGGAGGTGGATGGAGTTTGTTAACCTAGTTTTGAGTAGTTCTGTAATTTTGGATCATTTCGATCCTCTGGTTGATCGAGTTCGATGGAACTCAGGGGGAGAGTAGCTAGGGCATGGACGAGGGCATGGCCGGAGTCGCCGGTGTTCTGGTGGTCAGCGATAGAGGTACGAGATGTTTTCAGGTTTTGGGAAATGGGGGTATGCCTGTGCTGCCAGGTTTTGAATTGGGGTAATTGAATTTGTTGTCGTGATGTTTGTGGGGTTTTGTATGATCGTGGATGGATCTATGGGGAATCGTCGGCATGCTGGTTGATTTGGTGGTGGCCGGAGGTGGCCAAGGCCACCGTGCATATGCACGGAGAAAGAAGTGTTGTCAGGTGTTCAATTGTTTAATGGGGATGGAGAACTCGAGTATTTCTCGGGTGATTTGATTTATTGCTCGAAGAAGTTATTGGTTTTTCTCGGAGTAGATAAAGAGAGGCTCGGGTATTAAGTTAGTAACAGGTTTCTGGGTAAACCCTGTTTGCTTTCAAATTAAATCTTAGTTTTAAAATCTGGAACAAGGTTTTAAAAAGAAATTAAAACCTGAATTTAAAGTATAAATTTTAAACTAGATTTGAATTCCAAGTTTTAAATCTAATTTAAACTTTATTAATTAAAATGTTTAAACAACTTCAAAAGAGTTTACATATTTGAATTTAAGATAAAGCTTTAAATGTAAGTAGAAGATTTAAACATAAGTTTAAATCTGGAATCAAATTCCAATTTGAAACAATGTTTTGAAATAAAGGAAGTTTTAAGGCAATTTAAATGTTTAAACAAATTTGGATGTTGAAACATATTTAAATATGATTTGTATTCTGAAATGAATTTAGGGTTTAAATTTCTTTTAACTTCTTTTATAAAATAAGAAAATCTTTAGCATAAGTTTTTAAAGGGTTTTAAAATGTTTTTAAACTTTGATAAAGTTAAGTTTGATTTCATTTTAAATTTTAAATTTAAATGTAAATTGAAACAAATTTTAAGTTAAGTTGTTTTAAATTACTTCGTTAATGATAATGTAATCATTAATAAGAAATGTTTTATTTTAAAGTAAATCAAAGATTAATGATTTTGATTCTTTAAATTAATAAGGTAATTTAAATAACATAATTAATTTATTTAATTTATTTATTTAATTAATTAAGAATTGGAATAAATTAATTAAGTTTAAGTTAAGTAATTAAGATTAATTAAAATTGTAATTAATATTAATTAATTTAAGTTAATTACTTAAGAAAAGTAGTTAAGGATTTGTTAATAAGTTAATGAAGGTCATTAACTTGTGATTATTTATTAATTAATTAATGTAATTAATTTTGATAATTAATTGGATTAATTAATTTAGATAATCAATTATGAAATTTAATTAAGTATGATTACTTTATGGAAATAATTAAAGATATTACTCATTGTAATTAATTAATTAATTTATTTGATTAGTTTAAATTAATTAATTAAGTTTAATTAATTTGGAATAATCATTGTATGGGTTGATAAGTAATCAATGAGGAATAATTACTTAGAGAAGTAATTAAGTTAAGTAAATTACTGGAGGTAATTAATCGAAGTATGGTATTTTGGAATTAATTACTTTGTGTAATTAATAATGAGGATAATTGCTTTGTGAAAGTGATTAATAATTAATTACTTAGTGTAATTAATTAATTAAGTCTTTTGAAATAATTAAGTGATGTAACTAATTAAGGGAATTAATTACTAATGAGATTAATCAAGGATGATTAATAAATATAATTAATTATTAAATGTAATTAATTCAGAAGTAATTAAGGAAGTACTTAAGGGTAGTTAATTACTAAATGTAATTAATCAAGAATGATTAATAATTGTGGTTTAATTAAGATTAATTACTTAATGTAATTAATTTAAATAAGTAATTAATTTAAATGTAATTAAGGATCATTAATTAATATAATTAATGATGTACTTAAGGATTAATTAATTAAGATTAATTGATCAATGATAAGTGATTAATGAAGTAATTAATTAATGTAATTAATTAAGGATTAATGTAATTAATTATAATTAATTAATGAAGTAATTAAAGGTTAATTACTGATTTTGGTTAAGGATAATTAATTTGTAAAATTAATTAAGAATAATTACTTGAATGTAATTAAGGGATAATTAATCAAGGGTTTAATTAAGGTGATTAATTTGAGGATAATTATTTAATTGATTGGTAATCAATTAAGGGTTAAGTAAGCAAGATTTAAAATGAGGAAGTAATTAATTTAATTTATTTTAAATTAATTAAAAATAAGTAATTAATTTAATTCACTTTAAATTAATCAGTGATAGAAGTAATTAATTTAATTCATTTTAAATTAATTATAGATGGTGTGATTATAGATCTTTGCTTATGAATGGATGATATGGTTTATCTTGAATGGTTTGAATCTCAGATATGAGATTACTATTGTGTGGTATTGATGCATTGGTTGCATTGTGATGATAATATAAGTTATCTTGGTGATGATAATATAGATTATCAAATTGTGATGATTACCTGTTTATGATAATAATGATGATTATCTATTATGATGATGTGAATTATCTATCTGTGTGTATATAGATAATTAGATTGAATTGTTTTAAACTTAAAACAGCTTGGACCTAAAAGACATGCTTTGGATTTCAATGAGACCAGGATCGGGTTTCCATATTTGGATATCCGAAAACCACATCGATTCCAATTAACGTTAGGTCGTGAATCTAAGTGGAGCAAGTGAAGACTCGAGGTGTAAGGGCTATACGTCAGTATAACTCTGTGGGTGATTCCGTAATGAGTTTAATGGAATAGTACTTATAGGTTTGAGATGGTGATTCAGAGTGCAAGGGTTATCGTCGTTAACTCTGTGGGTGATTCCGTAATGAGTGTAACGAGATAATACCTTCGGTTTCGTTCGAACCCGGAACGAACTTGTATGGATTGAATGTTTTCATAACATCGTCAGGTAGACGATGAGCATTCTTAGAGATGTGTTCTCTAAAGGTAATCGTAGCCTCAAGCCTCATCAACCGGGAATGGCTAAAACAGTGGAGGTGCAGCAAGGCTTCGTGGGTAGCTCCCACTGGAGGGCAAGATTTACCCCTGTCTAGAAGTCCCTTTTTATTCGGCTGTGTGGGCGGTTGATTCGCAACAACTGCCGGGGTTGTCTTGTTCGGAACTGTTCAGTAAGGAAAGGGTCCGACCTTGTGTTGCAGGGGAGCGGACGTACTCCTCGGTACGGTGATCTAGGCCACGTACTGTGACGGGCGGTACCCTAGTAGCCCTGCCATTGTATGGAATCCAAAATCCAATAAGTGCCAACGGTTTTGATTGTATTACCCACTTTTGTAGCTAGTAGCTGGAATTTAATCATGTAACAATTTCGGCTATTTCATATTTACTTGAAAACCCTAGACACTATTATAATATCATCGGATTTCCTATCAAATGTCTTGGTTAGCGTAAGGTAAAAACTTTTCCATGTTTATGTGTGGGAAGTCTTACGTCATACCTTTATTTTTAAAAGATTTTTGAAAGTTAAGAAACTTTAACCTGTTACTCACACCAGACCCATGTCTGACCCGGAGTTTATTTTTGTTTTTCATAAACTCTTGGGTACTCAAATTTTTACGAGTAGCCAAGGGATTCAGGTTAGCTTTGACGAGTTATGGAGGAGCAAATGGAGCAGGAGGCTTCTGCGTTATAGTTATTTAGTATTCCGCTGTGTTGGTATCTCTGAGTCGTTTGTTGGAGTTGTTTTGTACTGTGTTGTAATAACTAGACAGGTGTTTATAACTGTCTAGTAGGTGTTGTATTATCTGTGTGACTCTGATTGTTGTTATATATCTATGTAATAACTATGTTGTTAATATAATTTATTTGTTCCGCTGTTTAGATTCTGATGTGTTGGTTCTTCTTTCTTCTCTTTCTTTCTCTTTCTATCCCTTTCTTTCTTATTAATGATGCGTCATTCTGTGGAGATGGATGGCAGGTCGTTACATTTATGGTTCTAATCTTAGTCCTTTTTATCTTTTTTCTGGATACCTAAAAGTCATGGTATAGTGCATATAGGCTTTAGATAATATAAAATACACCAAAGAAAGAAAAATTATGCGGATAAGAGTGCTAAAAATATTAAAGATATTTGGGGTATCAACTATGTAAAGTTTCTTTCTTTTTATATCATATATCATTAGAATTAAAACAAAGAGCACAAGATCACACATTTAAGTTTCACATCAGACCTGGCCATGTTTGCTCATCCTAGTATATTTGTATGAGTTGCATTAAACTTTAATTTATTGAACTGTATCAGGTCTTGAAAATGATGCTATTTCTTGTTACCAAAATATGAAATCACAGCGTACATAGTTTATTGTATATTTAATAATAAACATATTCTCCCTAATTGGCCATGCTTAGTAATTGTCAATCATCCAAGTTAGATTATTCTCAAGTTTAAGAAAAATAATCAATGAAAATGGAATCAAAATTCACTAAAAATGCAGCTCATAATCTAAAAATAGAAATCAAGTTCCCTTTTGGTTTTCAAATCATTAAACAATTATCACACAAATATTTTTTTTTCAATTAATCGGGTTTGTTTTTATAACATGGTGTGAATCCATCAACATTCAAATTTAGATGTCATGTTTGAATATACTGATTATCATTTTAAACCGTTTTTCCTCACTAATAAAATAAAGATTCAACCTTCAATTGCTTGAAAAAAAAATTGGAACTCCAGCAAATAAACAGGTAAAAATAATATTTAACTAAAACTATAACATGACAAAAAAAGCAGTTTATAAAAATTGCAAGTGTCTTATTCTCTTCCAAAAACCAAATCTACCAATCCATACAAAGCAACTATTCTTATACCATCTGCTATGAAATTTGAATCTAATGAATAGAATATCAAACAATTTGAATATCGTACCTTAATCAAACCTTTTCTGATTAATAGATGCATGCCTTCTAATGTCACATTCTTTCTCAGAGACGTCGAAAGCCCAATTACCCGATCATCAAATGCCGATGGAAATAAATATTCAACAAAGAAATATGTATTTTCAATAGAGATACCAAATTAGATGTTTGATATAAATGTGTTTTATTTATTAATGGGATTTTTCCCATTTTTAGATTACTAAGGTGACGTGATGAAGGTCAGGAAGAAATGGGGTTCAGAAACTGTCGCTAATGTTGGAAAAAAACGTGGTGAATAAAAGAAAATGTGAACAAAAGAGGAAAATATACCCTATCAATACTTTTCAAAGGAATTTTTGTGAAAAGGATAAAGATGTGCAACTTTGGCAATTTGAAAAAGGCTTCAAGTGATGTATAATTTATCTCTAGTAAAATAAATACACGATTTACAGTATTGTGTTATACGTTAAACAATAATCATTGTCATAACACACTATAAAAAACACCATGTCATGCTATATCAACATATAAAAATCTATTTTTTCTATATAGCTTAATTCTAAAATAGGATAGAATAAATGGAAACAAATATTGAAGAAAATTTTCGAATAAGATATGCCTGGTTGTTCGAAACATGTTTGAATTCAGATGCAACACATGCCAAAATCTCACTCGATAGAATTTTCCAAAACTTATGTTAAAAATAGAGGAAATAAATAAATAACAATTTCAATTTATATCTAATCAAGTTCAAATAGGAAAGAAAGATTTGAGGTACGAAAAGGATTATAATTCAATACTTTGATACTTTCAAATTCAAGGTTTTGAGTTCATAAATCAGACTTTTTGTTATTGGTAATCATAAAAAATGCAAATTGCGAATACAATAACATGTATATTCATAAATTAGAAACTTAATGATATCCTACAAAAAGAACAATTTTCACCATTACATACCTTAGTTTTGGATTTTTGATTTGAAAGGTATGTTGTGGTTGTGTAACGAGACGAATTTTGCCCGCTCGAAAATCGACATACTTCAAATCGTATTCGAATGCCATAGATTCGACCGTTCAAATCCGATTCGCCGGAGCTTATAACAATCATTAAGTAAACAACACGGCGGAATAAAAGAATAATACACTGATATACAATATCTGATACAACAGAACGATACAATGAATATCAATACACATCAGAGATGTGATACAATAAAATAGCAGCGGAAAAGAAAAATAGATTACATCTAGCAGCGAAACAAATAACTCCAAGATAGTCTTTAAGGAAGAACTCCAAAAATAACTATAACTCCATTTCCAAGAAGCAATCCAGCAATAGCTCGAACCCCCAATAACATATCACCAAGCTCAACAAGACTGGTGTGATCCAAATACTGAACTAGCTCCAGATAATCCACTATATCTAACTATCTGAAAAACCCAACTCTAGACTGCTCGTGTAGAAAATAATGAGCACCCAGAGTTTAGGAAAGAAAACAATAAACTCTGGATCAGTCATGTGACTGGTGTGAGAACTCAAAACAGTTTATTTACTTTAAAATCAAAATAGAGGAATATTTTTAAAGTCAATTCGCAATGCTTTTAAAAATGAGACTACCATAAGACCTCCTGCCACACACACAATGCAAACGCAGACTTGGAGAAGATTTCTCCTTATGATAGTCAAAGATGCTTGATACGCATTATAATCAAATCAATTTTGATATTATTATTAGTGCATAGTGTATAAAACGATTTCGAAAGTAGAATATAAATCTTAGCCAGCATAGGTACCATTATATTATGCCTACTAATAGCTACCATATTAGATGGCAGGTTCTACAACTAAAACCGTACAAGTCACGTATTGTTTCTTTGGATTTCCAACGAATGATCAGGCCAAGGAACTTCCCATTGCCACATGAGAATGCCTCTGGATGGACATCCCCGAGAACCAAACCGGATCTCTGCCAACACAAGGCCGGGTTACCCCTAACTGAGTAACAACTGACCGAATATGCCATCCCCCGGTCCTTTGGGACCTTTCAACCGAGATCTCGTAATCAATTCACACAATCATAAAGTGTTTTCAACATGAGTAAGTATCTGGGCTCCATACCATGATACCACCCTTTTCCAGAAGGAAATGCACACATCCTAAAGGGCGCTACCCCTCATAACCTTGCTGCTTCTTTCCTGTTTTGACCATTCACGGGGTGTGAGGCTCGACGAAGTCACGTCCACAAAAACATACTTTATACAAAAGCCATGCTTTGGGTCAACAAATGATCATAGAAATGATCACCAGGATAGACGATCAAACAAATGATCCTATCACGAATAATCAACACAATGATCATTTCACAGCAACACTCAGCATGTCACATTACCAAATTGGGAATATATCGCTGATAACCATCAACTATATAACCTCTGAGCTCGTACGTCTCAGAGAAGGGTGTTAAGCTAAAAGAATAAATTCTTCGCCACCAACAGAAATATATTTGAAAGAAATCGGTTTTATATCTCAATTTGTAATGTCAGACATGCAATCCATACCAGTCTGTTCCGGGCTCGAACAGAACCGAAGGCACTTCTTACGAAGCCCTTGCAATCCGGATATTCACAATCCTGATCGGATTCACCATCACATATGGAGAACTCAATACCATAGCTACTCGGTGCAGAGTCAATCGACAGGTCATCCTATCGCTCTCGCAAATACCCGGTCTTCAACATCGGTCTTCAAATGCTATCCATAACGTCGAATCACATATTCAGAATGGGTTATACGACACAAAGGTCCTTTCCCGGTTAAACCGAATAGTGAGCACGATATTTCAAAAACAAATGGATAATGGGATTTCAATTAAGTCGCAACTTAATAATTCAAAACTTTCTTTCAAATGGTTTAACTAATTACATTTCAATCTTTAAACAAAAAGATTCATTTTCACAATCTTTAACGGTTTAAACAATTTTCACATTTTAATCTTTTAAACAAAAGATTCATTCACAGATTTTCCAAATCAATTTCATTTCAATTTGATTAACTCGTTAAATCTTTAAATCAAAGATTTAACTTATAGCCTTCAAAACAATTTCATTTCAATTTGATTTAAACAAATCATCAATTTAAATCTGTTAAAAATAAACAGATTTAAATTCATAGCTTTCAAAAAGAATTCATTCATAACTTAGAAAAATCATTTCCCTATTCAATCTTGAAATTCCCCTAATTAACTGGAATCTCAGTTCTTATCTAAAAGTGTTTATCATTTGAAAACAACAGTTTTCATTTTGGAAATCTGATTCATTTATACGAGTTGAAATCCTTGGGTTAAATTCAAATTCCCAAAAACAATACTTAAAAGTGGTTTAATCCTTATATAACCAATATAACATCTTTAATCCCTAATTTCAAATCATAGAATTCAATTTCAAGTTTTGAATTTAAATTTAAATCAAATTATTTAAATTCCAAAACTTAATCAAGTAATTTAAAAATAATAAATTTTTATTTTGAAATTCCATTCCAAAAGCTTTTCACTTTAAACCCACTCCATTTCCAAAACATTTAAATTTAAATATTCAATTTTATTAATCATTTCAAAATCTGTGACTTAATCGATTTCCTCGTGAAATCCATAATTGTGTGTATGGTGTGGTCCAGGGGTTTAACACAATAGTGCAACAGCATTCAATCATCACAGATCAGAACATATAAATATAGTTGATAAGCGGTATAAACTATAACGCTTATCTTTTATTCACAGATCACAAATATATAAATATCACAGATAAATAAGTCACACAGCTCAAATCAAAACAAAGCATCACATATCAGGAGCATCAAACAATTCAACCATTCGATAAAACCCAAACATCCATTAGTAAATTTATTAATCAACTGATTAATTTAAATCAGATGTATTCCTTATGAATAAATCATTAATTAACCCTTAATTAATAATTATTCTTAATTAATTATTCTCACTTAATTATAATGAGCAATTAATTTCTTAATTACTTATTTAATTAATTCAAATCATCACTCAGTTAATTACATTCAGTAATTATCTATTAATTACTTCCTGAAGTAATTTTATTTTACCAAATTATCAAGTGATTATTCTGAATTATACGTAAAAAATTTAATTTGAACTACTTAAGTTAACTCGATTAATTATGCCGAAAAATAAATTCCACAATTACTGCTATTAAGTAATTTTAATTAATAGTCCCACAACTTATTATCATTAAATTAATTAATCCAATTTATTGTTAAAACTTAATCACATTAATTAATTATTTAAATAATCTTAGTTAATGATTCTATTAACTATTAAATTTCTTTAATTCCCTTTTTAAAGAAACTTTCTTATATTAATCATTTTTAATTATAAATCGATTCACTATAGACAATTCATTCATTAAGGAAATAGAAGTTATTAAACTTCATTACTTAAAGTAAAGTTCAATCATATTTATAATTTAATTATTTTTCACAATATGTTTGGAACATTTTTGTTTTTCAAATTTCATTTTTTTAAATTTCTTTTCTTTCCTTTCAACACTTAAGTTATAAAGCTTAATTTAATTTCAAAACCATTTCAAACTCAAATCTCTTTTATTAAATTGCTTCTTTTTTTTTCTCTTTTTTTTTCTTTCTCTTTCTTTTAAAACTACCTGTAACAATTCTCAAGGCCTGTTCAACTCAGACTCGAGCAAACACCCCTGCGTTCTCACCGAAGCCACACGCGAGTAACTCGACAAATAACCCGAATATTTTTCCCGTGCAAAACATAACTCCACTGAAGTAAACTTCTTCTTCCCCCATACCCAAAAGCTCTGGTGCACGCGAGGTCACTGTGCATGTGCACAGTTGATTACGGCAGCGTTGCTCACCGATGACACTCCAAACCCATCCACGATCGCCCCACGACCTAGCTCCGACCCTCAATTCCTGATCACGAACCCAATCTCGAAAAACGAGGAGATTTGCGCACCACCTGAAACAAAAGCCTCACCTTAAAATTCAGCAAACCCACCACACCGACCACCGTTCCATGTGAAACTTCGGCCACCGCTTCGCCTATCTCCCCTCTACCTCCCCACAAAACCACAATGCACTCGGTCAATCATTGGGAACGAATGAATCAAAGTATGAACCCTTGTCAAAACTAGGGTTAGAAATTAAAAACTCCTCCCCACCATCGCCACAGTCCTCTTCGCCACCTCCGGCCATTTTTCCTGGCGACTCCGTAGCCTTCTCCATCCCCGCGCAAATCCCCGAGCAACACGAATTGATGGATCACCGGAGTTTGATCGAAATTCAATTTTCAAGCAAAATCAAACCGCACTTAAACCCCTTGCTTAAAAATCACCAAACTCACTTTAAAAATCATGACTTCAAGCAAGGATTCAAGCTATATATTTGAATCAAGATTTTATTAAATTCGAAAATTTTCAAAATTTTGAGTATCCTCTGTAAAAATTTAAGTTTTTCTCCCTGCATACGTTTCTACTTCGTGAAATTATTTTTAGAATAAAGTTCTTACTTAAATACACCTTTTTGCTTTAAACATCAAAGCTTGATAATGATTAGAAATGGAGGAATCGAATTGTTTCTATTTGTTTCATTCAAAAGAACAGGGAAGAAGAGCATCGCTCAGCACTGTCCAATACAATTACATATATACTCAGTGTCAAAACAAAGAAGATATCCAGGCATCCATATTAGACATGAGTTATACACTGATTATAATTAACTTAAGCTTTTATATTATGTTGTTTACTCACTTGTTCAAGAAGATGACACAGAGCTCCTCTGTTGAAAAACTGTAGGCTTGCTGAGTTGATTTGTATTGTTGTTCCAGTTGAAGTTTTAAATTGAAGTTTGTTTCAGTTGAATGGTTTAAAATGATGTTTGCTTCAGACATTTTTTTCTCAGTGAAAAGGAACGAAAATGGGATGAAAGGTTGATGTATATAAAAGGAAGTTTACAGGGTTTTGAAATATATTGTTTCAGCTGAGAGAAACTTGACAATATTTTGTACAAAAATGTGGATTCATAGCATGTTTGCATTAATGAGGCTGTACAAATCATACTTTCCCTCCTTCATTTCAGCTGCACAAAGCATGGAGACATTTTGTTTTGGTTTTGATTATTTAACAAGATCTCAGCTGATATGTATAAGGTAGTGTACTAAGGATCTTGGTATCAATTGCTATGTCTTGTTCATATCTAAATATATTATTCTCATTTTGTTTGTACAGGTTTACTGCCTAGGCTAATAAAATACATTATAGTGGCTGAGATATTTTATTTTGTACTTGTATTTTTATTTGCATACTTATATTTTTCTCAAGTATAGTTTAGTTCGAGAGGAAGAAGTATATGAGGTATGTATAGAGTTAAGTCTGGATAGTGAGCTGCTGTTTCTTTTTTTTTTCTTTGTTTGTTATTCTACTTGGTTTTGTTTACTTTGCTTTTTGTTTTGCCTGCATAACCTTTGAGTTTGCTTTTACAAGTGTTCATACTTGTCTTTGGTTTGTTCATGTTTATGTTGTATGTTTTACATTTTATTTTTTTATGCCTTGCTTTATGTTTTATGTTCTTTTAGCTAGCTTTGTTCATTCTTGCATTTTTTTATTTACTTCTATTTTTAGTTTATATAATTATCATAAATTTTACTTTAAAAATTATTGTTTTATATTTCTCTATATACACATATATTTTATACAACTCAAATTATCATCATTTATCATTTAATCAATTTATTTATTTTTCCAAAATCATTTATTTAAGAATTTATCTAAAATTCAACATATACATATATATATTCTCATATATACACATATATGCAAATCTTCAAATCAATTTGACTTAATATATTTTATATTCGAGTCGGGGAAACTCGCTTCCATTTATAATTAATTTTATAAATTTTTATTCAAATTTCATTTAATTATCAATTTAAATCAAATTAAAATCTAGGGTCGTTACAGGTTGGGAGTTGTGTTTCATAGGAGTACGCTGATAAATAAGTTTGCAAATCTCTTCGATGTTTTTCACTCAAAGACACGATAGTGAAGTGCGATAGAATATGCTAATAGATATGCGACTATATTCATTACTAGGAACCAGGGAATTGGTCAACTTTTTAATTAAACCTTGATGAAGATCATCAGCCTTTTGAATTGATTATGATTTAACATTGACGAAGATCATCAACCTTGATGAATAATCTAAAATATTAATTGGATGTGAAAGAACATTGTTATACATTTAGTAAAATGTCCTACATCTACAACATCTGTTATCTTTGCTACATTTATTTGTAGCTTTTGCTCTCTCTTGTCACTCTATTTGGTGAAGGAGAAATTGCTTTCACCTCTAAGCCAAAATTCATCAGCACACCTACATATGACGTTAGAACTACTTATTTTGAGATGTGCGGAAAAATAACATGTACATTAATGCCAAAATTTATGATAAATTTTCATTTGATATACAGGTAATGTGGGTGCATGTAATTTAAGTAACTATTTCATACTATGATAAAAGTTTAGCATTTCATTTTTTATCCACTTATGGAAGACCATGATAAAATGGAATTTCAATTTAATTCTTTGCTACCAATATGGACAACCTTACCAGGTCAATGAATCGATGATTAAATTCACGAATGTAGATACAAAATTCAAAATTTTCTTTAATTAGGTTTCTAATGCAATGAAGATAAATTTCCATGAAAACAAAATTTATATAAAACTTCAATTGAAAAACTAAAATTTCCATGTAAACATACAAAGTAGACAAAATGACCAAATTACTAACAAAAATATGGATGAAAAACTTGTACATTTATTATTCAAAATAACTATTGAAGATGGTTTTGTTGGGGCTCTAGTTTTAGTGTTAACAATTAGCTACGGTGGATCATTTGATATTACAATTATCCACGGTGCATGTTATTTAATTTAACAATGATAAACATAAATTTACTGTGATGCTCTACTACAATCGTACCAAATGAGTGAATCAATGTAAAAATTATCAAAATTGATTATGACTTCCATAGATAATAATCTAACATTCTAGTTAAAAAAAATTACAAGAAAACGAAAATAAATTCTGAAGTTCGAAAATTGGTTAAATTAATTACAAAATACATTTCCGTAAAAATAAATTTCTATGTAAGAGCCACTCGAAAACCAAAGCAAACTAAATAATTGGATATATAGAAAAAAAAACCCATACTTATTGTCCAATAGAATTATTGAAGAAGACCTTCGTGGATTATATATTATGATTAAGAACTGCAGGTACCAATGAATTTTAGTAGAAGATATCTTTTCTTATTAAATACATGTATGTATATTATAGGAATTTCCAAACATAATGAGTATTATTTTTAGAAATAAAAAATAATATTGATTACTAAAATTTTAAGGTACCAAAATATGATTATATCAAATCATAAATGAATTTTGATGACAATGATGTTTATGGAAATGACCAATCTAGAGACTTAACCACATCAAAATTAAAATTAGGCCAAATCGAATTAATTAATAACAAATACAGAATAAGAAAATATTTTATTTAGATTGTCCAAAAGAACCATTGAACGTAACATAGCCTAGGATGCACTTTGTTATAATGACCTGCAACTATACCTGAGTAGAAATTGTTATTGTTATAAATACATGTACATATAAAACATGAATTCTCAAAAAAAAATTGAAGATAATTTTAAGATAATGAGACCATGTTGAAATAAAAATTATTGATATGTATATTGTACTTTTCAACTTAACCCAAGTTTCTATCTTTATGCAAGTTTAACACATTATTCAAAGTGACAATATACGTCTATCTACAACGGTTTTACCGAATACATCTATTTTTTCCCTTTACATCTTAGTGAATTGTATATAACTATGAAAAAAATAAGATGTGGTGTATACTTGTTATAACAAATTCATTTGGATACAGCTCAGAATTATATTTTTGTATTTTTTGCATATTAAGACTTACACATAATCACGTTAATCAATGACTTTGAAGTCTATAATTAGCCTAAAAATTTGGTCATCGGTAGAATAATTATGGGAAAGGGAATAGTATATCTATGAAAAATTTTAGATATTGTATGTATTGTTATAACAAATTCATTTGGATACAACTATATATAATTCTCATTTACAGAACTTTACATTTTTACATTTTTCCTATATTAAGTCTTACACATAATTAAGATAATAAATGGCTATAAAGCTTGAAATTAGCCTATTTTTCCCTAAATAGAATCATTGTGGGAAAGTGTGAGAGTGCCTCATTTTCAATCAGATGGTACATCACTAAGCAGCAAGAATCTCCTTTTCTTTTGTTTCCCAAAAGCTCATATGTTATACGCAGCCAAAATAATAAGATAAAGACAATGTTTCCAGTTCAAAAACTTTTATATTTTGTCAAGTATACAGGTTGTGTCTCACAATTGCACTGATAAACAAATAAATGGTAGACATTAGATGGATGCACCATAGATAAACCTAAACATTACAATCAACATCACATAGATACATAAGAAACCTTAACGACAAAAGTTGTGAACTTTGTAGACGAAGAACGATAGTTTCAGAAGAAAATCATAACTTAAAATGGAGAGAAGAAACCCAAACCAAAACCGTATTTAATCATAAGTCAACCTAGCCTCAAAATTGGTCCAAAAAGACCATATTTTGTCAGGGTAAACATGCCTTAAAAGAGTGTGAACTTATCACAAACATTACATTACATAAAAGATTGCACAACAATCTCATTTGATCTAAAATAAAATCTTAGCTTGATGATATAATTATTACAAACACATTAAATTTATTGCTTTAATGGTTTATTTTAGGCCAGTTGAATATGTTTTACAATTTTGAGATGGTAGTTTAATATTATGATACCAAACCTTCTTGAAATATATCTAATTACAATATTATCCTACTATAATGAAAATTCATCTTATCTAAACACAAAAGTGAATATTTTACCTTGAATGGTGGTTGAATTGCCTTATCTGGTATTTCCTCCAACCTTTTTCTCAACTTTAACCAATTCATAAAAACATCTCTGACATTCCATTAGCTACCACAATTGGACTGAAAACACAAAAATCTTCAAAAAAAATCCACAAAGCTAATGAAAATGAAAATAAAAATTGAGCTTTAGTCAAACTAAATAATTTCATACCAGTAATTACCTTCTGAGTAAAACTGCACTCGTTTTCTTTGTCAAATGTTTGTTTACTGTCATCGTGCAATTGTAGAGTACGATTAGAGACTAAAATTTGGTGAAAGTAAAATAAATTTGCATCCCTGGTATACAATATTTGTTAGTTACTCGAGTTAAGCTACTTCCATTGTACATTAGTTTCTCTTTTTTCTTCTTTCTTTAGTTTGTTAAAGTGATGTGAGGAAGAAAAGGAAATAGGGTTGAGAAATTGGTTAAAGGTGGTAATCGGCTCGGAAACCGGAATGTGGTAGATAAAAGGCGAAAGGAAAAATGTGTCCCTATTGGAATTTTATGGAATAAATTGGTCTTTTAAGTGGAACATGGTAGTTTTAGAAATTCAGAAAAGGCATAAAAAGATCTTGGGTTTATAAAGTGGATGAGAACGTTGGATTATAATTTGACTGTCACTGCTCTATTTTTTGCATGGAAATAACCTTATACGCTGTATTGAAAATTGCGACAAAAAGGATAGTTTCCGTAAACCCAAAATCTTTGAGTAATAAGGTCTTTTTAAGCTTATGAAAGGGAAGTCTTAAATCTTTCAGATTACTATATTGTTTTTGAATTTTTTGTTAGATTTAACCTTGTGTTTCAGGTGTCGCCTATATCGTAAGAACCCTTCCGGCATAGTCGAAACCTGACATATTCAAATAACTTCAGTCATATATTCCAAACTACCTTTCTTTGGGCTTCATCTTTTGATAAGGTCGAAACCTAACCTCCAACCATTTAAGCCTTAGAAAACCTATCCTAATATAAGGTGCCAAAAGATCAAGCATTCGACAAGGTTGAATCCCCAACTCCAGATTTCTGGTCCAAGTCTTAACACTTAAGCAACTTTGGTCTCGACAGGGTCAAAACTTCTATCTCAGATTCTTGGATATAGTCCTAACCACACAATAAATAAAGCCTTCGACTAGGTTGAAACCAACTAAGACAAACCTTATCCAGGGTATCTCAACTGAATCGAAACAAGAGCTTTCGAAGGCAAATCCACACTATTTCAACAGGGTCGAAAGGTCGTTAAAAAAAGAAACCAACCTTTCGACCGAGTCGAAAGGTCGACTTGAGCAACTTTTTTCCGCAGCAGTCTATTTAAAAGGAAATTCAAGAAGGATATGCACATTCCATTCTCCTCCATCTACCTAAGGGAAAACCTCATTTCTTAACACAACTTCGGGGTGTTGATAAGATATCTTGTCAAAATTTTGGCGCTAGAAAGAGCGCTCGAACCTCCGATTCCGTTGAATACCCAACACCACTCGTCTCTAACCTGATTCTACATTAAGATTGAATATTCAAGAGCGTAATTCATCATGAATTACAAAATCAAAAGATCCAAGCAAGGATCCTCAGAATCAAACTTAATTGGATTCTCCCAAGAGTTAACTATTGATAGAAATCTCAAAGAAGAACAATTTCTAAGGATAAAGGCTTTAAAAATCATACGGAAAAAGAAAGTTGAAGCCTATGATCCACTTAAATGGAGTTTAAATCCGTTTCATGTTGGCCCCACCACAATCTTTGCTTTAGGGGAAAAGAAAAAGGGGAGTGACAATTTATTTGACCAACTGAGAAAGACAATTCAACACTATACCAAAGGCACAATCTTTGAAGAAGGAATGATGGCCGGTTACAACGTCTTTGCACATAAATGGGGTCGAGTCACAAGTAGGACAATACCTGCATCGGTGCCCCAAAGATTATTATAGAGAAAACCAGTTATCAAAAGGGAAATTCTTGAGCCAAATAACAAAAGATTTAGATGCCATCCTTATGAAACTAGTTTCAAGTCAAGACTTCCAAATATTGCAGTTTAACAACATCTATAGAGAATGTCTACTTGCAAACAAAGGATGAGCACAACTATTGACCATCACAAAAGAAGAAACCAAAATATGAAATGAATGTGGAAGGATCCTATTGCCATTACCACATGACAAATGGCCATAAAACTAATCATTGTAGAGCCCTAGAGAGGATGATAATCAATTTCTTCCGTTAAGGAAAGATTAAAGAATTTGTAAAGAGAATGTGAGAAAAATCAGTAAAGATTTACCTTTCTAAGAAAAATCAACATGGTTGGGAGTGAAATACTCCTTATATTTGGATACTACCTAAGATGGTAGAAAATCTCTGTCCACGCCAAGACGACCAAGGCAGAGCACCTCCTAAAGGGAGGGCGGAGTAAGCCTTTAACCGCGCCATAAGATGGCCAGGTCAAAGCACCGGACAAGCCCTTGTCATGCCTCTAGTCAGGTCAAGGCACCTCTTGGAAGAAGGACAGAGTAAGTTTTGTCCGTGTCATAAGATGGTTAGGGCAAAGCACCAAACAAGTCCCTGCCTGCGCCACGCTATGGCCAGGGCAGGGCGCCTCTTGGAGGGAGGTCGGAGTAAGCCTTTATCTGCGACATGATATGGCCAAGTTAAGGCACCATACAAGCTATTGACTATGACTCTGGCCAGGTCAAGTTGCCTCCTAGAGGAAGGTCAGATAGGTTCTTGGTTCTAGCCTGCAAGATGAACTAACCAAGAGCACCAGACAAATAATGACCTAAGATGTCCTAGCCCAAGAAGAGCCTCATCCAATATTGGACTAAGGTGTCCAAACCCAAGAGGAGGCTCGTCCAACAATAAACTATGATGTCCAAGCCCAAAAGGAGGCTCATCCAACAATGGACTAAGATGTCCAAGCCCAAGAGGAGGCTCATCCAACAGTGGACTAAGATGTCCAAGCCGAAGAAAAGGCTCTTCAAATCATGAACTGAGATGTCCAAATCCGAGAAGCGGTATATCTCTAATGGACTAAGAGTCCAAACCCAAGAAGCAATTGATCAAATTACAACTAAATACATGACCTGAAGGGTTCATACATGTTAAATAAGATAAAATCTAAGAAGTAAAGCCAAACTCCATCAATTAAATACCCAAATTTGGGTTTCGGGTTTCTTATTTCAGGATTTCATCTATTAATACCCGAATCTTGGTTTCGGTCGCTTCCAATCACGTATAGTCTTCATTATACTCGAATTTGGGTTTTGGGGCTTTCATTTCTGGACTTCATTTACTACTACCTGGATTCGAGTTTCGGACTTTATCAATCTCTAATTATCTTTGTCTTACCTGAACCTGGGTTGCGAGACTATTACTTATTAATGCCCTAATCTGGGTTTGGAATTTTTGTTATGAATTTCTATTATGGATTTCTATCACAAATGCCCGAATCTGGGTCAAAGAGTATTCTCAAGAAGATAATTATTAAAAAATTTTGCTAATGCCCGAATCCGGGTTTTGGATTCCAAGACCTTCAAATTTTATTAATGCCTGAGTATGGGACATTGGGTTTCTGTTACTAATATTCAAATAACGGTGTCTGGATTTAGCTCTTTTTAAACATCTCTTGAAAATTGCTCTCCAACATTTATACCCTTATGTTAGGGTGAATTTCCTATCAACGGACTTTAGACATTACATCCAAATGGTTGAAGTTAAATTCTTAATTATTTCTCATCACAGTTAAAGATGGGATTTAGACATTTGATATAAACTACTTTTCATGTGATTAACAAGATGATTTGTTAATTTATGCAAATGACATACATAGACTTGCATGTCAATTTCAAGCTAACAATTGGAAATACTGTTTGCTTCATACTTTTCAGGGAGATCAGCACAGTAAAGGGAAATGAAGGATTCAGCAAATATAGAAATTAATGTATTAGCCATCAAAAAAGCATTTCAGTAGTGACATTATAGAAAAGAATTACAAATCATGTGATATTTACAAGGTTTACATATGATTTACGTGATTTATGGAATTATTTACAAATATATAAAACAAGTAAATACATTCTACGAATACAAGACTATCACAAGTCTTGAGTAGCTTTGCTCAGATTTTTAGCAATTAAAGGATCAACTATGTGATGAATTGCAATGTAGAGGACTTCCTTAAGTTTCTTTTCTTTCTTTCTTATCCTATCTACATCGTCGATTACATTGATGCTAGTTTTTAGAGCATGGTTGACAGCTCTGCTCGTGCCTCCGAGGGTTTCGTTCTCACTTTCTAATTCCATGATGCATTTTTGAAGAAAGTAGTTATTATGCTCGAGCTCTTGAATTCTAGCCGCATACTCATTTATACATTGCGAGTATTTAACCCTTTGTTGTTCATCAAAATATTTAGCTACTTCAAACTTGACTTTCCTACACTATTCACCCATAATCCTCTCGTCTAAGAAGGAGGAGAATTAGTCATTATGGGGAATATCTGAAGAAAAAGGGAAGCATACCTTGTAGATCTAGTAGTTGAAGAGGTAGTGTATGGAGCCAGTAAATCGATACTCTGAATATTATCCCCATAATATATTCAAGCGATTCGCACTGTGCTTGGCTATCCTTCAGTTTTGTCTCTAAATTGCTTATTTGCTGAAGGAGTTCCGACATTTTTTGGTCAAATTCAATCGAAGGATTCGATTTTACTTGTCGCTTCAGGTAGAGATCATTTCATCTTTGCTTTTAATATCAACCTCCAAGCTGGCAACTTGATCCTTATGGTTGCTAGCGATATTTTTCTGAAGTAGTTATCTTTTGTACCATTTTAAAGCTTCAGCGTTGCCATAAAAGCGTGTAAGTAAGATGTCTTCAAGGGGTTCACTCCTTTCGAATTCTTTTAACAACATATCTCTAAGATTTGTGAAGAACAACGTAGAATCAAGTAAGAGGAGCTGTTGATAATTGTAACTCCTATTTAAATAGAAAAAGAAACAAAATAAAGTCAAAATCAAGACGAAAATCTCTTTATTACTATAATAAAATATTACAACTCAAACAACAAAGAAACTAAAAGATACAATAAACAATTTTTTTATATCTAAAGTTGAGAAACCACATTTCTAACTTTATCTAATGAATTAGCGGAAAGGGTAACTGTTGAATCAAAAGGAATATTGATTCCTTCTAGAGTGATAACTGGTGGACATCTGCTATAGTCCCACTTCCCAGCTACATGACCATCACAGCCACAAATTAATTTAGAATGGAATGTCTTGATTTCCTTAAGAAGTTTCTCTTTTTCATCACTAAGAAAATCAAAACGAAGACAAGGATATTCCAAATAAAGTTTTTGTAAATCTCTAAGGAAGCGGTATCTTGCTAGTTTAAAAGATTCTAAAATTGATGCATTTTCGAGAAAAAATCGTCTCAGTCTGACATACTGATTTAAATGGTCTCTAGAAACAAGTTGGCTAGACGAAAAATTATTATGTGATAATATAATAAAATAAAGCTAAGCATAAAATTCAAGACTAATTTTTTTTTTACGAATCTATACATTATTGCATGTTTGCAATTATTCATCTGGTTCATACTAAATAGAATTAGAAAATAGTTCAAAGGCAAATTTGTTCTTATAGTACTTAAATTTTTCAAGAGGGAGATCTTGGGGAACGGATCTAACCCATGGTGAGTTCGAATAGGCTCTAGGGTGCGAATCAGATCTGAATTCGTCCAAGTATCTCTTATGAAAGCACCTAAGTAGACCCTACTAAATTCACCTAAATATGAAATTCAACAATTAGGTGTCTACAATGGACCATGAAAAAGTTAACTAAAATGTCCATCCCTTCAATCGGCATATAGAGTAAGGTGATTAACTCTCGATTTTTTAAGAGAGCGTCATAGCGAAGGCACTCTCTCATTAGTAAGGGTATGTTTTTGATGCTCAAAAGACGCCAGCATTGATGCACTTTTATCAAGCCTATGATACTTATCGGAAAGTACATTGTGCTCCCTTTTTTGCTTGTCGAACTCCCTACATAATTTTTTTTTTATCTCATCTTGTATTCTCTCCAGTTTGGTTTTATAGAGGAGGACAAATTTCTTCCTTACGTAAAAAAAATTACCCTATTATTACTTTCGAGGTAGAAGTTGTTTAAACAGAGAATCCCATACCTGAGATAACGGGATAGAGGTTTGACAAACTTCCTCCTTTTCTTTTGGTTCTTCGACATTAATAAAGGCAAGATCCTCTTGAGTAGCAGAGGGGGTAGCAGATTTAGGAGGGCTAGCTTCATGAAGAGATGGCTCTTTTTCTGAAGCTTTTGTGTTATCATCTTCATCCTCATCAAAGCCTTTGGTTTAGCCTCCTACATCACCACCAAAACTTTGGTCACCGTTATTGTTGTTGTCGTCATCGTCATCATTGTTATCATTGTCGTCATCGTCATTGTTGCCCTCTTTCTCGACGACCTCATCTTTGTTGCCTTCTTCCTCTAAGTCGGACTCGACCTCAAAACAAGGAATGTCAAAAGAAAGAGCCTTGGAAGCGTCGATTTCCTCCTCTTCTACAACCTCAATCACCTGCTTCATTTGGTTAATCTTGCCCATTACTCTATCAAACAGGGCGAAGTCGAGCGAGAGGAAGCTTAACTCGAGGCACTTGTTAATATTATTGGCACAAGCAAGCATCGAAGCCTCTTCGAAGGCATTCAACATAATCTCCGTAAGGGTAGTATCAAGAAACTGAGAAACTCGTTTTGGCGTCAAAAATGGTATCGACGGAAAGTTTCAAGGAAACCTTGTTTTTCTTTAACTTCTCTTTTAAAGAAGCGTTCCTTGCTGCTAAATGGGCCTTCTCCTCATCGGAATATTTTGTGGTCAACTGCATAGTAAAGTTCTCATCGGCAAGGAGTTGGTGAGCCTTTCTTTCCCCTAAAATAGTAGATTCTGACTGAGCGAGAGAAGTTCTCAACCGCTCCAGTTTAGAGGTTGCTTCATCTTTTGCCGTAGAAAGAGAAGACACTTGATTCTTTAGAGCAGAAATTTCCTCTCGAAACTTGGAGGACTCAGCAGAAGATTTGGATACCTGTTTGTGAAAAACTAGCCAACTCTTGAAAATCAGAAAGAAGAAATACAACATATGTCAGAATTTAAAGAAAAACGGCAATGATAAAGTCAGTCGAAGTGAAACTTACTAAGAATTGTTGCTCTATCGGAGAGCGGTAATGACCCATCAAATCAGAGATGGTGGAAGGCGAGTAGATGGAGGTGAAAGACTCGGAGATTAAGATAGACCGGGCTATCTCTTCAAAATTAATAGAAAAAGAAGATATTGGCATGGGGAATACGTTTTAGAGTGGGGGTCATCACCAAAGCTTGTTGCATTTGTTCGAGGGCGGCCGGAGAGCTAGAAATGGTAATGCGAGAGAGGGGAGTGATGGCAGTAGGGATCTGCTAGGGTTTATATAGGGGAGCTTCAATGATCAGGCTCTCCGAAGCTTTATTGAGAGACAAAGTTCCTCCTCTTCTATTTCAACTACTTTAGCTATCTTCTAAGGAGGTTCTGTTGATATGCAAAGATTTGATCAATGACAATGTGCTTTAACAAACAAGGAAGAAATATATGCAAATGCTAAAGGAAGAAAGATGAAGACCAAACAAACCTAAAGTATGTTTTTACATATGTCTTAGTCTAGATGTATTGTTAAAATCTATCCTCAAGAAGCTTGCACGAACACTAGAAAATTTTTATAAACTTCATTTTTCAATTAAGTTTTCACTATGCATGTTTTATGAGTTTAGTCGACTGAACAGGAACAACCAGTCGACTGAAACTGGAACAAATTTGTACACATGCACAATTTCAGTCGACTGAATTTCCTGCACAGTCGACTGAACTTGGTCCCGAAAATTTTACTTCATATTTTCAGTTGACTGAATTCCCTGCTCAGTCGACTGAATTTGAACCTATGAATTTTCTCTGAAAAGACACATTCTTCCTCCCAAGAGTTGCAACCATTCATCAATGGAAATGGAAGCATCTCTTGTTTGCAACCTTTGACAACATATGCATCTCTTCTACAAGTATATATACATGATCCTAACATCATTTAATTCACCAAATTCTCTTGCTTTAATCTTACTATTCTCTTATTCATACTCTCTAGATATTCTCAAAGCAATCACCAATCTATTGCTTGAATCACTGTTTTTGTTTATAACATTCTTTTGATTCATAGCAATTCGCATTTCCTAAATCTTCACAAACACATTGCATATTCTCGAGGATAAGATTATAGGAATATTGTACTACGTTAGACTCATTAGTGTTGACACGAATACAACAAGTCTCATATTGTATTTTAGTAATTGAGTTGAAGTCCTCTTCGGTGGTTGAGGCAAGAAATCCCGTTCGGTTGTTCGGGTAAGTTGTAAACTTATTCCTCCGGGTGAAGAGAGGGTGTTAGTTAGTGAAATTCCTAAGTGAAGCTTAGGGACTGGACGTAGGACGAGAGGTCCGAACCAGTATAAAATCCTGGTGTCTCCTTGCATATACCTACTTTATCTACCTAAACTATTTCATTATTCCATATTACACGATTCTACCGCATAGCCTCTTTCAGGTTCCACTTCGTTTGATCGCACCAACTTCCAGTTGATGGTCATCTTAGTTTTGGCGAGAGATTGGATGATGAATGGAGCACAAGAAGTTATAGAAGGGGAAGTAGCACCACTAGTGGGCTTTGTGACTTGAGAAGCAGCTGTAAAGAATACATACAAATTAAAATTCAGTAGAATGATTTGGAAAGCAATGCAAAAATAAAGAAAAAAAGCAGTGTTTATAACATACTAGAATAGTCAGAGCAAATAGATGACATCAGAGAGATATGATCAGGATCTACCAAGGAAGCGTTTACTCTTTGATGTATGTTGAATTAAAGGAGGTAGCCACAAAACCCTTTGACCAGAGGAGAAAAGAATGTTTCTTCAAGTTAGAAGGGATCAGCAGCCTTAGTCAGTTTTCGATCTTATTAAAGGCTGCGATTAGAGATTCCACCGTACTTTCATCAGTCACATTAAGTTCTATAGCATGAGAACCTAATAAAAGACAAAGATTACACAAGAGAAGTAATAAGATAGGATAAAAATAATGAAAATCTGAACTTATGAGGAGTAGAAAAGGTACCATCGATAGTTGGGAAGCATCTAACAAAGAAAAACTGGTTCTCCCTATCTTTAAACTTATTAACCCACTCTAATATCAGTTTCTTCGAGGGGTCTTCTCTAAAGATTTGATGATTGAGATTCCTAAGCCTGACTAGTCTAACCAAGTAATTCAGTACTTCAGCATTTAGAGAGGAAAGGCCAGACTCAAATGCCATTAGCTCTAGAGACAGAAGGCAGGTGTAGAAGTTGGGGGAAAAGGATTGGAGCGATCCGGAGATAAGAAAGAAACTTGAATGGGAACTCCAGAAAAGGCAGAAACCCCCTGTGCCATATATGAATAGCGGTATAAGCAATGAACCCTTTGGGAGAGTTGTTTATGGTATTATATTCTTTTGGTGGGATAACTTCCATATCAAAAATTCCATAGTCATTAAGGATTGCATTTACTTCATCCTATGTGGATATCAGGGAGAGCTTTGAAATGGCTTCAAGTTTCTTCAGAGAGCTCATAGTTCTGCCAGGTGAAAACGTTTTAGTTAAAATTTTCAATTAATTATGGATTTATCTTTCTTTCAAGAATTAGTAAAAACATATTGAAGAAACTCAAATATAAAACCAAATATGAAGCTTCAAATTCTTATAATATTGTTAAGGTTAAAATTCACATATATAGAGCTTTCGATAGAGTCGAAAGGGAAGGAAGAGTTAACATTTAACAGACATCTTTCGATAGAGTCGAAAAACTAAATTAAAAATTTAGTGAGCTTTTGACAAGGTCGAAAGGAAAGCTAACGTATATGTTCAATTGGCATTTTTCAACAATGCCAAAAGCTCAATATGAATCAAGTTGTTAAAAGGAAAATGTAAAAATTAACTTGAAAATTTGAACAAAGTATATATAAAAGGTATTTCATAAACAAGGTAATTAGACCCTTAGACACCGTCGGAAACTATGACTTAGGTTTCCTAAGAGAAATGAATTACATCGAAACCTTATGTACTCATTGAGTCGGAAGGTCCTAAGTTAAAATAATATGAACTAGGTATGTTTCGACAATACTGAAGAAAGATGATTATAGAGGGTATCGAATCATTGGATACAAAAGATTTCGATAGGGTCGAAAGGGCATTGTGGTTTCAAAGGCACACCAAAGAGAAAGGATTTCAATCGGCATGAAAGGTTTCGAATGAGTTGAAACGTTTTGCTTTCAAGAGAGGTGACTGCATTCTGCTTCACTATACAACCTTTCGACAAGGTCGGTCAAATTCATGCCACAATACCTTCCAACCCCATCAAAAAAGGCTAAGAAAGAAAAATCAATGTTTCCGCTTGAAACCCTTTTGAAGGAGTAGTAAGGTAAATGAGTGGCGCCAATTTTTCATCCGTACCATCCGAAACATCCAGGCGAAGAAAACAGAAGATTCTTTCTTCCCCAAATCCGAAAGTAAATCCAGGAGTTCAAAAAAATTAAACAAATAAATCAAACCCATTAAGAAAACGGATTTCAACACGAATTAATCATTTTCAAATTCATGAGTATAAAAAAACGAAAATTCAAATTTTCTAAAGAATAACAACAATCATGAACTTCAAATTTGGGTTCAAAGTGAGAGATAACTCTCATCGATTCATGAAATTGAATCACAAGAGTCTATCGGATGAATCGAATCTTAAAACTCACATAATCTTAGAAAATCAAATCAAACATGTTGTTTAATAAAATCAAAATTCAAATAGTTTTTAAATCTAAATCCCGATTATAAGATCCAAAAGATTAGGATTCACCATGAAATGTTAAAAGTAAAATAGAGACAAAGAGATTATAAAAGAAGAAATAATCTCAACTTACTATTAGATCAAGTTATTCTTTGATTCAGGGAAAAGAAATTTAAAATTTTTATAACTCCTTACTTTCCATCAAAAATTTGTATTTATAGAAAAGTGAAGAAAAAGGAGGAAAGAGAAAACTCTATAAGAAAAGTCATCAAGAACTACAAGCCATTAAATCAGATTTAAATAGACGGCCCAGATTTACGCGGGAAGACCAAGAGGCGGGAAACTTCTAGGTTTTGACATAGTTGACTTGGAAAGTCAAGAGCATCCCTTCGTAGGGGGGCAAATGTTACTACCAAAATCTCCCTTCGATTTAGTCAAAGCCAGTTTGAGCAAAGATCAAAGAAGAACAAGAGGAAAATGTTTCAGCTAGACCTTTGGAATGTGTCGAAGGGATGTAACAGCCAAAGTCCGAAAGCTTCAAAACCTTTCGAAGGTGTCAAAAGGAAGCTATAATCAAGATCCAGTAGGTTCTTACTTTTCGAAGGAGTCGAAAGCACCTTTCTCCCTTCAGTAACCACCTTTTGGCTAGGTAATTCCATATGCATAAAGACCTCTCAAATGAGTCAAAGCAACACCCTTCGAAGACAATGAAGAATAGCTCTTTGTATATGCGCCAAACCTTTCAAACAAAGGTTTCGCCTTCATTCAAAGCATTCGAAAGAATGTATCGGCTTGAACAACCCATTCGAAAGCTATACCATGCCTTTCGAACTGGTCGAAGCCATTATTATCTAGGGTGGTTCCGCATCAAGACACATGCAAGAGTTCAAAAGGAACCAATAGTGTTGAAATCATCGGCGTTTCAACACCATCGAAGCAACTAAACAAAGCCTATCGAAAGAGTCAAAAGCTCTTACAATATACAAGGAAAAGAGGCGCAATCGTTCCTTCCAACAATGGCTGAAGCATTCTAGTATCATTTCAGCAGCCACCTTTCGACCAGGTCGAAAGCATTAGGGTTGAAAGATGCTGATCCACATCTATAAATAAGACACAAAGGGTCAAGTTTGGGGGGGGGGGGCGAATTTAGTCATTCTAAACTTGTATTTTCTTAATCCAAAGAGTTGTAAACCCTAATTTCTAAATTGATTTGGAGATTTTGAGTAATAAGGTCTTCTTTAGCTTGTGAAAGGGAAGTATTGAGAATTTCATATTACTTTGCTATTTTTTAAGTTTTTGTCAGGTTTAATCCTGTGTTTCAAGTGTCGCCTATATTGAAAGGTCTTTTCCAACACAGTTGAAACCTGGCATATTCAAGTAACTTCAGTCATATATTCCAAACTACCTTTCCATGGACTTCTGCTTTCGACAAGGTTGAAACCTAACCTCCAAACATTCAAGCATTAGAAAACCTATCCTAATACAAGGTACCAAAAGATCAAGCTTTGACAAGGTCGAAACCCCAACTCCAGATTCCTAGTTCAAGTCTTAACACCTAAGAAACTTCGCTTTCGACAGTGTCCAAACCTCTATCTCAGATTCTTAGGTAAAGTCCTAACCACATAATAACTAAAGCCTTCGATTAGGTCAAAACCAACCAAGGCAAACCTTATCTAGGTATCTCAACTGAATCGAAAAGAGTGCTTTCAAGGTAAATCCACACTATTTCAATGGGAATGAAAGGTTATTAAGAAAAGAAACCAACCATTTTGACTGAGCTGAAAGGTCGACCTAAGCAACTTTTTTCCACAACAGTCTATTTAAAAGGAAATTCAAGAAGGATATACACATTCCATTCTCCTTCATCTATCTAAGGGAGAACTTCGTTCCTTAACACAACTTTGGGGCGTTGACAAGATTTCTTGTTAACACTTCTACTCATCAAGTTTTGTCGAGCATATACCAGTATTCAATGAACCCATTTCTCTTATCTTCCCAAATCTATTTCTCTTCATTAAAAATACTTCATCTCTCAACAAAATTTCCTATTATAATGGAAGATCCATTGATCTTTCACTGATCCCATCCTCCAACAATTAAACCATTTAATTTTGGCGACACTATATGAAGAATTGAAGTGGTCGAAAGTAGCTTGGTGACGGAGAAGACGGTTCGCAAATCGAAGCTCGAAGGAGTAAGATATGGCGACGAAGGTGGAGTGTTATGGTCAGCACAAGGCGACAGACGTCTGTCATAAAGTAACAAACATATGTGATAGTAGGAATCAGAATCCAAGGCTTGGGACAGACGTCTGTGGTTTCAAGGAATGTTTTCTTAAAACTTGTGTGGAAGTTGATAGTTCTCGTGTCCTGTGTAGTTAATGCCCCGCTATTACCACGCTATAACCGCGCTATATCCCATAGCGGGTTTCTACCGCTATGATTTTTCCATGTAGCCCCAAAATATAGCATTTCCGCTTTAAGCCTCGCTATTTCCGCTATATCCCGCTATATTCCTCTATTTCCGCTATATCTTCTTTAATAAAGTGAATTGAAAAATTGCATTTATACATTATAGAAATTATGAAACTAATTTATTTGATTTAATTTTTGATATATTTTCAGAAATGAAAATACTCTAATGCTCTACTAAATTCAATTATGTCATATAACAATTTTATGTTTATTTAAAGTATATTCGCACATGTTTTTATTTAAAACTATTTATGTATTAATTATAATTCAATTGAATGATAATTTTTCATTTAGTTACCATTTACATATTTTAAAAACATTAAGTACAAGTTTTATATGCTATTTTAGAGCCATCCGCTATATCCCGCTATATCCTCGCTGTATCCCCGCTATGACTTTTTGCACCTCCATCACTATAAATCTGCCGAGCGCATTAACTGCACAGCTCGTGTCTTGGATGCGATTAGGCTGTGGCATTTGACATTAGGCCATGTTTTAGGAGACGAGCTTGGATATTCTTTGGAAAGGGAGATGATTGACGGAGAGAGTTTCAATAAACTAGAGTTTTGCGAGAAATGTGTCATGGGAAAGCAAACTAAAGTATCATTCGATGAGGAAAAACATGATTCGAGAAGGCTTCTTGAGTATGTTCACATGGATGTTTGGGGACTGGCACCCGTAGCTTCTTTGGGAGGAGCAAGGTATTATATTTCTTGCATCGATGACTTTTCTCAAATAGTATAGGTGTATGTAATAAAGGCCAAGTCGGAGGGAATTGAAAAGTTCAAGGCATTAAAGGCTCTTGTTGAGAATGAGAGTGGTAAGTCTTTGAAGTTTTAAGGTCCGAGAATGGTGGAGAGTATGTTTCTAAAGAATTCTTGGAGTCTTGCAAGCATCATGCTATTCATAGGAATTTTACTACACCAGGAGATCCATGGTCCTATGGTGTTGCGGAGAGGATAGATCATACTCAACTTGAGAAAGCTCAATGCTTGAGATTGACATTGTATTTATCTAAGGGGTTTTGGACCGAAGCATTGTCAACCGCGGTGCATATTATTAATCGGATTTCGTGCTCGGCAATTGGTAGCAAAAATCCAAAAAAAGTGTGGAAGGGGAAGAACATTTGACTTGAGTTATCTTCATATGTTTGGTAGTTCAGTTTATATGCATGATCCAGGAAATGATAAGCTTGAGCATAGAGCTTTCAAACAGGTCTTGCTTGGTTAAATATGGATAGAGTAAAAGGCAATGGATATGGAATCCAGACACGAAGAAGGTTGTGAATTCTCGTTATGTTACTTTTGATGAGTCGGCTTTACTCAAGGAGAATGAAAGCTTATCGGACGTTCTGTATTTGGTTCTTGGTGAATCAAAGGAAAGGAAGTTATTCCCACCTTTCGTCCAAGGAGTAGAGTAGTTGGAGATGCTTGTGATGTGGAAGTGGTTGATGAAACATCACACAATCCACAAGGTTCCTCTAGTAGTGTTGGTGATGTACATGATTTTAGAGAGGATTCGATTCAAGATCGAGTTGAAAGTAGTTTGGGTGACAGTATTGCTACTTGGGTGAGTCGTCATGCGATAAGGACACCCGAAAGATATGGTGACTGGAACTGTCCTAACTTTTGTGATAATTTGAACTATGCTCATTATGTAGTCTAAGATGAGCCGATGGACCTTGATGATGTCATGGAGTGGAGTGATAGCTCGAAGTGGATTTGTTCCATGAAGGAAGAGATGCAATCGTTGTTGAAGAATCAAACTTGGGATTTGGTTCCATTTTCTAAAAGAAACCATGCTAGTAGGGTGCAAATGAATATATAAGGTGAAGGATGATGGGAGATACAGAGCCAAACTAGTGGCTAAGGGGTTTGCATAGAGGAAGGAAAAGGAGTATGATGAGATTTTTGCAGTAGTTGTGCGCCGTACTTCAATCCGGATAATACTTGCTATAGTTCTTATTCACAATTTGGAGTTGTAGCACTTGATGTGAAAAGTGTCTTCTTGCATGGTAACTTGGATGAAGACATCTACATGGAGCAACCAGTAAGATGGTAAGTCAAATTTGGTTTGCAAGTTAAAAAATCACTATATGGTTTGAAGCAATCATCTAGGCAATGGTAGAAGGGATTTGATCATTTTATGCTTGAAAATGGTTTTGATAGAAGCATCAAGGATGCTTATATATATTTCAAGAGGTTGGAAAATGATCGTTGGGTTTATTTACTCTTGTATGTTGACGATATGCTCATTGCTTCAAAAGATAAGAATGAAATCGATAAGTTAAAATTGAGTTTGAAATCGGAATTTGAAATGAAGAATCTTGGAGAAGCAAAGAGGATATTAGGCATGGAAATAGAAAGGAATCGAAAGCATTTTGAGTTAAATTGACTCAAAAGGAATACATAAAGAAAGTATTTTGCTGGTTTAGCATGGAGAATGCAAAGGCGTTAAATTCACCTTTATTTTTGCATGTGAAGCTTTTGAGTAAGGGATCACCTATGTCGAAGAAAGAGAAGACTTATATAGCAAAGGTGTCATATGCTAGTGCGGTTGAAAGTTTAATGTACGCTATGGCGTGTACAAAATCCAATATTTCAAATGCCATCGAGATGATTAGCTGGTATATGGCTAATCCAGGAAAATCGCATTCGGAAGCTGTAAAGCTTATGCTAAGATACCATTGAGGTACATCATCTCGTGGTCTTGTTTTTGGCGGTATTAAAGGGTTGAATTGTTAGTTAGTTGTTTATTGTGATTCGGACTACGCCGGTGATTGAGATCGGAGAAAGTCAACTTACGGATATGTCTTCACACTTGGTGGTACAGACATAAGTTGGAGATCGAGATTGCAGACCGTAGTTGTTTTCCACTATGGATGTGGAGTTGATAGCCACGGTGGAGGCAGCAAAGGAGGCACTTTATTTTTGGCGATTGTTGTGTGACTTAGGATTTGAACACGATAGTATCGATATTCAATGTGATAGTCGGAGTGCTATTCACTCGGCGAAGAGTTTGGCATTTAGCTCACGGACTAAGAATATTGAAGTGCGAGTGTCATTTTTAGTAGCCATGGATGAATATGAGAAAGTATATCTTCAGATAGTGCACACAAAGGATAAGGCGACAGATATGTTCGCCAAGGCATTGCCGGTTGGGAAGTTTGAGTGCTCGAACTTGATTTTCTTGAGAAAGTGCTATGTGCCACAGGGTGGCATGGTTGAGGGAATAGTTTAATTATAGATGATGAAGAGTATCACTAAGAGATTGTAGTTCTATCTTCTTGGTGGGTACTAGTTTAACTCCTTAGTACTTTTGTCTTTTGCTGAGATGGTTTTGGATTTGGATGCCTTCAACACTTTGTTAGCCGGCAGGGTCTGTGTCTGAGCTCGTTGATGGAGTGCAATAGGCGATGGCTTTGCCGGAGCTCATTGGGAAATCATTCAAGCTTATTTGGTTAAAGGTAGAAGTGGTGATAGTTTGCCACTATCAATTGTTGGTGATGGAGATGGATATAGTGCCGAGGTGGAGTGTTGAATTTTGTAGACACTATATGGAGAATTGGAGTGGTCGGAAGTAGCTTGGTAACGGAGAAGATGGTTCACAAATCGAAGCTCAAAGGAGGAAGATGTGGTAATGAAGGTGGAGTGCTATGATCAGCATCAGGCAATAGATGTCCGTCATAAAGTGAAAGTCATCTGTGATAGCAGGATTTGGAATTCAAGGCTTAGGACAGATGTTTGTGGTTTTAGGGAATGATTTCCTAAAACTTATGACCAATGTCTGTGACGAATTTTACCTTATTTTCGACTCGGGCAGTTTTGTGAGATTAATGAAGCTTCAAAGGGCACTTTGGGAATTTTCCTAGGTTTTCTACTCTCTTATATAAGCTACTTTCAGATTCAAAAGACTTGATCAATCCAGGTAATAGGCTAATTTCTCGATCTTGAGCTAATTTCTTTCTTCCCCCGTCAGACGTTTACTAACATAGTAAACTAGCTTTTGAACTCGGTCCTCTTCGCGGATGTCGTACGAATAGTATGTTGGGATACTATCAAGTACACATACAACATTTCGTGGTCTATTGGTTTCGATAGCACCGGGGGACTTTCCAAATGCCTTACCAGAGCTCGGAATGCTTCCTCACAATCATTTGTCCACTCGACATTCCTCTTTCCTTTCTTTATCACATCAAAGAAAGGAATACACTTGTCTATAGCTCTGGATATGAATCGACTCAGCGCAGCCACCTTTCCATTCAAGCTTTGTACTAGCTTCATAGTTCTGGGCACTTGTATGTCTCGGATAGCTTGAACCTTCTCCGGGTTAGCTTCGATTCCCCGCGCATTCATAATGAAACCTAAAAACTTTTCGGACGCTATGCCAAATGAATACTTCAAAGGATTGATTTTCATTTCATAATGCCTGAATATATCAAACATCTCTGCTAGGTCTCGGATGTGGTCGTTGACTGCCATGTCTTCACGAGCATGTCATCCACATAGAATTCCCTCGTTCTACCATTCTGGTCATTAAACATTCGATTCACCAGACGCAGATAAGCTGCTCCCGCGTTTTTCAATCCAAAAGGCATTACTTCATAGTAATATAGCCTCAAATCTGTGACAAAACTTGTGTGTTCTTGGTCTGAAATGTGCATCGGGATGTGATTGTATCCCGAATACGCATCCATAAGAGACAATAATTCATGTTCGGCTGTAGAGTCGATGAGCTGGTCGATTCTAGGTCAGAGTAATCAACACCAATTCTCCACTTCCCGTTTGCTTTCCTCACAAGCGCAAGGTTAGAAACCCATTCAGGGTAGAGGTCATCGCGGACGAACCCATTGGTTTTGAGTTTGCCCACCTCCTCTCTGAGTGCAGCGGACCTCTCCGGGTCCATGCCTCTCCTTTTTTGTTTTACGGGGACTTTTTTCGGGTCTATGTTCAACATATGACTCACAATAGCGGGAGAAATCCCACACATATCAGAATGTGTCCAAGCGGGAATGTCTAGGTTCGCTTGGAGGAAATCATTAAGATCTTCGGCCAATGATGGGTCGAGTTGCGATCCAATCTTAAGAACTCGTGACGAGTCATCCCGGCTGACTGGTATATTAATCATCAGCTCAGCTGGTGCTGCATTTGTTTCCCTAATCCCTCATCATCATCTCTCAGATCTATGTCTCTATAGATCCAAGAATGCTGCTCGAGCCAGGGCTCGGGAACTACTTGCCAATTGTTAGTGTTTTGGATGCGGACGGAGCTGCCCCTCTTGTCTGCATCTTGACTTTTAAACACTATATTGTCTGTCATTATGCATTGTTGTTTTGCAGGGGTTCCATCTTCGACACTCGAGCAACATTCATGATCCGCGTGCCTCGGGTTGGAGTGACAGTTAGTTGCCCACTAGCTTAAGTATCGATTTAATGATTCTATCCCTAGGCATTCTTTCGGTCGTAGCCTTGAGTAGTTGTAAACATTATATATAAGTTTCAATATTGAGCTATCACAGCAAGTCTTTGGATGACCACGCGTCTGCTCCCAGTCTTGGGTTGATAAATGTGCTGCATGGACGGTTGAGTCTCGTCCTAGCTATGTTTATATCCCCACCTAAACCTCAAAAACATAGAGTTGATCGATGAATAGTCGGTTCACATTCATGCTGCTTCTAGCTCATGCCTCCAGGTTTGGGGCATATATACCAATAAGTAGGAAGGTCAGCCATACCTAACTTAGCATTACTCTCTTTCCCGTTGAATCGAGGATCAGGTCAATCGATAGGAGACGGGGTCTCGCCTATCTTGGATTTTATCGTGGTTTTTCATTCCAAGAGGAATACTTCGATGCCTCGTCAATTTTAGGGCGTAATTTGGACACTGGACGGTTATCCACGTCCACTTTGGTTCATGTTTATAATCATATCTCAAGGTAAAGTTGGCTACAAATGCAGTCGGGTCATGCCCATCCAGTTTCATACTCCTCCTAATGGATCGAAGGAGGGTGCTAGATAATTTTGGACCAAGTCTTCAAGGTTTACTCTCCTTTCCACACTCTGGAGGTTATAGTCTTTCAAGGAACATCCCAGTCACATTCGTGTGTGCTTAGTGTGGATCGATATTGACCCTCGATATGAGGTATGATATAGTCGGTTGCTCGTAGCTTTGGATGCCGTTTCGATTAGTTTTGTATTGAGGCCTCTATGTAGTCGTTGCCTTAAGTTATAAGAAACGCCAAGCTAGAGCTACAGTAAGCTGTCGTATTCAGCTTTTAGTGATTTGTACCCCCTGCTCCCAACATTGATTTAGCCAGGCCACTAGTTGGATTGTCGAGCTCCATCCTTAGCGAGTTAATAATCCTTCTGTCGATTTTCGGTCGAAGTTTGCGGAATAGGGAATGGTCAGAAGCCACTCATCTATTTGTCAATGTTTATACACCACTCTGCATTCTGGTGACTTAGTGTTATTCTCCCCTCGTTCGACTCGCGCCCAATTTGTGTTCATCTTTCAGTCCATGCTCTGGGGACTTAGAGATTTGTCGAACGGTTTATACTTTAGTCCGCAGTTCTGGATGCAGAGATTTTCATCAATTCGTTTATGCACTGGTTCGCATTCCAGGGACTGAGAGTACTATAGTCCTCACTTAGGGGACGTAGAAGTTTTTAAGCCGTTTATACTCTAGTCCATGCTCAGTGTACTGAGAGTACTCTAGTCCGCTTCAAGGAACTTGGAGATTTAAGTCGCTTATACTCTAGTCCGCACTCTGGGGACTGAGAGTACTCCAGTCCGCACTCAGGGAACTTGTAGATTTAAGTCGTTTATACTCTGGTCCGCACTCTGGAGACTTGGAGTACTTCAGTCCGCACTCCGGGGACTCGGAGACTTTGGGTCGTTTATACTCTGAGTCCCCAAGATAGCGTCCATGGACATCGACTCCCGTCTTGAGGCGGCTAGAGAAGAAGGTAGGGAGGAGGTCAAAAGCATGTTTGACCCGCTAATCGCTGAATTCAATGCCCGTGTTTTCATGCATCGAGACTTGACTTTTTTGGACGAGGCTATCTTGAATCTTTATGTGAGGCATGTGAGGCCTTGATAGAAATCAGGAAGGCCGAGCATGGTTCTGAGGAGGTTAATGAAGAGGTTTTGATAAAAGAATTTCTTAAAGGAAACGAGCCTTCGGACCTGTCAGTGGCAAAAGTTCTTTACTGCAAAGGCTTCCCTCAGCGAAAGGAAAAGAAGTTATCACCGGTCCATCCGAAGTCGTGCCTCCAACTCATGTGCCTACTCAGTCGGCCGATCGGCCGATACTCGATCCATTTGAGCAACATATTGGTTACAACCCGAAGGACCCTGGCTTTGGCGTCCACATTCTGTCCTCTATTCCAGAGGGTGAGACCTCTCTGACGGCTGAGAGTTTGTCAGAACCTGGTAGATAACCCTTCACTTTAAGATTCCATAAGTCGTCATTCTTTATGAAAGACTATTGTATTCTAAGGCTTGTTTTTCATGATTTTGTGCAGGCCGTTCTGATCTCCATCCCACTCCGAGGAGCGATGTTGCCAAGGAGGTGGAGAAGGAAACAAGTGAGGCCCCTCGTGCAGGAGAGGCTCCCGGTCCAGATGCCCAAGTGATCGGAGCACTTGATGAAGATAAATCTGAGGCTTCTTCTCCCATTGATGGGAGTTATGAAGTTGAAATTACAGGCATCTTCGAGCACACATCCGAGCTGAGCATGAAGGAGAGGCTTGAGAAAGAGAAGGAAGAAACGACCAAGATCAAAGTCGAACCTCAAGCCGTGGACCCCAACGATCCTTTGAACAAGCCGCTGAAGATCATTCTCCCTGGCAGGTCCAAACCCATGGATGTTCTTCATACTTCTTCGGCTGTCACTCCTCCATCAAAGAAGGGTACCAAGGGTAAATGCGGAGGAAATGAGTCGTCCGATAAGACAACAGAGGTGAAGAAGTCGAAGAAGCACAAGAAGTAATCATTACTCTCGTTCAGCGAGAGTTAGTTGAAGTTATGTAATTATTTTCATCTACTTCCGTAGTTCTTGTAAATAGATTTTCGACTCCGAACTTTGGATGGGTTGTAGTAGAAACTTATTTCTGAATAAAGTTTAGTTCCTTTTTCTGTCTTACAAAAGACTCTTATCGTTCAATTTTCTTTGTGATTGTGATTTAAATCCAAGCTGTTGTGAATAACATAGACCTCTCGGTTCATCTTCGTATAGCTCGGAAATTCTTTGGGAGTTGTTCATTTTTTCACTCCAGGCTTCAAGCACTTAGAATATCTTGTAGTCTATACATCAGGGATTTGGTGAGTTCAAGTCATTAGTGTCCTAGCTCATCCTCATGGAACTTAGGGATTTGAACCACTTATACTCGAATCCGATCTCTGGGGACTTAGAGTATTCCAGTCCGCACTCAGGGAACTTAGAGATTTGAATCATTTGTACTCGAGTTCGCACTCTGGGGACTTAAAGTACTCCAGTCCGCACTCTGAGGACTTGGAGGTTTGAATCGTTTATACTCGAGTCCGCACTCTGGGGACATAGAGTACTCCAGTCCGCACTCTGCGGACTTGGAGGTTTGAATCGTTTATACTCGAGTTCGCACTCTGGGGACATATAGTACTCCAGTCCGCACTCAGGGGACTTGGAGGTTTGAGTCGTTTATACTCGAGTCCGCGCTCCGGGGACTTAGAGTACTCCAGTCCGCGCTTCGGGGACTTGGAGATTTTGAGTTGTTTATACTCGAGTCGCACCCCAGAGACTTAGAGTACTCTAGTCCGCGCTCCGGGGACTTTGGAGATTTTGAGTTGTTTATACTCGAGTCCACGCTCCGGGGACTTAGAGTACTCCAGTCAGCGCTCCGGGGACTTGGAGATTTTAAGTCGTTTATACTCGAGTCCGCGCTCCGGGGACTGGGAGATTTTGAGTTGTTTATACTCGATTCCGCGCTCCGGGGCTTAGAGTACTCCAGTCCGCGCTCGATGACTTGGAGATTTTGAGTTGTTTATACTCTGGTCCGCACTCTGGGGACTCGGAGTACTCCATTCTGCACTCCGGGGACTTCGAGATTTTGGGTCGTTTATACTCTGGCCCGCACTCTAGGGACTCAGAGTACTCCAGTCCGTACTTCGGGAACTTGGAGATTTTGAGTCGTTTATACTCTGGTCCGCACTCTGAGGACTCGGAGTACTCCTGTCCACACTCTGGGGACTTGGATGTTGAAGTCGAGAGCAGTCGTATTTCCACCCATTTAATTTGTATTTCTTTTACCGTATCGAGGCTAATGCTGTCGAATGAATGATCGGACCACGTTTCTCATGGAATGGGACTCTGTCCCCAGCATGAAGGATGAAACTTGAAGAATGGACGGCCGATTCTCGTCCGAATGGTAATTATAGCTCTTCTAATCAAGTCAAGGAAGAAGGTATATAACAGATGGTTGGATCACATCCATGCTGGGTTCGATAGTCAAATCTCACACAATTTTTTTGTATCTCTTTCTAGAAACCAAGAATAATGGATTATTGAGTAGACACAATAAGTTGCATATGTTTTAAGGTGCAGTCGTGTCCATGCATTGAGAGTGATGGTTGACGAGTAGGTAGTCCATCACGGCTACTCCAAGTCGGGCTTTCGAATAACCTTTTATGTTCAAGGTAGGATTTGATGTGCAGACGATCAAATCACGTCCACTCTAGACAGATCCCGACGTCACTGAGCTTCAAGAGGGGCATCTGTACTTTATCGGACTTTGTTCTATGACTTGATTTGAGTGGACGATAGGGCCATACTCATTTCAAGCCTTGTTCAGGTCTCCAAGTCAAATGTGGAGGTCAATGAATAGATGGCCAGTCGTGTTGACTTTGTATTTGGGCTCTAATCGTGACGAGCTTTTCAATCTCTAGTTCTTGGCCTCAAATTAAAGGCACATGATTGATGATGAGCGATTGAATTATGCTCGTCTAGATGTAACTTCACACGTCCGATCATGGTCTGCGTGGTTTGATTGGCGACCAAATCTGAGTACATGGTCACCTGCATCGTTTTGAAAGTAGTTTAGTTCAAGTTATCCGTAGTTCATAGAACAATTAAAATAGAAACTAGGTTTGGAAATAATTCAAAGAAGATTAGGATAAATCTCATTGATAAGTGAAGCAGCATCGTGTGCTCGCTATTCGACTTTGCCCCTGGCTCCTTTCAAAGGGATGTCGGCCGTCAGCAGTCCAATTGATAATCATATCCCTTTATTAATAGGCATCGAATGTTCGTTGTCCGCCATTCTACAGGACTTGTACATACTATTGAAGCTTTCCTTTCTAGATCGTCTTTTCGATCACACCTTTGAGGTGTTTGTAATCGCCCGTGTTAGGATCAGTGAGCATCTGGGGATATACAACATTCCCCTGATTTTCTGTAGACTTTGGTGTACTCTCTCGAGGTTGGTTTCCAATACCACTCCGAGTCGTGAGTCTTCAAGTAGAGGTTATCAATTGAATCTTTCAAAGAGCATACGAGCCGAATTTTGAGGTCTTGTTTTGGCTACTGGGATCTGCATCCTTAGCCAACGGGCCTTCATTGTTATTTTTCTTAGTCTGTTCCGCTCCTCCACACTTTGGTTTAGATTCATTTTTGTCATAGAAACGATCCATGGTCATAGGAGGTTCTCCAGCTAACTGGCCGCCAAAATATATATGGAGGTCGATTCTCCTCGAGGGTGATCAGTATGATATCCCTTTGAGAGTATCGTTTGAGTAGCACACTATTCGGCATTTAGGAACGCCCGACACTCAGGAACGTTCGACATTTGGGAGCGCTCGGCATTTAGGAGCGTTCGGCATTAGAGACCGCTCGGCATTCAAGAACGTTCGGCATCCGAGAGCGTTCGGCATTCAGGAACGTTCGGCATTCCACACTGTTCGGCATTCACACTGTTCGGCATTCCGCACTGTTCGACATTCGCACTGTTCGGCATTCTGCACTGTTCGGCATTCCACACGGTTCGGCACTCCATATTGTTCGGCACTCCACACTGTTCGGCATTCGCACGTTCGGCATTTGCACTGTTCGACATTCCACATTGTTCGGCATCCACACTGTTCGGCATTCCACACTGGATCGGCATTCGGATGTCGTTCGACATAGAGGTATGGATCGGCCTGGAGGTATGGATCGGCTTGGAGGTGTGGTTCGGGCTGGAGGTGTGGTTCGGCCTGGAGGTGTGGATCGGCATGGAGGTGTGGTTCGGCCTGGAGGTGTGGATCGGCATGCAGGTGTGGATCGGCCTGGAGGTATGGTTCGTCCTGGAGGTGTGGTTCGGCCTGGAGGTGTGGTTCGGCTTGGAGGTATGGTCCGCCTGGAGGTGTGGATCGGCACGGAGGTATGGTTAGGCCTGGAGGTGTGGATCGGCCTGGAGGTATGGTTCGGCCTAGAGGTGTGGATCGACACGGAGGTATGGTTCGGCCTGGAGGTGTGGATCGGCCTGGAGGAGCGTCCGGCCTTGAATGGGAGCGGCTCGGCATAAACATTTTCTAGGGCGAGATCGGCATATACCTTTTATGGGGAGATTGGCTGAATTGCCTTCGGAGGAGGGTCGACCTTCATTCAACTTGAGTGCAAACTTCAACGTCCAATCCTTAGATCTTGTGTACATCAGTGAATCCAATCCCTTCACATGAACATGAGCATGAACACTTGATTAACTTACGGCTATCAGCTTTCTTTAGACTTTTTTTCAAATCTGAGTAGAATATGAAGTTTTCTAGTAAACAACTGGATCTATCTCGCGAATATGGAAATCCACTAGTAGATGATGAGATCCAATCAAGCTGAGAATTCAATTCTCAGTGAAAGCACCAAAATGTTAGCACCATAATTGGTCGCTAACACCCTTGAGTAGAGTTATGTAGAGAGATTAATGAAGAGAATAAAGTAAAACAGAAAAATAGTGAATTCAATGCCAAAAGAACAATAAAAACGAGAACACCGGATTTATAGTGGTTCGGCGTAACTGCCTGCGTCCACTTTGAGTCTAATCTTTATTGCTTTCTCAATCACTTGAATACAGATACAATCCGTAAATAAATCGCTTGAGTACAAGTTTGAATCAAAAAGATGAGAGTATAAAAAATGGCAGAGTCTCCCCAGTGTTCTTCAAAAAATGTCCATTTTCAGTGTGCCCCTGCCCTTCTATTTATAGACGAACATGGGTTGGACTTCCTTCACGGGCTCAAGGCCAAGGTGACTTGGCCCATATAGGACGATCTCAAGCTAGATGGTCTATTCTTACCAAACCGTACCTAAATGCCAAAACATGTCGACTACATCACACCCGTATATCTTCAGGCTCTTCTTGGTCAGAATCTTGTCTAGTGCTAACGATGATTTCTTCAATTATCGTCTTGTAGTCGGGCCAAGGTGCCGGCTAACACAAATAATGTTAATATAACTTACATTAAAATTTTAAACATTATGTTCTCCTTATATCAGTACAGCATTAAATATGATTTAATGCTATAAAATTATTCATTATAAACTATAAAAAATCCAATGAATAATGAATTAAGAAGAATTTTTTAGAAGTTTACCCTTTAACCCTATCGGGTGATACACTTGATTCGACAATGGTGAACATGATTTAGAATGCTCGAATAGGAGTTGCGGAAGCTGTTGGTAGTCAACCGATGCATGTACCGGGGTTGATTTTGCGAAGCTAAGTAAAGAACTTATCAATGTTAGAGGGAAGTCGTTCGTCAGAATGAAGTATGCTCTAGAAGTCCAAAAGTAGTTAGATATGTTTGAAAGGATACGTGAGGTTTTGAAACTAGAGAATGCCTAAAAAAGAAAGCCGCCTTAAGGCAACTCCAAGGGCGTGCATGAGAAGGTGGGAAGCCATTAGGACCATTATTCCAAAGGACAAGATTACTTGGGATTGGTTCAAGGCCCACTTTAAATACCATTTTTCCCTTCGAAGACCATTTTATTTTTTATTTTTATTTTTATTTTTTGAAATGGTACGTTTGAAAGCAAGTTTCAAACTTGTGACCTCTTGCACCAAAGCCGAATCAATTAACCATCTGGACAATGATGCTTGTCAAGACCAATTTATTTTAGAAGTTCGCTGATATGAAGCAAGGTGACATGACTGTGACTGAGTATGTGAGTTAGACAGTGTATCAAAGTATGGTGCGTTCATGCATGATTTGCTGTAAGTTATACAGAACATCAATAACAGATAGACAATATGAAGAGATACATACAACAACACACTGATTAGACTGCATCTCAAAACTGTATATAGTGTGCATCCAACAGCACAACATGCTCAAAGAGCTTTTACACAAATTGTTACAAGCAAGTGCATCACACACAGTACAAAAAATATAAAGTTAAATATCATGTAGAATTATATATGCCTAAGATGTGATTTACCCAAAGTGAACCATAGGATCATTTTGTACCGAGACAAGTGGTATGGACCGGATCCGAAGGGAAGACATCATTCAGCTCAGTGCTAATTATGGGCCCATGTTCGACGACAAGACATTGTGCTCGGTTAAGCGCCTCTGGAAATGAGCTAATCTTGATTGCAGATTTACGATTCCAGCAGCCTTTTGTGAAAGAATGTTATTTAATCTGGATATGTAATCATCTAGCTGGTTACCAGGTTGATCTGCTTCATCCAAAAGTTCCATTTCCTGCATTCGGTTTTATAGAAAAATTAATATTAGATAACTTTTAATAATATGAAGTTATTCAATCTGTATTAAAGATTTGGCTTTGATTATTTAAGTAGGCAAAGGAAACTAAAAATGAAATTCTAAACAAAAAAACGACAGATATAGCTTTGATTATTAATGATTGGTTTTTGATTAGGTTGTGTCATTCTTTCAAAATGGGATTCAAATCATAAATTGTAAGGTTCAAACTTTACCTTAGAACATGATTTACATTGTAAATCGTATATTCAAAATATAAATTTTAAGGTTTGTCCATGCTCTGAAATTGACTTTGATAGTTCGATGTTTGAACTTTCGCATCTAAATTTAAAACACATTTTCTCTTATGATCCATTTTTATCTTGTTCAGAAAACATTAGTATTGGAATTGTTTAAATAATTATACCGGATATATCAGTGTGGACTAATTGATTTTTCTCAAATGCAGTTATAACTGAGTCGAAATCGGAATTTACATCTAATTGCAAGATTTTATGATTCGAAAAGGGACTTATATAGTAAGATTTAAAGATTTTCAACAATGGTGTCATTATCCAACTCAATCCAAACTGAATTTTGAATCAGATTGTGTTTGGTTTAGGTTTTGAAAATTCATAGTTAGGAACTAACAAATCATGGTCAAACCAGACCGAAAATCAATTAGGTCAAGTTAGGTTGGGTTTAATTTTTGCCGCTTTCTTCACATCTTTGTCATTTAATCCATGTTCAATTTTCCCCCTTCCAAATTATTTCTTTATAATTACACTTGGAAAAAGATAGTTTCCACCAAGATGTTTTTTCTTTTTCTTTTAATGTAACCTCCAAGAGGTTAATTAGTCAGGGGGAAAAAAATTATCAGAAGGCTGTTTCCTGTTGTTACATTTTTTTTTCTTGCAGTCTTGCTAGGTATTTAATTTTGTTTTATTATATTTTTTTAATATGTATGTATTATAAATGATTTTTGTGTTATAATCAAAAAATGAAGAGTATCAGAACAATTACCACTAAATTCAAATTGATACGTATATGATGTGCCAACTCTAATACACAAGGCTGGCATTGCTAGTGCAAATTACAATAAAGCAATAAGATCAACCAGTACCGAGTTTTGTGTATACAAAGATATTTTAAAAAAAGCTTTGATTGAACCTTTTAAAAGGAATGTTTTAGGAGCATATACTCTGCAAATAAAACAATCAAACAAGCTGACACGAACACTTCTCCAATTCAGCAATTAAAAATCATTATGTTTATCTAGAGCCATGGGATGAAGAAATGCTGCTGCTGTTGTCGTTGTTGTTATTAGTAAAATATATTGCAAATAATACTTACACAGGTAAATTCAATAGTTCCCAAACAAACTTATCATACTTTGCTAAAAAGATTAATTCAATCTAAAACCTTCTGCCGTATTTTCAATCCATTATCCGTATGTATTCAATTTGAAGTACAATATTTTTTTGTAGACAAATTAGATTAATGATTTATATGTATATATTAAATAACATAGGTTCAATGTTTTTTTCCAAAATGATGCATAAGTTGTAGACAGCCATAATTTAATTTTAAAATCGAACCCAGTAACCAATATTTCAAAGCAAAGACACGCACGCACGCGCGCATGCACACACACGTATCAATTTGAAAAACGATCTTGCAAATACAAGACAGATGATTACAGATTAAAATTTTAAGGTGAAATTGCTAATGAAGTTTGTAATACTTAAAATATAACTTTTTGATGTGTAAAAAACCATCAGTAGATAAGGTTACTATTGTAGGGTTAAAAATTTCTGCATGCTTTTTATAAATATGAAGAAAAAAAGGGGTAGATTTTACAACTATATCTAATAATACAGTCAAAAAGTTCAATTTTTTTCCTACCAAACTCCCTTTTTTTGGTCAATAAGACGTAATTAACTTAAATATTCTTTATCGTTTTTCCCTTCCATGTAAATTCCATTTTTGAAAATATAGTGTTTTAAACAGAATAATGAGATTGGAAGCTAAGTCTAATACTTTTTCTTTCAATTTAAACAATATACATTTCTGCTAATTAAAAAGGAAATTTTCAAATTTAAGGGTTAACAAACAAATTGAGCTATTCATACTAGCAGCATTTTGCAATCAAGAAGCATTTCTAGTGCTCCTCTACACTCCACGATCGAACCAATGTTGTATACTTAATGGGAGGAAATACGGGTAGGACTACTGGTGAGATGTTTAGAGAAGGATGAGAGTATGAATGACATTGGGCATCACAAGTATAACGAGTTTGCGTTCAAAAAAAGTTTTGCAAAATATTTTCTTGTACTTCATGCATTACTCAAGCAGTTATATATATTGAAAATGTACAATTCTCCAAATTATGTATCATGGATCCTACTTGCATATTCTCAACTTTATCCTAACCAAGACATATCCACACTTAATAGTCATAACACTTTGATAATTGTCATGACACTTTGATAATTGTTTTGGACAATTATCCTGAATTTATGTTAAAATTTATATCTTTTAAATACAAGACATTTATGATTAGATTCAGAATTAAGTGGCTGAAGTTGTAATATGGAGGGGAAAGTACAAACTGCGACTGAAGTTTGTAATAGAAAAGATTACCGTTAAGTTTCCACCTTGTAGGACTAGTATTATGTGAATTTTTATTTTTTTTAATACAAAAACATGGAAGGGAAAAGTCAAACTTAAATAGACAAGTAAATGTCGGCAGTACCTCTCTAACAATGTCTATTGTATCCTCAACTTGCTTGCGGTGAGCAATAACTAAATCTTCCTCTAGCTGCAATCAGGTTAAAGATAAAACATTATTAAGCGAAATATTTGAAGAAAATATTGATCACAAAATTCAATCTAAAACAATGTACTACCATTAAAAGGGCATTAAAGTCTTCTTCAGACCGGAAGCTATAGGCATCATTATTCACATCCTTGCTTTTGGACTGTGCTTCAGCTCTTCTTCCTTTACCATCAAAACTTGAGAACAAATATGGTTCTCCGTTTCTATTTCTCAAAAACCTTTGTCCATGCTCATATTCATCATCAAAATCGTCCTCCTCTATATTAACAGAGTTTGTGCTTTGTTCTCTGTAAAAATTTGATCGTGAAGAAGCAATGCTAACGTCTTCTCTGCTCTGCTCTCTGTAAGAATTTGTACGTGTAGATGCAACGTTAACATCTCTGCCACTGGATGCAAGATCATAATTAAATGGTGGATATATTTCTTTCTCCACATGCTTGGTCCAACCAAACCTATCAGATCCATTAGCAGTATTTTCATACTTTTTATTGTTCTCAGTGGTTGACACAGTATGTAAATTCGAAGATAGGGATATAGATGTTGATTCTCTAAGATTTATGTTTGTGGCAGACATATCCCGCTTGAGTCCATTTCCTTTTGAAAGGCTCTTCACTCTGCAAACATTATAAATACATAAAAATTGAGATTAAACTTATGTTTTACTAGATAGTTTTGGGCCTTTGGCGAAGAGTAACAGTTACCTATCAGCATATCGCAACGTGTTGAGAGTATGTTCACATGATCCAGCGTTCGGAGAAATGCATGAGATCATAACAGTTCTCGAATTTCCAATGAAAGAATCTCTTAAAACTTCTGTTAATTTACTCCCTCGGAAAGGAATATGAACCTGACTGTTATCGAGAGCTCTTATACATTCCTTCAAGGCAAGCAAACTTTTATTAATTTCTGCACCCTCTATTCTGTGTTATAAAAAACGTGACAGATTAAGAAAATATCGATGTTAGAATAAATATGAGCTACTATTGATCACATGCAAGATACATGAAGTATGACATACAAAATTGCAATAAATGGAGAGGCAATCAGAGACTCAAACAACACAAACCAACATCCAGAAAACAAAAATAATGACATTTTAAGTAATAATTAACTACGCAAATAAAGCAATTGATAAAGCAGTGAAACACGTACAATACTTTCTAAATGCACTGCAAGAGAAAGTGGCACCATGGACGTTGTGAAGTTGCACATTTTAAACTTAAGGCATATAGCCCTAATGAGTGGCTGCATAACTGAGCACCAAATTGAAGCATAAGCAGCGCATTTTCCTAGATCTTTGAAGATACTTGTGCAACGTAATCAATCAGTAAATAGTCCTTCCATCCTCCTTTAAAACATCTAAACCAAATAATAAAGTAAAAAACCCCTCCTTACAGCCTACTTTAACCACGTTACCGGATATGATATCTTCTTATTGAGCACCGGCTATTATGGATGTTTAGGGGTTTGTTTTGAACCAAAAACCTCTAGAACAACTCAACTATGTGTCTTACCACCAGATCAGTGGTGATTGGCATTGCACACAATAAACTGTTCAAGGCTAGAGTCACACCAAATATCCGAGGAATGAATCTATGTAAAAGTGATCAAAACAGGGAGCAAGTAGAGAAGAATCCAACTCAAACACTAGATATAAAGTATAGACATATTGTGCTGGTATAAACATTTAGGAATCTAAGTAGTACAAGCATTTCAAGATATAATTGTGCAACATAAATTCATGAATCTAGTAGTGTGGATATTACTAAAAAATTACACACACGCACACACACACGACACTCAAAAAAGCATGTGGTTTTTATATATTAGTGTTATTAGACAGTAAGTTGGTGGGGGGAGGAATCCTCTACTCTCCTCTATATGGCTCTTGCCACTGTAAGCATTGATATCTTAAGAGGATAAAAGTGTTTTATTGTAAACAAAACCAACTGAACTGTCAAAAGACGCAGAAGTGGGAAGCGTGTGTAAAGAATGAAACCTTGTTTGTTTATCATTATCAGTAGTATCTGCACCACGCTCACTACCAGCAAGATCGATAAATGATAATTTACCGACTATTCGAGCAGGCTTTGTGTCACTACCATCAACAGATCTTTTCACAACAAGCTGAAGGATGGCATGAGACCTTGAAGATTCTTCATTAGCTCCGGTTGTGCCAGTACTTCTTGTAGCATTTCCTCTGTCAATGAGTTCTTTTATGCTGTCAACATTCGACACTCTATACTCTTGTAAACCAACAATGCAAACTTGTTGTTTCCCATCCTCTCTCATGCAAAGTTTACTGAAATTCGCAACAGAAAAAAGATTATATTTATCGAATCATAAAATTATAATATACAAATATAATGTCCTCAAACCTCCTATCGTTAAGCAGATCATATAATTTCCCACCATATATCTCAAAGAAACTGACAAACAGTTGAAAGCCTTGATTTCTGTAAGCATGGTGCATGAGTCTCAAAATATCCTGTGATGCTTTTAAGGGCAACGGCTGCATTGTATAGGTCTTCCCACTCCCTATATATAGTTAGGTAAATATATACTGTAACAGAAAACCAGATGATAAAGGCAGGTTAATATTCATCTTGGTCTGAGATATAAGTTTCATTTGCATCTATGTTCCAGGTTTACGCTAGTTAGCTACCAATGATGCATAAGCATTTTTGGCATGGACGGGTGGAACCTAGAGTAACTGTTAATGCTACTATTTATATACAAGAAACATTACTCAAAAGCCTAATTCCATTATTATTATTAATTGATTAATTACGTTCCAATGTATGAAGTGAAATTTATACCATAGGTTCCTTTGTGTAACAGAAAATCCTGATTTCCACATTTATGATGGGACTAAAAATACAAGTTTAAGGTTTTAGTCGTCAGATGTAGCTTCTCAATTGGTTTTGAAGATAATATACTATTAGGTTAAAATGTCATACCTATACCGGTATAAATCAAAATCAACAAAACAATTCCATAGGTTCCTATGTGTAACAGAAAACCTTGAATTACATATTTATGATGGGATTAAAAACTTAAATTTAAGATTTTAGTAGCCAGATGTAGCTTCTCACTTGGTTTTGAAGATAATATACTATTAGGTTAGAATGTTATAACTATTACCAATATAAATCAGAATCAACAAAACAATTCCACAGGAAACCAACAGTTAGGTTTTGGGTCCAACAAACTAAATGGCTTGCCTGTTTGCCCATATGCGAAGCAAGTTGCTTTTACTTTCTGAAAAATAGCTGGAACAATTTGCTCTACAGTTTGATGGTACACCTGCGATTAATCAGCATAAACGATAAATGCAATATAGCTTACAAAGAAAATACAGAAAATAGCAAGCTTTGTATACTCACTGTGTCGTTTGACACATCTTCATCCAAGACAGCATCAAACACGAATTCATGTTTTTCAACATACTCCGTCAAATCAACCTATAGATTATACTAGTATCAGAATAAGGTTGGGGAAAGAATCTAATACTGGAATATGACAATTAATATCTCAGCAGCATTAGCGTTGTATATGCAAAAATGATGGCCAGCGCTTCAGAAGATACATAAGCACAGAATAACCAAACCATGCATATAAAGTTGATGCTGTGAAAACCAAGGTTTCATGGCGCCTATTTGAACTGCATGTTAGTCTCAGAACCTTTTCTCAGTTAGGAATTCATTTAAAGTAACCTAACATTATCCACTGATGCAACTAGGTTGGGAATCTAACCAGAGTAACAGAAAAATCAACAATCACCGTAGGCAATGTTCCAAAATATATGTTTCGTATTCTACAATGAAAAAAAAAATGCAAAATTGCATATTTATTTTAAATATTTAACTTAAACTTAGAAAAATACATTAATATTTAATTTATAATTTAAAATAGTACATTAAAATCATTGTAAACAATGTTTTAAATACTAACATAAATTTCCTAATCTTTATTCTTTGATGCCAACATTTTTATTATTCATATCATAAAGGACTAATGAGTTTGAATTTTGTCTAATTTTATGAACATTGTTATAAAAGTTTGTCTATATGATATTATCACAAAAAAAAAGTATGTTACTTTTTCATCCATTGTTGTTGTTGTCGTTATTAGTAAGTATAAGAATAATTGTTTTGAAATATAAATAATAAGAAGTAAATTATTGTCATTATAAACAATAGTCAAATAATGACAAATTTCTTGATCAATATTCTCATTGGTTTAAATTCTGAGTATTTTAAATTAATATCGGAATAAACATTTAACTACATGTCACGTATTTTACCTATTTTATTTTGAAAAATATAATTTCAAAAAAGAGAAGCGATATGAACATCTTGCTTGCGTATAAGATAATTAAGAAAAAGGTTGATGGGATTCAAACCTCGGATTGCTAGATATAAAGTGAGATAAGAAATGTAACTTAAAATTCTTAGAATGAATTTAGTGAGTCTACTTTTTATTTTATATTATTACAAAAAAAAATGAGGTCTATGGGATTCTAATTTCGAACCAGTGAGCTTGCCTGAGAAGCAGAGTGAATTAAGGACAGAGCTTGAAACAAATTTTAAAGCTCCTTGAACGAAATAGTTGGTTCTACTTTTCATATTATGCAATAGATATTATAACACGAAGACATGTATACAGGAATCGAAGCTGTGAGCTTGTTTGTAAAAAGAGTGAACAAAATCAAAGCTCCTAAACCAAATCAGGTGATTTACTTATATTTTTATACAGTAGATGTGTAAAGAAAGTAAGATAAAAGGTGTATATATATATATATATATATATATATATATAGTAATTTAAATATTTTAATACCATTATAAAAGAAATTACAAAATATTGACTCTTAAAATAAAACACAGAAGTAGGGGGCGTAAATCCAATGAATCACACAGGATGCAAAAGTTTACATATTAAGCTTGTTAATGTTTGGAAAATATAAATATAATCGATCAAATAGTATGGGCTTGAGTTTGGACAGTTTATTTGTCATAATCTATGTCCAACAAGAAAAGTAGATGGAAATTTTTTCAAATCATACACGAGGAGACTTCATTGTCATGTTTGTTTAACAACCCTACCTAAGAAAGTTTTTAATGGTAGTTACACCTAATGTGTCTTTTAACTACAAATTGTGATATGTCTTATAATTGCAAATTATAAAACATTTGAGACTATGTATACTCTTGTCAAAATACTCAATCCAAGTAAAACAAAATACTCGGACTGAAAGTATAACGGTAACAATGTGACTGCATGGTAATCAATGGTAGAAGACTTTCGGTCAACAATACAAGAAACTTTGAATTTTGACAACGGAACTGTTGCTCAGGGGAAAATTTCATTCACACAATGTATTTGTAATCAATAATACAGACGCTCCATTTCTGTTCTGCTGGTCTCTGGAACCGATATTTTCCATGATTTTGTTTCACTGATCTATTTATTCCATGGACCATGCATATCCTAACCACAATGTGAACCATGAATCCATGTATTTGTATCATAATAATCCAACTATTCAAACCCCAAACTCTGATTAGTGAGAAATGGGAGTATGTACGTATGGATTTGGAGGGAAAGAGGTTTCAACATTTGTGCACCATATTTAAAGAGATTTCGTATAGATAGGAAGATAGAGTATGTGAGAAATGGAGGCAAACCAAAGAACAGATCGATGGGGACGATATTAATGCATATGAGAGCCACAAACAGATGAAGAGATGGCATAACACATATGAGAAAAGCTTTCAGAGGACTACAAAATAAATAGCTATTTGTTATAAAAAATTGTTGCTGTGATTTTGTATTTGCACAGTCAATATACAAAGGCCATTGAAAAAAACGTAGTCCACAAAACAAATGTCCTCCTTTCCAGCTTTCGATTACTAAAATCAAAAGTTGCAAAATTAAATATAAGAAGCTCATGTGCATCACCTCATAATCAATTCATTCCTTTTTTACAAAATAAAATGATTCATTTTCCAAAAAAAAGGAAAAAAAAGAAAGAAAGAAAGAAAGAAAGAAAAAGAAGAATAAAAATAAAAATCAGTCTCTCCAAAATTTTCATTAGAATACAGATGTACATTTTTTCTCTATTCATACATTCAATCAATCGTTCAACTCTATTTCTGTCTAATAAATAAAAAAGAATGGCTGGTCAGGCAAATGATATTAGCAACAAAAAAATGTCGAGGATGAGATATTTAAAAAAATGGCTCATCAATTTGCCAATATCCTTTACCTAATAGGTCATTCATTTTTATTTACTGAGCAAAAACAGAGTTGAATGAACGAGTAGAGGAGAAATGTAGATGGACCGAGTTGTTTTTATTTAATTGTGAAACTTCCATTTTTCAGTAATCCAAAACTAGAAAGGATTTATTTAGGGGTAATGCCTGAAACATATACGTTCTTACTTGTTATTTCATAATCAACTATGAATGTTTGAATGCCTTAGTATTAGACATCCTGAAAATGTGAATATGAAAGGAAAAAGGCTTTCATGTAAAATATTTATACAGGTTTCAACACTCATATATATGATAAATCTAACTCTAAAGCACACTCCCTGATAACAAAGGAGTTCATGGAAGAGGTAGCTAAATGTTAGCAGTTAAACCAAATGTGAAGCTCAAGGGAAACTTCAACTAAAGGTCGTGTTAAACTTGAAAATAGATTAAAGAAACCATGCATATAGAAGCATATTCTGACCTTGAGTTTGGTCTCGTGAACTGTAAGTGAGTTTGAATGTTCAATTGATATTATATCTTCCTCTTTCTTAGAAACTTCCTTTTTATTAAGTGGTCTCTTTCGCACCTGTATTAATATAATCATATATCAAAACACTGTGTCAGTTTTAACCACTGATATTTTACAATTACATAGATTAAAAATAAATTAATTAAAATCAATTGTGCTAGCAAGATTACCAGCCAATACATAAAACAATTTTGGCTTACTTTGTCCAACAAATATAACTGTACCTACTAACATTGACTAACGTTGGTTAAAAAGTTCAAAAATTACCACAACTTTTATTTTAGTGGCAGAATTCAGTTTATCTTTTTCAGATGGAAAGCTTTTGGAGAGACTATTTTCTAAAACAACATGAGCTTTGCCCATAGGTTTATTTCCACCAAAATTTAGTTCTGAAGCATCAAAACCCTTTCCCCCAGCACCATCATATAAATTAGGAGCCAACATCTGCAAAATACCACGATTTTCAATTAGCAGAAATAAAATAAAAGGCATAAAGCATCACAATCAAAAGAAAGCTAGCATAATTTCCCTGAGCTTTCACTGAATATAGAAAACATAAAAGAAAAGAGAGCATATAATAGCTACTTTCATAACGCATCAGCTAAAGTGGATTCCATGTTGCCATATTTAGCCATCATGGTTCAGATATTCATGTTTATATAAAAATGCTCAACTATTAAAGTCCGTTTCATTAATTTCCACATCAATTTCAGCCAACAATGGAGGTCTTTGAATAGTTATATGTACTGAGTTGAGGCATGCAATTATTACCAATTTTTAAGGAAATAAATATTTGTATATTTCGCATTTTTAAATAAGGACTTGCTTACTAAACTTTTCGGGCATTGTCAAAATGAATCCATATTTGGTTAAGAGATGACTATTTTACCACAGATCACAAAATTAAACGGTGAAATAATGTGTCAAATCATGAATATTTTATCCGTTGGAAAATGTCAAATAGTATATAACTACACAATAAATACTCTATCATCAAAAAACTATGAAACTTTACCGTGGTTTTATTGACTGGTAATAATTCCTGGAGAAAAAAAAACCTCAACCAAATATGGAGTCACTTTAAAACGTCCAATTTATAAATCATCACTTTACAATCAAAAACCAAAACCCAATTGCAAATATTTTCCGTGAACTCGCAATTTTAAACTAGTCTTCTAATGCAAAGAGCATCTCCAGCAAAGTACGAATTTTCAGCGTAGTGTAAGTTGGGAGGATTCCAACAGTTTCAGCAGTGAGTGTGTGTTTTGTTTTTTTCCAAATATTGTTTGACCCACTAAACAGTTTTCACGGTCTTCTGAAGATGTTTAGAGTGAATCAATACCATTTTCCCTGCTTCACAACGAAACTCCAACTGCTAGAAGCATGGTGAAGCAAAAAATAAATGAAATAAAGTTGTGGGAATACCTCTCAATTTTTAGCCTTCTCCAACTGCTGGAGATGCTCTAAGTTTAATTTAAGATTTAGCAGAAATTTCAGAAATATCGATCGCATACTTTCGTCGCTACTCTAAATACTAACGTGAACTCAAAAATATAATTTTTACACAAGGTAAGCAAAAAAATTCACAAATTATCAGAAAGCATCCATATAAAGCACTCACTTCCGGCAGCAGTTCAGTATCAAACGAATGCAGATCCAACAACCCAGGGCTAAGTTCGCTAGGAGACACGTCACCGCCATTTCTCTTCTGACGCGTCATCGTCACAGCCGGCGAGGGAGGATCCATCAAAAAATCACCGCCCATCCCTTTCTGCATGCTCCTCATCATCCTCGAATACTCCACCTGTAAAAACAATGGAAAAGTTAACAAAAAAGCCCTCCGATACAAATTAAAATACAAATTTGTATGGGATCTGGTCACCACCTGATGCGACGTGTTCTGTGCCAACTTACTGGAAGCGGACGGGTCGATAAGGAAATTGTCGGAGGAGAACTGGCGCTGATGGTGACCGGACCGCTGCCTGTTTCCGATCATTTTTAGTGGAATTATTTAGTGAGGGGTAGAAGAATTTGATGTTTCTTGAAATAAACTATTTATTTATTTATTGGCGAGGTTTTGATTTTTGCTTTTGAGTTTTATTGTTGTTTGGATTTTTGAAAGTTTGAAATTGATACGAATGGGGCCGGACGAATGGGAAGATGACACGCGTGTGCCGTATGGCCGGTTGTTAAGAGTATTTATATTTAATTTTTGTCGTGCTCCGAAGCATTGCTTGGTATCATAACGGACTGTGGGTTTATTCATTCAGTGGAAGGCTATTTTAACATAAAAATAACCGCAACACAAAAGATCTGCACTAAATTTTCTTTTGTCTCTACGAAAAATATGAAATTTAGAGGACAATCCAATGATAAAAATTCTTTACATTACCAATTGTGTTATATTTTGTATCTACAAAGACTTTCTCTTATATATATTCATAGAAAATTTCATCAACCACTTCTCTAAGTTTCAAACCCGTTACCGATTTAAACCGCTTTATATCACTAGTTTTATTTTAGCAGTCTATACTAGTGCGACTTCCTATTGCGTTATTCTATACTAAGACGATTTGTTTTAGACTGAAAAATTAAAGTGAATCGTTGAAATTCTCATATTAATAATTACAATGTTGCAAGCGGGGAAAAGCTCATAAATTAGACTATTCAAACTAGATGCAATCACCAAGGTTTGATTTAAATTACATATATCTAAATAGAATGGAATATGAACAATAAAATATACTATAAAATTTGATAAACTCGTAAAACTTTGATCTGATCGAGAGATCTGATCAAAAACCATTATAACATATATGCATCAATTAGTGTTATTAAATTATGTCCATCGGCTCGAATTGAACCTCGGTCAAATTAGGCGTAGGTTTTAAAACGCAAAATATAACCTTGTTTAAACTCAACTCAACTAGACACAAGATTTGCCCCATTAGATATAATCTTACCCTTACTCAAATAATCAAACTTCTTCGGTGAACTCTAAAGAATGTATTATTTCTTTTAATACACACTGGATAAACCATAGTGCTCAATTGCTCAAATTTTGTATCTTTTGCATACCAAATTGGAGCTAAACCATGCGACCAACATTCAAAAGAGTTGATGGTATGTTCTAGGGCAATTGTATAGCAATACATTTAACTCTTATGTGTGAATCTTGTTCAAAATGATAGTATGTTTTTCTGATTTATGTTTCCATTGTAAGCGCATATATACCTATAATCAAAATGATGATCACATTTTATACATTCAATTAGAAATCTTTATGAGTAAGTATGTAACCAATTACTGTTGCTCAATATTCTTGCAAGTAATTAGCAAGCTGATTAAGGCTCGGCTTGGCCCAATCAAAGTCGGAACCGCAATTGTAACGACCTGTCTTTTCGACCTTCAAAAGTCGACACGAATACATCGATGGTATTCGCATGTCGAGCATCGAAGTGTCGGAAAGATAAATTGTTGGAGAAAAAGGCAGAAAGTGTTGGATCATAAGGTTTTGAATGCTGACAAGAGGCAAATGATATTCACGAATCTACAACTACGCCAACATCCAGACTAACGACTCAAGTATGGTTCGCATAGTTATATATTTTTTAACAAGAGTCGTCAAGTATGCATATAGAGTCTAGTTTAGTGCTTTGTTAAAATCTTTTCTCAAGAATCATCATTCACATTCAAATAAACTTGCATGCATATTTTAATCAAAATCAAGTTTTCATAAAATACATGGAGCGGGGCTCAAACCCGGGTCACTAATTTAAAAGGCAAGTGCACTAACCAAATGAGCTATAAGGATTTTTGTTTATCAACAGAATTCAGTCGACTGAACAAGATCATTCAGTCGGCTGAATCTGTGCATTTTAACATATATATGGATGTTTTTAAATTCAGTCGATTGAATGTGTAACGTTTGCGATTTTCGACTCACGAAAGTCGACATTAATACGTCCACTGTATCAACTGCCGAGCAATCGAATGCCGGAAAACCGAACCGTTTGGGTTAAAGAAGAGGTAGAAGATAGAAGAAGAACGAAAAAAGAAGCAACAGAAACAATATCAGAATCTCACAATCGCAGCGGAACAACATATAATAGATAAATGAATATCTTTGAAACAAAGAACTATATCAGTTATTACATTACATCACATTACATTACATTATCAAAGTTTGCAACAACAAACGGCGGAAAATAAATACTATATACTAGTGATACGCCATGTCATCCAGCTTGCTACTGATCTCCACAGCAACTCCTGAATTCCAACATGACCTGATAACCTGACTCTAGACTGCCCGTGTTAAAATTGGTGGGCACCCAGAGTTTAGGAAGAGAACAATAAACTCTAGGTCAGTCATGTAACTGGCGTAGAACTTAAAACAGTTTATCTTTAAAAATCAACAAAGAAATATTTTAAAATTAGATTCGCAATGCTTTTTAGAAAATGAGACCACCATAAGGCCTCCCGCACACACACAATGCAAACGCAGAATCGGAGGAGATTTCTCCTTATGATAGTCAAATATGCTCGATACGTAGAAATATTTATTTGATATTATTACTATAAGTGCAAAATGTAGGAAAACATTTCGAAAGTAATGATATAAATCTTAGCCAGCATAGACATTTTGCACTTATACCTACTATAGCTATATATTCAGTAGCAGGTTATCGCCACATTCCATGGCAGGTTATACAACTAAAACCGTACAGAGTTTCGTATTGGAGTTTGGATTTTCAACAAATGGTCAGGCCAAGGAACTTCCCATTGCCACATGGAAACGCCTCTGGAAAGACGCCCCAAGAACCTAACCGGATCTCTGCCAACACAAGGCCGGGTTACCCCTAGCTGGGTAACTACTGACACGAATACGCCATCCCCCGGTCGTAACCGACCTAAATCCCGGGATTCACCAACAACCACAAAATAATATGTTTGCAGCAGCAACATAGGTTAAATATCAGGGCTCCATACCATAATACCACCTCTATCCAGAAGGAATGACATACACTAAGGGGGCGTGATCCCCTAATAACCTTGCCGTATCTTTCCTGTTTTGACCATTTCCGGGGTGTGAGGTCCGACGAAGTCTCATCCACAAAGATACGCTTTATTCAAAAGCCACGTTTTGATCAACAAATGTTCAACAGCACTTCGTATGCCACATTACCAATTTGGGAATATATCACTAGTAACCATCAACTACATAACCTCTGAGCTCGTACGTCTCAGAGAAGAGTGTTAAGCTAAGAGAATAAATTCTCCGCCACCAACAGAAATATATTTGATAGAAACCAGCTTTACATCTCAAATTGTAACGTCAGACACACATCCATACAAGTCCATTCCGGAATCGAACTGAACCGAAGGCACTTCCAAAGAAGCCCTTGCAATCCGGATATTCACTAATCACGACCGGATTTCACATCACAAAGGCTGATAAAATCTCTATATCGGAGATCAGCCGATGTAGAGTCATTCGACGGTAATCCTTCCATTTTCGAAAATACCCGGTCTTCAACACCGGTCTTCAAATGCCATCCATTACGACATATCACTTATTCGGAATGGGATTTATGACACAAAGGTCCTCTCCCGACTAAACCGAATAACGAGCGCTTACTTTTAAAAATAAGTGTAGCATTCAAATTCAAGCAAATCACACAAATACCCATTTAAAGGTAAATATTGATGGTCGTTTATTTAACTATCAATTGCCAACAAACAAATATCCAGCACCATAAAAATCATTAGGCCCTTGTTATTAATCTTCCATGAATTAAATAACTTGCCAAATATTCACTTCAATTTATCTTTGAAAAGATGTATTCTCTAAACCATTTCAATTTCTACATTGGAAAACATTTCCAAATACTTATTCAATTTCAATTTATCTTTTAAAAGATAAAAACCCAAAGCATTTCACTTCATATTGGAAAACATTTCCATACTTATTTAATAATAAGTAATTCACAAATCTACTTATTTTCAATACTTAGAAAATATCCAATATACTTAAAACACGATTTACTATATTTTATTCTTTTAAGAAAACGTTCTCTTTGAACACATTTATTTGGGTCAAAATGAATGTTGCGTAAAACATCGTTGCGACAACCCAAAATCACTAGTATAGGGGTTCGAAATTAAGATAGAAATATAAATCCCAATACTATACAAAAACATTTCCTTTCGAAAATCATTTACTATAACAACAGTGTTATAGTCCACTATTTCCTTTTATTCCTCGAAAACGTCTATTTCAACAATGAATGTTGAAATCTATGGTTTCGATCCTTAACACATTTTAAAACATCTTTAAATCGTTTTTAATTTTATTTAAAATATCACTTCCCCAAAACATTTCTTTAATATATTATTCACTATCCAAAATCGTGAATATAAATCGTTTACCAAATCCAACATTTCTACATATTCAATTTAAGGATTATCCACTGTCCAAAATCGTGGATATGCTTCCTTTAATAAGCTATAAAAATTAGCTTATCAAAATAAGTCGATTTCGGATTTATAAACAACGTTATAAATTCACATTTATATATATATATATATATATATATATATATATATATATATATATTATAAAAACTTCAACTTATAAAATCCCTTAATTATCACATTCTATTTATATCTCATTAAAATGCCCAAAATCCAATTTATAAGTAAATTACTTATAAATATTTTATTTTACAAAAATCTATTCATTTTATAACTTCACAATTTATAAATCTATAAATTTCATTCACTTGTGAAATCCATTTATGTTTCATTTTAACACTTATAAAAACTCGTTTTATAATCCCAATATTTTAAATTTATAAATATCAATTTTAGAAATCTTTTACATAAACTGTTTATAAAAATTTCGAAAATCTCAATATTTTAAACTATTTTACAAATTTAATCAACTACTTCTTTCGAAAATCATATTTCGGTTATATTCACAAAAATCATAATTTTTATAACATTAAAGTTATAACGTTTATTTATTTAAAATAAATAAGTTCCAAAAATTTAATAAAATGTATACTTTCCAAAAATCACTTTTAAAAATCCTTTTAAATTTTCCAAAATAGGCCCAATGCTGCAACAGCACTAAATATAACAATCACGGCATCCAAAACATCATATATCGTATGATAATAGAATATATCACAATATCTGTAAATAAAGCAATACGGTTGAGGAATCCAGTTGGATCCCTCCAACCTGTTTCCCTTCATCCACAGATGTTAGCACAATATCAATTCCGTTTCAAGACGGAATATCGCGGTACATGGGTTTATATAAAATATTATCCGCTATTATGCGACGCAATAGGGTCTCATCCGCTATATAATGCGGGAAAATTAACTCCAAGTATATATAATACCAATTCCAATCAAGATGGGATATCGCAGTATATGTTTTCAATAAATAACATCTGCTTAATATACGGCGCATAGGGTCTATTTAAAATAATAGATAATAATTTATCATTCAATCACACAATCAAGTAATTTTAAATCTAACTATTTAAAGTTTAAATCGAAATAGATTCGGTTGAGTGAGAAGTTCTCACCTTGTTTCCAATAACAGTCGCAGTGTTTTATTTCGAATAAAATTAAATGCGCGTTTAATTTTATCCAAAATTTTCACTAGCTCCAATCAACTCCAACCCAGCTCCATCGCGTAGTGTTCGCGAATACGAACCTGCAATTCGTTTCGTCCAATTCCGACCTCGTATGAAAGAGTTATGATGTTTTAAACATTCACGAATTTATTATATATACAAATTTACTTATTTTTACAACCCTAACCAATCAGAGCCATTGATCCCTAAGCCCTAGAATCTAGGCCGTTGCACGTCTTCTTCCTTCCCAGTAACATACGAACGCGAAGAACCCATTTGTGCCGCCCCGAATCTCGATGGCCGCGACCACCACGCCCACTTCCATGCCGATCAGCGACTAACGTTTTGAAGCCCATCACCACGCCTACCACCACCATGAACGCGGCAGAGCTTGGTCCTCAATTGGCCCCAAAATTCGTGCCGAGACGTGTGGCCTTCAAGCTCAATTTGTCGATGATCCAAAGCTCCATTTACGATCACCACCGTTGAGCTTGAAGATCTTGACGTGCTCTACGACTTTCATGTTGAAGGTTTCTCATAAATGTCGTTGGATTTGAAGAAATTGAAGGGAGAACGAGATGAATGTTTTGGCCATTGATTTCTGAAGGTGGCGGCTAGGGTTTCAATTTAGGGTTTGTTGCAATTGTGAAAATATGAGGTCCTTATATAGAAAATTTTCCTATACTATTCACCCGAAATTTTTCCGAACTCCAAACGATGCGTGCCGCCTGGCGTTTATAATGTTTTACCCCTATTTCGAACCTAATGGAATATATCGGGAGCCAATTCGATCACATTTGAAAGATAAGTTTTTGAATCGACTATTTAAATTCAAAACTCACTCGAATCAATTTCTACGCGTTTTAGCTTGCCCCGGACAAACCGTAAATTCGATTGACATGAAATTTGAAACCATACAATAATATAACATTACGGATCCGATGAAACTTGTTTCGTCAAAATCCGAGACTGTTTAAAAAATGGCTATTTTTACTCGTCGATTAAATATTAAAATATTCAATTTCTGCAAATTAACTTTTAATTCAATTTTAAAAGTTCTATAACATCATTCTAACTCCAATATGATTTAATACAACTTGACCAATCATTTTTAATCATTTTAAACCCAATTTCCAATTATTTCTGTAATTTCAAATATTAAATTATCGATTTAATTATCCAATTAAATCTAGATATTCGAAATTTAATTCACTTAGCTTATAATATTCATTCGTGAATATTTAAAATTAATTAAATATACGAATTTCAATTGACATAAGTTCTGGGTCGTTTCAGAATGATCTGAGTCAGTCGATTGAATCTGAACTCGAGAGTTTTTACATTCTGTAATCGGTCGAATGACTCGGATCATTCAGTTGACTGAATTCTGCAACAGTCATTTTTTGTGAAAAGACACTTCTTTTTTGAATAGCCTTCTTCTTCCCCAAGGGTTGCAACCATCGCTATTCATAGAGATCTCTTCACCAACAGTTGCAACTTCCTAACTACTATATATATATGTTCATGAAATTCAAGATCAAATCACTTCACTTACTTGCTTATACTTGAATCATATTTTCTGAATTAACTACTCTTTTGAATTCATACATTCATTGCTTACGTATTCATTTCATATTCTTCAAGCAATTTGAAACTTCCTAATCTTCTATACACACACAACTACACACATCGTACTTGAGGAAAAGATTATAGGAAGGGTGTACTACAAGTGACAAATTCGTGTTATTAGAATGCACAAGGTCAAAACAATCCTTTGTATTTGTTAAAGTCATGTTCTGCTGCTCAGGCGTGTGAAATCCTCTTCGGCTGCTGAGGCGAAATCCTGTTTCGCTGCTTAGGTCCTTGTTCGGTTGCTCAAGGGTTGTATAAACATGTTCCTCTGGGTTAAGTGAGGGTTATTAGTGAAATTTCAGAAGGAGTCTGGGACTGGACGTAGAACGGAGCTTCGAACCAGTATAAAAATCTCGAGTGTTATTTTTATTATACTGCTTTTATAATCCGCACTATTTACTATATTTCTATCATCACTATACTCTGCATTATTGTATATCCATATTTCACGGTCCTACACACTTTCAGAAAGAACAAAATCTCGCATCGTGACAAGTAATACATAATATAAAACAAATCTTTACACAAAGAAAAAGTATAATATCCATACATCAATTAGAGTACACTAAACATATTATCAGTCTAAATAGTTATAACAACATGACCTCACAAATTGCTGATAGACAAAACAACCAATGCAGCAGAAAATAAAGAAACACGTAGATGTCTTAGGCCATCCAGCTCGTCTCTTGAGCTCCAAAGCAAATCTATAAATATGCTCGATCTAACCTGAAGCATTATAAGAAAAAAACGTCCAAATCAGTCTTATAAACCATTGTGGAAAACACACCTCAAATGGATTTTTTAATGTTATAAAAACTTTTCAAAATAAAAGTATCTTGTAAGGTCACATCGCGCGTAAACATGAATGACTTTTTACGTTATGATAACCAACCATTTATATTAGAAAATCCAGTGATATCATAATAATATCTAAGGGCGATAATATCAACAATTAAGTAGATGTGATGCTCGTGAGCGTACATCACAACAATACTAGGTATATAATCAAAAATCGCTAAGATGGGTTCATTAATTGTGTAGGATTCCACGGAGGTACCCTTAGTACTTTGAGAACGGTCCTTCTACATAAGGATCAGAGTTATCATTCCAAAGCAACATTACATCACTAGTGATGTACAATAGGAAATACATAGCTGGCCACGGAAGGCTACATGCATCTCTCCATGCATGCACAATAACTATAGATAACTCTAGGAAGAAGATGACTGTACCTTTATGGATTAGCTAAATCTCTAGCTATGCATCATATCTCTGGTTTTAGTCACTTCCACTAGTGAGGCTACGTTCGGTGTTCCTGCTCATGCACCGCCAGCTGAATAGATCACGAAATCCCACATGAATTTCCATGCCCCAAACGGGTCTCGAAATCACACATGGATTCTCATGTCTAAATATAGATATCGGAATAACACGTGGATTCTCATAATCCAACTGGTCTCGGAATCACACATGGATTCCGACATCCAAAATAGATTTTGAATCTCCTCCAAGTATAGAACCCGTATAGAACTCGTATATGGTTTTGGGGTGATTATATTTCCAAAACCAATCGATCGATTTTTGGAATGCTGAATATCGGTTCTTTTGGAAATAATTAGACAGTACATGAGAGCGGGGATCGCCCCCTAATCGTTTATATAGACAGATCTCCTCGTTATTTGTCCTCGAAGAACAAAATGGGTTTATACATACAGTATAACACCACCGACGGTAACTGTATAATATAATCCCCGTGTTTCTCCTAAATATTTCCAAAGTTAAAATCCTTTGGTGTTAAGTACGGAATATTTACCATCCAAATTAAAAAGGATTACATATTTAGGTCAAGATTTGATAGTTGGTTATCTAACTATCAAATAAATAAACATTCCAAACATATATTGCATTTCCCATGGAAACCACCAAGCATTTCAAAATTAATTTTTCACTGATTAAAATCACTTTGTAAATACTTGGAAATCACTTCCATATGCTTATCTCAACGGAATAAGTATATTCACAGAATATCAAATTTTTGATAATTAGAAAATATAATCATATACTTATCTCAACGGTATAAGTATATTCACAAGCCATTATACTTTCAAAACCTAAAAACTTTTCCATATACTGGTAAAATGGTACAAGTATATTCACCAAACACTTAAAAAGATTTTCTATTTCAAAATTATATTAAAATGATCAAATCTAAATGTCATTTAAACAGGGATATTAATAACCCAAAGCACTAATCCTTTTTATAATTCTCTTTTCAAAATAAATCTCCTTCATAAATCTCCAAATTTATTTATAAAGCTTCTTTATAAATCTCCGATCTATTTATGAAATACTCTTTTATAAATCTCCAAGTTCTATTTATAAAATTACTCTTTTATAAATCTTTAAAAACCCCTTTTTTTATAAAATTTCCCTTTCAGCTCCCTAAACCATTTATAAACCTCTTTTCTAAAATCATCAATACCTAAATTCTTTTTAGATTCGAAACCTTTTTCAAATTTATAAACTCCTTTAAATAATTCCTTTTGTATATGAAATCCTTTTATAAATAATTTACTATTTAATTATATTAAATAAATAAAACTTTAACGTCATAAAGATAAATTTAAAACATAATAATAAACTTTAAAACATTTTAAATAATATAATAATTAAATTTTTAAAACCTTTTAAATAATATAATAATTTACTTTAAAACATTATAATAAATATAATAAAATAACTTTTGACAACTTTTAAAAATATAATTAATTAACCTTAAACTATATTTCTAATACAATAATTAACTAGTTCTAAATAATCAATAATAAAATAATTTATTATCTTTAACAACCTTGATAAGTAATTAATCATTTTTAAACAACATTAATAAAATAATTAATTATAAAACATTATAAATATAATAATTAACTTTACTAAAGAAATAATTTTATAAAACACTTTATAAAATAGAACTTGAACAAATGCTTTGTTAAAATAATAATTTAATAAAACATTTTACTTCAACTTATAAAATATGAAGTTGATTTAAATCCATAACTTTCCAAATCTAGAAAAAAGCTCGACGACCACGATGGTACTTAGACAAATTACCATTAAATTCAATTTAACTTCCTAATATAAATGATAGGTATTTACATAAATATGCATATATGTAAATCAAATCCGTAATTAATAATCAATTGTTAAAGCACAACTTATCCAGTATTAATCAACTGGCATTTAAAAGAATGTCTAAATTAATATAATAGCAGAACATGAATTTATTCTTCTAAATGAATGTCATTCAAATAAAAATCTTCTATTTATTTTTAGACAGTGTTTATTTGGTCAAATAGATAACGCCAAAGAATATGCTTAAATTAACTATGTTATCATTTTAAACAACGTAATTATATTAAATCAGTATTATTTTATCACTTTATACATTATCCATTTTCAAAAATGATAATTTATCCAAACCAAACAACCAGTAAATTTAACATTCAAGTATATAATAAATAATTTTTATCTATTGTATAACATATGTATTAACCAAAAAGGTGAGTTTAAATCATCGAAATTCCAGTTATTTCTTTCACATTCTGGTTCCGTCTAAAATTGGACAGCGATCAATTTTAGCTAAAATTTCTACAAGCTTCAATTTCCACAAATCCAATTGCAAAGCGTAGATATCGTCGATTAGAATCCAACGCGACTGACCGTGTTTAATTTGGACCTTGTATGAAATAGATATTGGGTTTGTAAGATTTCAGATTAAACTCTAATAATTAATTCTTTTAATTACAACCTTAATTACCAAATCAACATTAAATCCATCTCCCCCGAACTCTTAATAGCTTCTCTTGCACACGATAATGTTAGTACACAACCCACGGTCATGCACCCCTCTTCCCCCTTTAGTCAACCATCCGCCGAACCAACACCACCGATGATCTTCTTACCTCACGCCGGATCCAACGGACCCCGCCATCTCGATTTCATTCATCCCCACAAGAAAGCGTACCTCCCGTATACGCGACCTCAGATTAACGCACGACCAAAAGCAACACTGAACCCCACCAAAACTTCATCGTAGCTGTTAATATCCTTCATGAACTTCAAACTAACCTGCATTTCGACAGTCATCGCATAAATCAAATGAAAACCTCAACCCTAGTTTTTGAACACATGCCTAAAACTATCACTTGCTTCAAATCACAGCCAAGCACAACCAAACCCCTATAGAAATGAAGATCTACCATCAACAAAACCAAAGATCGTTGTTTTCTATTTTTATGATTTTTATTTAATTTGTTATTGATTTTTAAAGGAGGAAACTTACTAACTTTCTTAGTTTTGATGATGAACGACCCATGGATGAGAGAAAGCATGTGAAGTCGGATGTGTAAGAGTTGACATATATTTATTTGTGATTACCGGAATTCTGTAAATTCATAAAAATATCGTCGTTTGCCAATAAATCGTCAAACAATAATTTCAGTATTTTCTAAATTATAAATCATGGAAAAATCAAATAAATAAAATTAAAAATAAGTCAATAAAAATCGAGTCGAAAAGGTAATAATTTATTTTTCTCATTATTTATTCGAACCTTTTATTACTATAAGTAAATTTATAAAATGAATCACCGATATTATTTATAATTTAAAAGGAGTTAAATAAGACCATTGAATCCATAAATGAATATTCAATTTGAAATCCAGATCTTTAATTCACTATTCAAATATTAAGTTTAAGTATTAAATATTAAATTCAAAATTCAACTATTTAAAATAATTTCTATATTTGAATCCAAGTTATTAACTTTTAAAACCAATATCTCAATATTTAAAACTAGTTAAATATCGAAAATCAAATTACAAAATTCTGAGTCGTTACAGCTATTCTTCATCCGGTCCAATCAAAGCCGGCCCAGACTCAGCCCATTCACTCAGCACGACATCAGGGTGAAGCCCGACCGTCTTATCCCTAGGTAGCATTTGCACCCTGCTACTCGGATAAAAACAAAGCTAAGTATGGCACTACCTGGCCTATTCCAGTCCGGCTCGATGACGATTGGCACCCTCATGTCATCCCACTCTCAACCTGACCCCATGTCAGTTCGTCTATCTCAACATCGCTTCAATCATTGATTGACACTACTCCAGATTGCGTCAAGTAAACAAAATACCCAACAAGGCCAACTCAAGCGTGACCTATCGTTAGCCCAGCTTTAGTACAACTGCCTCCGACCGGTCTTATGCCGCACTCTTTGTCACCTTACATTCGGCCTAACACCATCTCTTCAGCTGGGTCCTCAGCTACTCTTATTCTCCTTCATACCTTCAACAGCCGACCAGCCATCTCAGCAAGCATGGCCACATAAGCACACATGAGTAAACGATAAGTTGTTTATCCATTTTCACAAAGCCCATAGTTAGGTGGTCGAAGTGATGACTACTCCTACAGTTAGCCATTAGCATTTAATGTGCATTAAATGCAAATCTTGCACATGGTACAAAGGGACAATGAGTAAAATTCAAGCCACATATCTCATTTGTAACACCCCTAATTTTTATTAACATTATTTATGACATTTAATTTGAAAATATTAATAAAATAATATGTAGCGATAAGAAGAATGATATTTGATAATTAAAATGGATCGTGTCTTAATTAATGAATTAATGAGAATGGTTATAACATAAATAAGAATGAGGAATAACGTAAGGGGAAAAATAGGAAAAGGCTTTATTTCTTAAACCTAAACCCTTCCATTCTCACTTCCTTTTTCACTTATAGTCACACAACACTATCAAACTCAAAGCTAGCCACTACTAAGGAATTCAAGGGAAGAAAAAGCTAGAAAACGAGAGGAAAGCTTAGTGGAAATCAAATCTAAACTCAAGTCTCATTACTCTTCATCAAATCAATGTAAATAATGACTATCCATCTCACTGCTGCATGTTTAATTTAGTTTTGTGCTTAAACCCAAATCATATATTGTTATTATGCCATGTTATGATCGATTAGTTGATTATATGCTTGAATGATGAATTATTGGATTTATTATGGAATTATTTAATAGGTTTTAAGAGTGAAAACCTGGTTTATGACATCCATTTGACTTCAAATTTGGATACCATGTTAGAAGCATTATTTTAAAAGTGGGTATTTAATTTTATAACTTCCCAAGCAAGTATGAATATTTTATGAATTTCCCAAGTGAGGAAAATGATTTATTTCCGGTTTTAATTATAAAAAATAATTATATAATTTTTTTGGTCCTAAGATTTTTATATGTCAAAGAGTATATGATTTATTATGATTTTTGAGGATTTTTCCCAATTATTTATGATTTTATATGAATTTATTAGGCTAGAAAGGCTTAATAATTATATAAGTTTAATGGTTTGTAAATTATTTTAGGAATGATAATTTTGATCTATAGCAGTTTTCCGAAAAGGATTTGATAAAGAAGATTATTATCCAATATCAATTTGACAAAGGATTGACGTTGGTGAAAAGAAATAACTTTTTAAAGAAATATAACAGTTTTTATGTTAATTACGAGATTGTTACATCGTTATTAATCAATACCAATGTCCATCTATGTCGCAGCTATCAATGATGCCATATGTTTTCTATATTGCATGTTTTATATGTCGTATGGTTTATACAAACATCAAATTTATAAGACAGTAATGCCACATTTTTGACATTGATATTAAAGGGCATGATGCCACATATATATAATTTGGGCATTATTACTTTAGGCAGCGATGCAGCATATAAACCTTACTTTCAACATCGACATAAATGGCAATGATGTCGTCTATTTTCTATATCGACTTAAATGATATTAATGACTCTATGATCTTGATGTCTGTTTGCACAAAAAATGGGCAAACACCTCCAAGTCGTATGATTCAGTCGATTTTATGTTGTTCTTAATGATTTGGGTGATTTATGCAAATATGTAAAAAGCAGGGACTAAACTGTAAAAGATACGCAGATTTATAGTCGTTCGGCCAGAATGTGCCTACGTCCACTTCATATGTTATTCTCTTTCACTGTTCTGATTACAAGTACAAAGATTTGATTACAAGTGTATGAAAGTTGTTTGAAAGTTATGTCCGTGCTTGAGCTCTCAAACTTGTCTGCCATTGTTGTACCCCTACCCCTCTATTTATAGAGTGAGGCTGGGGGTAGAGGTCTTGGATGTATATAGTTGCTGGTGGGCCTGGGCTGTCGTGATCTGGCCTGGCAATGTTGGTTCGGTAACGCCTTGGTCCGGTGACGGTTGGAGCGTGCATTGGTCCGGTGGTGAGTGGTTCGGCAGGGCCTTGGTTCGGTAGTGGGAATAGGTGGATTGATCCGGTGGTGAGTGGTTCGACAGGGCCTTGGTTCGGTAGTGGGAATAGGTGGATTGGTCCGGTGGTGAGTGGTTCGGCAGGGCCTTGGTTCGGTAGTGGGAATAGGTGGATTGGTCCGGTGGTGGGTGGTTCGACAGGGCCTTGGTTCGGTCTTCTGGGTGAGAACACGCCCAACATTTTCCCCCCAAAGTGGGGCATATGTCGCGCTTTGTTTTCCTCAACCTGGACACCCTCATTCGGCCCAAGTGCCGAACCGGCTGGTTCGGTCATCCTACGTTTGCCTATAAGTATGGGCTTCACGCCTCTGTCGTTCTTCATCGTTTGAAATAGCCGAATCAATCAAGTACCGAACCAGACTTGACTGCTGGACCAGGTGAGGTTTTCCTCTGCCGAATAAACTTTATGCTTGAACTACCGAATGAGTTTGGGGAGTATGAGTGCCGAATGGGCTTTCGCCTCGGACTACCGAATGCACTTGTGGAGTACGAGTGCCGAATGGACCTTGGCCCCCAGCTACCGAATGCACTTGGGGAGTACGAATGCCGAATGGACCTTGGCCCCGAACTACCGAATGCACTTGGGGAGTACGAGTGCCAAATGGACTCTGGCCTCGAACTACCGATTGAGATTTTATGTTTTGAATTATGAATGAGATTCCAGGCCGTAGGTACTTGTTTGTCTACATCCCTTGTTCTAACAATGTGTTTTTTTTCGTGTTGCAGATAATGTCTCATAAAGTAGAAACTCGTTCTGACAAGAAGAAATCCAAGGACAAAGGGGAGTCCCCCATATTGCCTCCAGTTCAGTCAGAGCCAGAATGACATGGACCATCCCCGAGATCATTAGTGGATGGGTACAGTCCTCAGGAGCTTTTGAACTCACCGCCTGACTGCTTTCCCAGCTCCCTCAAAGATGAGCAGCTCGACGTTATATCCAGATCCTTTGGGATTGACAGAGCGCATATGCTATTGCCAGGGAAAGGAGTGATGCCGTATAACCCCCCTGAAGGATATTTTGCTTATAGTAGGTATCACTGCATGTGCGGGCCATTCCTCCGATCAACACTTGGATCGTCAGCTTCATCACATACTTGAAGGTGGCCCCTTTCCAGCTTCAGCCCAACTCCTATGCCATCTTGGTGAGTCTGTTTATTATCTTCCAGAGAAAATACGAGCGTCCTCCTTCCAACCGGGAAATTCGGTACCTGTACAACTTGAGAGGCTACAAGAAGGGGTCTCCGTATATTAGCTTAGAATCGGCCGTGTCTTTCAAGCCGGTCCTGGACTTATATTCAAAATTTAGCATGTTCAAGAAGGAATGGTTCTTTGTCAGAGATGACTCTGTTTCTTTCCACCGCTTCACCTCTAGCTGTAAGTTGACTCTTACTTATAATTTCCATTCTGACTGTAATGCTCCTCCTTATGTGCTTTGTTTCTTGCTAGCGACAGATGGCTTTGCGGTTGTAGAGAATGATCGTTTGGTTCGCATGGCTGAGGAAATAGAAGCCATTCCGGAAAAGGAGAGGGCGGCTTCTTATTTGATCAGGAATGCTACTCTTTTGAAGCACAACTTGATTCTGCCACGCCAGTTTGTGGTCAAGCAAAGAGACACAGCCGAGGAGATGGCCGCCAAAGCTAAAGGAGGGGCTACAGCGAAGAGCAGCAAAACGAAACCCTTCTCGAAACATCCAATTGTCGGGGGGAAGAAACTTAAGAAGTCCGATGGACCCTCCCCCAGCACATGTCCAGATGTCCCGGAGGAGGAAGATGTGGAGGAGGAAAGAGGCGAGGATGAAGGCGGTGAGGCGGAGAGTGGAAGTGGTGGAGAAGGTGATGGTGATGGTCATAGCGGTGATGGTGGCGACGGACATAGTGGTGATGGCACTGGGGCTTTGTCTTCTGAGCAAGCAGGTGTGATCCAGGAGTCGACAGATGACGCTTTCTGCCTAGCTTTTGAAGGGTTGGAGGAAGGATCGGCTTTAGTGGAGAAGCCTAAAAAAGCTGACAAGGTCGGGACTGGCGTCGATTCATCTTCTAAGAGCGCTTCAGCTAAGGCAATTCCTGCGATTCAAGGTGAATTTTTGACTCCTACCGACTCCATTTATGATAAGGATTTAGGAATATTTTATGGTCAGCTCCCGTCCTGGAATGAGATCTAGGACTTATTGCAATATCCTACTCCTCCCCAGGGTATGTATAACAAATGCGTCTCTTTACTCTTCTTAACTTGATATATTTCTTGAATTATGGTTCAATGTATGCGTGTAACACTTGGTTTTTATCACAGAAGCATGTAAGGTGGCCAAGACATCAGATGTTTGGCACCGCCTCGAATAACACAAACTTCTTATGGCTTCTGCTAAATCAAAGCCTCCGACTAACCGCCCTGGAGACGTAGTCGGCTACCGCCCTCTCCTTGGAGTTATCGAGGAGGATATCCAAAGGAAGAAGAGGAGTCGTTCCTTGTTTGAACCCTCACCTGGTCCTCAGTCCCCAACTCAGCCTCTTCGGGGTACCACGAAGAAGAATACTGAATTTATACCTCGTCTGCACCCGTTTGAAAATCCTACCGTTACCCGGATAGGCCATCCCGGCTTGGCCCGTAATCCGTTTGCAGGTCATCCGGATCTGGATCCGGGTTCTTGTGATATTACCTTTGATGAGGCTACCGGTGAGCACCTTCTTCCCCGTAATCCTATGGTAAGAGTATTGGATGAAGCTAAGTCCCTGGACCTTGATTTGCTTACCACTCAGGTCGTAACTTTGGGGGACGAAGCTAAGGCAAACATTGACCGGGTTGCTGAGGAAACCAGGAAGCTGATGGGGCATCATGCCTGACTGGTCAAGGCTGGAGAAGAAATCGGGAGCGCTAACATTCGACTGCGGTTAATGGTTTCCGACCAGGCCAAACAACTTGCTGATCAGGCCATTTAGATCTCTCAACATGAGGCCGCTTCTAGGCAATTAAAGAAAACCATGGAAGAGGCCAGCAGGGAAGAGTTACGAAAAATGGAGGCTGTTTGCAAGGAACGGATTGATATGGCTATTGCAACGGTGGTTGAGGTTTGGAAAGCGGATCTCGAGCGGGTACAGGAGTTATCCGAGAAACTTGAAGCCGTCGAGCTTGCTTAAACCAAGCTGAAGGAGGAGATGAGGAAATCCTTTCATGCTGACTGCTCGAGATACCAATCGAAGAGGGATGCTGCCACTGCAAAGCTGTTAGCTTCTGAGGACCAAATAAGGGAGTTCGAGGAGAATGAGTGGATAATGGATGAGATGATTTAGGATATATATTTTCACACTTGGAAACAGGGCAACTTATCTTGGATGGATGATTATCCCCAAGTCATGGCCGTGATTTATCTCATGGCTCTGGAGGAGGCCAAGGCCGATGCAGATAAGGAGGGTGGCGTGGCCTTTAGAACGGACGTGGTTACGGCTCAATTCACCAAGGAGGAGAAAGTGGCGGTGAAGGAGGGTATACGGCTGCTTACTGTTGAGGAGGTTGGTGTGCAGTTAGAGGATGATGATCAAGGAGCAGATGCTGCTAAGTCTTCCCTTTTAGCTTTTCGTAACTTGATTGCTTATTGTTTATTTAATGGATTCTTCTCTTGAATTGGACAGGCAGGACCTCCTAAGCACCAACTACCTCTGGTCAACATGGTGGGAGTTCTAATCCTGCGGTTAAGTAGATCTCAGAGGGCCAGTAGGATAGAGGTGAAGCTCTGATGCAGTCGACTCTTTGACTTGATCTGGATATCTTTTGGTTTACTTGACATTGCTGTCTATGGTAGTCCCAAAACATTAATATAACTTTTAGGCTGTAATTATGTTATTCGTAACGAACGACTTTATTCTTGGCATGTAATTTTTAACTTAAGCTGATTCTGTCATATTTGAATGCTATCGTTATTTTGGTGTGTTGCATAAGAAATATAGCTGTGCATATTCCTGTGATTCAATTGTGTTTGATGTCAAATTCTTTCTTAAAATATAATTTCATATCTTGCAATGTTAGTGTGATGTGCGAATAAATTATTGCTACGTATTCATATACAAAAGAAGAATGTACCGCCCTTTATGTTTTAGTTGTAGACGGTTGCTTTGAACGTCTTGTATGACTGAGCGTGGAATGCAGCTGAGTGACCTGTCATCCAGTTGTGAGTTCCTATTCCCATTAGCGAGCGTCTCCTATTTTGTGTCCTGTACTTTAGGGATCATTATAGAGGATAGGAGGAAAGTTTTTAAACAAAATAGAAATATAAGAAATAGTAAAACTTCCAATCACGGAAGGCCTGCGATGTGCTTAAGTTTGTGGCAAACGGGTTTTGTAGTCACTTTCCCTAGCTATGGGTCTTGGAGACATTTGTCACCCATCTTACGCCTCCGTGGGGAGTTGCTCTTTTTTACCACAGCCGTACTTAAGACACTCGGAGCCGAGATCGCACACAGTAACTACCCGGGCCATTATGTCCCGTAATCGTGGGTATTATTCGATTTACCATGGCCGGCTAGCGTGGGTGCCGATCGTCAACTGTGAACTACCCCTGGCTGGCGACACCTTATGTTGGGGCTTAAAGTAGGTTCACGGTTGCCGGCGAGTCGAATGCCGTAATGAGCTGCCTCGGCTATAGTCGGCCTTCTCGGTGGTTTATGATCGGCTCATTACAGCTGGCTTTAAGGGCCGATCACGAGCAATGAGTTAACCCGCAGCAGAGGGATGTTGGAGCAAAAGCATCTCATTGGCGAGGGCATAGATTCGTATAGTACCTGTTAGGTCTTGTCCAGGTGAAGTCGCGTTGTGATGTGTCTTGAATGGAAATGCCATTACACAGGATTTTGTTCGACAGAAAAGGATAAAGTTAACAAGCAACCAAGATATAAAGGAACAAGTTAAAAAAGAGACAAGTTTTTAAAGTGGTTCGGCATGAAAATGCCTACGTCCACTAATTCTCTTTGTTAATTCACTTCATATGGGCAGTACAAGTTAAGAAAAGTATCAACAAAGGTGTTGGATGTTCCATGCCCTCTGGAACACCTCTCCGTCCACTGTTGACAAAATATAAGCTCCGTTGTGGAGATCTTTATGAATTACATATGGTCCGTCCCAGATTGGATCTAGTGCACCAGGGCGCGGGAAGATTCGCTTGAGGACAAGATCTTCTTCTTGTAAGCTACAATGCTTGACTTTGGAGTTGTATTGCGCTGCCACTTTTTGCTTGTGAGCTGCTGCTTTGAGTGCTGCATCATTTCTTCTCTCTTCAATTAGATCCAAAGACATGTGAAGGAGTTCTTCGTTCTCTTCTGGTTATAGTGGATCCTGCGGTGGGAAGGTACTACAGTTTCGACAGGGAGCATGGCCTCCGATCCGTATGCCAAAGAGAAAGGAGTATGCCCCGTTGATGTTCTGAAAGATGTGCAGTAGGCCCAAAGTGCCGTAGGAAGTTCATCCATACAAGCGCCTTTCGATTTTTCAAGCTTCTTTTGATTAGAGTTTTGAGAATTTTGTTGACAGTTTCGACTTATCTGTTTTCCTGGGGGTAAGCCACAATGAGAAGCTTTTGTGAATTTCGTGCTTTTGGCACCAGTCGGCAAACTCTTCGCTGTCAAACTGAAGTCCGTTATCCGATATGATTTTGAGTGGAACCTCGTACTTGCATAGAACATTTTTGATCAAGAAGTTAATAACTTTTGCCGAGGATATTTTATTTAGAGGTTCCGCTTCCACCCATTTGGTGAAATAGTCGACTGCCACTATAGCATATTTGGCTCCGCCTCGGCCCGCCGGCAGTTCGCCAATCAAGTCAATTCCCCATACTGCAAAGGGCCAAGGGCTGGTCATTTGAGTAATCTCATTTGTTGGTAGTCGAGGAATCTTGGCAAATTTTTAACATCTGTCACATTTTTTAATGAAGTCTAAGGCGTCTTTATTTAAGGCGGGCCAGAAATATCCATATCGGAATATTTTATTTACCAGAGTCTGTCCTCCAGTGTGATCTCCGCAGCTTCCTTGATGGATGTTGGATAAGATTTCCTTAGCTTCCCTTCCAGCGACACACCTTACTAAGGGGTTAGAGAAGCCGCGCCAATAGAGGATGCCTTCTTGTATTGTGTAGCGGGAAGCTTTCCCCAAGATTTTCCTGACTTCGTTATGCTGGCTAGGCAGTGTTCCATCTTGTAAGAATTTTCGGATGGGAGTCATCCAAGTTTCCTCTTCGATTGCAGCTACCAGATTCACTTGCTCGAAACTTGGGGTTAGTTGCTTTGAGATGGCTACTGTTTCAGAAATGGTACCATCTTTCATGCTAGATTGCTTTGCCAGCTCGTCGGCCTCTTGGTTCTCTTCTCGAGGGATGTGTTTGATTAAATAGTGATCCAATTGATCGAGTAGCAGCTTGGTCTTCTTTAGATATGTTGTGAGTCGTTCTCCTCGAGTCTGAAATTCTCCTAGTATTTGGTTTACAATAAGTTGAGAATCACTATGAAGACATAAAGAACTGACTCCAATCTCTAAGGCAAGTTCTAATCCAGCTATTACTGCTTCATATTCTGCATCGTTGTTGGTGGCAGCGAATTCCAACCTTAGAGCATAGTGTAGCTTCCTTCCTCTGGGAGTGATTATTACAATACCTGCCCCCGAGCCTTGTTCGTTTTATGCTCCATCCACAAAGAGATTCCACTTAATGTCTTTTGCTATTTCAGATTGCTCCTTACCTTCGTTTGTAGTGAATTCGGCAATGAAATCGACCATGGCTTGTCCCTTGATGGCGGTGCGAGGATGGTAGGTGATATCATATTGACTCAGTTCAATGCACCACTTAAGTAGTCGTCCAGAAGTGTCGGGACGATGAAGTACCTGCCTTAGCGGTTGATCGGTTAGAACTCTGATGGAATGAGATTGGAAATAGTGTCGCAGTTTTCGTGATGTGATTAGTAAACAGTATGCTAGCTTCTCAATTTTAGGATATCTGGCTTCTGCCCCCGTTAACCTCTTACTTACAAAGTATACTGGCCGTTGTGCGCGTTTGTCTTCTCTCACCAAAGCGGCGCTTAGAGCATGAGATGACACAGCAAGGTATAAGTATAGCTCTTCGCCTTCGTTTGGAGTTGAGAGTACTGGCGGTCTCTGGAGGTGTTCGATTAGGTTAAGGAAGACTGTTAAGCATTCGTCAGTCCATTCGAACTTTCCTTTGTCTTTCTTTAGAGCCTTGAAGAAGGGGACACACTTGTCAGTCGCTTTAGAGATGAATCTGCTTAGGGCGGCCACCTTCCCATTTAGACATTGCATTTCTTTTCGAGTGGAAGGTATCCTGATATCTTTCAGGGCTCGGACTTGTTCGGGGCTTGCTTCAATTCCTCTGGTATGGACGATGAATCCCAAGAACTTTCCTGACGATACTCCGAATGAGCACTTTAGAGGATTCGGCTTCATTCCATATTGGCGAAGTACTTGAAACATCTTGCCCAGGTGGCTTACGTGATCGTTGGCTTTCCTCGATTTTACTAGCATGTCATCCACATAAACCTCCATAGTTCGTCCTATCAGTTCCGCAAACATCATGTTGACGAGGCGCTGATAGGTAGCTCCGGCGTTCTTAAGTCCAAAAGGCATTACTCTATAGCAGTACAATCCCTGGTCAGTGATGAAACTAGTGTGGTTTTGATCGGGGGCATGCATGGGAATTAGGTTATATCCTGAGTATGCGTCCATAAAAGATAAGAGTTCGTGCCCGGCTGTGCTGTCCGCCAGCAGATCGATTTGGGGGAGTGGGAAGCAATCCTTCGAGAAAGCATCACTTAAGTTGGAGAAGTCAATGCATGTTCGCCATTTCCCATTAGCCTTCTTTACTAGTACCGGGTTAGCGATCCACTCTGGGTAGATGGCTTCTCGTATGAAGTTATTGGCAAGTATGTTCTTTACTTCTTCATCGAGGGCTGCTGATCGTTCTGCCCCTATACTTCTCTTTTTCTGCTTTACTGGCACCTTGGTAGGATCGATGTTTAGTACGTGGCATGTCACGTCTGGGGAGATTCCAGTCATGTCAGCGTGCGTCCATGCAAAAACATCCAAGTTATGGCGGAGAAAATCAGTGAGTTGATCCCTCAATTCTTCCCTTAGCTGAGATCCGATTTTCAACAGTCTACTTGAGTCGTGTTTGTCTACAGGTACAAACTCCATAGCCTCTGCAGGCTCGACGGTGGCCTCCTCTTTGTCTCTGGGGTCTAACTCATTGAAACGATTACCGATATATCGAAGAGGAGGGGATTTCTTTAGTTGCTATGCTTCCAAGTTTTTCATGCAGAGAGTAGTCTCTGCATTCTTCCCTCTATTCTTCCTGCGATTATTGCGAAGTTCAGTTACATAGCAATCTCGAGCGGCGTCTTGATCTCCCTCTACTTTCCCTATTCCATTGTCTGTTGGAAATTTCATCTTCAGGCACCACGGGGCCATGACAATTTGGAAGTCAGACAAGGCTGGTCTTCCTAAAAAGGCGTTGTAGGCCGAGTGGTTATCTATCAGCACAAATGTTTGTTTCCACACAACGGAGCGGGGGTGACTTCCTATTTCAGCAAAAAGGTCCAATTGCCCGAGGGGCATCTTCACGTCTCCAGTGAAACCGTGTAGTGGTTTGTTACAGGGAGACACATCCTTCATTGACAGCTTCATTCTGTCGAAAGCATGCTTGAATATGATATTTACTGAGCTTCCAGTGTCTACTAGAATTCGGAAAACTTCGGCTGGGCCGAACCGGACAGAGATGACCATAGGATCCATGTGTGGGTACTGCCTTCCTTCTAGGTTACGCTTATTGAATGTAATATCATCATTCTCTTTTTGCTTCGGGTGGCGTTCTTCCATAACAAAATTAACGTAGCCTACATTGTTTCTAAATGACTTTCCGTATCTTTCCATCTCTGCCTAGCTTATGTCGACGATGTGTGGTCCTCCCGATATGGTATGGCCACTATCTTCTCTTGACTGGAGCCGCTGGTGTTGCGATTTCCCCCACCTGTTTCTGGGAGGGGTAGCCTTGGGTTTTCATTGGCAGGAGCTGGGGTCCTGTTCTGACCTTTTACATAGCGTTCCAGTCACTTCCTTTTGATGTGTTCTTTAATTAAGTCCCGGAGATGATGGCATTCATTGGTATCATGCCCATGAGATTCGTGGAAGCGGCAGAACTTTCCAGACTTAATTGCGTTATCTGATTCCTTCTTGTACAGGGGGCGTCTGTATTTAACTTCGTCTTGGGTGGTCAGGAAGATGTTTTCAATTGTCTCATTCAAAGGAGTGTAAGTGTCAAATCTCGGTCCTGGCCGATATAAACGTTTTTCTCCCTTCTTGCCCCCCAGCATTGTCTCTAGAGTCATTTCTTCGAACGTCCTTTGCTACAGCGGGTGTGTCGCCATGAGTTGCCTTGGTTTGTTGCCCTGTCTATTTTTCAGTGGCAGCGTCTTCAAGTCTCATATATCTTCCGGCTTCATGGAAGAAATCGGGTAAGGTAGCTGGTTTTTCTTTCGTTAATCTTCTAGCAAACTTAGTATCCGGATGCACACCACTACAGAGGGCCATTAAGATAAGTTTCTCATCGACATCTTGGACTGCGGCCACTGCAGCATTGAATCGGGTTAGATATTGCTGCACTGTCTCTCCAGGCTTCTGTTTGATATTAGATAGGGAATAAGCGTCCTTGGGTTGTTCCACTTGAATACGGAGCTGGTTGATGAACTTTTCTTTCAACATTTTCCATGAGCTGATAGATCCTTGAGGTAGGTGGCAGAAGCAGGAGGTAGCTAGATCTGCCAAGAATAGTGGAAAGCATTTGCACAATACTCCTTATGTGACTTCGCTCATGAGCATATGCTGTGTGTATCTCTGCAAGTGTACAACAGGGTCAGAGATTCCCTTGTAAGGTTCCATTGTTGGCATTTTCCATTCTCGGGGGTGATGGTAATTTCGATATTGTGGGTGAAAGGGCTGGTTACCCTAGCGCCTATCACTCGATCTCTTTGATCCCATTGGACGCACTCTTTGAACAATCGCGCCATCCTTTCATCAGAATTTGAAGCAGTTAGAAATGAGTTTGGTTCTTCTCTACGGGATTGATTCCGTCCAGATGATCTGTAGGGGTGGTATCGTCTATCACTCCTAATATTTTTCAATGGCTGTCTCTGGTCTTCTGGGAGCATGCTAGGGTCAGCTACAGTTGGCCCTTGCCTTGATCTTCCCCCTGAGCACTTCCTCGGGTCCAACTTCGGGCTGGACTCTAGCTCGGCCCCGTTCATTGGTGTTTCCATGGCTAGGTAGCATGACCGACTCAGCCACAGCCGACCCTCGCCTGGTACCCCCCCGTTGGGTTTGGTCCCAAGTGTTTCCTCTGGTCGGAGTTCGGGCTGAGTTCGGGCTCGACTCCTATCATTGTTGTTCCTGTTGCTAGTTTCTTCGAAGAAGAAAGATCTTTGTCGCCTCCGAGATCCTCCTGACTGGGACTCATCCCATGATTCAGTGTTGCGGTTGGTTCTTCAGCATCTCTTAAGCGTGACATGAGTCGGTTCACCAAGGCTTCTTGTTGGGATGTGAAGCGGTCAGGTACTTCAGCCACAACCCTGTCTAGATCTGCCCTAGTAATTGCTGCCGGCTGTTCCGCGGCAGGGGCTATTGGATTTGCCGGATTTCCATTTTGTACTGCTGTTGGAACGACACGATTCTCTTGATCTATGATCACTGGATCTGGAACGCTGCTAGTTGCAATATTCTTTCCTTTGCTAACATCTTTCTTCTGCCTAGGAGGCATGTCTTCCAAGCAATGAGCGATGCGGTTGGGGAGAAGTTTAAGTGGGAGAAGCTGAAGCTTCTAGCTCGATCTCTCAGTGAAAGTACCAAAAATGTTTGCACAAAAAATGGGAAAACACCTCCGAGTCGTATGATTTAGTCGATTTTATGTTGTTCTTAATGATTTGGGTGATTTATGCAAATATGTAAAAAGCAGGGACTAAACTGTAAAAGACACGCAGATTTATAGTGGTTCGGCCAGAATGTGCCTACGTCCACTTCATATGTTATTCTCTTTCACTGTTCAGATTACAAGTACAAAGCTTTGATTACAAGTGTATGAAAGTTGTTTGAAAGTTTTGTCCGTGCTTGAGCTCTCAAACTTGTCTGCCATTGTTGTACCCCTACCCCTCTATTTATAGAGTGAGGTTGGGGGTAGAGGTCTTGGATGTATATAGCTGCTGGTGGGCCTGGGCTGTCGTGATCTGGCCTGGCAATGTTGGTTCGGTAACGCCTTGGTCCGGTGACGGTTGGAGCGTGCGTTGGTCCGGTGGTGAGTGGTTCGGCAGGACCTTGGTTCGGTAGTGGGAATAGGTGGATTGATCCAGTGGTGAGTGGTTCGGCAAGGCCTTGGTTCGGTAGTGGGAATAGGTGGATTGGTCCGGTGGTGAGTGGTTCGGCAGGGCCTTGGTTCGGTAGTGGGAATAGGTGGATTGGTCTGGTGGTGGGTGGTTCGGCAGGGCCTTGGTTCGGTCTTCTGGGTGAGAACACGCCCAACAATGTCGAAGTTCATCAATGTCGGCATTCTCATATTTTCATGTTTTAAAGCTTTATACTACGCAAACCAAAGACTATGCTGCTTATATTCGGCAATTTGTATATTTATGTTATGCGATATAAATGATTTTGACCTTATAGCCTTATGCTTTGTTAAATCAGATGCTTTAACATAATAGCGACATAGAGGGGTACGACAACCCACAGCGGTTATATCAACGCCGCACTTTATTAAATCAAATGGTTTTATTATATGTAATGATCTGTCTTTCTTACACTTAAAGACGACACTTAATATATCATCGGTTCTCGTATGCCGATCATCTAAGTGTCCGAAAGACAAGTTATTTGAGGTGAAGAAAGAAAAAGATAGAACAAAAGACTATAAATATATGATATACACAAGATCTTTATAAACTTTTATTACATAACATCAGAGTACGCTTACCTATTATCAGCCTGGACAGTTATAACAGTCCCTTCTTACAAGTGCTGACAAATAAAACAACACATGCAGTGTAAATAAGGAATATATGAGAGATACATCTTGGACATCCAACTCATCTCTTGAAGCTTCGAGGCAACCAAACTAGATCTGAAAACATGCTTCTTTTGATCCAAGCATTATTAGAAAATAACACCCGTATCAGTCTGGTAAACCACTGTGGGAATCACACCTTTAATGAATTTTAATGTTATAATTTTTCTTCTTCAAAATATGGATTTCTCGTAAGACCACACATGACATAAACACGGATGGATTATTACCTTACAATAACCAAAATATTTTATAGGAAATCTTCTAATATTATCATTATGTCTAGGTTTTAAAATAAAAATTGAATATTTACGAAATTATCACATTAATTAAATTCGAGCATAATAGGTATACAACTAAATCTGCACCGCGCTTATTAGAAAATGGATTGCAATAACGACAAGGTAAGGGAATACCCTTTGTACAGTACGCCTCAATATAAAATATACTAAGGGCTACAAACACATTTTCCCCTCCACCAACATAGGATCGATATACCCCTTACTTGATAGTACTGAATATGTCATCACCTCGGTTGCTTTTCAACCTTAATCGAGAGCTCTCATGCACAACCAAATCCATATATAATGATCTAAAAAGGTAATGACAAACTTAATGGGCACGACCCACATAGCCCTATGGCATCTACCCTATTTTAGCCACTTCCTGGGTTGTGAGGCTTGAGACAACGCTTTTACCTTTTCTCTTAGCATATCCCATTTGGAATTCTAACACTACCTTCCATGCAGCAATTCAATGCCAACATTCATCAATACATGTTTGCCCTAAGTTTGAACGAAACCGAAGGCACCACTTCCACTACATCCATTTTGCAATCACACTCAGGATTAGTAGCAAGTAGCGTTGCACTTCAAAAAACTTCGTATTTGAAACTATCGTCATCAATATGTCTATCATTCAAACGCTCATGTTGGTTTAAAGTGGTTTTTAGATAACGTATTTTATCTCGGCCTCTCCGAACCAACAACAATTAATTTTCGGTTAATTTAATCCTGATTCTTTTAGAAGTAAGTGGACTACATCAAAGTCCAAAGGGGATCTCTAATATTTCCCTTAATGCTAGAAATTTTTCATCCGAATAAGTTCCTCCGAGGAAACCAAACCTTATGAACATGTAAAGCTCTTATTTACTTCCTAAGTCAAAACTGGCCAAGATTTGATAGTCGGTTATTTAACTATCGAATACACAATCAAACAACAATCTAGAGATTTAATATTTCCAAAGCAACCACTAAGCCTTAAAATAAATCTTCCATTTATTTAAATCTCTTTCCAAATTATTTATCAAAATATTCATATACTTATCTCATTGGCATAAGTATATTCACAAAACATAATGAAAGATTTCTTATTTCAAAATCATACTAAAGGATCAAACAAAAGCTATTTAAAAAACGACAGAGATATGGATAACCCTATACATTATTCCTTCGGTATTAAGTGTGGAATGAATGTTCCATACCACCATAATTAAGAAGGTCAATTTAAGGAATTCAAATCTCAATTTCTTTTATAAACTTCTCCTATAAATCATTTTTTAAATAAATCTTTTTCATTTATGAAATCTCTTGTACTAAAATTCCAAATCCATTTATGAAAACTCTTATAAATCTCCAAGTTTATTTATAAAACTTCTTATAAATATCCAAAACCATTTATAATCTTTTTTCCAAATTTGAAAATCGCTTTTCAGTTTATAAAAAAATTTCATAAATTTTCTTATTCAAAACGAAACTCCTCTGATAAATCTAAACAAAGCAATTATTTAAAAAAAAATTAGATAAAACAAGTTATTATTCAAAACATCCTTTATTAAATTGATCTTTAAACTGCATTAACAAAATAATGACTTTAAAAAATTATTTAAGGAGTATTAAATTACTTAAAAATGCCTTTAAATAAATTACTGCTCAATTATCCTTTAAATATCATATTTAGAAGGGTAATAAACTTTGAACATTATGAGTAGCGATAACTTTACTTAAAAACCTTTAAATAATATAATATTTAACTTTAAAACCATTATCACAAAAATATATTTAAAATGATTAATTTCTCAAAATCAAAAAGAGGCTTATTGACTATAATGGTTCTTATTTAATTAAGTTTAACTATTCAAGTTATAACTTGGGTATTTACATAACAAGCAAATATGTAAAAGAAATTGACAAGTAAAAACCAACCATAATTTAAGTAAAGGTCAAAGTTACCAAAATAATTGAACTCAGATTTTATTTTGCTTAAAGGATGTCAAACATAATCTATTAGATGAATTATAGTAGAAAGGTGATTTATTCTGCTGAACAGATGTTATTGGTTTTCATACCCATTTGGGGTCACTTAAAGGTAATCGATAAAGAAATCCCTTGAATTAAAACATCCTTTAATAGAGAGTTGTTTTGAGAACAAACCGATCTTTAGAAATAAAGTAGTTAAAACTTTAAACTTTTATTTAAAAATTTAAATAACATTAAACTCTTTATTTTAATAATTATTAAACCTTTAGTTAATAATTAAACATTAATTAACTATTAAATAAATAATTAAATAATAATTATCCTTTAAATAAATAATCAAACAATAAAGTTAATATTTAAAAAGATAATTAAATATTAATCAGTCTAAATTAATAATTAAATAATACTTAATCTTTAATTAGTACTTAAATAAAGAATTAAATCTTCACTTAATAATAATTAAACCTTAATTAAATCTTAATTAAATTCTAACTTAATTAGAAATTTAAATAAATATTTAAACCCTTTCTTAAATAATAATATAATAATAATTAAACTTTAATTATCAATTAAATAATAAATAATCCTTAAATGAATTATTAATTAATCTATAATTAATTAACTAATTTAAAATTTACTTAATCAATACTTAAGTACTATTCACCCTTGCTAATTAATGATTAACTACTAATTACCTTACTTAATTAATTAAATAATCATCAAATAATTAAATGAATAAATAAATAATAATTACTTTCGAATACTCATAATATGTTTTTGGGGCAAAGCTAGCCGATTTTATGGTGATCGTACCACTATTATTAAATAAATGAACCAGGTGTTCTATACATATACAAGATAACTATATCTGGTTTTATAGTGGATATACCACTTAACAAATACAAAACAGGAGTGAGGCTATATCGCCTCAGCGGCTAAAACAAAAATCCTGTCAAATCTCAAGAGAGGATGAGCCACTTCTCACAATAGAAAGAGTGGGTCCAATAACATCTATGTACCTAGAGAAGATGCCAACAAGGCCAAGTACGTAGTCTGCAGAATCACTAGAGTATATAAACTTCTGTCCCAAGAGCTATCCTTAAATAAATGCCTATTCCATTCACCCAAATAACCCTTTGAAGCCAAAACAAGGCCATCACTAGAAACTTAATAGTATAAGCATCGATTTTCGCTAAAACGATCAGATACAAACCTGAAAAAACAATGGTGTGTAGGACTGTAACGCATGTTAGAAGCACCATGCTCCCTAAATTGTTCGGCAGAAAACCAATAAATAGAGCGATGCACAGAGGGAATGATTACAGAGTGAACAACATGATTAATAAGGGAGGCCAGAGGAGATATAGCCGGTGTAGAAGTAGGGGAGGAAGAAGGTCTTGACCCAGAAATATGAGGAATAGTAGCATAATCTAGAGCAGTGGCAGGAGGAACAAGAGGACCAACCTCTGGCTAGCAGTTCCTAGCCTTAGGAACCCACCTCCGCTCAGGAGGATGAGAAAGCGGCACCTTGGGTGGAGATGGATCTAAGGACGGGAGCATGCAAGAGTCAGGAAGATGGCCAAAAGAGTGACAAGCAGTACAGATGTCAAACGCCCAACCATATCTAACACAAACTTCAGCTATGTGATCGACATCTAGCTGAACAATAATGGAAGAAGGGAGCGGCTTATCAAGGGTAATCTCAATTAGCACCTTAGCATAAAACAATCTCTCATAGGCCATCATATTAAAATCAAAACATTTTAATTTGTCGATGGTGCAAGCCAACCAATTTAGACCCACTCACGGCAGCAAAACAGATGGAATATGCGAAACAACGTCCAAATAGGGATAGACAATAACTGACCCCGAGCACTAGCCACGATAGGAGTCTAATTGGTGATAATGAAAGGTTCCATCAATAAAGGAAGGGTCAGCTTTTAGGACATGGAGGCATTCATCATTGCTTGAGAATTTAAAATAGTGCATAGAATCGATATAGATAACACGAAAATCACCACGAAGGTTCCATATACGATGAAAGAGAGTTCTCAGATCTTGCGTCTTATGGCTAGGATCCAAAAAACCCTAAAAAATATAACCCAACCAGAAATCAACACCAGCTTGCAATACAAAAGGCGGAGGCTGCATAACACCGTTAATCTCCTCAATCTCAAAATCAATAGGGTTGTAGACACCTGTATTATAGGGAAGGGAACTTATAATATGTTTTGAAAACACTTTTCCAAAAGATACTTAAGAAAAAACATTTTAGATTTTAAAAAGAGCTCGTTTTTACGAACTGCACCCGTAGCGATTATTGTTATATGACTCGTAATTTCCGAAACTTGTTTTATACCCAAATAGCTTTCAAAACTCTATCTTTTATATTATTATTTTAAATTTGAATAAAGTTTTTGAAAACCAAACGATGTAAAGTTAAAAATTTTATTTACTTTTCATAGAAAACACCTAAGTGTAAACAAGTTTTTAAAAAGTAGGAAATAATTATTATTTTTAAATGCTTATAATATGTTTTGTAAACACTTTTTCAAAAAGATACTTAAGTAAAAACATTTCAGATTTCAAAAAGAGTTTTTTTTCACAAACTGCACCCATAACGACTATCGCTATATGACATTTAATCTCCAAAACTTATTTTATACCCAAACAACATTCAATACTCTATGTTTTACATTTTAGTCTACGTTTTATAATCTTTGAATAAAGTTTTGAAGATCAAATGAAGTAAAGATAAAAACTTTATTTACATTTCATAGAAAACACCTAACTGTAAATAAGATTTTAAAAAGTAAGGGATTTCAATGCCACAATATAACCATAAGCTCAAATGCTAACTTTTCTTTAGCATATACATCACATGCATAACCAAAACATAAACCTACAACAGTATACGTATGTCCACAAACACACACACACTCACACACACGCATACATATATATAGGTCATAACATCATAACACAAGCAAAGGTTTTAACTTGCAACCTAACTTGACTTTCAACTTCATTTTTCAAGCCTAAAATCAACATGTCAAACAAGAATTCATATGTACACATACGAATCTACATCGATTTCATCCAACCAAGTACCATATTTAGCAACCGAGATACATAATAATTAAAGCTAAAACTTTTAGATAAAAAGTTAGCTTTACTCATCAAAAAGCTAAGCAACCAAACCAAACTCCTTCTAACTCAAAATAGGACCTAGATCCTTACTTTTAACTTAAAAAATGAAGTTTTAAGGCCTTAAGGCCCAAGGTGGGTTAGACCTAGATGGAAGGGGGTTCGTCCATGGTTGTTTTAAGGGTGGTGTGGCTTTGTTTTAGTAGTTAGAAGGAGTAGAATAGGGAAGAAGGTGTTTAAGAAATGTTTTTAAGTGTTTTAAAAGTGATAGTTTAATTTTAAAACTTTATAATTCATTTGGAAGTCATGGAAGCGCTTAAGGAAGAAGATGGAGTTTATAAAAATGAAAAAGAGAATGGTAAAATTGAAAAGGAAATTATGGGAATTGTTTTTGTACAACATGGAATAACCAAATTACTAAAATTCCCTAAAGTACCTACCCTCCACTACATGTTTGCCACCTCCTCCTCCTTATCCCCCTCTCCTCCTTGATGCTTACGGAGCATGTCCCTCCTCCCTCATGAAGACCCAATACACATTTATCACTAACTGTACTTATGTTTCCTAAGGCATCTTTTCACTAAAAACATCTTTTTAAGTTTTATATTTCATTTTTCATAAAGTGTAACATCAATTTTATACATGCTTAAGTGTGTGTGTGTGTGTGTGTTATGATAAATTTATAATCATACTTATTTATAAATGAATGTGTATATTTTATATTAAAGTGCTCACAACGTTTCCGACAACTTTTAGCTGATGAAAAGTCAAAAATTCGAAAAAAAATTCCAGTCACATTTTAAATTTTTCTTCGAACTAATTTTTTTTTAAATATTTTGAAAACTATTTCACCATCACCATTTAATATTTAAAAGAGATTTATTATAATTATAAAATCTATTATTTAAATATTTAAAATTAATTAAGGATCCGCAAATCAAAGTGGTGAAATTCTGGGTTATTACATTCTTCCCCTTAAAAGAATTTCAACCCCGAAATTTTACCTCAACCCTAATCCAGGCATTCTTAACACTATTCATCAGTACATATGATACGTGGATCATTCCTATGTAAAATTTGATTCGATCGCTTACTCGAATACATAGCTTTACTTTTGAACTGGTATTTCTCGCCCGATTTCCTAACGCGGACTCCGTTCAGGCTTCTTAATTAGAAACCTCCGTCCTTCTTACATAGCCATATACAATGTTAGAAAACTTTTTGGTTCCATATTAAGAACTCTCACCATGTGTTTGCTGTCAAAAATCAAGTCATAAATCCTTAATAGGAATGGTGTGTTACACCTCACGTCATGAACTTAAATCTTGGATCGAGAACTATGTGAGAAAGGGAAACGATCTACGTACAGTTTACGTACTCATCTAAAGATTCTTGTCTACCCAAGTTCTTTTAACCCTCTCAAAAAATATTTACGAGAACATTTTAGAAAATTCAAATTTAGGTTCAAACATTTTAACATGACACAACTTTATCTATGAAACCCTTTCATAAAATCATTTTACCTTATTATTTGCATGATACTCTCCCATATCCTAAGAGTATGTAAAAAATATCATATTTTTAATTCTATTCAACTCATTCTATTCAGATGTAGACCGCCAAATAACTTTAGGTTCTAAATCTGAGTTGGCCAATAAAACTTGTTTACTCATTCGGTCTGGTAAGTAGCTGATGTAGGATCTAGTTTAACCCTAGAGGGGGGGTGAATAGGGTTATAGCAAATTTTCTCGAATTAAACACAGAAATAAACTGCAGAAATAAATATGCTGAAAAGTAAATCACACACAAAATTTACCCAGCTTCGGCAACCCCTGCCTACTGCTGCATTCCCATATTTCTATTAGAATTAAACAGTATCCCGCTTACAAACATTCTACTAGACTCGCAAACCTTTGCTCCCGCTCACAAACACTCTACTAGACTCGCACACCCTGCTCCACCTATAGAGTTTCGCTTACTCGCAAACTCTGCTCCCGCCTATAGAGTTTTGCAAACTCGCACACCCTGCTCACTGAACTAACTCTAACTAGACAATCTGACACTACGTACAACCTAGGTGGTGATTTACAAGGATTTTATTTGAAAAATAAAAACAACAATTAATTAACAAACACTTAAACCCTAATTAAAATAAACTAAAGCCTTTATAATTAAACTAAGCCGGCCCTATTCTCTTTTCTTTAACCCGTTCCTTTTTGGCTTGTGAAATGGTGGCCGATCCTCTTTCTTCAGAAATTAGGGCTTCTGCTCTTTTGCTCCTTGCTTTCAAAAATTAGGGTTGTGAAATAGGCAGCCGATAGTTGCTCGATCGTATGACTGATTTTGGCTCCTCTCTATGTCGATCGATTATTTTTCTGAGTTGCTCACTGCTGCTTGATCGTGTTCGACGTTTGCGATTTCGGTATGTAATTTATCCTTTTGCTTTACTGGGTTGATACTTGAACTCGATGATCTTCTCTATGCCGATGATGACAATTGGTGTTTGGTATTTATATGAATTCGAATCACTTGTTTTCGTTCGTATCAATTTGATACTTTCTCAATTTGTTCTTTCCTGATATATTTACTACTTGATGCTCATGGCATTAACTTGAGAACGTTCGATTTTCTCTTGATTGTTACGGCAGAAACTTTCCCTTTTATTTGTTTTGACTTTTTCAAAGATACGAATTTGATACACTGTCATGAATTCGAATTGGACTTGGAATTACTATTTGATTTTCTGTCCCTCTTTTCTGGTTGGTTTAACAAGAACTTCACTGTGAACTTTGGCTCTGTTGTAACTTCATTTATCTTGTATCATTGCATCCATTCTGTACTTACTCGGTTTCAAGCATTGTCTTCATCGTATTCAGATGTTGTCCATTTGTTCACTGTTTGCATCACTTCAGTGCTTCATTACTTCATGTGCTTGTTTGTATGTTGTAAATGCTGCATTCATGTCTCAGTGCTTTGATGCATTTGCATGTATTTTGTTCATTGTTTCATTTGAAATTCTAGTGGCTGATCATCTTGCTGTTCACGCCCATTATATCTTTACTGCCATATTTTGCTTCACTGTTGCATTCATTGTCATTCATTAGTGTCTTGTATCAATGCTCGGCCATGTTGCATATTGGACATCGATTCATTTCCACTTGATTCTTAATTTGGTTGTTGCATTCCTATGATGTTTGTCACTGTTGTATTGTATACTTGGGCTTTGAAAATTTTCAACCTGATGCATCTGGACTTGAGCATACTTGATGCAATTGTTGTCTGGTCATTGTTTTGTATCTGTATCACTTAGGTACATATGTTTGCACTGTGCATTGACTTGAGCTTCTGGCTCCGCTTCTTTATGGTCTGATCATTTGTATACACTCATGTGTGTTTATTTGAGTTGTCTGCACTTAGAATTGAGCTTTCATTGTCATGTTGCATTGACCTGAATCAATCCATATTATTGCTTTGATATTGCAGTTTGGTCTTGACGCAGTTGCTCTTTGTTGCACTGCATAGTGGTCTTCATTGTTAACTACTGCTTCATTCTTCATTTCACTGTAACAGATGCTACACTTGTTTATGTATTCGACATTGTTCGCTTTGACACAAATGCTTTGACATATTGCCATGCTATTCACTGTTGCATTTTGCATTTGGTCTGCACTTTCACTGTTCTCGAGTTGCACACTTTGATTTACTTGAACCTTTGGTTGGTCACTGTTGCATTACTGTATCTTGTGGCAGTTGCTATGCCTTTGTGCATATTGTACTACTCTAGTCTTGCATAGTTCCATGTTGTTGTTGGTCTGACTTGAACTTTCATTGTTGAGTTTGTTCATTGTGTTGGTTACTGATGCATACATGAGCTGTGTACATTTGCCTGAGTTTGTTGATATTGTTTATGTCTGCATCGACTTGTTTTGACATGTGAACTGCCGTGTTTTATATGAGTAGCAGAACTTCTTGTCTTGTGCATGTTTCATTAAGCTTGACTGTGTTTTTGATTGGTCTGCATACATGATTGTTGCAGTCCATTTTGTTGTTGGTCTTCGTTGCATTCATGTCATGTTGCCTTGTGTTGAATCCAAAACTCGGGTTTGACCTTGTGCTCGTGTCGTGATTTTGAATATATTGCATGTGAGTTGAACCCGGCTTTTCATTTGGGTTTGACCTGTGCTCACTTGTCCCTATAGCAATATCAAGTGTATATCGATGTGCACGGCCTTGTGGCATGTACAGTGATACACTGTGCATGTCACATTGTTCGTGTATAATGAATTCAAGTGTGAATGATGACGAACAACCCAAATAACTGAGGCAAATCATATTTTCAAGAATCATATTTCATTTTATATTGCAAAAACATTTCTTTTTCAATTTTACTGTGTCAGTGAATATTTTTGCAGATTGCTCAGATGCTGGATTCAAACTGGAATGCAGTTGAAGACAAAACACGAGTGTGAGTGATATGTAGTGAGGTTATTAATGTAAACCGAATTGTGATGTAATCAAAAATGTATATGTATAGTGAGAGCTTGAATTTGTACTATTCAAGATTGTAATAAATATTTGTTTGAATAAAATTTCTGTTTGAATTCAAATTCTGTGTAATTTATTTTATTCAATAAATATTTATTTAATCTATGAAAAAATAGAATAGTACATTACCAAATACATTTAAATGAATGTATATATGTTTATTATCATCAAACAAAAATTCTATACTCGCATATTCCACAATCTCCCCCTTTTGATGATAACAAACATATATTTAAGATTTTGACCGTGTTAAATGTATTTGATCAATGATATACTCTAATTGCCCTATTTAAATGCTTCCTCTCTACATGATGCTCCCCCTACATATATGCATACAAATAAAAATATGCAAGTGAGCCTAGATGCAAATGGAAAATTATTTGACCTTTGCTTGATTCTATTTGACAAAATCTTAATTTCTCTCTCCCCCTTTTGTTATCAGCAAAAGAATAATAGTGTGAGAGAAAAATAGAGATAAAGTGATCGATATTAATCCAACATTAAACTCAAATTGAATATAAATATTAAACTTCAATAAGAATCAAACAAAAATCATAACTACCCTTGTTAGGCGCATATTCCACTTTTAGAAATGACGGATATGATGTTCATATAAAATCATACAATTGAATCTTCTTGTGGTACATTTATATCAGGAATTCGAATATCTGCTAATCATTCATAACCGTTAGGACTTTTAAACGAGATTAGTAGTATTCGAATTTAATTTGAAAAATGAAATCAAGTATCTTCTAACCACGCATGACCGTGAGGACTTTTAAATGGGATTAGAATCAACTTGTCTATTTAATCAATTAATTTTGATATGCGTTCCATACATGCATAACCGTAAGGACTTTTAAATGAGCATGGAAGCACATAATCAAAAAATCCAAGTAATTCATCCATGCATAACCGTGAGGACTTTTAAATGAGAGTGAATACTTTGTATATTTATTTATTTATTTTACAAAAAAATGTGAAATGAAAAACAAACAATCCCTGAATATAGTACCACATATCGACAAACTATATTGAATATTTGATAAACCATTGTCCATAGAAATAATGATAGATATAGAAATGGTCATGGAATCTTCAGCCAACAAAAAGTTTTATAATTCTTGTTTTAATTCCTAGAGAAATTTTCCAAATATACTCTCTTGAGTAATGTATGTTAAATATCAACACTTATCACCTTTTCAATCACTATTTACCTTTTTGATAATTAGTAGGGAGTCGGATTAGTCAACATTTGTCATTTAAAATCAAATAAAAATGACTAATCTGAAAATATGGTCAAACATGATTTTCTCGAAGGGGTTATATGAGAACAATTTCTGCTATTTGAAAATTGTTTCAAGTGAAAAATATGCAGATATTTTCTTTGAAAAACGATGCGGCAAATGAATGTTTCAAAGATTAATCACGTTCCACTAGTAATTTTTCTATCAACTATATTACCAGTGTAATCTGCATCTGAATTTAAATTTCACTCAATATTCACTCGTTGGATGTCAAATACCAGATTGTGAAATTTCAACAAACTATCTCAGAATGAAATTTGAAATGAAGCCATGTTCACACTCAAACAAATATCATGGTGTTAATTTCAGAAACCATAGGATAAACAGTTATGTTCATGAGTAATCAACAGTCAATTAACATCATAATTATTTCAAAAACAATTTCTTGAAGTTTCAACAATTTCTTCAAATCCTTTTTAACAGCTTTCACATGAAATTTGAAATTGTGCAAATTTACAAGCAATGACCAAAATGTCAAAACAAATATATCTACGTGTAGCATGAGTAATCAAAGATCAATAAAACACCATCATTTGACCGAACAAATTTATATGGATTAGTTCAAAGTTGAAAATCTGATTGGTCATCATTTAAGCACAAATCAAGGCCATAAATAAGAACAAGTCAAAAGAAATCATATCAATTAAGAATAAGTCAGAATTAAAGACATCATTCATTTCATCATCACATTACTGGCTGATTTAATTAAGATTACAGTGCAGATTATCACATTTAATATATCGTCCAAAAACAAATTTACCTGTTTTACCTTTACGATAATTTTTCGTTGTTGTCCATTGTGATTCTGCCACCTTTATACTAGGCTAAGGAACTTTTCTTTGTTGCCCGTTGTATTTCTGGAACAGCCAAAATCCAGAGAACACCGTTGTTGTTCCTTAGCCTGCCAACACACCTACACGATGAAAGATTTTTGTGACCTATTTGTTTTTATAGGTCCATGATTGTTAGTGGCAGAAGCATTATGAATAAATAATCCCTTTGGAACCCAAACTTGTTTAGTCCTTTTATTCTTTTTCCAATAGACATGAATTTTGTTTGTAGAATTCTTAGGAACGCAAACTTGTATAAATTTTGTGTTCTTGTTCCTATGACTACAATGTTCAACACGATGTCCAATTATTTCACATCTATCAAAGACACTCTTACCTTTTGCATTATCCTCAACTGGTGTTTTCCCAAAACCAAGTCCTTTTCTGTTGTTAGCAAAAATTTGATTTCCCAATAGCATGTTGAAAGATTTTTCGCCTCTTGAAAAGTTATTCAGAGATTTCTCAAGATTTTGGATTTGGTTTTTAGCGTTGTGTTTTCAGTTACAAGTGAGGTGCATCGATTTATAAAATCCTTTTTCCTAGTGTCGATGGTTTCCTTAAGATTCAAGTTTTCTTTTTCAAGATTCTCAAAGTTATTCTTAAGTTTTGATAATTCTGAATCTAAAATCTTACATTTTTTACATTCTAGGTTTTGAATATTTTCAAGTTCAGTTTCTAACCTAAAATTTTCACGAGCAAGTTCTCTCCTATCAGATTTCAGTTTTTCAATTTTAGATTCAAGAGCATCAACTATTTTAGTGAGATCAAGACACATAAAAACAAGATCTCTATAGGAATACTCACCTGCCTCACTAGATTCCTCGGAGCTTGCTTCTGAATCCGATTTTGCCATACAACACAAGTTAACCTCCTCTGAGCTGCTATTCGAAACTTCCTCTCCTTCTTCATCATCCCAAGTCGCTGCAAAGACCTTCTTCGTCTTTTTCTTTCCTTTGTTGTATTTGAGAAGCGGGCATTCTTGTTTGAAGTGGCCAGGCTTGTTGCAGTTATAACACGTCAGTTCATTATCGGAGTTGTCAGAATCTTTTGACCTATTGCCCTTTGTTTTCTTCTTGCGTGGCTTGAATCTCGACCATTTTCTAAGATTATTGACAGCCATTGCAAGCTCTTCAATCGGATCTTCTTCTTCTTCATCGCTATCTTCTTTGCTCTTTAAGGCAATCGTCTTCTTCTTTGGTTCGGAGTTGTTGCGTTCTTCCTTTGCTTTTAGCTCAAGCTCATATGTCATCAAGTTACCAATCAACTCCTCCATGCTTAGTTTACTCAAATCTTTCGATTCTTGGATTGCCGTGACTTTTGCCTCAAAGTTCATCGGTGAAACTCGTAGCACCTTCCTCACAAGCTCTACCTCAGTGAATACCTTCCCAAGCGCTCTAGGATTGTATACCAAAGTTGAAAGCATCCAAACATGTCCTTTATGCTCTCGCCTTTGTCCATCACAAAGTTCTCGTATTCATTGCTGAATAGGGCTAGACGAGACTCCTTGACTTGAGAAGTTCCTTCGTGTGTCACCTCCAAAGTGTGCCAAATTTCCTGTGCTGTTGTACAATGAGAAATTCTATTAAATTCATTTTTATCAAGAGCACAGATCAAAGCGTTCATTGCTTTGGCATTTGTAGTTTTTAATTTCTTACCATTAGCATCCCACCTATCCTTAGGTTTAGGAATCTCAGTACCACCAACAGTTATAGTGGGAGGTTTATAGCCAGTTTCAATAATATCCCAAACATCATAATTAACAGAACTAAGATTAATACTCATCCTAACTTTCCAATAAGCATAATCATTCCCGTTAAACATGGATGGCCTAACAATAGATTGCCCCTCAGAAAAAGCATTATTTGATGAATTCATGACTCTAGAGTTAAAGAAAAATACTGTGCTCTGATACCACTTGTAGGATCTAGTTTAACCCTAGAGGGGGGGGGGGGTGAATAGGGTTATAGCAAATTTTCTCGAATTAAACATAGAAATAAACTACAGAAATAAATATGCTGAAAAGTAAATCACACACAAAATTTACCCAGCTTCGGCAACCCCTGCCTACTGCTGCATTCCCAGATTTCTATTAGAATTAAACAGTATCTCGCTTATAAACACTCTACTAGACTCGCAAACCTTTGCTCCCGCTCACAAACACTCTACTAGACTCGCACACCCTGCTCCGCCTATAGAGTTTCGCTTACTCGCAAACTCTGCTCCCGCCTATAGAGTTTTGCAAACTCGCACACCCTGCTCACTGAACTAATTCTAACTAGACAATCTGACACTACCTACAACCTAGGTGGTGATTTACAAGGATTTTATTTGAAAAATAAAAACAACAATTAATTAACAAACACTTAAACCCTAATTAAAATAAACTAAAGCCTTTATAATTAAAATAAATTATTTCACCATCACCATTTATTATTTAAAAGAGATTTATTATAATTATAAAATCTATTATTTAAATATTTAAAATTAATTAAGGATCCGCAAATCAAATTGGTGAAATTCTGGGTTATTACATTCTTCCCCTTAAAAGAATTTCAACCCCGAAATTTTACCTCAACCCTAATCCGGGCATTCTTAACACTATTCATCAGTCCATATGATACGTGGATCATTCCTATGTAAAATTTGATTCGATCGCTTACTCAAATACATAGCTTTACTTTTGAACTGGTATTTCTCGCTCGATTTCCTAACGCGGACTCCGTTCAGGCTTCTTAATTAGAAACCTCCGTCCTTCTTACATAGCCATATACAATGTTAGAAAACTTTTTGGTTCCATATTAAGAACTCTCACCATGTGTTTGCTGTCAAAAATCAAGTCATAAATCCTTAATAGGAATGGTGTGTTACACCTCACGTCATGAACTTAAATCTTGGATCGAGAACTATGTGAGAAAGGGAAACGATCTACGTACAGTTTACGTACTCATATAAGGATTCTTGTCTACCCAAGTTCTTTTAACCCTCTCAAAAAATATTTACAAGAACATTTTAGAAAATTCAAATTTAGGTTCAAACATTTTAACATGACACAACTTTATTTATGAAACCCTTTCATAAAATCATTTTACCTTATTATTTGCATAATACTCTCCCATATCCTAAGAGTATGTAAAAAATATCATATTTTTAATTCTATTCAACTCATTCTATTCAGATGTAGACCGCCAAATAACTTTAGGTTCTAAATCTGAGTTGGCCAATAAAACTTCTTTACTCATTCGGTCTGGTAAGTAGCTGATGTAGGATCTAGTTTAACCCTAGAGGGGGGGTGAATAGGGTTATAGCAAATTTTCTCGAATTAAACACAGAAATAAACTGCAGAAATAAATATGCTGAAAAGTAAATCACACACAAAATTTACCCAGCTTCGGCAACCCCTGCCTACTGCTGCATTCCCATATTTCTATTAGAATTAAACAGTATCCCGCTTACAAACACTCTACTAGACTCGCAAACCTTTGCTCCCGCTCACAAACACTCTACTAGACTCGCACACCCTGCTCCGCCTATAGAGTTTCGCTTACTCGCAAATTCTGCTCCCGCCTATAGAGTTTTGCAAACTCGCACACCCTGCTCACTGAACTAATTCTAACTAGACAATCTGACACTACCTACAACCTAGGTGGTGATTTACAAGGATTTTATTTGAAAAATAAAAACAACAATTAATTAACAAACACTTAAACCCTAACTAAAATAAACTAAAGCCTTTATAATTAAACTACGCCGGCCCTCTTCTCTTTTCTTTAACCCGTTCCTTTTTGGCTTGTAAAATGGTGGCCGATCCTCTTTCTTCAGAAATTAGGGCTTCTGCTCTTTTGCTCCTTGCTTTCAAAAATTAGGGTTGTGAAATAGGCAGCCGATAGTTGCTCGATCGTATGACTGATTTTGGCTCCTCTCTATGTCGATCGATTATTTTTCTGAGTTGCTCACTGCTGCTTGATCGAGTCGTTTGCGATTTCGGTATGTAATTTATCCTTTTGCTTTACTGGGTTGATACTTGAACTCGATGCTCTTCTCTATGCCGATGATGACAATTGGTGTTTGGTGCTTATATGAATTCGAATCACTTGTTTTCGTTCGTATCAATTTGATACTTTCCCAATTTGTTCTTTCCTGATATATTTACTACTTGATGCTCACGGCATTAACTTGAGAACGTTCGATTTTCTCTTGCTTGTTACGGCAGAAACTTTCCCTTTTATTTGTTTTGACTTTTTCAAAGATACGAATTTGATACACTGTCATGAATTCGAATTGGACTTGGAATTACTATTTGATTTTCTGTCCCTCTTTTCTGGTTGGTTTAACAAGAACTTCACTGTGAACTTTGGCTCTGTTGTAACTTCGTTTATCTTGTATCATTACATCCATTCTGTACTTACTCGGTTTCAAGCATTGTCTTCATCGTATTCAGATGTTGTCCATTTGTTCACTGTTTGCATCACTTCAGTGCTTCATTACTTCATGTGCTTATTTGTATGTTGTAAATGCTGCATTCATGTCTCAGTGCTTTGATGCATTTGCATGTATTTTGTTCATTGTTTCATTTGAAATTCTAGTGGTTGATCATCTTGCTGTTCACGCCCATTATATCTTTACTGCCATATTTTGCTTCACTGTTGCATTCATTGTCATTCATTGGTGTCTTGTATCAATGCTCGACCATGTTGCATATTGGACATCGATTCATTTCCACTTGATTCTTAATTTGGTTGTAGCATTCCTATGATGTTTGTCACTGTTGTAATGTATACTTGGGCTTTGAAAATTTTCAACCTGATGCATCTGGACTTGAGCATACTTGATGCAATTGTTGTCTGGTCATTGTTTTGCATCTGTATCACTTAGGTACATATGTTTTCATTGTGCATTGACTTGAGCTTTTGGCTTCGCTTCTTTATGGTCTGATCATTTGTATACACTCATGTGTGTTTATTTGAGTTGTCTGCACTTAGACTTGAGCTTTCATTGTCATGTTGCATTGACCCGAATCAATCCATATTATTGCTTTGATATTGCAGTTTGGTCTTGACGCAGTTGCTCTTTGTTGCACTGCATAATGGTCTTCATTGTTAACTACTGCTTCATTCTTCATTTCACTGTAACAGATGCTACACTTGTTTATGTATTCGACATTGTTTGCTTTGACACAAATGCTTTGACATATTTCCATGCTATTCACTGTTGCATTTTGCATTTGGTCTGCACTTTCACTGTTCTCGAGTTGCACACTTTGATTTACTTGAACCTTTGGTCGGTCACTGTTGCATTACTGTATCTTGTGGCAGTTGCTATGCCTTTGTGCATACTGTACTACTCTGGTCTTGCATAGTTCCATGTTGCTGTTGGTATGACTTGAACTTTCATTGTTGAGTTTGTTCATTGTGTTGGTTACTGATGCATACATGAGCTGTGTAAATTTGCCTGAGTTTGTTGATATTGTTTATGTCTGCATCGACTTGTTTTGACATGTGAACTGCCGTGTTTTATATGAGTAGCAGAACTTCTTGTCTTGTGCATGTTTCATTAAGCTTGACTGTGTTTTTGATTGGCCTGCATACATGATTGTTACAGTCCATTTTGCTGTTGGTCTTCGTTGCATTCATGTCATGTTGCCTTGTGTTGAATCCAGTTTCAAAACTCGGGTTTGACCTTGTGCTCGTGTCGTGATTTTGAATATATTGCATGTGAGTTGAACCCGGATTTTCATTTGGGTTTGACCTGTGATCACCTGTCCCTGTAGCAATATCAAGTGTATATCGATGTGCATGTCCTTGTGGCATGTACAGTGATACACTGTGCATGTCACATTGTTCGTGTATAATGAATTCAAGTGTGAATGATGACGAACAACCCAAATAACTGAGGCAAATCATATTTTCAAAAATCATATTTCATTTTATATTGCAAAAACATTTCTTTTTCAATTTTACTGCGTTAGTGAATATTTTTGCAGATTGCTCAGATGCTGGATTCAAACTGGAATGCAGTTGAAGACAAAATACGAGTGTGAGTGATATGTAGTGAGGTTATTAATGTAAATTGAATTGTGATGTAATCAAAAATGTATATGTATAGTGAGAGCTTGAATTTGTACTATTCAAGATTGTAATAAATATTTGTTTGAATAAAATTTCTGTTTGAATTCAAATTCTGTGTAATTTATTTTATTCAATAAATATTTATTTAATCTATGAAAAAATAGAATAGTACATTACCAAATACATTTAAATGAATGTATATATGTTTATTATCATCAAACAAAAATTCTATACTCGCATATTCCACAGCTGAGAATGACTAGAATGATGGTATCCAAACTCCATCCAAGAGTCTACTTTTCTTTAAACACCTTTAAGGTAAAAATGTTTATTAGCCGGCCCAATAACAACAAATGTTTTTTCACATCCTAGATGTTTAAAATCAGAAGATGTCATTTAATAAGACAGTTTACTAGACCTCCCTACTAAATTTTGCCCAAGTAAAAACTTCATTTATTAACCCACTCGTTAATCAAAATACCTTATTATTTTGAAAACTTAGGAGCCAAATACCCGGGTTTATTTAAGAATTTTTTGAAATGATACTTTATTTGTAACCCATATAAAATATACATAAAGCTCGAGTAACTCAAACAAGATATTAAGGAACTGGGTATTACCAAATAGTATCATATATCCATTTACCAAGAAGGGTAATACTCAAGAGAAGTGTTTACCATCCGAACACATCTCATGTCCATTTCTAATCACTTTCGAATCATTCAAACTGGTTAATTATAAGATACCTTTTCTTTTCAAATCTCCTTTTGAAATAATACTATATATGTTTCCAACTAAATAATTTTCAACAAAATATTTATCATCCACTTTGGATTCGAACTCGTTTCTAGTGTATAATGATAAAGAGGATAATTTACTAAGTGCATTATCATATTCGCCTAAGCAAACATCCGACTGCCACTTAAAAGCTTATTCAGATCATCACAAAATAGATTGAGACTCATTCCTTGAATTGTCCAAAGAAAAATCTCATTCTCAAATTCCCTTTCAAAATGTTTGCACTTTAAAATATTTTCTAGTAATACTATTATTATCTTTTCTCCAAAAACATTTGAAATCCTTTTCAAAGACACTGAGATCTTAAATTCTCCAAAACTCCTTTAAATTAAACATATTTTATAACTCTGATTTATAAACCAATTCTTTATAAAAACATATGAAATATTTCTTTTTAATAAACACCTTATGTTAAAATTCAATTTTAACCCAACATATTATCGAACGCCTTATGGTCAAACTGTGAAACTTAATTCATAGGGTGTTCATTTCAATGTTTCCCAAAATTTCTACCTACCCAACCCATGTTTTAAAAGTAAGATTATAGATAAATCTACAAACCGTAGCAAATGCTCAAGACTGGGTGAGCATGATAAACAAACCCTATATGATAATAATTAAATACTATCTACTCCTAACAACAAACACATCAAAATAAACTATATTGATTTTGAAAACTATTCCTTTATATGTAAAATATATTCCTAGGTAAAATTATTTCATTTACCACTTTTAAAACAATATTGTATCGGTTGGTCTTGTTCAAGTATTTTGGAATCCCTATCGACACTGTGGCATCTCATGCCTTGACCAGAACCCAAAATTCAAACATAATACATAATATAAAACATTTTTATACACTAATAAATACACACTCTATATAAACACTTAAACTCATTCTAGGATATTACTAATCCCATCTCTAATTAGTTACTCATTCTAGGATATCACTAATCCCATCTCTAATTAGTTACTCATTCTAGGGCATTACTTACCCTATCTATAATGAGTTTACCCCACCAAGGCCAAGGTGTTCGCTCAACCTAAGCTCTAATACTAATTGTAACGTTATAACTATCTTATACCTAAAGACAACACTTAATACATCCTTGGCATTTGTGTCCCGATCATTTAAGTAACCAAAAAATAGGTCATTTGGGATAAAAAAGAAAAAGACAGAACATAATCTCACATCATGACGAGAAATGTATGATATACACAGGATCTTTACAAAAAGAAATTAAATTTATTATGCACAACATCGGAGTACACTAACCTATTATCAGCGTGGACAGTTATAACTGCCCATTCTTACAAATACTAACAAATAAAACAACATATGCAGTGGAAATAAGGAACATCCAGCTCGTCTCTTGAAATTCCAAGGCATCGAAACTAGTTCTTGAAACATGCTTGATTCAACCTGAGAATTATTAGAAAATAACACCGGGATCAGTCTAGTGAACTAGCGTGAGAATCAAACCTCAAATGAATTTTAATGTTATAAAAAAACTTTTCAAAATAAAGGTATCTCGTAAGACCACAACGTATATAAATAAGGATGGGTATTTTCTTTACGATAACCAAAACATTTCATAGTAAGTCTTCTGATATTATCAAAGTGTCTAGGGTTTAAAATAAATATCGAATATAGCCGAAATTGCTAAATTAATTGTATTTCTACATAATAAGTATAGAACTAAGTCCACACGATGCATATAATAATTACTTTTAAATATAGATGGTCTTGAAAACATCTAAGCATAAACAAGTTAAAAAGTAAGCGAAATAATATTAATTTTAAATACTTATAATATGTTTTGAAAGTTTTATTTCGAAAAGAGTTTGCTTTCATGAACTGCACCCATAGCTGATCGCTATATGATGCTTAATTTCTAGAATTTATTTTATACCCAAATAGCTTTCAAAATTCTATCTTTTATATTTTAATTTACTTTTTTTTTAAACTTTGAATAAAGTTTCTGAAAACCAAAAAAAGTGAAGTTAAAAATCTTTATTTACTTTTCATAGAAAACACCTAACCGTAAACAAGTTTTTAAAAAGAAAGGGATTTCAATGCCTCAACATAACTATAAGCTTAAATGCTAACTTTTCTTTAGCATATACATCACATACATAACCATAACATAAACCTACAATATTGCATATATGTTTACAAACACACACACACACACACACACACACACACACACACACACACATATATATATGTCATAACATCGTAACATAGGCAAAGATCTTAACTTGCAACCTAACTTGACTTTTAACTTCACTTTTTCAAGTCTGAAATCAACATGTCAAACAAGCAAGCATATGTACACATATGAATCGATATTGATTTCACCAAACCATGTACCATATTTAGCAATCAAGACACATAATAATTAAAGCTAAAACTTTTAGATAAAAAGTTAGGTTTGCTTACCAAAAAGCTATGCAACCAAACCAAACTCCTTTTAACTCAAAATAGGACCTAGATCCTTATTTTTAACTTAAGAAAATGAAGTTTTTAAGGCCTTAAGGCCAAGGTGGGTTCGGTGTAGATGGGAGGGGGGAGGGGTTTATCCATGGTTGTTTTAAGAGTGGTGTGGCTTTGTTTTAGTAGTAGGAAGGAGTAAAAAAGGAAAGAAGGTGTTTAAGCAATGTCTTTAAGAGTTTTAAAAGCGAAAACAAGATTTTAAAGCATTAGAATTCTTTTGGAAGCCATGGAAGTTCTTAAGGAAGAAGATAGAGTTTATAAAAATGGAAATGGGAATGATAAAAATGAAAAGGAATTATGGGAACTGTTTTTATACCACCTGGAATAACCAAGTTACTAAAATGCCCTAAAATACATGCCCGTCACTACATGCTTGCCATCTCATCCTCCTTGTCCCCCTCTCCTCCTTAATGCTCACGTGAGCATGTCCTCCCTCATGAAGACCCAACACACATTTATCACTAATTGTACGTATGTTTCCTAATGCATCTTTTCACTTAAAACACCTTTTTAAGATTTATTTTTTATTTTTCATAAAGTGTAAAATCACTTTTATACATGCTCAATTGTGTATAAATATGTTATATTATATATATAATCCTACTTATTTATAAATGAATGTGTATATTTATATTAAAGTGCTCACAACATTTCTGACAACTTTTAGTCGATGAAAAGTCAAAAATTCAGAAAATAAATTCTGGTCACATTTTCGATTTTTCTTCGAACCAAATATTTTTATAAACTACTTTTGAAAACTATTTCACTATCACTACTTATTATTTAAAAGCGTTTATTTTAATTATAAAATCTTTTATTTAAATATTTAAAATTAATTAAATATTCACAAATCAAAGCGGTGTAATTCTGGGTCATTACATTATATATGGCTTTATAGCTTAAGGTTTTGAGGTGCGATGACCTCTAAATGATTTTGAAGTTCAACAATGTTGTCTTAAAAGCATATATATCTTGGCATAATAATTTGGATAAAGTAATGGTCTATAGTTTCCTTGTTTTTGAGTATGATTTCAAGGGTTAAATCAATTATAAAGATTTATGCTTTCAAGGAAATAAAAAGGGTAATTAGCCCTGGATTTTACTAGAGAGACTATTACCTTATCACCTTTAGATTATTTATGATAGGATAAATTGACTCAAGGATAGAGAATAGGAAACTGGATAATGGATCTAGCATAGGGTAGCGCCTTATACTTCAACTGTTAGCCCCTATTTGATATTAATCCACAATTCCAGTACTTAGGGCTTTCTTAATAGTAAAACTAAAAGTAGGTTATGCACTGAAAAGAATCTATAACTTAGATTGGTTATTGGTTAGCCTGCAAAACCATAAGGTTTATTGTGAGCCTAGCAAAACTATGAGATTGGCAGACAGTCGGGTTGAGACTAAAATGATTATGTTCGGACGGACAGTCCAGTTTCTTTCTAGCGGAGAGTTAGAAAACTTTGGTATATCTGATAGGCTCATCGTATATTTTGTAGTAACCTCGAGAAAACTATGAAGTAGAGACAGATAGTCAGTTAATTGAGACAGATTAGTCAGGATTACCTACATATCAGGCATGCATTTAATCATTTTGTGTTTATGTAATCACTATGATTGCAGGATCATGATTGTGATAGGCATATTATTAGAAGATACTAGTGAGGGGAAACCAGTTTTGCTCAGCAACATGGTCTCACTAGTTATCTATTATCGAGATAGACATTATTATTCAGACCGGACCTTTTGACTGACCCGAAGTTTTTGTTTTTTCACTTTAACTCTCGGGTGCTCATTTGAGTAGATCGACAGTAAGGTTTTCAGGTTTTAGATTTGATGAATAAAGCTTCCGAAGACGTTAAGAGGCAGGCTAACTATATAGGAGTTTATTTATATCTGCTGCATTATTATTTTGTTTGAATGTATGCAGTGGTAGAAGTTGTATATGTCAAGTAGTAAACTTTGATCGATCAAGATGGCATCTTTTATATGTCGCTCTTGGCGTATTTTTCAACCATTATATTTTAACTAAACTTGGGCAACGTTTTGGGATCATGTAATGAATATGGAAGTTAATTAATGAAATCTGTGTTTGAAAAAAATTCATATTCCTGTGCTTCTGATATTAATATACTATTAACTAATTTCATTTTGTCACTGGAGAATAATACTATCGATGACTACAACATCATTAGAGCTCATTTTCGATGCTTAGAATGAAGGATGTTACATCATTACACCTTTACAGCTGTCTTCCGCCAGCTCATGCAGCCATATCAATAGACATGCCTCTTTCCACCTGTTTTACAGCATAATCTCGGTAATTCATCATCTATCTCAGTTACTATATATACCACAAGCATTGCCACTTAAGTTCTAGGTAATATATACAATTCAAAGTTCTTCACACAACAAGTCCTGAAGATTAGTTAACTTACTATTCTTAAGTGCTTCATTTTTCTTATTATTCTTTTGCAATTCCCTATAATTATAAGAGAGAAATATTGTAAGGGATTCATAGTGAACATAGGCAATCTTGTCGAACCACTCTATATTTGGTGTCATTTACTTTAATTACTTACATTCGCCCTCATTTTTTGTTTTCAATCCTAGTGTTAGTAAGTAACTTTTACGCATCAGTCTAATTACTAAGTTGGCTAAAAATCAAGCAAATAACTACGATGACGTATGTGTTCATAAGTATGAGTACTGAATCAATATATATATATATATATATATATATATATATATATATAAGTGAATATTTATTCTTAAATGCTCCTTGTCGATATGTTCGAGAATGGGATACTAAACCAAGCATGGAACTAATGTACCTAATACCCTTTATATAACGGGCGATGATTTTCTTATAACTATTGAAGATACCAAAAGGGTATGTACTTATAGTTATTATGGGTCAACTATAAAATGACTCACCGAGAGTCCTCTATATGTTAATTATATCTATCCCAAAACAGAGGATCTCCCATGACAATTTATAGTAGTCTTTTGATTGAAAATATTGTGGGTCTTGTTTATCGATACCCTATTATGGTTAATCATATGATATGAGTTCTATTAGTCCAAAAATCATGCCTAACTTATATTCAATTCTTATATGGGATAGAAAGTTAATGAGTGCTTAGACGAGGGAGCAAGTCCTTCGGCAAGAATGTCCATAGTTTAATGGTTAAGTAAGTAAATGTGCAAATAGTCAAATGTCCAAGTCCTCAATTTCAAAGTCTTAATCACACTTAGACTTAGGAGGTCGTTGGTGTAACAACCCCGCTTTCTACACTATAAAATAAATAAATTAAATTAAAAAATTAAATCACATGAGGCGCTTAGGCTCGGTGGTGATCGACGAAGTAAAGGAGAGAGGAGCAACTATGGTCATGCGGCATTGTAACACCCCGCATTTTTAGATAATTAAATAACCAAAATAATTACAAATAGTGAAAATAAGCGTTTTTGAAACTGTCAGAATATAGCCTCAAAACTTATACTATGGCGTTCATAGTGATTTTATGATTAATTTACATACATAATATGTCTCAAAACGGACTTCATATGAAGCCATTAACGTTTGAAGTTCCGTATCGAAAGATAGTTAGTAAATGTGCATGAATATATTTGTTTATAAATATATACGCATATAAATTCCAAAAATAACGCGCCTTTGAATTTCAAAATAGACGCGCGTCATAAAGGAAATTAATTGACATCAACAATTAGAGGTAATTAATTAACATTAGTAAGCAATGTTCATCAAATCGGCAATTAAAGGAAATTAATTTACATTAATTAACAACATTTGAATTTCAAAATAAACATGTGATATAAAGAGAATTAAATTTGAAATTGATGGAAATTAATTAGAATGAATAGGCAACGGTTGAAATTTAACGTTTAATAATTTATAACGTGTAAAAATGGAGGAAATAAATTAATACGTATAAAAATAGGCCAAACAAGTCAAAACTGACACATTTTGCTTGTTTTTAACGGCTAAATTTCAATCACTTTAAACAAATGGACGATGTTGTTTTGGCTTCCTATAAATAAACATGCAGGACTAGCCTTCAAACCGATATTTTTCTAAATGGACATAGAAGCCCTATCACTTTTCTTTCTCCTCTAATTCTTCAGAATTCAAATATATTAGATTTAGGTTTTCTGATTTGCAATTTGGAGGTAGAAACTATAGATCAAGAGAAGAGATGTCCAAATTAAGCCGTCAATATGAGGTGAGTTTTCAGATCTGGTTTTCTAATTTATCTGTTTATTTTTCTTCAATTACATCCAGATTTATAAATCCATACAAATTCCGGTTTGTGGATCTAAATAGGGTTGCAAAAGGGAATGCCATGGATAATAGAACTGGACTAAGAATCATATCCAGAATTTGGAGCGTTTTCTTTCCAGGTGAGTGGATTTAAATTATATATCTTTTATGTTTATGATATATAATATCGTTAAGTTACCAATAAATATTAAATTCAGCATTTGGGCTAATTTCAGTAATTGGTTCTACTAGCTTGTTATGTTAAAACTATAAATTTTGTAAGATATGTATACTGATATTTAAATGTTATTTATATGAAGAAGAAAAAAGAAACCCAATTAAATATAAGTAATATTAGGCTTAAAAGTTGTAGAGAAAGGCATAAACCTAAAGTGAGAAATTTACAGTAAATTATGTTTAAAACGAAAGAAATGAATTAAAAAGGGGAAAATCTAATAACTTGGTTTGGAAGTTGCTGATAGATTAGTTAGTTGGTTTAGAAAAGAGAATACATTTCCATAGTTTAATACTGTAAGATAAACGTAATTGCAAGAATAAAAGCACAAAAAATGGAATTAGTGCAAAATAGAGACATTATTGTATTTTGCATTACCCAACCATTAAAGAAACAATAAAAGAAATATCTTGAAGTTATCAAGTAATTGTTTATAACATTATATAGTATTAAAATATGGAAATGGATTTTTAGCATAGTTTTTGTAACTAACTAAATAGAATAGAACTACTTCCCAGAATAACAAAGAATAAAAGAGCGTTAAAGAAATTAAAGAAGAAGAAATAATTAAGTTAATTATCTTACAAGACTAGAAACAATAAACAGAAAATGTGACTAGATCTGTATTTATTGCGTAGATAGTAGAGTAAAAAGTAAAGCGGTTATTATGATAAGTAATTTATGACAGTTGGACGTAGTCCCAAGTTAAGACTGTTATATAATATAAGATAGCTAAAGAAAATTTAGTATCATAATAAAAGAAGGCAGATTAGAATAGAAAAGAGACATTTGCAATTACATTTATAACATGTAAGTTATAAAAGAAAGAAAAGAATATAAAAGTGACAATTGCACGTATAATTGTAAAACGTAGGTTATAAATAAAAAAGAAAGAAAAAGAAGAGGCTTATTTTACCAAACTTAGATCTTGAATTAAGTTAATAAGCAAAAATAATTACATTGGCCCATACCGACAGCATTCTCTTTCATGTCTAGGATTGATGGCCTCATAGGGCTGGGCATGCTGATTAGAGTAAATAAATAGCCAACAAAATAGGAAAAGTAAACTAAACGCATAATAAAATATTAGACGCAGCGTCTAATAAAATGGTAAGGTGCGTTTGGAGTAGCCTGAAGAGAATCTAGATAAAGAGCCTACCGAAGCAGTTCATCGCAGATTTTTAGTATAGAAAGAGCACATACAACTTAGTTATTTTGGGATAGAAGGAAGTACGCGACTTCAACGGGACGTGAAGATACTCTAGGATGGCCCTCTGGGGTAGGCTTAACGAACCTGCACCCTCGGAGGCAGGTATGTAGGTGTTCCATCAAAAGAGTATGCCTTGACTGCTTTTGCATTGCAGGCCTAACAAAGCGGACCTTTGTAGGCGGTCAAAAGGTTAATGACGGAGTAGGATATTCATATAACACCGTACTCTGGTTTGCGAGTAGGTTATAATGGCAGGACCCATAAGGATAGCCGCACGTGGATACTAGCCATCATCAGTCAGTGCGAGTTCGGGAAAGACAAGAGTTAAACCAGTATGCCAATGATTATTTCACTATCTAGACATTGGATGATGGGCACAGCCAAATGGATGTTTAGATTGTTTGCAGTAGGGCACAACCACTTAGCGCTTTAAAGATCAATCTATTAGTTGGGAGGGCTGCATAGGGCCATAGCCACGATGAGAAAAAGAGACAGACCAAGTAAAATATCTGTATTGTAGGCCTAACGAAGCGGACCTTTACAATATAGAAAATCCCCGATCGAGTTCCGTACAAGGTAGACCTTGTTGGCGGAGCTCAGGGAGTAGGCTGAACGATTACATATAGTCCTCAATGTTCGCACTAGGTGGTCCATTGTGGATGTCCTACCACTAGTATATGCTAGTGCGGATGCAGTTTCACATTTTCATAGTAGACGACGAAACATATGTATTGTAGGCCTCACGAAGCTGTCCTTTACAGACATAGTTATAGTACACTCTAGAAGCGATGGAGTCCTTTCGAGAAGGATACGGAAGGTACTATGGGTAGTACCTAAGACCGATGCGGTCTTTGGGCATGTAACTATATATATATATATATATATATAGGTTATTAGATCTTAATCTAATAGGGAGTAGATAGGTATGATTCACGCATGGAGGCGAGAGTATTATAAACCCAATAAACCCAATAAACCTAATATAATAGAAAATGAAAATAGAACGGTATATGTAGAATTATGCTTAGAAGCGTATAATCTGTCCATTCACCAGTACTTTAGTTCTGGCCCCCTCCTCATATCATCCCACAGGTTAGATAGATGATAAAGATTTTCTAGCTTTCAAACACTTGTTTAGAAAGTGTTATTACCATGGTGAGTATTTATTTATTACTATAATTTACTCAGTTCCGCTGTGAGATATTTATTTGAGCTTTGATATATTTATCTTTGTCTATTTGCAGGATACCAGATACCCAACTCGGGCTTTAATGGATTTGGTTTTTAGTACTTTTGCGAAAAATCCAGACCCACTGGAACTTGGGTTGTTACAGGCCTGGTGGCGTCGTGATGAAGGAGGGGTGGGTCATGATTTGGGAGGAGAACGTATGAACCTGGAGGTGCGTGTAGTGGTGGCTGATGGGTAATGTTTGTGCCGTCTTAGGCTTATAGTTGTTAGCAACTCGGGAGCAGCGAGGGGATGATTGTTGTCGGTAAGTGCTGGCGATGGGATAGAGGTTACTAGCAACAAAGAAAGCATGACAGTTGATGTTGAAGGTGATGCAGTTGTTGGCACAGTAAGTTTTGGGCGGAGCAAATTTATAGAGCTTAGTACGATTCTTGCATTCTTCATTGTGGTAAATTTCTAAACTCACAACTATGTTTATTTCCCATTGCTTAATAAATAATATCTCGTATATTGGTTGGATTGCTTGGTTGAAATATTTATTTTTGATATAGGATTGATTGTTGTGATATTGGGTATGAATTTGGATTTGATATTGATATCTTATGTACAAAGGAGATGCTATCCAATTGCATTTTGATTTGTGTAGTTTATTTATATGTTGTGTGCATAGTATAGATGGCCGAAATTCCATGGATACGACTCGACCACGTGATAAAACTATATAGATGATTGGTTGATGATTTTAGAGAGAATTTTTCTCCATGATTTTTGTTAAAGATATTCGATTGATTTATTGGTTTTAAAAGATATTTGTAAGCTTTAGAAAATTCGATGGAGAGAATCAAAATTATCTTCATTTACAGATTTGACCGAATCTCTAGAAAGGATTTATTTGAATACTCGAGGACGTTTTCAGTATCGAAGGCCAACAAGGATGAACCCTCCAAATATGAGAGCAGTGCATATTCCATAAGCTGGATGGGCACAATACAAATGACTGCAGACATCTAAAGGATATCATCGAGGAACGCGTGAGGAAGGCCAGTTACAATAATACATAAGGACTCGGCTACGGCGGTGGAACGAAGCTGCAACCGTCCACCTAAAAAAATTGCACTAGATCAAGGCATCATCATTAACTTGTCATCAATTGATCGAGGTGACATGGAATAAGTAATAAACTCTGCAGTAATATGGTTAAGTCACTTACACATGTACGAGATCGAGGACGGTCTCTACGCATGCTCTGATATGACGATAAACCGTTATGCTCGGGTTTGTGAAATTCATTTTCTTTCTTCCTATTTGCTTCGAACTTTGGTTTATTGGTTGTACGGAATCTTATTTTATGAACTTAGGGATGCTCAAGTCTGGATTAATGTAATAAATAACATAGGTCACGCTTATGGTCCCGGCCAGAGAGACGGGACAATAACCACGAGTCACGAGTCTCTTCACCGGAGAGCGACATGATGGATTCGTACATAGATTAAGTCCTCGACCGGGGATCGAGCTAGAGAAGGATACCTCATGGATTAATTCCTCGACTGGGGATCTAGTCCGGAGAAGGATACCCCACAGATTAAGTACTCGATTGGGAATCGAGGCTGGAGAAGGATACCGCATGGATTAAACCCTCGACCGAAGAGAAAAGGCCAGAGAATAAAACCCAATAGGTCGTCGAGTATGGATTGTGCTCAGCAAGGATCCGGAGAGATCAAACTCGTTAGGAATTGACTATGCATGACAAGGGGTAGGCTGCTTCGACGAAGAGCGAAAGGATTGGCTAACTCAGGTCATGGAGTATGGATTGTACTCGGTAAAGATTCAGCGAGATCAAGGATTTGGATTAGGCTGACGACCCAGAGAGGTATATGGATTTGGATATGGACCCGCAGTGGTCCCGAATTTGGATAAAACGATCTGGAGAGATCGTGGATTTGGTTAATGAATTTGGAATGGATTCGGAATTGGATATCGACTCAGAACAGTCGTGGATTTCACTAACGATCCGGAAAGATCAAGGAATTGGATTGGCAATGGATTGGAATCTGGATTGGATAATATGGCAATCAATAGATTATGGACTTTGGATTTCGGATTTATGGCAATTTAAAACACGCCTTCCTATTGCAAGGCATGTTTTAGGAAGCAAAGTGTTAACCCGCCTTTTGGCAAGGCAGTACATTGACGAATTTAACCCCACAAACTTCATAATTATCACGGCCGATGAGTGCAGAGGGACGGTTATAGGATCCGAAGGTAAAGTACAAATGGTTATATGAAGTTAGAGTTGGATAGAGTTAGTAGGAAAATGATGCAGGATGCTTGAAATATAAATATTTACTTAGACAAGCATGTTATCGACATGCTCAATCTAGAGGGGTTGGTATACTTCAATAGCCTAGCAAATGGAAGGAATCGGCATGCTCAATCTAGAGGGATCGGTATACTTCAATAGCTTAGCAAATAGAAGGGATCGACATGCTCAATCTGAAGGGGTCAGTATACTTTAATGGCTCAGCAACTTGGAAGGGATTGGCATGGGTTGGGTGCTATAGAGGGTTTGGTCTACTTTATTGGAAAAAGGAGGGATTGTGTGCTTCATGGAGGAGGTATTGGCATACTCCATAAAGGAGAGATCGACATGTTCAATATAGAGGGATCGACATATTTCAGCTAATAAAGGAGGGGTCGGCATGTTTTGTTGGTAGTTATGGATCGACATACTTCATTGAATATGGTTCGGCATGCATCAAAGTCTAAGGGTATTCTTGCATTCAACATTCAATAACTTGAGCTCCTTTGGTCCAAATGGTATGAGAATTGAAGGGCTAACATATTTAAGCATGCAGAAGCCACCATAGGGATCGCTGGGCAAAAATCAACCAAAGAAGCGATCGATACCAATCCCTCTTCATTAAGGTTTGGGCCTAGCAACCTCTTGGGGGTCCTATGTGGATTAGAAGGTCCATTAGCCGAAGTTTCAGAGAGACTGGTGGTCGTCTTGCCCTATAAATATAGCAGGCATGGCATTGAAAGGAAATCTTCTTTCTGCTTCTCTTTATCTTCAACCTAGGCTACATTCTGTTAATTTTATTTCTGGAATTCAGATTGTAACTGTACACAAACTTCAGTATAACAAAAAGGATTATTCTAAAGTGGACATAGTCCGGAGTTGGCCAAACCAGTATAAATCTACGTCTCTATTTACTTACTTTTTGATTGTTTTAATTTTGTTCTTCATTTATTTCTCTTCATATTTAGTGATTGGATTGGATATAGGTGCTTTCTTACAACTGGGTATTGCTGGTCAATTTTGGCGCTAACATATGTATTCTATGGCGATATTTGAGATGTGTGGCATGGTATAATATGATGATGTTATGATGGATGTTACGTTGTGTTGTATTCGTACCTTGCCTTTTATTACCATGCTTACTATAATGTACTCATATTGGATTTAGATATAGTCTAACCCATTTATTATTTATATAATATTCGGGTCAGTCCAAGACTTTTTAGGTATAGGAACATCAGCCATTTTGGATGATTAGGCTTTAGAGGAAATGGTATACATGTTGAGAAGTTGACTACATATATTTTTCTTTCACGTCTCCTTGTATTTGTTTGTGATGAGATTGCTATGAATTGTGTATTATGAACTTGGCTTAGAATATATTATCGTAGTAAGACACTATTACAGTTGGTATAAGTTTGTTATTTATTATATTTTTCTACTGCAACATGTGACTTTGTGTTCATTTTTATGCGTTCTATATTGTCTATCCAGGTAAGTCCACGTATTTATTGCTTTATGCTGATATTGGATATGTATGGATGTGTTATATAAGATTTTAAATACATATCGGTGTTAGTCCAATAGAATAACCATGTGTGCTCACTCCTAACAAGCTTCATTCTACGTATTACTAGACAGGATTACCTAGTAATTCTCTTTGATGGTATGGATACAGAGGTAAGGAATTACAATTGATGTCCCAAAATCAAGTTCTTTTAATTTGGAGGTTACAAAATGAAAACGAGGAAGAATACTAGTTCGTCAGGGATTCTCCTTCTGGGGAAATGTTATATGCCTATTTATAGAGAAATTGCACCTTTAGATCTTTGACATGTTGCATTCATGGAAGAGGAATGGTTAAGATTTTGCAGACTTGGCACATTATTGATTCGACATGTGGCACAACTTGCTTTTTATCTCTTCATGATGGCATGGCATGGTTGGACCAATCAAGAGTTACCACGTGGCTATAATGAGTGTTTTATGCATTGATTTCTTAGTGTGCGATAGCATTTAACATGTGATAGATCCATTACCTCAACATGCAATAACTTCCTAACCTTAACATGTGATAACCTCACATCTTCATCATACGATAGCTTTATAACTTCGGTGTGCAATAGCTTTAACTTCTTAACTTGTGGTAGTTTTGATATTCTCAACATGTGACGGCTTAATCATCTCAACTTGCGATAGTTTCAACATTCTCAACTTGCAATATCTTTGATGTTCTCTACTTGGGATCACTTTTATATTCACAACTTGCGGTGGCTTAATCATCAGAACTTGAAATAGCTTCATCATCTCAACTTGCGATAGCTTCATCATCTCAACTTACGATAGCTTTAACATTCTTAACTTGCAATATTTTGATCATCTCAACCTGTGATAGCTTCGTCATCTCAACTTGTGATAGCTTTAACATTCTCGATTTGTGATGGCTTGATCATCTCAACTTGCGATAGCTTAATCATTTCAACTTGCAATAGCTTTGTTTCCTCGAATTTGAATAGCTTTGCACCTGTGCATACTTGGAATTTTGGACGTAAAATGTTCATGTTAAGACCATAGTTAGGTACAAGATTAGATACCTAAAGTGAAATTTACTCAAGAGATGATTTTCTCCTTCGATATAGAAGGTTAATTTCTCTATGATTAGTTTTTAACTCGAAGTTAGAAATCTTTATCCAAAATAAATTAGGTTAATCACTAATTGTTATCGATTGAACAATGGAGCTCAACTTTGCAATTAAATAAAGGAATTATTAGGGTTCTGACCTATGACTTAATCCTAAATGTATAAGTGACGTAACTTTGATAAAGAGATAAAATCGCACAAATATCATTGCATAAAGGTGTAGCTTTAAAACAATTATAAAGTAGTACTTCGCCTAGGTGATCGATAAGCATATGACTTCGTGACATTTACCGTTCTTTGACAAAGTCTGCATTGACTTTGATATTTAAACAGTTTAAAAATTAACCGAGGACCAAAGCGATAGGTATGAGCCACTCAACATGAATATTAGTGTTAATGATAAAACCTATAAACAATAACTTATAATTGTTTATAAATTATTGTAGAGATCGTTTATACACATACAAAATTGTTATGTATATATGTGTGAATGAATTAATTTTTCAAATTACTAAAATTAATTAAGTTAAATGTGTGTAACTTTCGTTTATATTTAACCAAATTTAAAAGGGTAATGTAATTAATTAAAAGGAGTAACATAAAATATACAATGTATACATTTTCTGTCATACATGGATCAATTAACATTTTTATTACTTGGTTTAAATATAGCCTCCTCTATAATGGTAAGACGAAAGGTCAAATATGTTCGGTTCAAAGGAAAATTTAATGGAGATATAATATATATGGTATATATCAATAGCCAAACCAAATATAGTAATTTTTGCATTTATCTCGTATATGATGGTTTTCTATACAGGGAGAAGGGAAAGGGACACTATGAGAAATAAATGAGACTTTTTACATACTACAAACATGCCCATAATCTCTTCTTCTCCTAACTGAAATTCATACACTTTCTATCAAGGACCATTAGCTCAAACGGCAAATGGCAAATAACATGACGCTCTAAACTTAGGTTCTACAAGTCACTGGTTCGAAGCTATGAGACACTGAATGAGTGCACTATTTGAATAAAGTACCACTCTTATTCCCAAAAAAACACCATACACACTGATCATAAAAAATATAAAAGCCCACTTCTTCTCCTCTATTAAATATTTCATTCCCATACATCTCCTCCATTAGAGCACTTCAACCTAGGTATTGCAAACCATAGCTAAAACCAAAAAGGAGTTTTTGATGGTCACTCTATAATTTCCAACATTTATGAATTAAGTGCTTTTATCAAGATAATTCCTTAATCATCAATTTAAATATGTCATGCAAACCCTTTAATATATTTTTTATGTTTGGCCACTAAGAAGAGATTTCTATATGCGTGTATGTGTGTATTAGAGTGTTTATTCTATTTATAATCGTTTTCAAAATAAAATATTTATCGATTTTCATTTGAACATTGATTCAACCATTACTTCAAACACTAATTTTTCATATATCTATATATAATTGTTTCTTACATTTATATTTAACATTAAATATTTTATATACTGATGATTTAAATATTGATTTTCATTTAAAAATTAAATTGAAAGTGGTCTTTAAAAATATAATCTAATTTGACCATAGATGCAATTAATTGTTATGGTTCGAAAAATATCTTTAAAGGATACATTTTATAAATTATAATATCTAGATTGATAATGTTCACATGTAGAATACATACACACACATATACACATTATATATGTGTATGTATATGTTGTGCCGTTAAAGCGCTTACGGTTTTATAGAGGTGCAAAAAGTTATAATAGGGTTAAAGTGGGGATATATCAAAAAATAAAAGAGGTGTAAAATCATTATTGGAGATAAAATCAAGTCCGTAAAGTTTATTTATTCTCATTACCATATAATTTATAGAGAAAAAATAAACATTATTTATCTTATATACATAAACCGAATATTATCATGATCCATGCAGTTAAAACTTGATAAATAAAATAGAGTTCTTATTTATGTTAAGTTCTTAGGAATCGAACTTAAACCCATACCCTAATTTTGTTGAATGGTTATTAAAAAAACTAGTCAAATTGACCTTTTTAAACTGAAATTAGTAAGCAAGTGCTAATAACCTTTTATTTAGCAACTCAGTGGAAAATAACATCACTTTAAGAAAATCTACTATTTATTAGGGCTAAGTTCAAAAGCATAGTGATTGAACTGTGCTAAGTTCTTTATTGGGGCATTAGCGGGTAATTAATTGAATGACGTGCATGTATATTATATGTATACATAATATACTCAATGCTTAAATGTGTTTGTTATATCAGTGTATCGAAGGCCTTCAAAAAAATTGTATATGGAATAATTAATTGTCTAAGGGTCATTTGAATTATTTATCAAATGTTTCCTTATAATTTAAATTATATATATATATATATGTATGTATGTATGTATATTATACAAAGTGTGAAATATAAACATATAAACATATATATTAATATCCAGGATTTGAACCAAGCGACATTATGCTGGATCTGGACTAAGAAATGATAAAGTAATGGATCAAAAAGTAGGAAGAGATTAAGACCAAGGAACTCAAGAATTTTGATGAAGAATTGAGCAAGCAGTGTCGACGGGTACCGACCGATATGGGTCAGTACCAAACGATCTTGAGTTGTGATTAGCTCTACTATACTATCGTGTGGGCGTGGTATTCAAAGCCGAAGAAAGGACAAATATAGTGATGTGACATCAATCAGCATCGATCCATCATCTTTGACTATTTTTCCTTGAAGCTAAATGAAAACTTAAGTCATTCAATAGAAGAGAAGAAGAAAAGTCAACATATCAGTTGCTATTGATATATATGGATTAGTATTAAATGATCCAATTTTCGAGATGTTCATGAGTTTAACTTGTTCTTCGTGCTAGAAACTCAGATCTACATGTATGAGTGATTCAACCAAAGATTCATCGATTCTAGTGTGGGGTTTTGTCTTTAAATAAAAAATTTCATGAAAAAGAAAATGACTTTTGGCTCTTTTGCAAGAAAACTTTGGTTAAATTTGAAGCTCATCGATTTATGTCCAAGAATCATTATAATTTTACTATGTAAGAAAAGGAAAATTGAAAATAATACTGGATGGTGGATGTTGGCACTTGATTTGCCCAAACCACTCTAAAAATCTTATCTTTTCTTTTTTGCTTTCAATTTCTTATTTGTTTAATTTTGTTTTTGATCGACTGTGAGTGTTTGCCCTATGCAAACCTTTTTTGTGCTTTCATTAAGAGAGAGAATTCAAGGTCAGATCTAAGTGCTGATGGGATTTGAAGAAACGCTTCACTCAGATTTGAAAGAAAGAATACTAAGAAGACTCCTAGACCTGGAGTATTTGAAGAGCATGATGGTTCAGATCATTAAGTTAATGAAAACGAATCAATAAAATATAGAAGTAACTTCATCTCAATCACAAGAAATTGTTATTAAAGTAGTAGTGGTTGCATGATGGCTGAGATGAATAGAAAGATGTCAATCTTAGAGGAGATAAAGAATTAGTTTACTAAGTTGGTGTAATCCTCTCAACAGAAAGGATCCCATAGGAATTGCAAGGCGAGAAATGATTTTTCTTCTTCCTCTTCTTTGAATTTGGATGAAAGAAGTTCGTTTGATCAGAGTAGTAGAGAAGGGAAGCGAAATATATGAAAGGGGGGCTAGAGCGTTAAAGAAGCAAGATGGAAAAGCTTAAACAACTGTCCCACTCAAACATCGGTCGGTATCGTGCAACCTAGATGGGTTGGTGCCATCGATCTTAGAGGTTGGATTTGAGTGATTCTAAGGAAGAATTGTGATACCTTGTCGCCGAGGGAGGACAAGCTACTGCTGAGGAAGGACAAGCTACTAGTCCTTAGGTCGGTGATGTTGGAAGAAACACCACTGAACCAATAAGAAAAGGACGTAGTCTGCGTCGACATCATCAAATAATTGGGCAAATGGATTCCCCAGTGACATAAGGACCTAGATCTCATTGTGCTAACCATGAACGTTCACCCACTCGAACGCACAATGATACACCCAACGATCGTTGCTCAGGGCAAAGTTTCGGAAATGATGTTTTGTTTGACTAAGATAATAAAGAGGTTGTTACATTAGAACTAGTAATAATAAGATGATGGATTGGGATCCACGATTACTTAGAGCCCATTCACTAATGACATTAGTGACGCTATTTGTTTGGAATTTTTTGTTAAGCCAATAATGCAAAGATATAATGGATTGATTGACCCAATGCAACATTTGATGAAGTACGAATGGCACATGGATAGTGCACATGCTAATAATGTAGTCAAGTGTAGATGTTTTCCCTTCTTTCTAGAGGAACTTGCCACAAAGCAATTCTATCGGCTTAGGCTCGAACCCATGTCATCTTTTGATGAATTAGCAAATAAGTTAATGGAATAGATTTGAGTCCATAATATGTAGTCTAAGGATGGATGTCCTTGGCTATCTACATCAGAGGTCTAGAAAGACTATGAAAAGGTTCAATGTCGCAGTGAATGAGGTTAAGGACCCTAGAGAAGAGATCGTTTCAATGGCTTTGGTAGTAGGAGTCTGTAGCCAGACCGAATTTAAGAAGTGTCTTAAGATGAAAAGGCTAGCTTTATTAAAGTACTTTTATAGAAAAGAAAACCAATTTTTATGCTTGGAAGATGTAAAATTGGAGGAAGGAATAGGCGCTAGTGATTTGGCTGGACCAAGCAATATCGTACAAAGTAAGATGGCTGTCAAGAAGAATGGCGATAGCGTTGGAGACAATGATCCTGGAAATGCTAACAAGCGAAAGAACCCAAAAAACGCTGGTGAAAAAATTCAAGATAACAAGAAGCCTTCTAGGTTCATTCGCGATGGAAATAATACGGAATTGACTAATTCCATTGAGAATATCTAAGTTACTACGTAAGGTAGGGAGACGTGCAAAACCTTACCTCGAGGGAGGCTACTGTAATACATAGGAAATTTTATAAATATTTTAATAAAATATTTATAATATAATAAAGTGAAAATAATTGAAATTAATGAATTAATTAAATGAATTAAAAATAAGGAGGGATAAAATGGTGAGTTTTCAAACATTGGAATTTGACAATAAAACCAGCGACATGGTGACTGACTCATTTTTATGGGTCATGCGGCATTTTTGTTTGCCTCGTTTGGGGTTCATATGAAGGAGTCATGGTTGAAACCATATTGAGTCAAATACGGGACAAATTAGGGTTGGGTTTGAATTTTTAAATAGGCGGACAAACAGTTTTCCCTCCTCCCGTTAAGAAACTAATTCACATACCTATATCTCATTTTAGGAACTAACCGTCCTTCTACCTTTCAAACCACCTAAGATCAAAACCTAGTAACTCTTTCAAAACTCCATAGAATCAAACGTACCTAAAGTGTTGTGAAGCTATCGGATAAGGCTATTGTTATCCATATATTTCCTAACTACTAAATTCGCTAGAAGAAATATCAAGGGAAAATAAAGTGACTATGCCAATGGAAGGGTATAGAAGCATTACAAATGAGAAGATATGTTGAAGATTACATGAAAGAAGAGACATTGAGCAAGAGGATATGTCGAAAATCTAAAGAAGAGGAGATGTTGAGCATCTTGGGGATGTTGAAGTTCTAAAAAGGCGAGGGATATTTAGTCTCTACAATAAGGGATGTTGAGTATCTAAAGTAGGAGGTGGTGTTGAGCTTCTACAAGAAAGAAGAGATGTCAAGCTAGAAGAGACGTCGAGCCTCTACAACACAGTGTGTTGTAGAGCATATAATAATGGAGAGACGCTGCATCACTAGAGGATGTCGACCTATTAAGGAAAGATGGCATGTATCCATGATCTAGGGGATCACATGTATCAAAAATATGAGGGATATCGAATATCTACTATATAAAGGTATCGAGAGTACAATACAAAGATATCAAGAATTTACTATATATGAAGATAGTGGGTATCTTCAATATGAAAGATGCCGAGATTAATAATGCAATGAATGTCGAGTCTACTACAACATGATAACCAACAAATATGCTATGTAACAAGTTCAAGGCTATGCAAAGAAAAGGGATTAAAAATCATCAATACAAGAAGAGCAAAATCAAATGAATCAAGGAGATTAAGGGAATTTCCTTATTTTAGCTTCAAAGGCATTCACATTCCACCATATACTCCTTGTTAAAGCACCATTAAGATGGAATCCGTGTGGAGTGTTCAACCTTAAAGAGATCATGAAAAGTGGTAATGTCAAAGCCGTCCATCATGCCAAGTCATCAATCCATGCCAACTCACATCAACCAATGAAAGCATGCTTCATGCCCTTCCAACCACTATAATTAGGGATGCTTCCCCTCATAGAAAGGGGTCTCTAACTTATTTCCCTCTCTTAGCATAATTCATTTTTTGGAGTAGAAATTTTATAAGCTCTCTCAAGAACTTGAGAGTCATTTTAATGGCAAATGGCCAATGACAAAGAAGATAATGTAGATATATGCATAAAAGGACTTATACAATTAGATTTTTTTTTACATATTTGACTTGTTTTTAACATGCCTAACTATTGAATATGAAACATGACTTGTACACACTGCCTATTGTATACAATAACAATATATCAAGATCTATGGCATCTTTTGACTTGTCTATTTTTCCCTTGAACACATGATTTAAGTTTCGAATGATTTCGTAAAGAATTTAAAACCAGCCAATATTATTGTAATTTTTTCAAATATTCCCCCTTGAATAACATCTTGGGTGTTAACATTGTGGCATTAGAAGGAGGGGCCAAACCTCCAAGTGTTCAAAAATTGATCAAAATGCCCTTGAGTTTAAGAAATTTAGAAAAATTTCAAAAAACGTCAAAAAAAACAGAGGCTATTTTTTTTTATAAAAGTAACGGTCGAAGAATTTTTCAAATTATATTGGTTAAAAAGAAGTTATGATCATTTCAACTCTCGTTTCATTATATATGTCTTATGTTTCTCTAATTCTTTGCCACGATAACTTGTAGTAACTTAAAAAACATTTCATTTCTACGACATTCAACTCGTAGATCACATGACTGCATCTGTTATCTAATGGTCCACATTCCACCAATTCAAATAAAGAAGTAGAGCCATCTTCGAGATATCGAGCTTCTAGTCGCTAGAAATTATCAATATTTTCTATGCTTTTCCAAACCATGTCGTCTATTTGAAACTGGACTACGTAGTAGAACTTCGATTAATCTTATATTTTATCATATTTGGAAACTAGCCTTCATATTGTAAAATGGTTTTGAAAATTTATAAATTTGCTTCAAAATAACTAAGCAAAATAAGTCTTTATAACCTGTTTCTCGATGTGGCTGTGAAAATATTTTATTAACATTGCTAATAGATAGTAAATTCAATAATCCATTTCATTTTAAATCCTTCAACATAATCATATCTACTTGTAGAACTTTATATTTGCTCAAGTTTCGTTCATGCGATTTCTTTCCACATATCAAGCTTCTCCATTGAATTGCGGCAACTCATTCAATAAACACAGTTAGATATAATTATTGATATAGGAAAGAAGGCTATTGAGTTATCAAACATCAACAGTTTATGAACAATAATGGCCTAAGCTGAAGAGCTACTTGAAGCAACGTGGGACATTTTAGTGCACGATAATGCTTGTGCATGTGCCAAATGGATCAAATATATGAATACTTATTTAGATTATAAATCTATTTCTCTCTACGTCACTTTCTTAGAAATTTTTATGAAGACTTGGATATTCAATTTTCTACTACACCTGGCTTTAGAGATTTGGAGGCACGTGATTACATTTAGTGTTTCAAAATATAGTAAGGCAAAATTAAACATTTTCAACTCAACGAAAAATAAATAATTTTATTATCGAATTCATCAAAGGAGTGCACAGTATGATATGGACAGTAATAAACTATAAATAAAGTTTATCGTTAAATTTTAGTGTATATCATAGATTTAATTACAGGTAGGAAGAAAAGTTACGCAGTAGTAAATATGATAAGAAGGAAGTAAAAAAGACAACCAATTGCCCTACCAGTTTAGTTGTTCATAATCAATGCATTTACAAGATAAAACCGGTTTAGTATCTAACTATATATATAGAAATCATTACGGCCTTTTGTATCGAGAGCAAAATTTTCATCCAATATTGATTTAAAAGGAAACATAAGTAAACATTCGGGTTTACAGGAATGATGGTAACAGTCAATGCTTAGTGGATATTAGAAAGTTTGCAAGTGTTATAGCATGCATTTAGCAATGATATTTGTGTCAAATATGGGCCTTATATTTTGTTATGTCCAAGAATATGGACTTTAATAGTCCTCTTATTCTACAATTATTAAGCTATCATATTATAAATTTCCAAATTACTTTTAATTAACACTTGACTTAATTTTTCAATCGTTGATGCATTTAGAAAACCATCTTTAATATGTTAATTATCCAAGGCGATACTTATTTTGTAAGATGACACGAAAGTTCTAGGAGGGAAAATCCGAGAAAAGAAGTAATTTTTATAACTTCAAGTTCTGATTTTGGCCAAACCATGAAATTTTGTGGCGATTACCTACCATGGATCAACTTTACTCATCAAAATTTCTGATCCGATATTTTATACTTGAAATTCACCATGCACTAACACATAATTTAGGTTTCTTATCAGGTTGAAACAAAAACTAATCTACTATGAGAAGACATCTGAGAAACTCTGGATTTTCTTGTCAAAGCATGCCGAGAATCTCCGTTATCATATGGTTGTCTGAATTTCTTATACCAGATGAATTTTTGGTCTTCTTATATGAGATGGATTTCTAGTCTTCTTATATTAGATGAGATTTTGGATTCCTTACATCAGATGGTTTTCTGGTCTTCTTTTATATATCAGATGAATTTTTGGTCTTCATATTACCAGATGGATTTTTGGTGTTCTATATCAGATTGATATCTGCTCTTCTAATTACTAGATGGATTTCCGGTCTTCTATATTAGATGGTTTTCTATCATTTAGGATATGAATTCTATCATAAAAATAGAAGTATATGGTCTTCTCTATCAAGAAGGTATTCAGTCTTCTGTAAATTAGTGAGTTGCAACTACTAAAAAGAATTCTTTAAGAAAAAAGAAAGTGCAAGCAATATATTATTTGGAGTCATGGATCTTGTTATCAAAATGAAAATTTATGATATTCTGACTCTTTCTGTTAACTAAAGACTATCGATAGTTATCGAGATTAAGACTCTCCCCCTTTTCAAAATTATTTATGAGGAAAGGCTGAATGTATATGTAATAATGGATTTTTTTATGGGCTTGTGGTTCATTACCGATCCTCCATTACAAGCCATTTTCTGGAAAAAGGTTAATATTAAAAATTGGGATTCTTAAAGAGAAGCATGTTCTTGTTTATAATGCCTATTATGTCATGAATCATGTCTTTTTAGACTTACAAACAAGGCATTCCTTTTTGTTAAGTAAAACCAGAAGTGGTACATTTATAGACATCATACAAAGGTGAAGTAATATACACCAACATCTATTTCAACAAGCAGTTTTATTTTAAAAGTTTTACCAAAGGCATCTTTGAGAAAATACTTTATAAATCCAAGGAAATATTACTAATCACCATATGGATTAGGTAAAGCACTACTGTACCTATTTCAAAGGTAATTTATGAAAACTTCCAAGTATATTGCTTAACATCAATAAACTCCTATAAAGGGTTTTAATCTAAAAATATGTTAACGAGAGCATTCTTAAAATTTTCTGAGAACTATTCTTGTCTTTCAATGGAAAAATCTATGCACATCTTTTAGAATAGTTTTTGGAATTGCCAAGGCCCATTCGCTCCAATAAAACTCTAATTAGAAAGTATATTCTCGATTAAAGAAATATTAGTTCATGAATCATGACCAAACGGTCTCTTATTTGAGATTTTCTTTTCCATTACGAGATTTTCTCAAAAAACCCTTGTTGGTAGCAACATTGAGAAGTGACTTCTCCATCAAAGGATTCAAATATCCAAGAAAATCTTTTCGACTCATTGACTAGAAACCTAAACCAATAAAAACATTTTATAAAAAGACCGGTCTTTAGAAAAAATTCCATGGACTACTAGAAATAGTTTGAGAAGAAGTTCTTTTACAAAAACCCATTCTTTCTACCAAAGGAAAATTTTCATATTTGAAAAAAAACTAAAGCTTTAATTGAATTTGCTTTTTAAAAAGATTTTAAACAAGTTTTATAAATACTTTCTTTGGTTTAGAGGGTAAAGGGTCATGATAAGAGAAGCCTCCTTAAAAAATATTAATAATTGCCCCATTGAGTATAAGCATTGGGTGACCCTCGTGTCATGGCGCCCTATAACACATCACCTCTATACCTATATTATCCAAGAGAATTACTGGGTAATACTGTCAGATAATACAGAGAATTAGGATGTATAGGGTACACACGTGAATATTCTCTTTGGCTAAAACCGATACATATTTAAAAAAAAAATCATAAACACTCACGTATACGTGTATCGGCACAAAATAATAAAAACATGTGCTTTTAGGATAGAAAAATACACAATATAAAATAAATCATAGAGAACACAGAGTCAACAACGTAACTATAATATATATGGTACAAATATATTCAAATCTAAGTGAGATATAAAATAGACCACTATCTCAAAACTATACAATGTATATCCAATACAACACAATGTCATACAGTCATGAGATAATATAATACACAGCGATATACAATAATATCTTTTCCTCCATCTATGCTTAACATCCACATAATGGTTATCTATCACTGAACCTGTAATGTCTTGAACATACCCGAGTATTATATGAATAATAAACAGGTTAGACTCTATCTAAATCCAAGGTGAGAATATAATGATAAGCATTGTATTAAAAAGCAATGTACGAATACGACTCAAAGTAAAATCCATCAAAAACGTCATAATAATATACAATGACACACATTCTCAAATATCACGAAATGAATACATACAAATAAGAATCACGACATTTATAATTTGGGTGATAATAATCAAATCCACCAAAATCTCAAAATATTATGGATATGTAGATAACTTATCTATATAATTCACAATAAAGGAATGAATCCCAGATCAAACCAAATCCAAAGGGCAATGACCAAAATATCTTTCTTGACATGTAGTCCTGATGGAAGTGAAGACTTTCAACTGTCAAGCCCTAGAAATATTATTCCAGAAAGGCATAATTCTAAATAAATAACCAAAGCGTCAAATCTCAACTTACTGTCCTAACGGAAGTAGTAACTTTTGACTGTCAAGTCATGAAGATAAATCAAGAAATGTGGAACCCAAATAATACCCAATCCATATAAAATATAGAAATCAATATCCAGAAATACTATCCCAACTTTCAATCCCGATGGAAGTAAAAACTTCTGACTGTTAGTTCAAAGAGGTAGCAAGAAGTGCAAATCCAAAATAACCAAAATTCATAAAAATATCAAAATCAATATCAAACTAACTATTTTGACCTACAGTCCTAGTGAAAGTGATGTCTTCCAACTGTTAGGCCCTCGGAGATATTAAGAAATATAATTCCTACCGTCAAAACTACGCCGAGCATTGGTCATGATTCCTAGTTGCCCTTGGTAACGGACTGTTGGTCCTTAATTGACATCGGGGCAATGGCTCTAATGAGAGAAATAACTCTAAGCCTACAAATTAACAAGGTGACATCACGGATCTGGGGGGCGATCCCACAATCAGGATCACTAGGATGGATTACTAGCCTATGTAGTGGGTCTAATTCATGTGCTCTCCAAATAAATACTATCGACAAGATGAGTCCTAAAGAGAGTAATAATAAGTACTCTCAAATTTACAAGTCTTAATGAGAGTGTCACAACATACTAATTCCTCGACTACTGGTCCTAGGAGTAAATAATAATATACCGGACTAATTTGTCCTAAGAGGATAAAATCTACAAATCCCAACATATCTCTAGCTTGTAGCCATCAGAGAGTAATGGGACTCTCGACTACTAAACTTTAAGGAGCCACCTCTAGACGATATCACAAATTACTAAACCATCTTCGGAATATAAATGACATCTACTCACTGATAGTAACCGAACAAGTATTACTTGAGCGTCCCATACCACTCAGTATTACTCGAACGTTTACAAGAACCTAGTAAACTCCACTCAATAGACAATAGTTATCTATAATATTAGTCAATAGAATAACCAAAAAATAATAATACCAAACGCCCCATCCCAGATGGTATTGATAACCTGTTTATTCAATATCGTAATTATAAGAATTAAACCACAAAACCATCAAGTAAATAATTTCTAAACCAATAAATATATACATAAAGGGAAATATATTATGTAAATATTTCTAAATTTTCATTGAAATCTTTTAAAATATTTCATAATTTGGCTTATCTTCAAAATATACACTTTACAAAAATCAAAATCCACTTTTGATAATATTTCCCGAATCCATTTCATTAAATATACACATTACAAAACAAATTCCTTTTCAAAAATATTATTAAAGTCTTTCAATTATACAAAATCTTAAAATAAACTAACTCCATGTATTTAATTACTTTTGACATTTCTATTTTCATTTTTAAAACAACTATTTTTTCCGAAATAGTTTCCAACAACTCAGTTTATTTATTTATAAGTATACTTCAAATTAATTTTAAAATACCAAAATAAATTATCGAAGCTTTCAAAATATTTTTAAAACGGAAAAATCAATAAATCATCAAATATATAAATTATGGAGCAAAATGCTTGAAAATCAACAACAAATCATCAAAACAAATTTTTATTATTCGACCTGAATTGAGTAACATCGAATTTCGGTTATCCATAAATGCATACACTACAAATGGAACTTCCAGATTCATCTTGACCAATGGTTCTAATAAGAGGAAATACTCTCAACCGAATGGCCTTAAGTGATGTAAAATATACAAATAAATTACACAAGTTGAAATGCAAATGAACAACATCTCCTTTGCATTTTGAACATCCAACAAACACAAATTCCACTGTCAAACCGAATAATATCCAATATCGCAACAAAAAATCAAATATCATGATTAAACAATTTATCCAAGCAACCAGTTCAATATTCACAATTTATCAAATCCCAAATAACCAATTTCATAATCTATCAGAATAATAATATATATGTGCAAGACGTGAGTGGGGATAAATATAGTTGCGAGTGAGAAAATTTCACCAAATCGACGAGCAGAAACTGTTGTCTCCTTCAACCTCATACCCAAATAAATTATTGCAGTTATGTCCTAACCAAAACAGTCCCTACCTATGCATTACGACAACCACCTATGCCCGAACTTTGTGTCGAAGAATTGAGCACGCCACCTCCTATTATCTCCATATCGCCATCAACTTCCAATCGCTTCCCCCTTCGATTGCATCCACCTCAGACATGCAGCATCTGGTCATGACTCCTCAACTTGTGCGACTTATAGGCGGCTCTTCCTCCATGACGTGGCCTACAACCTCATCTGTTACATCGAGCACCTACGTCACCATGCATGGTCATATTCACTTTTTTTCATTTTTATGTGGACGTGATTTTATTTGATAATTAGGTCCTACGTTTTTGAAGTTGGGCACGACTTGATTAGTAAAGGCAAAGAAATAGGGTCGTCCTAGAAGAATGAAGAAAGGAGTTTAAATGGGCTTTTGGCTCTGATTTAAATTACAAAATTTTCTTTTCTTTTAATAGCATATTCATTTATTCATAAATGAATTTCAATTCCATATAAATTAATTGACATCTTATTTTACAAATTATATTTTGATAATCGCTCAATTTCATTCAATTCAATGCCACTCATTTATTTTCTACTATATTAATAACATAATAATTATTTTCACATATAAAATTATTTCGTACACAATAAAACAATTTGTTGAATTTCAATATATTGTTTGGAAACTAATTTAATTTAATTTATCAAAACAAAGTCTTATCAGATTTCGAATTCAAACGATTTTTATTATAATTAAATTTACTTGTTTATGCGATGTAGAAAGCAGGGTTATTACAGACTTTCTCACTTAAGAAAATTGCGTCCTCCTAATTTTCTATAGGGAAACGTCAAACAACTCCTACCTTGACTTTCTATGTACCAACGATTTTCTATTAACTTAACTACACAATCCTCTATGTGGCTCTTCCTCCAACTCATCTTATCGTATGCTATAGTTTAAATAGACATATCTACCGACTTTCTATTTTTGCAGGCGATAAGTTAGGCAAGTATACTAAGCGTTGAGATTTTCGAATTTTTTTGACAAAGCCTCCTTTGTACGGAGAGCATCCGAAAATTTACAACATAAATTTTTACATGATGAACATCTCATTTCAATAATAAGGCATCTTGAAACATGGAAAAATAATATAATATCACATAATATACCAACAAAGCGTAAAAATGTACATTTTTGTTAGCGCTTTGAGTGAATTAGCTTACTATTACACGAACAAAGTGAGCAGTGCACTACAACCCAACTCTTAACATCCTTACGTGCCTAATTTTGGCTCAAATAATTATTGTAAGATCATGCATATTGTTAGATGTGATTACAATTTCATTGGAGAAGAGAATTCAAAGGTAGAAGTAGGAGTCCTTGAAGTCATAGTGTTGTAGAGAAATTTGGAGGTCGAACCAGAAGTCCGATTCAAGTAGAGGAAATGCCGGACCAAAGATTTGGTCTGGTTGAGTTCGTTCGGTGAGAAGGTGACCTCGTTCGGTGGAAGACCAGACAAGAATTTTGGTTCGATGGTAGTGCTTCGATCGGCATTGAAGGCAAGTGGAAGTCTCATTCGGTGATAGGAGATGCCGGACCAAATATTTGGTTCGATGGTGATTTGGGGCTTCCTCTTCAAATATCTTGTTCGATGGTAATGCCGGACTAGGTGGTTTGTCCGGTGTTGTTTGGCGTTGGAGCGATAATGTTCGCTCGGTGTGAGGCAGAAGAGAAGCAAAGGTTTGGGAGAGGTAAAGATGTTTACTGGTCCAATTATTTTGTTCGGGCATTATGCCGAACCAAATTAATTTTGGGTAATGCCGAACTAAATGAGCTGTTGTGTTTGCTAGTCCAAATGCGCCGAACCAGATACATGCCAAACTATGTAGATGTCGGATCAGACTTGAAGTGCACTGTGCCGAACCAGATTAATATGGGATTTGCCGGTAAAGATGGTTGCCGAACCAACCTCAGAGTTGCTATATAATAGCTACCCCTTCTCATTTCTTCACTCTATAAATAGCGGAGCTTTTGGACAATAATGGTAGCCATTCTAGAGAGTTGAAACTCTACAGAATTTTGTTTGTATTGTTAATTCTTCTAACGTATAGCATCCAAAAGTGAATCAATCTTGTAACTCTGATCTTTCAATGACTAATAAAATCTCCTCTCCCCAAGTGGACGTACACTGCCTCGCGGTAGTGGAACCACTATAAATAATGGTGTTATTTATTTTTCTACACGGTATTAGTATGTGACTGTCTGTTCGGGTGTTTATCTCTGTTTGTTTCATCTCACTACAATCACGATCCAGTTGTTTTCCGCTATGTTAGGTTTTCTATTCCCTTAGACTGATCATCTGAAGGGATTATCCTCAACAGTCTGGTATCAGAGCTGCAAGGTTGATTGAGGAGTGTTAGACGCTATGGCAGGAGATGAAGCAACTCCAGTTGTTACAACACCCTATACTAGAGGGATGTATATCGCATCAGGATCACAGTTGGAAATTGATAAATGGAATGGGGATAAAGACTTTGATAAGTGGCAATGGAGGATGAAGGCTGTTTTAATGAGGAATGAAGTCCATCCTGTAGTGTTTGCCTCTGAGGAGTTAACGGCTGACATCTCAGCCGTGGAAAGGAAGGAGATGGACAAATGAGCGTTTACTACTTTACAACTAGCTATGAGAGAGAATGTTATATCAGAGATTAGCAATGAGAACACTGCTAGGGGCGTTTGGACCAAGCTAGAAAATCTCTACTTGAAGAAATCTCTGACTAACCGTCTGATATTACTGAAGACATTTTTCACCATGCGAATGGGAGAGGGTACTTCAGTAACGGAACATCTTAATTTCTTTGATGATATCGTGATGAAGATTATTGACTTGAAGATGGATGAGGAGCAAATGACAATGATTCTTTTGTGTTCTCTTCCAAAACGATAAAAGGTTTCGCTTACAGCCTTATCTACGCTAGAGACACATTGATCGTGGAAGATGTAAAGTCAGACCTTCTATTTGAGGGCTTGAGAGATCAAATGAAGGAGATAAAAGAAGGAAGTAGAGGTGGAATTAGTATTCATGACCTGTTTGTTGAAAAGGTAGAGAAGATAAGAAGAATTGACACTCTAGAGGGCATTCCAAGTCCAAGAAGCCTGGTAATGGAAGGAGAGGAAAGTATATGGATGGAAAGTGCTTTATCTACAAAAAACCTGGTCATTGGAAAAAGGATTGTTCATATTTGAAGAAGAAGGAAGAAAACGATCTTCATCATTTACGGTGGAGAAGTCTGTATCTGATGATGTGTTGTCTGCAGTAGTATTGGGTGTCTTAGACCATTGGGTGTTGGACTCGATGGCGTCTTTCCATATGACGCCTAATAAGGATTACTTCAGTTCTTTCGTTGGACATGAGGGAAGCTCTATTCTTATGGGTAATGATGCTAGCTATAGAGCAATGGGTGAAGTTATAGTGAGGATCGGGATGGTTTACGGAGTGATACGCACTTTGATAGGTGTCCGGTATGTTCCAAGGGTTCAAAAGTCCTTAATTTTTTAGGACAATTGTCATCTTTGGAATGCAAGGTAACTATCGAGAAGGATATTCTTAAATGTTTTGAGAGGTGCACTAGTTCTTATGAAAAGAGATGTGTTTCAAAATCTGTATTTGCTGAAAGGAACCACAGTTCTTGAAGAGTCATGTGTTGGAGTATATAGTTCTCATGCATTGGATGCTACAAAGCTTTGGCATCTCAAGTTGGGTCATATTTCAGAGAAGGGCTTAGAGTTGCTTCGAATATGGAAGATGACCAAAGGCGACAAGATGGACTTTTGCCGGGATTGTGTATTAGGTAAGCAAACTAAAGTATCTTTTGGAGTTGGAATCCATTGAGCGAGACGAGTACTTAAGTACGTGCATACGGATGTTTGAGAACCGGTTGCTATTGCTTCTCTTGAAGGAGTAAAGTATTTTATCTCTTTCATTGATGACTTTTCTTGGAAAGTATGGGTGCATGTGAGAGAGTTTTGAGAAGTTCAAAGACCGAAAAGCACTTGTTGAGTACCAAACTAGTTCTAGGTTGAAGGCGTTGAGATCTGATAATGGCAGTGAATTTGTCTCTAGGGAGTTACTCTACTTTTGTAGACAACATGACATTTAGAGACATTTCACTACAACCGACGATCTGAAATCCAATGGGTTTGCAGAAAGGACGGATATGACTCGTTTGGAGAAGGCTCATTGCTTGAGATTGACGGCGGGCTTGTCTAGAGGCTTTTGGGTTGAGGCATTATCAACTGCAGTGCATATCATAAATCCAATTTTGTGCTCAGCCATAGATGGGAAGATTTTAGAGGAGAGGTAAAGCAGTGTGTCTTGGTTACTTTCGAATTTTTTGTTGTCCTGTGTACGTTCACCATACGGGTGATGACAAGTTGGAGGCTAGAGCATACAAGGGCATACTAATGAGATATATCGATGGTATCAAAGAGTATCTAATTTGGAACCCTATTGATCGGAAGATTGTTCATTCCAGTCATGTTGCTTTTGATGAGTCTGCAATGTTCAATCCGAAAGAGAAGCTACCTACCACATTAGAAGATTTTGATAGGTCTAAGGAGATGGAAGAAGTTTCCATGTTCCAGCCAACTAGTAGAGTTGTTCATAATGCTACCAAGCAAAATGCAGTTGATGAATCATCACCGGATAATCCATGTGTACCTTCTAGTATGCTGATGATGTGCATGAATCTAGAGAAAGTTCAATCCAAGGTGGATATGAAAGGAGTTTAGGTGAAGCAGTACATACCTAGGTCAGTCGTAGGACTATTAGGCCTTCCGAAAGGTATAGTGATTGACAATTTGCAAACCTTAGCCTTGGTGATTAGTTTGACTACGCCCTACATGTGGTTCATAAGGAGCCACTTGACCTTAATGGAGCTTTGAAGTCATGTGACAGTTCGAAGTGGATGTGCGCTATGGAAGAGGAGTTAGAGTCGTTGAAGAAGAACAAGACTTGGGATTTGGTACCACCTCTTCGAGGATGCCAAGCCATAGGTTGCAAGTGGGTGTTCAAGGTGAAGGATGATGGGAGATACAAGACTAGACTAGTTGCTAAAGGGTTTTAACAAAGAAAGGGATTGGAGAACGATGAGATATTCTCTCTAGTAGTGAGGCATATGTCCATTCGCATTTTGCTTGCTCTCGTCACAACTCATGACTTGGAGCTAGAGCAACTGGACTTGAAAACCGCTTTCTTGCATAGAGACTTGGATCAGACCATCTATATGAAGCAGCCAGAAGGATTTATTGTAGATGGGAAAGAAAATTGTGTTTGCAAATTGAAGAAGTCTTTGTATGGACTTAAGCAGTCGCCTAGACAATGGTACAAGAGGTTCGACTCTTTTATGCTTTCACTTGGTTTTGATCATAGCATCAAAGACGCTTGTGTGTACTTTAAGCATTTAAAGAATAGTAGATGGATGTACATATTATTGTACATGGATGATATGTTGAATACTTCCAAGGATAAGGCTGAAATCGATAGTTTGAAGCTAAAGCTAAAAGCGGAATTTGAAATGAAGGACCTTGGAGATGCAAAGAAAATTTTACGTTTGGAAATCCGAAGGGATAGAAAGCTAGGACTTTTGAGCCTCATTCAAAAGGTGTACATTCGAATGGTGCTTGCTTGGTTTAGCATGGAAGGGCCAAAGGCAATCATCACACCCATGCCTTGGCACATACAACTTTTTAGTAAAGCCTCTCCGATCTCGAAAAAGGTCAAGGCTTATATGATGAAGGTCACATATGCAAGTGCAATTGGAAACTTGATGTATGCCATGGTCTGCACTAGGCCTGACATTGCACAGATGGTTGGGTTAGTGAGTAGGTTCATGGAAAATCCAGGAAAGATGTATTGGGATGCAGTGAAGTGTATTTTCAGATACCATAGAGGAACTCCAAACTATTGACTTGTCTTTGGCAGCAGAGGAAGAGATTTCAGCTTGGTTGGATTTTGTGATTCCAATATGCCGGTGATAGAGATCGAAGAAAGTCAACCTCCGAATATGTGTTCACCTTTGATGGGACAGCCATCAGTTGGAGAGTGAGGTTGTAGACGATTGTGGCTTTGTCTACTACAGAGGTAGAGCTCATAGATACGGTTAAAGCAGCTAAGGAGGCGCTTTATTTGAGGCAATTGTTGTGTGATTTGGTCTTCGTATATGAAGTCGTGGATGTGTACTGTGACAGTCAGAGTGCGATCTACTTAGCTGAAAATCCAACATTCAGCTCGAGGACGAAGCATATTGAGGTGAGAGAATCGTTTCTTATCTCGATGAGTGAAGAGAAGCCAGTTCATCTTTAGAAGGTTCACAAAAAGAAAAATGCAACAGACATGTTTACCAAATCGTTTCCTGTTGCTAAGTTCGAGCATTGCTCGGACTTGATTCGCTTAATGAATTGCTAGGTACCACGGGGTGGTATGGGGGGAGAGTTGAGATGGTTCATGGAGACTTTTTGTTTTCATCGTGAAGACTGATAGGTTCTACATGGACGGGGTGCTTTAAACACTTTGTTGACTGGCAGTGGCCTTGTCGGAGTTCGTTGATAAAGTGTAATGGGTGATGGCGTTGCTGAACTCATTGGGTAAGTATCCATTGCCTGGAGCATAGTGGTGTAGATGGAATTGGAAGGCTTGTATACAATTTGGTATCAAGGTGGAGATTGTTAGTTGTGATACCATTTTCATCGGAGAATAGAATGCCAAGGTAGAAGCAGGAATCCTTGAAGCCACGGTGTTGCGGAGAAACTTGGAGGCCAAACCAGAAGTCTGGTTTAGTGGAGAAAATGCCGGACCAAAGATTTGGTCCGGTGGAGTTCATTCCGTGAGAAGGTAACCTCATTCGGTGGAAGACCGGACCAGAGTTTTGGTTCTTTGGTAGTTCTTCGATCGACGGTGAAGGTAAGTGGAAGTCTCATTTGGTGATGGGAAATACTGGACCAAAGACTTGGTCCGGTGGTGATTGGGAGTTGCCGCTCCAAATATCTCGTTCGGTGGTAATGTCGAACCAGGTGGTTGGTCCGGTGTTGTTTGGAGTTGGAGCGGCAATGTTCGTTCGATGTGAGGCCGAAGAGAATCAAAGGTTTTGGAGCGATAAAGATGTTTATCGGTCTAATTATTTCGTTGGATGAGTGGTGTTCAAAATTTTCATGCTAGAAATTTAGTATCTATTGTATATAACCTCTACATATGATTGTTAAGCCTAAGGCACTAAACCTAAAATACATGTTAGTGGCATGAAAGAATACTCAATGACCAGGTCCTCACAATATATGGCTAAATATTAGGGCCTTATGTGAAACTGACATAGTTACATTTGTATTCAGAATAGTTTCAAGAGTTTCACATATATGCAAGTAAATCAGCATGCTGGTGCTATAAAAATGAATATAATATGTACTCAAATAGGCATAAAAACGGTCAAAACAACAGTTAATATATTTCATGGTCATTGGAACTTCATCATAGCAATAATGCCACCACACTACGCAATACAAGACCATGATCAATAGAGAAATTTGTATTAGAAGTCACAAACAATAATACTAAAATGGCCAGCAGCCAAATTTATCAAATGTCTATTTCATTTTTTTCGAATTATAGGAGCACATTATTAGGGGTAGAGACTGCTCTTTTCACTCAACACCTAATGTTTTTTATGTAACAACCTTAGAATAAAATTTGATCAGAAACCTGGAATCCAGTAATAAAGAAATACTGTGAGAATTATACTTATATATAACTCAAAATTTCTTCCATACATCAAAATCATTATAATTTCTTTTTGAATAATTTGCGCTCAATACCATAATGTATATTCTTTTTGTTATAAATTTATACTTACCATTTTTTTCCAATTAGATTAAACAATCCCAACTTGTTTATCTTTGTATATTATCTCCGTGTACTCATATTATTATTATTTTCAAACCATTATGTTAAAATGTCTCGCTCTAATGTTTAAGAAATCCTATAAATAACATTGGCCAGATGCATCGATCGAAAGTCTTAAAACCACTAAACGGACAAATTAACACGAACTTAGTTTCAATAAATTTTCTTTAAATAACCACATTTAAAAAAAATTATACGGTAAAACAATTATTTGCAAAGCATTTTGGAGTATCATATAAAATATGTATTTATAATTTATAATTGAAAATATTCCAATCATAAAATATCCTTGCTTTAAAATATTATTCAATCTACAAACGAACTTTTTTATTTTCAAAAATCAATACTAACATTTATCTTCTAAAATTTCATTTTTAGAAAATACACTCTCTCAGTTGTTGAAGCATCTAAGTACATATATTTCATAACTAATAACTATATACTGCCAAAAAATATGCATGCATACTAAGATGCTTGGCCCTCAGCTCAAGAAAACACCAAGCATGAAACAAGACAACATATTGCCCTGTTGTTTATGTCAACAGTTTTCCCTCTTCTTTTAAATTAATATTCAATTTATCTTAAACTATTTGTAACAACCCATATTTTTAGTGAAGATATATTTAAATAATTTATTAAATATTGAATCGTTGATTAATTGATGGTCCCAAAAATACAAATTTTCACATACGAACAAATTAGGACTCAAGACTACTTCCGTTGAGTTCGTATCGACGTTGCAAATTAAAATGAATATATCGTTTTATTTGGAGATTGGAAGATCTGATGGTCGAAACGGTCTCGAAAAGCATGAAATTATCATTCTGGAACTGAGTCTCGGATAGCGACAAAATTTATACCATTGAGACAAGAAAATTAAGATGATGCACGCATACGAGTTTCGTGGCGATCAAACGCACCGTTTGATCATGCAAGCTCGAAACGCACGTTTGTTTTATTTGGGAAATAAAATAAAATAAATATTTTATTATTTAAAACAAATACCTCATTATCCATGTTCTCTAATCGAGTACTGTTCCATTGCCTGGGCTTAACAAAAATGGTCGTCGCCATTTTCTAACATACAAAAATCGAAATCAAATGATTCTCTCAACGAGAAAAATGCGAAACAACCTTTATCAAGTTCGTACTGCACAGATCTTTGAACCCATATCAGTTTTTAGAGGTGCGACATGGATTTTGGTGATGGCCGTACATAGGTCGAGATTAGGATTTTAGATGGTTGGAGGTTTGAGCTATGATATTCAAAAGGGAGACCATGGTTGGAATCTCTTTGGTGACAGGCGCCTGCTAGCATCGAAGATCGAAGCTCCAACTCGAAACGCAACATTCGAGTTTGAAAATGAATTTGCCAAGGTCGCTTTTCGCCATGGACAACCCGGCTTCACCATTTCGATGTCGGGGCAGAGAGCTTGCGCAAACGGATTTGTAAGCGAAGACAACGTCGAAAATCATTAAGAGATGGATGAGAAATATAGGAAAGAGAATGTGGAGCAAGTGGGTCTGCATACGGCCTAATACGTGCGCATTGGATTAGGGAAGAAAATAGATTAGGGTACTAATGTAGGTGATCAGTTAATGTTAAATAGTTAAGTGATTTAATTTTTTTAAATAATCCAACATCTTATATAATATAGGAAAATAGACACAACGAACAAGCTGAAAAAAATTAATCTCGGAGATAGCAATATTGCTTTTTAGTCTGACGGACATTTTCTAGTGTAAATTGAAAATGATAGTTATAACTATCATTCTGTGTTTTACACTAAAAAATGTCATTGAGCCTAAAAAACAAACTTTTTGTTCCTAAAACAAAAATTTTTCCAACTTTTTATTTGAGCCTAAAAACCCCTATATAATATATATTGCATATCATTTGCATATAAGGTCCGCTCCGGACGCCATTTCTTGCGTTGCACTCACGATGGAGAGCTCTTCGATTTGGCACTATTTTGGATAGATTTGGACGAGTTGAGTAATATTGTCTCTCACCGTACTATGATTGGTCGTATAGTATTAGATTAACGCTCGTGAATCATTTTTGTTTTAAAATATGATTTTCATATACTTATATACCTGCTAGATTTTAAAAAATAAAATTATTTTGAAATGATTTATAAAAATATCACGTATTTTCCAACGACATGCCATAGTTAGGAATTTATTAGACTTGACCTATTATTAATATTATTTTCCATATTGGTTGATATGCATGGATTATACATATTATACATATACTATTATAGACGTTTATATGCTTGTTGGATGTATGTATGTTAGTTTGGTTGTTAGGTTGAAAACGCCGATTTATTGGCAGTCCAACATTAGAGAATATTACGCGTGTTAGGGTTTCATCCCATTGATTGGAAAACCAAACAAATAGGATAAGTTGTAAATGTTGGAATGCATGCCGATGGATCTGAGGATGGAAGACGATGGATTTGTACGAGCTTTAGACTTCAGAATGGATGTCGGATGTTTTAAATTGGTTACTACCTATCCATTTTTGGCTAAGTGCAGGAACATAGTGGTTGGTATTGACTACCATGGAATGGTCGATATCCATCACTATTGATGATGGTCGATTTGATCGACCTTTAACATGAACGATGAGGAGGCTTTGGGTAGTGCAATATGATGATTAGTTCGTGCGGTCGACTCTGTGTCTTGATGATATTTCTCTTCAACGAGTGCTTTTAATCATCGCCACGATGTGACATTTTCGACATAATGGTCAAGTTCTTTGGATGAATATCTTGGTGGTGCATAGAGCTCGGTTCCGAGGTTGACACTATTAGGACTTCAGATGAGTACCTCGGTGGTGCATAAAGTTAGGTTTTGAGGATGGAGGCTTGATGTCGATTGGCATAGTGATGAGTTCTACATGGGTAAGTTCTTTGAGAGTGATCCATGGATAGGATGTAGTATGGTTCTATTGTGGAAATTGATGAAGTAAGGAAGTGCATGGAGATGCATGCTAAGGGATCGTTGATACTCGGAGTGTTTTCTTTTGTATTCAAATAGGGTATTATTTTTGAAGACGCCCATGGATCGGTTGATTGGATCCGTATACCCTTGGTTGGTAGATTTGGGTCACGTATCCAGCTTCGGGCTACGAGATGCATGAGTACAATTGAAAATAAAGATCTTTATTCATTAATCCTGGGTAGAAGAATGGTCATACGAGTTACCATAGACCTAGAGCATAATGAGTGATAATTGGTATTGTTTAATGGATGTTATGTTTATTATGGTTTCACTAGTCACCTATCGATCTAGGGATGTCACACGTGGTATGTATTAGGCATAAGGATACCAAGACACCCCAACTATTACTTAGTATAGAGTAGGTACTATTGATGGAGATACTTAGAACCCCGATAGTTTTTTGAGTATGGAGTACCCTTTATGGCATTTATAGAGTAACAAATTATCAATGTTATGTGCTAACTCTTTGCTTGCAGGGACATGTTAGGTATGATTAGTATACCCTCTGTTCCATATACTATATCTACTTTTATAGTATTTTGAGATTTTTTTATCGTCTACACCAAACCGTTATCTGATCGAGGTTTTATGTTTTGCTTCTTATTATCTCGGGTGCTCTTAAATGAGTAGACTAGATAATAGGCAAACATTTCTTAGAGCTGTGCAAATGGACTCACAATAGTCAATGTTTTCTCATACTTATATTTGGACATATTACTTCTTATTCCACTATGTGACACTATGGATCCTTGATAGTGTTGACTAATTATTATTAGAGAGTTTGTTAGTTGAGTTTATTTATCACTTGTACATACTTTAGCACCTTTATGTACAACTTTGTGCATCTATACTCTGATATTTGGATCACTTAGTTATTACTATCTCTTTTTTTTATATCTGTGTTGGTCATTATATTTTATCCGATGCGATGTGAGATGTATGACAGGTTATGTGATTATTTGATGTTTCTTTCTTCTTCTTTTCCATTCTCTTCTCTTCTATTTTATCTTCTTTTCTTTCCTTTGACAACTATTCTGCATTACAGGTGTAGGAAGGTCGTTACATTTGGTATCGGAGCTTAGGTTATGTGATTAACCTGAGTTGATACTCTGATCCAATAAAGATAGGGTAGGGGTTGTCACTTTAGAATGGATCTAGAGTATGCTCCTAGAGAGTACGTATTCGTTATATATTTTGATTATTAAAACTATATAGTAGCATATATAGTATATAAGTTGTATTGCACATACGAGCACTATTGACGTAGTTTTTCTATATGAGAAAATGATCATTCTTATTATGTATTAAGAGTGATGGCATATGAGGAATACTATTATTAACTACACTTACGGAGTTGAGGAGTGGGCCGTTTAGGGACCACTTACCCTGATTTACAGAATATATTTGTAGAGATTGTGCGAATCATTATTCTGAGATCCCCAAGTTGCTCCAAATGATTATGGTGCTCAAGTGCAAACACCTAGAGTCAACTTTGCCGAGCTGTATAAAGACTACGTAAGTCTAAGAGGTAGACTGTTCCTTGAAACAGGATCGACTATCGAGGATGAAGATGAGGTGATATTTGTGAAAGAATCTTCGTTGACTTGGAGTAGGGTAGAAGTTGACCTTTAGATGACTCCATACACAAACAATGAACAGTGGAGTTCCTTTATAGCTTCGGTTCCCGAGGATTATTTTACTTAGGATCAATTCATAGTTCACTTCGAGAAAAAAATTTATCTTGATTTTTCAAAAGTCGGTGTTATTTGGGAAGTTCACCGACTTGAAGTAAGGCAATGTATTTATGATGAATTATGTGGTCGAATTCGATATGCTATCAAAGTATGGTCAATCTTCCATTGATAGTCCACTCAAATGAATGAAGAATTAATTATTGGGTTAAGCGATCATCTTGGCAAGAGAATGATTGGTAAATTGATGAGAGATTCAAGAAGTTAATTGAAAAAGGCTTTATGACTTGAGAGCCTGTACCCAGTGTAGAAGGATTGTCCCAAACTAGTTGAGTAGGGGCAGATAATGGAAGCATATTCATTGAATGTTGTTTCGATTTCATCGGTTGCTCCATCGACGAAAGAGAAGGGAAAGGGCATTACTATCTAGAGTATGCTTTCCACTTATGCAGATTCCATGCATATTTTATTTAACGTCGAGGTTTCACATTCCTTCATATCTTTCGATTTGTAGATAGATTGGGATTGAGTCCCAAAATTGTTGACCAACCTTTAGATTATGATGAACCCTATTGGGAGCTCAACCAAACTAAACATGTGTAACATTTTGCATTTTATCACCGAAAATTAATGCTATAGATGATTGCAGCACCCACAACGCTTAGTTTTAGGCCTCAACATGGGGAATGTTACGACATGGGTTGTTTACACTTAGCCTACACATGGTTTGTGTATACTTAGCTTCTACAAGGTTTGTCTAGACCTAGCCTTATCGATTCATGGATGTTTTTTGTTTGTTATTGATTTTTTTGGGTTTAATTAGGTTCAACGTTATGGTCTGGAAATTGAATAGCTAAAGAGGTGTGGAATATTGGCGGATTGTGAGAGGCATTTGGTGATGATTGGGGCTGTGGGTTGGCGGTGTGGACAGTAGTGATTAGCTGCCTGCCAGAGGATAGAGTTATGGTTTGCTTTCTATATTCACTTGGGACTCCATTTAATGGATTGTCATATATGCATGTAGCTAATAAGTGTTTGGACACACTGGATGGGGGGGGGGGGCTCGGATTTCCACTATATAGGGATTGAGTTCCGTTTCGGTCTAGTTAGACATACTTGACAATAGTTGTGCCTTTAGAGCATATGATGCCCAATGAGCAGAGGAGACTAAAGGTGTAAGCAAATGACCTATTGATGTGAGTATTCATTCGTAGGTGTATATCTGAGTGGGATGCACCTAGTGTGTTCGCCATAGGGATGGATGGCTCTTTGGAGGTGCTTGTTGGCTGTTGTGAGCCGAGTAAGATGACGAACAAGTTTCTACTTTCCTTTGTTGATGGGTTGTTCTATCAGCTCTATAGCACAAGAATGTTCTCATTCTCTTAGTTGGATCTTGCGATGGGATTTCACCAACTGAAAGTATTTTGGAATAGTGTGCCGATTATAATGTTTCATATACTACCTTAATTTTTGATTGGTTGGTTATGCCGTTCGGGATAGCCATTGTGTAGGCATATCTTATAGATTTCATGGACCGTGTTTCGAGAGATTGCTTGACTGGGTTCGTGCTTGTGCTTGCTGATGATACATTTATCTACCTATGGACGAAAGAGGAGCACAAGACACGATTGGTGATTGTACTATTGGTGTTGAGAAGACAACGATTGATGATGAGATTTTAGGAGTATCACTTCTAGAGGAGGGAAGTTAGATTCCTAAGTCACGTTGTTTCAGAGTTGGACATTGCCACAGATCCTGCAGTTATTGGTAGTTCGAAATTTGAATAGATCCAAGGTAGAAGTATCATTGACCTATTTGATGAGAGTGTATCATACTTTTATTTGAGACACGAGGTGCAGACATGTGTTAGCGAGTCTAACAAAGAGGTTGAAAGGGCACTGATGTTACTCATTCCGAGCGGGAATGAGGAGACGATAGTGCACACATGCCTGTGGTACTTAGCTGGGTGTGGTATTGATATCGAAAGGTAAAGTTGTCACATTTTAGTCGATGATTGAAACTGCATGAGAGGGAGTATCCGACCCCTGATTCGAAGATGGAGGTGATAGAGTTCACTTTGGAGATTCGAAGGCACTGTCTATTAAGAGAGGAGTTCGAGATGTTCAGCGATTCCATATCATTATAGCATCTCTTCTCCGAGAAGGATCTTGACCTACGCCCCTAGCAATGGTTAGACTTCTTAGCCTCTTATGATTCTGAAATTTCCTATACATCTGTACGGGAGCGGTACTCCTAAAATGGTCATTGCTCGAGCTTATCACTGATTATGACTTCAAAGCTTGATGAGCTATGGCCAAAGATGATGGCTAGTTTGACTGCCAGACCTACTTTGATTTACGGATTGGCAATGATCAAAGGCATTAGGCTAGACTAGAGTAGGCCATGGCTAAATTAGAAGAGTGAGTAGTGTCTACAGAGGTGATGTGGTGTGGACCTGACTCATATCGTGTGTTCTCAAGTAGTGGGAACATATATTTATAGACTACATCGATGGATTTCTGATGGCTGAGCACAGTGTAATAGCATTTGAGTCACAATCGATTGCTTGAAGAATAATGCTAGTTTTATATTTCTTAAGTCCAGTATTACAGCATCTATGGTTGATCGGTTGTATGTGGAATGGATAGTGTGATTCCATTGTATGCCAAGGGCACTGTAAGCGGTTGAGGCACATTGTTTGATGGTGGGATTTGGGAGAACTTACAAGAGGCATTTGGATATTTGGCACCAAATAGATTTTATGATATCGAGACTGAATCATGGACTTCGAGGCCTCGTAGGCCTATAAGTATCGATAGATGAGATACGATTCGGGTTATAAAGAGTGTAATGGAGTAGTAGAGGTGTAGTGGAGTGACAGCGAAGACAGTTGTATATTGTAGACTGTTGGGAGCATGAGGACTGTTTATCCGGAGCTCTTTAGGCGATGAGATTTTATTTTATCGTCAGCTTTCATATTAGATATCACATTAGATAATTTTATACTAAATAATTTAGTATTCCGCAAGCTAGGACAGGCATGGATGTTACTTTTGATGATAGATATTACGTATGCATGTCTAATGGATTGTTAGCATTTGAGATGATAGCCTATATTTGCGGTTGTTGGGCATATGAGATAGTTATAGTTTGATAACTTATTTAAGATGATTGCTATAGATGATCTTATATGTTTAAGATATGAGATGTATACATATCTATGTTGTATCATGATTTTCCCCAGACCTAGCCGGGCAAAGGAGGTGCTGACGAAATTTTCTGTGAATTAAGCCAAAATTGAGAGAAAAGTCAATGTATAGGACGTTAGACATTACAGATAGTTGAGGGAGTAGGTAATGTATGAGATTTAGTTGACTTTCCTTTCGATTAATGAGTTGGCATTTTTGTTTTTTATTGTCCATTTCTTTAGAAATAAGTGCGTAACTTAGATGTTTGTTTTGCCACACATTGATTTTGGATTCGATAGTGATTGTACTTAGGGATAAGAATGATGGCTCCAACTAATTCCGAGTCTATTCCCTTTGTTGTGATCACTTTCAGTGATTGTTAAGAGTTGATAGTGACAATTTCTCTTTTGTCGTTGCTTATGTGTGAATGTTGGGTTGTGTTGTCTCGTCCTTAGGATTTCAAGGATGAAATCCTTTTTAAGAATGAAAAAATGTAACGACCCATTTTTTCAATGACTATATATATAAATAATTGATTGAACTATTAATTAATTGGCCATCCAAAATATATGATTTTTCGCATACGATCGAATCAGGACTTGTGACCACTTCCTTTTAGTTCGTATCAACGTTGCGAATTAAAATGAGTATAAGGATCGCTATATTAGAAGATCAGGCAGTCTGATGGTTAAAACGGTCTCGAAAAGCGCACAATTATCATCCTAGAGTGTAGTCTCGGATAGCAATGGAATTTATACCATCGGAACAGGAAAAATGAGGTGATGCACGCAGACGAGTTTCGTGACGATTGGACGCACCGTTTGATCGTGCCAGCTCGAAAGGTGCGATCTATTTACTTGGGAAATTAAATAAAATGAATATTTTATTATTTAAAACAAAACCCTCATTATCCATGTCCTCTAATCAATTACTGTTCTATTGCCCGAGCTTAAGAAAAATGGTGCCTCTATTTTCTAACATTAAAAAATTGAAATTGAATGATCATCTTAATGAAAAATTGTGTAACCACCTTCATCGGTTCATATTGTGGAGATCTTCGAGCCCGTATCAGTTTTGAGAGGTGCGACATGGATTTTGGGGATGGCAGTACATAGGTCAGCGAGTCTGCGGAATTGGGATCTTAAGACTAAGTTAACACTACAGGAAGGGTGAATAGTGTTTAATTGATTACATGAATATTTATCAAATTCTTTAAGATTTTACTTGGAATGATGTAGTTAGCAACCATAGAAACAATCATAAAATTGAAGTACAGATAAAAGTAAATGCAATAAAAGTAAAAAGGAAAGAACACATCAGGATTATATACTGGTTTGGAGTTATCCGGCGTCCATCCTGCAAAATTCCTTGTAGGATATATTTTCAACTAGTAAATGCAAATACAATCTCGATTTCAAGGCTATAAGACACACCATCTAGAATCCCGACCCATAGGTAGAGTCACTTGATTTTCAGGCTACAAGCACACCAATTAGATTTATGGGCAACTAAGCACATACAACTGATTTACAGGCAACAATCACACCTGATTGGATTCCAGGGATACCAAGCACACTACAAATTGTAAGAGTATGATTTAATAGAGTTTACAGACTCGGATCTTCGATCTTGATTACAATTGATCCTATAACTCTTGGATAACACTTTGATTTTGATTTGAGTGAGAGAGATGAGAGTAATCAAAGAGTAGATGAAAGAGATTCAAATTAGTAATGATTGAATTTGATTCTGGTTGAATTTCGGCAGAGTTTTGGTAAAAATTGACTTAGAAATTAAGAGAGTAAAAAAGGAGAGAAGAATAAGAAAGTAGTTAATGAAAATTCATTTAGAAGTCTGGTATATATAGGGAAATAATGGTCATGTCCATTTGCGAAGAGATATAACGAAAAGACACTTCCATTCGAATTTGAATTTTGAATTTTACGGCCACCATGTCGACATACATGGATACGATATGTCGACACGTCCCTTTGTATTTTGAAAAACACTTTAAAAATATTATTTTGAAAATTCGTTGCTTCGTAAAATAATTTGATACTTTTTAGAATCATTTAAAAATAGTTTATACACATTTTAATCAAAATATTACTTAGTAAAACTTTATAAAATTATTTTGAAATATTTAATAAGAGTATTCGATAGTATAAATAAAAATCAATATAGTTATAACTTATTTAAGTATAAACAAAAATTCAATATATATATATATATATAAACTTAAAAAAACAATTTTTTTATAAGTATAAGAGATCGAAAATCATTTTGAGAAATAATTTGTAAAGATTATTTTAAAAACCAAAATATAAAAAAGCAATTTAAAACAAAATTAGAGAAGACGAGAGAGATCAGGAAAGTGCTATCAAGATTTTAACATAAATTCTATGACTCTATAACTTATCTGGAATATCTTGAAATATTGAAATCTTCAATACTCATGGGTCTTCATTCTTAAATTCTTGAAACTTTATATCAACATCTTGAATCTACTCTTGATATCAGCATCTCGACACTGTATAGTCTTCTTAATAAATACCCGTCGAATATCCTACACTATATACTATACATATCTCGATAAAACATTATTATCTATATTTTATATAATGTTCTATGGTTGTTATCATCAAAACCAATACCTGATGTACTAATAATCTCCTTCCTTTTTATGATGACAACTCTGCATATATAATATAATAAAACCCCTCCCGAGTTACAAAACTCCCCTTAAATCTGTGCTTAGATTTTATATATTTCTTCCCTTTATGATCAACTAAAATATAACTCTATCACTAACTCTTGCTCTAATTCTAACTCTGACTCCTCCTAAATAAAATATTAATTAATATGTATAAGAATGATATATAATGACGACGAGAAGGAACAATAAGTGATATGTAAAATTAGATAATTATGAAATAATCATAATCAATCCAAATATCCATCCAATCCAACATGTCACACACAATTCAAACAAATCCACACAAATCAAACCTATCTAATCTAAACCAAATCAAGTATTATTATTTATATACAATCAAACCTATTTAAACTAGACATTTCAAGGAACTTCAACCCATCCATCAGCGCTAAAGATTGGATCCACTTTAATAGCATTCCTATTTTCATCATCTTTGTTAATGGTACATTCTAGATTGGCATGTCGTTCTTCTTTGTTCAATGCAAAAATCATCCACTGAATTACGTCAAAATGTCTTTCTTTCTCCTTGGTTATCTGTGTTTGACTCAAATCTAAGTGCCTCTGGTTTCTTAGGATGAAAGAAAGAATGTTCTTGGATGATTCAAAAGTTTGTTTGAGGATTTTTGTTAGTTTTTGGATAAGAGAAGCCATTGATTTTTATTAGAATTTAGGAATGAAAGGGAGTAAAGATAGAAACTGAAAATAATGATTTTCTAAAGTGAATATGTATTTATAAGGATAAGAAGTCCTTTGAAATGAATTAGTGTTGGACAGTTACTATTTTATATTTTTTTTGAAAACTGGACGTTATATGTCGACATACGTGCTTGTTATATGTCAACATATGCATTGTAATTTCAAACCACTTTATTTTACTTTTCTATTGCATTTGGCTTATACTATTATATTTGTATGACTTTCTAGAGATAGTTGACAATGTATAACAGTAAGAAATAGAATTATCATTGATAATAATGATGAGTACAAGAAATAAAAAAAATATACATGAGATTCAACAAAACTAAACTAGAAAATGCAAGTACAAAGATAGTTTAAACAAACAACTAGAAAGATACGCATGATGATGAAAAAGACGATCAAACTTGCGAATAATCTTTCCAAAGAATTTATCCACTTTATTAGAAATTGATGTAAATCTCTTTGAAAATGGTTTCTTAAGCTTCCTTTGATTATGAATGATCTTATCTTGATTTTGAGAATATTTTTTTTTGATGGATTAGGTGGCATATTGATGGTTTTCAAAGAACTATCCTCCTTCCCTTCTTGTTCTTCCTCCTCGACTTCCATTTCCTCCCGTTCCTCTTCCTCCTCTTCTCTTATTTCTTGTTACTCTTTCCAAACCAACCTTTGTTCCTTTTCTACAAGCGTTTCATAAGGCTAGAAAAAGGGTGAAATATGCATAAGTGAAATGTTGGCCTTGTCAAATATTTTTCAAGGAATTGTTTCCTCTCCTTTAAGGTCAACACCAAAATAATTGAAAATACGAGTAAGATACATATCATGAAATAGTGTGTTTTCATGTTTAGAAAGATTTTTAGGAAAAAGTTCATCTTATCGAACATAAATGGCTAAAAGAGCTTTGAAAACTTTTTGTGTCTTATGATTACCCATTCTAGGAGTAATACTTTGTTGGAAAAGAAGGCTTAAAATTCTTGCTTCTGGATGTAAGTTTTTGTTTTTAAATTCAAAGTCATCACCACTTTTGAAAATATCATGATTTACTTCACGATTTTGAAAATCAATTTGAAAAGATGTAAGGTCTATTCCACTAGATTTGCATTCAAGTAAGTGATCCAAAATTTTACAACTTAAAACAATTTGTGTCCCTGTGACACTACTCCATTTCTTCTCTACCATAAAAAACTTTGCTTTTAAATTTGCATAAAACATACTTACTAATTTTGGATAACAAGCGAAATTAGTGTGAGAAGCATTGATTAAACAAAGAATTTCATTTCGCTAAAAAAGATTGAGAAGATCATAAGTAGGAAAATCTTCCGAGCTAAACTTTTCCGAAAGATAAATACTCAATGTAGGCTTAAATGGCTTCTTGATCATAAAAAGTATCCTTTTATCTTCTTCGAAAGCCTCATGATTGCCTTAGTATTGCTTGAGTATGCCATTGAAGAATAGTTTGAAGAGATAAGAGAGTTTATGATTTTTGAATTTGAAAATGAAAGTGAGAAATGAATGGATGAAGATAGAGTAAGTAAATAGAGAACTAAAGGACATGTTTTCCAGTCAAAACGAAACTTTTTAGAATATAAAGTTAGAGAAAAGGTGGAGAGAAATTCAAAGTTTGAATTTGAAATTCAAAATTTGTCTACATATGTTGACATATGCACGTGAATATATCGATATATAGGTCGAAATTTTCAAAAATGATTTTTGTTTCTATATCCTATTTTATTATATATATTTATAATTACTCTATTTTTAAGAAAATAATTTTAAAATATTATATATTATTATTATATTATTAGAATATATAAAATATTTAAATTTAAAATATAACCGCACAATATTCAACCAATATTATTATCAACCTATAGGATATTCCTAACAACCAAAAAAGCAAACAAAAGAAAAAAATAAAACTTTTGATATATTAAAAGCATACCTTTTTCCGATCCATTTTACTATTTTGTTTTGAATTATGTATCACTATGAAGCACATGCTAGCAATTTTTATATCTGATTCATTATCACTTGAGGATTTGTCTAAATCGTCTAATGTTGCTGTACAGGCCCTTCTCCGTTTTATGGAGAATCAGTGCTTGGTGTAGTTTTCGTCTTATTGGGATGTGGACAGTCTTGTTTTAAATGACCAGGGTCATCACAGTTATAACATCTAATACCATTTCTGTTTACACTTCTGCTTCATGGATTTTTGTTGTCATTTATTTTCAAATTTTTATCCTCCTATTTTTTAGAATTTTCTAAAATTCCTTGTCATGAAAGCAATTCCTTCATCCTCGTCGCCGTCTAAATCAAGATTATCCTTCATTTCATTAAAAGCTATAGATTTCTTCTCTATTGCTTTGCTTTCTCTTCTTTCTTGCATTTGTGCTTCAAAATACATTAAATTTCCAATTAACACTTCAATCTTTAGAGTACTGATGTAACTAGCCTCTTCGATTGTAAGAGTTATTTGATCTCACTCTGGAGTAAGTGAATCGAGGATTTTTCTAACTTGATCCTCTTTGGAAAAACTTTTGCTCATTGCGATAAGTAAGCGTACATATCTTGAAATCTACTATATATATCAGATATGGACTCATTTCGAATAATTGAAATTGGTTTGTTAACATGGAAATTTTGGTCTGTTTACTTTGCTTGTGCATTTATGTGTAACTTGTACAACTATCCAAATTTCAAATGCAGAATTACATATAGATACTATATTAAATTCATTTCTATCCAGTGAATAAAAAATATATTCATAATCTTAAAGTTACTATGTACAATTGCTTTTTGGTCAACAGTCCACTGTGCAAAATTTGTCTTGGGTTTATTGTACTCAATTTGTGTGATATTCCAAATGTCTAAACCAATTGACTGTAAATAAATTTTCATTCTATATGACCAATATGTGTAATTACTGCCATTAAAAAGTGAAGATCTAGTAGTAGATTGTCCTTCGACAAATGAAGTACTAACAAGTGTATTGACAGTGTTACTAAGAGCAGTGTTGGTTGCCATTTAAACTTTTTTAAAAACCAGATGATGAATACTTTGAAAACCAACTGCTTTGATACCAAATAAGAGTAAGCAGAATAGGGATCTTAAAGCTAAATTAACACTAGTGGAAGGGGGGGGGGGGGTGAACAATGTTTAATTGATTATATGGATATTTTTCAAATTCTTTAAGATTTTACTTGGAGTGATGTAATTAACAATCCCAGAATCAAAGTACAGATAAAAGTTTAGTAAAATTAAAAAGGAAAGAACACACCATGATTTTGTACTGGTTCGGAGTTACCATACATCCAGCCATGCATAATTCCTTATAAGATTTCTTTTCAACTAGCAAAAGCAAATACAATATTGATTTCAAGGCACGAGGCACACCCTTCAAAATCCTGACCTCTGGGTAGAGTCACTTGATTTCCGGGCTATAAGCACACCCACTAGATTTATGTTTACTAAGAATATCTAATTGATTTTGCATGCTATAATCACACCTTCTTGGATATTAGGGATACCAAGCACACCACAAAATATAAGAGTATGATTTGATAGAGTTTACACACTCAAATCTTTGATCTTGATTACAATTGATCCTGTAACCCTTGAATAGCACTTTGATCTTGCTTTGAGTGAGAGAGATGAGAGTAATCATAGAGTTGATGAAAGAAAATCAAATTAGTAATGATTGAATTTGACAATTGTTGAATTTCGGCAAACTTTTGATAAAAATTGATATAGAAATCAAGAGAGTGAAAAGTGAAGTGAAGAATAAGAAAGTAGTAATTGAAACTTCGTTTGGAAGTCTAGTATATATAGGGAAACAACAGTCATATCCATTCGCGAAGAGATATGATGAAAAGACAGTTTCATTCAAATTTGAATTTCGAATTTTACGGCCACTATGTCGACATACATGGATATGGTATGCTGGCATATCCCTTTGTATTTTGAAAAACACTTTAAAATATGATTTTGAAAATTCATTGCTTTATAAAATAATTTGATACTTTCTAAAATCATTTAAATATAGTTTATACACATTTTAATAAAAATATAACTTAATAAAACCTAGTAAAATAATTTTGAAAGATTTAATAAGAGTATTCAATAATATATATATATATATATATATATAAATCAATATAGTTATAACTAATTAAAGTATAAAAAATTCAATATACATATATGAACTTAAAAAAATAATTTTATAAGTATAAGAGATTGAAAATATTTTTGGAAAATAATTTTAAAAGATTATTTTAAAAATCATAATATGTGGAATACAATTTTAATTTTTTTAGAGAAGACGAGAGAGACCAGAAATGTAACGATCCGCATTTTTCGATAATTAAAAATATTAAATAAGGTTTTGAGATTTAATGTAACGACCCATAAAGTTACCACTTTGAAATGGAATATTTCAATTTATTTTAAATATTCAAATGTAGAATGTTGAAACTTATACAATCAAGTTTTATACGATAAATAAGAATGGTAAACTTGTTTTTGATATTGAATAAAGGTTTTGGATTTCCAATGTAAAATTGACAAAAGTCGAATTCTAATAAAGTAGGATAAATATTCATGAAATTTGTTAAAAGGATAAATAACTAATTTCAAATACATATATAATCGATATCAAACTCATTTGATAATAATAAAAACTTAATTTATAATGGTTCGATAAATGTATAAAACTGGTTTTATATAGTTGATAAATTTCGTCGCATATCGATAAATTGATGTCATATTTTTACAAATAGATCTGGACATTATTTTATAAGTTAAATATACTTGTTTTAATTGTGTAAATATAATAACAAATCAATTTTGAAGTTTGATTTACATAGATAAATAGTTTAACAAAAAGGCCAAAATGTGACCGTAGAACGTTTTGTGGAAAATCAACGTTTTGTTCAAAATAAGTTGCATCAATGTTATCGCGCCTTTATTAACATATTTTAACATATATATTACACATTTTAATAACTAAACATGTCTACTTTTACTAAACAAGATTATAAAACTTCTAGAAGTTATTAGTAAAAGTAAGTAAGAATTAACAAAAGTAAACATCAAATCACATCAAATCAAAACCAACATAATTATGATATTCTTTACCTAATATTTGAGCAATTAAGACATAAAGTAAGGATGTGAAAGATGATGTTAAGTATTAAAAATTGAAGATCGCTTTAGGTTGAAGTAAGGTTAGTTTGGTAATTTAGTAAAAGGTTATTTTGGTAAATTTACCATTTCTTTCTTTCTTTTATAAATACCCACCTCCTTCTTCACTTTCATTCATATTTCTTCTTCTTCTTTTCTCAAGCTTATTCACCTTCTTCCTCTTCTCTTTAATGGATTCCAATCCATAGGAAAAAACTAGAAATAAATAATTTCAAAATATTTACAAAATATTCAAAAGAAATCAATTTTCATCCTCTTCAGATCAAACTCCTTTTTTCTCCATATTTTATCTCTTATTCTCTCGGCCATAACTTCTTCAAAACAGAACCAAAATGCTAATTTTTTTTTTGCAAATCATGTATATTTCCAGTGGATACAACCTTCATTTTGACCACTTTGTCTCATTATAAAATAACTATGTCAAAATTACACTTATTTCCAGTACATTCTCTGTCCCAGTTTTTAAGCCAGAGAATAGGCCATTTTGTTTTGATCATAACAGATCCAAATTAAGAATTTTTTTATACCATATGAATTTCCAGTGGCTACAGCTTTACTGTTGATCATTTTTTCCAGTTTTGAGGTTTGCTATACCTGAAACCCAATTCTTTGAAGTGCGTTTTCAGGCTTTATTTTTGTCAATCCGATAATACCTCTTCTTCATATATCATACCTCCTTTAAAACAACTTGGATTCAAGTGATTCTTTATTTTAAATTCAAGAGAAAAGAATTTTCAGCAACTTTTCAGTTATCAAATTTTTCCAGTTTTGAGAGTAAGAGATTCAAAAACAATAGAGAAGATGACCTATTTTTCTGGTCTAATTTTGAGAATTCAAGGTCAAAGCTCTTCCACTTCTCTATACTTTCGGCCCACTTCCGTCTCAAGCCTTGGTCGAGCACTTCAAAGGAAGGAAAAATTGTTTGCTGGTGTTTAAATGGAGTATGGATTAATTAGTGAAGTGTTGGTTGATTAGAATGTTGGTAGGAAGTTAATCGCTTTAGTTTTATGGTGATAAACTCTATTTGGCATCTATACACACACTCACACATGATTGATGTTGTGTTATTATTGCTATGGATGATTATATATGATTTTATCATCAAGTATTGACTTTTTGATATGATTGTTAAATTGTTTTACCAAGTCACGTTAATACACATCGATAAGCACAAAGGTAAACGCTTCCTTTTGAAAATGAAATAGTGTATATGGAATGCTTAAACCTTTTGGAAATAGTTTTAAAATGAGTTATAAATGTTTTATAAACATTTAATATGTTTAAATAAATAATAAAGAAAATCAAGATCTTGTACATTTTAAAATATGTCCAAGTCAATTTCCTAGAAAAAAATCGCGCTAGCGCAGTTAAGTGACCATAACGGTAAATCTTTTTTAATGAACGTTTTTAATTATGAAAAATATGAAATAAATTTGATAAATCTATTTAAATATTTTAGAAGAGATTTGAATTGGAAAATATGAATTTCCAAATATTAAAAAATTGATTAAATCAAATAAGTTTATACAGCACTTTCGCAGCACTTTTATGCTGCGAATGGTATAACTTTTGAATACGAGTTTAAAACGTAACGATTTTTCCTAGAATAAATTTTAAATGTTTTTAAAAGGAAAATTAAGCGTTTGAAAGATGATTTAGAATCTTTATAATTAATTCCAAAATAAAGTTGATAAATGGGGTATGCGGAAACGACTAGTACATTTGTCCCGCTTGTGAGATCTGAGAAGATAAAATAAGGTGTTTAACTAAGATTAGACATGGAGCAACCAGTGCGCTGACCTTACCTGGCCTATGTTTTCTTTTCTTAGGCAAGGAGTGGAATAGATCGAAATGAAAATCCAGATACTCTAAAGTAAAAAGATTGTATTAAGTTTCCGAAATAAAAGAAGATCGGTATTATCCAAAAAATTTAAGCAATCTCCAAAATGAATAAACTAAGACTTGGATTGCATAGATATAATCTTATTATACTTGGCATTAAAATCCGAAGGGGGAACTCGTCCTATTCGTGGAATTTAAAAGGTGATGTCACCATTATTCCGCCCATAGCACTTTTTGAAGATGGAAATTGATGTTGAGTAAAATTAGAATGATTTCTATGATCCTATTTACTTAAAAATATTTTGTAAAAATTGATTTAGTGTTTATTATAAACGATGTCTTAATAAAATTGTTTTTAATCCCCCTAAAAGTTAAGGAATTTGGATCGAGAGTTAAGTGAGGGAAATTGAAATATTATCCAAAGAAAAAGAATGAATTTCTTAGAATTACTCTAAACAAAGATTCTGGAAGGCAAAGATATTCATGATGTTGGATTACTTGCCATTAGTCCCTGGAGGTGAAATTTACCATATTTAAAGTGGCAGTAGTACTTTGTTATAAAAATCTTCAATTTGCAAGAATCTGATTTGAAGTTAAGAAAGAAATCTTTTATTAAGATTTAATAAATGATTTGGGAATATTTTCCCTAAGCTATAAGTTATAGCTTGAATATAAGAAATTTTTAATTAAGATTTAATGAATGATTTGGAAAAGTTTTTCTAAGTAAAAGAGAAAATGATTTGGAATTATTCTAGGATTTAAGAAAGATTTAAATAAACCAAATTATTTGATAAATGAGGCTTAATAATTCCATATACTCTTGAAAAGAAAATAGAATAAATTGAAAAGAATATATCTAAGAAAGATATTTTATAAAAGATGAAGTAATTGATTGATGATTGCTATCCACATATGAAATTGACATCTTTTAAATCGATAATTGGCTTCGAAGGAACCAGGGTCGGATTTGGATGATTCCTGTACGAAAACCACTTCGAACCAATGTAAACTTTCGAATGTGAAGATATGTTGAAGATGATGATTATTGAAGACTGTGAATCTTCGTAGCGTGAGGACTGTTAGTTGACATGCCCTGGGTAGCTCCCATTATAGAGTTATTTATAGCGGCGGTCTCCTCGTTGTGGATATTTTTTGGGTTGCAAGGACTACTCGCAGCTAGTGGTTGTAGGAGAGTGCCTTTGGTTTGTCCTATTCCTGGACAACTTGTATGGACGTTTTTCTGACATTGCATTTCTAAATATTACATACATTGGTTTTTACAAACATACATCAGTGGTGGCGGAAAAGACAACTTCACTTATCTTAACACCCTCCTTGAGACATACGAGATTAAGGGTTGTAATTTTGTGGAAGGCAAGTAGTAGTCAACAGAAATGACAATATGACATTCAGAGATGTGATATGTGCTATGTGAAAAGGTAATCGTAGCCTCAAGCCTCATCAATCGGAAATGACCAAAACAAGGTTAGATGCAGCAAGGCTAAGTGGGTCATTCCGGGTATGATCATTCCCTTCTAGATATATTTCTTACTGTTATGACGTTCGGGATGTGAATTAATGCGTTTTGTATGCTCGGGCGCCCAGTTTAAAGGTCGGCAACAACCATGAGATGATATATTCGGTACTATCTAGTTGCAGTGATAGGCCGGTCTTGCATTGGTAGAGGATCCTTTGTGATGGTCCTCGGTGCATTCCTTTAGAGATGTACTGCCGTAAGGTAGTCCATTCACCTGGTCATTTATATGGAAATCCATTCCCCAATAAGAACCTGCGATTTTGTTTGTCTTGGCGTAATGGATAGCCTCGAAATGCTATATGGGTAACCATTTTAGACAAGATTAATAAGTTTATTTGCAAATGTTTTCAAAGAGAATGCCATTAAAAATAATATCAATTGTTGTGATATTAAAGTATTTAATTATCATAAGGTTAAAACCCATCCATGTTTCTGTATGGGCGTGGTCTTATGAGATGCTATTTCTCTTGAAATAATTTTATTTAAAGATACATGTCACTGTCATTTATTATTGATTTTTTTCTCACGCTGGTTTATCAAGCCTGATCTGGGTATTCTATATACATGGGTCAGATCCGAGTAAGTTTCATGTTTGTCGAAGATGGTTGGAGTTTCTAGAGGAGTGCTGGAGATATTCATCTACGTATGGGCATATTCTATTGTCCGTTGTGCTTGGTTCGTTTTAGTTTAATATTAGTCAGCAACTGTAAGGACATATGTTTATAACTGTCCAAGCTGAATTTAGGTTAGACTTTGATATATGTATTTTAAAAGTTTTCCGCTGTAAATATAATTGTTCAATATTATACATTATTCCATTCGAGCGAGATACTATTATGTCTATTTTTCTTTATTACCCCTGATGTTCCATCTTTTCATGCCAATTGAGTCCGACATATGTGGTTTATCATCGATTCAAAGGGTATGGGAAAATGTGTATGAATATGCGCTTATATGTTTTTGTTTGATGATAATAAACATATATATTCATTTAAATGTATTTGGTAATGTACTATTTTGTTTTACATAGATTAAATAAATATTTGTTGAATAAAATATATTAAACGGGATTTGAATTCAAGAAGAACAAGTTACACAGAATTTGAATTCAAACAGAAATTTTATTCAAACAAATATTTATTACAATCTTGAATAGTACAAATTCAAGCTCTCACTATACATATACATTTTTGATTATATCACAATTACATCACAATTCAGTTTACATAATTTCCTCTCTACATATCACTCACACTCGTATTTTGTCTTCAACTGCATTCCAGTTTGAATCCAGCATCTGAGCAATCTGCAAAAATATTCACCAACGCAGTAAAACTGAAAAAGAAATATTTTTTCAATATAAAATAAAATATGATTTTTGAAAATATGATTTGCCTCAGTTATTTGGGTTGTTCGTCGTTATTCATATTTGAATTCATCACACACGAACAATGTGACATGCACAGTGTATCACTGTACATGCCACAAGGCCGTGCACATCAATATACACTTGATAATGCTACAGGGACAGGTGAGCACAGGTCAAACCCAAATGAAAAACCGGGTTCAACTCACGTGCAATATATTGAAAATCACGACACGAGCACAAGGTCAAACCCGAGTTTTGAAACTGGGTTCAACACAAGACAACATCAACCAAAGTCAAGGCTGCAAATTAAGACTACAGGTCTCCATATCAATCAAATGCAAAACCACATGTGCAACAACCGAAAAGCAAGTGCAAATACAAACATACAAACAACTCAAGTGCTCAGTGATCAAGCATACAACACAGTACTGTACATGAATACATGGAGACAAGATACACAAGTTCACATATATGCAAAGACCAGAAGTACAAACTGAAGACTGCATGAAGTGTATGCAAACAGTCGAAGTCATGAAGCAATCAACATGAATATCACAAGTGTCACAGAAAAAATGAAGACTGCAAGTTCAAGTGATAAAACATATGTCCAGACAACAACACAATGAATACAACTAAAAGCATATTTGAAGAAATGAAACTGCATCAGATCACAAATGCAAGACCAACAGCAAAATGGACTGCAACAATCATGTATGCAGACTAGACCAGACCAAACTACAAAGAACATGGATGTCGAAGGCAATACACAAGTGACAATGCCGTAACAACCAGAATGATACAAGGCAGCATGAAGTTCAAGCGACATCACAACAAAGATGATACAGACTCAAGCGAGTGACACAACAATATGCACAGATGCATTCAAGACTAAAACCAGGCTACATGAATGAGAAGACCACAAAGACAACAGTCAGTGCCAACAAATGTCCAGAGACCAAGTTCATATGCACAGTGCAGATCACAAAGACTTGTCACCAACATAAGCAGCAAAAATGAAGATCGCTATGCATTGGACAGAAATGCAGATCAATGATATCAAGTCCAGTGATGTAAACAATGAACAGCAATGATCAAGTCAAGACAAGTGAAAGCTGAAGTAAATTTGCAAATTCATGTTAAACCGACCAGAGAAGATGGCCAGAGACGAACATTACAGAGATGGCCGAAGTCAGAATTAAAAAAAAAATCAAATTCGTATCTTTGAAGAAGTCCAAAGTCAAAGCAAATTAAAATAGGAAAGTTTCTGCCGTGTTAATCAGAGATAAATCAAACGTTTGAAAATCAAAGCCGTGAGCATCAAGGTTGAAGTTATATCAGGAAAACCGTGCGCATCAAGCAATAGAAAAATTTGGAAAGTATCGAATTGATACGAGCAAATGCAAGTGTATTCGAATTCATATAAATACCAAACCCAAGTCATCATCATCGGCATCGAGTAAAAGACAAACAATCAAACCAACAAACAGAGAAATTACATACCGAATCAACGACGCACTCGATCAAAAGAGCAGCTGCTAAACAACGAGCAAGCTAAGCAACGAGAATCGATCAATAGAGGAGCAACGCAATCTCGAAGTCAACCAAATCATCAGAGAACGAGAGCAAGCAAACCATAGAATTGATTTGAAAAAGTCCCAATTTGGATCGCAAGAGCCGAAGCCCTAAATTCAGATCGAACAACATAGGGCCGCCATTCTTCTTCACAAACAAAAGAAGTGGATCGGGTGAAAAGAAATTAAAAGGGCCGGCCTTTATTATCAAAAGGGGATTTAGTTTTTTATTAGGGTTTAATTTTTTATTAAGGGGTTTTTTCTTAATTTTTATTTGAGCAAAAATTAAGCATTCAAGTTTGTATTTTAATTTTTGCTCCTGCTTTTAATTTTGAAATTTGTTTTCGAGTCAAAGAATTTGTAAATCACCACCTAGGTTGTAGGTAGTGTCAGATTGTCTAGTTAGAATTAGTTCAGTGAGCAGCGTGTGCGAGTTTGCAAAACTCTATAGGCGGAGCAGAGTTTGCGAGTAAGCGAAACTCTATAGGCGGAGCAGGGTGTGCGAGTCTATTAGAGTGTTTGTGAGCGGGAGCAAAAGGGTTTGCGAGTCTAGTAGAGTGTTTGTAAGTGGGATACTGTTTAATTCTAATAGAAACCTGGGAATGCAGCAGTAGGCAGGGGTTGCCGAAGCTAGGTAAATTTTGTGTGTGATTTACTTTTCAGCATATTTATTCCTGCAGTTTATTTCTGTGTTTAAATCAAGAAAATTTGCTATAACCCTATTCACCCCCCTCTAGGGTTAATCTAGATCCTACAAGTGGTATCAAAGCACGGTATTTTTTTAACTCTAGAGTCATGAATTCATCAAATAATGCTTTTTCTGAGGGGCAATCTATTGTTAGGACACCCATGTTTAACGGGAATGATTATGCTTATTGGAAAGTTAGGATGAGTATTTACCTTAGTTCCGTTGATTATGATGTTTGGGATATTATTGAAACTGGCTATAAATCTCCCACTATAACTGTTGGTGATACTGAGATTCCTAAACCTATGGATAGGTGGGATGCTAACGATAAGAAATTAAAAATTACAAATGCCAAAGCAATGAACGCTTTGATCTGTGCTCTTGATAAAAATGAATTTAATAGAAATTCTCATTGTAAAACTGCACAGGAAATTTGGCATACCTTGGAGGTGACACATGAAGGAACTTCTCAAGTCAAGGAGTCTCATCTAGCCCTATTCAGCAATGAATACGAGAACTTTGTGATGGACAAAGGCGAGGGCATAAAGGATATGTTTGGACGTTTTTCAACTTTGGTATACAACGCTAGCGCGCTTGGGAAGGTATTCACTGAGGTAGAGCTTGTGAGGAAGGTGCTACGAGTCTTACAGATGAACTTTGAGGCAAAAGTCATGGCAATCCAAGAATCGAAAGATTTGAGTAAACTAAGCATGGAGGAGTTGATTGGTAACTTGATGACATATTAGCTTGAGCTAAAAGCAAAGGAGGAACGCAACAACTCCGAACCAAAGAAGAAGACGATTGCCTTAAAGAGCAAAGAAAAAAGCGATATAGAAGAAGATCCAATTGAAGAGCTTGTAATGGCTGTCAATAATCTTAGAAAATGGTCAAGATTCAAGCCAAGCAAGAAGAAAACAAAGGGTAATAAGTCAAAAGATTCTGACAATTCCGATAATGAACTAACTTGCTATAACTGCAACAAGCCTGGCCACTTTAAACAAAAATGCCCACTTCTCAAATACAACCAAGGAAAGAAAAAGAAGAAGAAGGCTTTTGCAGCGACTTGGGATGATGAAGAAGGAGAGGAAGTTTTGGATAGCAGCTCAGAGGAGGCTAACTTGTGTCTTATGGCGAAATCAGATTCAGAAACAAGCTCAGAGGAACCTAGTGAGGAAGGTAACTATTTTATAGAGACCTTGTTTTTATGTGTCGTGATCTTACTAGAGTAGTTGATGCTCTTGAATCTAAAATTGAAAAACTGAAATCTGATAGGAGAGAACTTGCTCGTGAAAATTTTAGGTTAGAAACTGAATTTGAAAATATTCAAAACCTAGAATGTAAAAATTGTAAGATTTTAGATTCAGAATTATCAAAACTTAGGAATAACTTTGAGAATCTTGAAAAAGAAAAATTGAATCTTAAGGAAATCATTGACACTAGGAAAAAGGATTTTATAAATAGATGCACCTCACTTATCACTGAAAACAAAACACTAAAAACCAAAGTCCAAAATCTTGAGAAATCTTTGAATAACTTTTCAAGAGGCGAAAAATCTTTCAACATGCTATCGGGAAATCAAATTTTTGCTAACAACAGAAAGGGGCTAGGTTTTGGGAAAACACAAGTTGAGGATGATGCAATAAGTAAGAGTGTCTTTGATAGATGTGAAATAATTGGATATCGTGTTGAAAACTGTAGTCATAGGAACAATAACACAAAATTTATACAAGTTTGGGTTCCTAAGAATTCTACAAACAAATTTCATGTCTATTGGAACAAGAATGAAAGGACTAAAGAAGTTTGGGTTCCGAAGGGTTTGTTTACTCACAATGCTTCTGCCACTAACAATCATGGACCTATAAATAGGTCACAAAAATCTTTCATCGTGTAGGTATGGTGGCAGGCTAAGAAACAACAACAGTGTTATCTGGTTTTTGGCTGTTCCAGAAACACAATGGGCAAAAAAGCAAAGTTCCTTAGCCAAGTACAAAGGTGACAGAATCACAATGGGCAACCACGAAAAATTATCGTAAAGGAAAAACAGGTGAAGGTATACTTATCTGATCAACATATTAATTGTGATAATCTGCACCGCATTCTGAATGAAATCAGCAAATATTGTGATGTTGTAAAGATGATGCTTTTTGATTCTGACTTGTTCAACATAGTTGGCCAATTACATTTATGCCAAAATTACTATTCTTCGAAATACTTCATACATATTTGTTTGGATTAAACATTGTGTTTTGGTGGATACATTTGGTCATAATTCGGCTAACTCTATATTCTCAGTTTTCGATTGTTTACATGGCTTCAATCCAAATTCAAAAAATGTCATTTAAATTGTTGTTAAAATTGAGTTTGAAATTTTTGATACATTCTCATGGTCTTGTTTATCAAATTAGTGATGTTTAGGAGTGAAAGAGAAATTCAGATGCAGTTCATACTGATAATCTAGTTGGTAGAAAACCTACGAGTTGAACGTGATTTTTGAGACATTTAGTAACTGCATCGTTTTTCATAGAAAATATCTGCATATTTTTCATTTTAAATAATTTTCAAATAGCAGAAAATTTTCTCATATAACCCCTTCGAGAAAATCATGTTTGACCATATTTTCAGATTAGCCATTTTTATTTGATTTTAAATGACAAATTTTGACTAATCCGACTCCCTACTAATTATCAAAAAGATAAACAGTGATTGAAAAGGTGATAAGTGTTGATATTTAATATACATTACTCAAAAGAGTACATTTTGAAAATTTCTTTAGGAATTTAAACAAGAGTTATAAAACTTTTTGTTGGGTAAAGATTCCAAGACCATTTCTATATCTATCATATTTCTATCGACCATTGTTTATCAAATATTAAATATAGTTTGTCGATATGTGGTACTATAATCAGGGATAATTTGTTTTTCATGTCACATTTTTTTTGTAAAAATAAATAAATATCCAAAGTATTCACTCTCATTTAAAAGTCCTCACGGTTATGCATGGATGAATTACTTGGATTTTTTGATTATGTGCTTCCATGCTCATTTAAAAGTCCTTACGGTTATGCATGTATGGAACGCATATCAAAATTAATTGATTAAATAGACAAGTTGATTTTAATCCCATTTAAAAGTCCTCATGGTCATGCGTGGTTAGAAGATACTTGATTTCATTTTTTAAAATTAAATTGGAATACTACTAATCTCATTTAAAAGTCCTAACGGTTATGCATGATTAGTAGATATTCAAATTCCTGATATAAATGTACCACAAGTTGATACAATTGTATGATTTTATATTAGAACATCATTTCCATTCTTTCTAAAAGTGGAATATGCACCTAACATGGTAGTTATGATTTTTGTTTGATTTTTATTGAAGTTTAATATTTATATTCAATTTGAGTTTAATGTTGGATTAATATTGATCACTTAATCTCTATTTTTCTCTAACACTATTATTCTTTTGCTGATAACAAAAGGGGGAGAGAAAAGTTAAGATTTTGTCAAATAGAATCAAGCAAAGGTCAAATAATTTTCCATTTGCATCTAGGCTTATTTGAATATTTCTATTTGCATGCATATATATAGGGGGAGCATCATGTAGAGAGGAAGCATTTAAATAGGGGGAGCAATTAGAGTATATCATTGATCAAATACATTTAACACGGTCAAGATCTTAAATATATGTTTGTTATCATCAAAAGGGGGAGATTGTATGAATATGCGCTTATATGTTTTTATTTGATGATAATAAACATATATATTCATTTAAATGTATTTGGTAATGTACTATTTTGTTTTTCATAGATTAAATAAATATTTGTTGAATAAAATAAATTACACAGAATTTGAATTCAAACAGAACAAGTTACACAGAATTTGAATTCAAATAGAAATTTTATTCAAACAAATATTTATTACAATCTTGAATAGTACAAATTCAAGCTCTCACTATACATATACATTTTTGATTATATCACAATTACATCACAATTCAGTTTACATAATTTCCTCACTACATATCACTCACACTCGTATTTTGTCTTCAACTGCATTCCAGTTTGAATCCAGCATCTGAGCAATCTGCAAAAATATTCACTAACGCAGTAAAACTGAAAAAGAAATATTTTTGCACTATAAAATAAAATATGATTTTTGAAAATATGATTTGCCTCAGTTATTTGGGTTGTTCGTCATTATTCATATTTGAATTCATCACACACGAACAATGTGACATGCACAGTGTATCACTGTACGTGCCACAAGGCCGTGCACATCAATATACACTTGATAATGCTACAGGGACATGTGAGCACAGGTCAAACCCAAATGAAAAACCGGGTTCAACTCACGTGCAATATATTGAAAATCACGACACGTGCACAAGGTCAAACCTGAGTTTTGAAACTGGGTTCAACACAAGACAACATCAACCAAAGTCAAGGCTGCAAATTAAGACTACAGGTCTCCATATCAATCAAATGCAAACCCACATGTGCAGCAACCCAAAAGCAAGTGCAAATACAAACAACTCAAGTGCTCGGTGATCAAGCATACAACACAGTAGTGTGCATGAATACATGGAGACAAGATACACAAGTTCACATATATGCAAAGACCAGAAGTACAAACTGAAGACTGCATGAAGTGTATGCAAACAGTCGAAGTCATGAAGCAATCAACATGAATATCACAAGTGTCACAGAAAAAATGAAGACTGCAAGCTCAAGTGATAAAACATGTGTCCAGACAACAACACAATGAATACAACTAAAGGCAGATTTGAAGAAATGAAACTGCATCAGATCACAAATGCAAGACCAACAGCAAAATGGACTGCAACAATCATGTATGCAGAGCAGACCAGACCAACCTTCAAAGAACATGGATGTCAAAGGCAATACACAAGTGACAATGCAGTAACAACCAGAATGATACAAGGCAACATGAAGTTCAAGGGACATCACAACAAAGATGATACAGACTCAAGCGAGTGACACAACAATATGCACAGATGCATTCAAGACTAAAACCAGGCTACATGAATGAGAAGACCACAAAGACAACAGTCAGTGCCAACAAATGTCCAGAGACCAAGTTCATATGCACAGTGCAGATCATAAAGACTTGTCACCAACATAAGCAGCAAAAATGAAGATCGCTATGCATTGGACAGAAATGCAGATCAATGATATCAAGTCCAGTGATGTAAACAATGAACAACAATGATCAAGCCAAGACAAGTGAAAGCTGAAGTAAATTTGCAAATTCATGTTAAACCGACCAGAGAAGATGGCCAGAGACGAACATTACAGAGATGGCCGAAGTCAGAATAAAAAAAAAATCAAATTCGTATCTTTGAAGAAGTCCAAAGTCAAAGAAAATTAAAATAGGAAAGTTTCTGCCGTGTTAATCAGAGATAAATCAAACGTTTGAAAATCAAAGCCGTGAGCATCAAGGTTGAAGTTATATCAGGAAAACCGTGCACATCAAGCAATAGAAAAATTGTAACGATCCTAAATTTTGAACAATTTAAATTGTGAATATTTAATTAATTTTGAATATTTGAATGATAATTTAAACTGAATTTCCGATATAACAATGAAATTGGTGATTAAATATTTAAAATTTAATCTATACAAAGCTGAAGAAAAATTTAAACTTGACTTTGGAGTTGAAATTGAATATTTAATTTGTAATTGAAATTCAAACTAATGACTTAAGAAAATAATTTGGATACAAGAATTTTTATTTATGTAAATTAATAAATTGATGGCATTCTTTTCTTTAGCTTAAATAAAAAAAAAAATCAATACAAAATAAAATAAACAAATACACTTAGTAAAAAAATTTAACAACATAACTTAAACAAAAACAAAACAAAACAAAGTAATAATAAAACCTATTGAAATTCAAAACAAATAAAAAAAAATAAGAGGAAAACTTGTTTATGGTTTGGGCTTTGAAATTTATACCGGCCCACGTTTGAATACTAGTGCCCTTTCTTTTATCCGATCCCCTTTATTTCGTTATTCACTCGTTCATTAACCCTAAACCAAAAAAAAAAAAATCACGAAGAAAAAAAATATGGCGGCTTCGTTCTTCTCGACTCGTTCTGCTTTGGAAAATTTGGGGCTATTTCGACTTTGTTATGGTGAGTTTTCTGCTCACGATTAATTTTTAATTCAGGTGTTTAAATTTGTTTGGATTGAATATTGGTTGCATGCTATGTTTTGGGGTGATTTTGTTATCTTTTGCTCGGCTAATTTAATTTGAAACTGATATGGGTAGATTGGTTACTGCATGTTGGATTTTCGGTTGCTATTTGCTGTCATTTGCTCGATTTGCTTGAATTGTTAAACTGTTAAGAACAGATGGTACCCAATTTTAAACTGATAACCATTGACGCTTTCAAAAATTTGTTCTTTTTAAATTTATAAAAACAAATGCTATTTGATTTTTGTTTTAAATTGATAAAAACAGATGCTGCCCAGTTTTAATTTTTTTTAAATTGATTTGAACAAATGCTACCTGATAATTTGTTTTATTTTAAATTGATGAGAACAGATGCTTCCAAATTTCTTTGATTTCAGATGTTGTTTGAAATTTGTTTTTTTTAAATTGATAAGAACTGATGCTATATTTTGCTTGTTTTAAAATTTGATAAGAACTGATGCTATGTTTTGCTTGTTTTAAAAAAAAAATTGATAAGAACAGATGCTATGTTTATCTTGTTATTAAATTGGTAAGTACAGATGCTACTAAAATATTTTGTTTAACTAAGTAGTTGAAGTGCAAAATTGTTCTTGTAATAAAGATATGTCTTGAGTATTGCATGCCTCATGTTGCTTCAGTCTTCAATTCCATTTGTGTTTGCCTATAAATTTTCATGTGCATGTTTGTTTGGGCATCTCTGTAACCATAAACAAACATGCAAACATCTCTATAAGCATACTTGATGTTGTCTGCACATTCACCTATGCTTGCACTTCTGTTATGCTTGCTGTTGAAAGATTGATCTTGCATGTTCACTTAAGTTTGAAAATGCTGTCTCATGCTTAAACAGTGCAGTCCCTTTGTTTTAAAACCAGTAAACAAACTTTCATTCCTGATTCATTCCTATAATTATGCTAGTGAGTAAACATCAACTTAAAAATCTTGAGAAATAACGATCTGTTGCTTATATAGATTTCTGAAATGCTTATGTTTGCATGAATATATATATATATATATGTATTAGCTATGTATATGAATGTGTTGCATATGTATATGAATCTGTTTGAAAGCATGCATGACTGTTGTTCTTGAATATCTCTGTTCTCAGTTCAGTTTTAAGTTTTTTATCTAAATTCAAAATCTTCTCTTTGATCTTTGTTAGACCTTAGTTCCAAAACAAATTTAGTTTGTTTAAACTTGAACGTGAATTTAAAAATAGTGTAAACATGTTTTATGTATATATATAGTAACTGGTAATTAAAATTTGCAGTAAAATTTATATATATGTTAAAATCAATCATTACAATTCTCTTATCCAAATACATAACCTGAATTGGTCTGGGTAAACATGATTTTTAAAATGAAAATTATGATTTTTAGATTTGAATTGGATATGAATTGGAAAATTTTCTGGAACTTGGGTGTTTGCCAAAATCTGTTGATCTATGTATTTGGGGTGTTTCGGGATTGTGCTGTTGCTCCCTGTTGTCTGCACTTGCTTACTTTGTGAATTATCTTCGACATGATTTGTTTCATGTCTGTTGCTAGTTGCCGTGACATTTTGACCTTGGGTCTGCATATAAAGCTGCTGCCCTATATTGTTTAGCACATACACTCTTGTACACTTTGATTTCCTGTATCTTAATTGTGAACTTGATTCGTTCATATGCTTGCTATTTTGCCATATTGACCCCTCTGTAGCTTTGGCTTCACAGTATAGCATACTGGTTCGCGTTAAAAATGCTGCATCATTGAGTTACATTGTACTTTGGTTGTTTGCATTAAGACTGTGTCCATCAGATATCATGAATCATCTTGATTTTCATTAGCACTTCATTATATATATGCAAGCCAGTCTGATACCTGTGCATTCATGACTCTGACTCTACATTTTACCTTGAGCATTGTCATTGCATGCATGTTCATTCTATAGCTCACTGTAGCATATTTGGGGTAGTTGCACTTCAGCATGTTTACTGTCTTCATGTACATGTACATACTGTTGTGTATTTGAGTAATTGGGTTGTATTGGGCTCGTGTGGCCTTCATTTATGTGCAGTCTCCAGTTATTTTTGCCTTGAACTGTTGCATCCATGTCAGTGACATTAGTCTGCATCATTCCTAACTGCATATATGTTGAGGGGTCATGCTAGTGTCCAATCATGTTGTTGTATTGGGCAGTTCTTCACTGTGTTCATGCCTTGCCCACTTTGACCACTGTCCAGTTTCATTTATTTGTTACATTGTGCTTCATGCTGTCTGTCGTCTTGATCCACTTTGTCACTGCATATCTATATATGTCTGACCTATGTTGTTACATGAGTCTCTTGAGTTGTTTTACTGCCATTGTGCATTGGTGTACTTGAGCTTCTGTCTTCATGTACATGTACATACTGTTGTGTATTTGAGTAATTGGGTTGTATTGGGCTCGTGTGGCCTTCATTTATGTGAAGTCTCCAGTTATTTTTGCCTTGAACTGTTGCATCCATGTCAGTGACATTAGTCTGCATCATTCCTAACTGCATATATGTTGAGGGGTCATGCTAGTGTCCAATCATGTTGTTGTATTGGGCAGTTCTTCACTGTGTTCATGCCTTGCCCACTTTGACCACTGTCCAGTTTCATTTATTTGTTACATTGTGCTTCATGCTGTCTGTCGTCTTGATCCACTTTGTCACTGCATATCTATATATGTCTGACCTATGTTGTTACATGAGTCTCTTGAGTTGTTTTACTGCCATTGTGCATTGGTGTACTTGAGCTTCTGTATGTTTGTATTTGCACACTTGCTATTGTTGTCTGATGCGTGCACGTGTGTTGGCGAGGCAGTGCACATGGGTATGAATACACGTGTGTACTGCTGCCACACACGTTTGATAGAATAAAAAATAAAAATTTGAAATTGTTAACATGAAAAATCCCTAATAGATTTTAAATTGATTTATCTGTTTTATCATATCTGTAACCATATGATTCAGTTTATTCCAAATTTATTTACTTGAATAAAGATTAATCCTGACTCGAGTGTTTTTGTGTTTTGCAATAACGCTCGGGTCAGACCGAGTATTTTTGCAGCTTAGAGATTTGCTCGCAGCGAAGTTAGAGAGAGGGGGATTTCAGCACCACTAAAGTTTTAGCTAAATTTTTTTTCTCTTGTACTTAAATTTATAAATTGTTTCCGCTGTATAAAATGTAATGTATTGTAAACTCTGATATTTGTATATAAAAGAAAAGTTTGTTTATAAAATATGATTACTATTCTGTGATTCTGTAGCTGATTCTGTTTAAATGTTATAAACTAAATAACAATCCGTCATTTTGAACGTTTCTAGTTAGTTTAATTACCGACTAGAGGCGGTCAAGGCGGCGGGTCGTTACAAAAATTTGGAAAGTATCGAATTGATACGAGCAAATGCAAGTGTATTCGAATTCATATAAATACCAAACCCATGTCGTCGTCGTCGGCATCGAGTAAAAGACAAACAATCAAACCAACAAACAGAGAAATTACATACCGAATCAACGACACACTCGATCAAAAGAGCAGCTGCTAAACAACAAGCAAGCTAAGCAATGAGAATCGATCAACAGAGGAGCAACGCAATCTCGAAGTCAACCAAATCATCAGAGAACGAGGGCAAGCAAACCAGAGAATTGATTTGAAAAAGTCCCAATTTGGATCGCAAGAGCCGAAGCCCTAAATTCAGATCGAACAACATAGGGCCGCCATTCTTCTTCACAAACAAAAGAAGTGGATCGTGTGAAAAGAAATTAAAAGGGCCGACCTTTATTATCAAAAGGGGATTTAGTTTTTTGGGTGATAAGTATTCTAATGTAATTTCAATCAACTGTAATAATTGTCAAGTTTATTGGGTGATAATTATAAGTAAGGAATAAATTGAATGTTGGATTTAATATTGATATTATATGTTATAAATTAGGATAAATTTATTAAGGAATATGAAATCAATAAATAATTTATTAGCTTTGTTTGTAAATAATAAATATAGAATCATGTTTGAAATATTAATGTGTAGTATTTGTTTAATTATCATTTCATTATTTAATCCGTTGAAATCAAATTGTAAATCAATTGCAATTAATCTAATTAAACATTGCAGTTAATACAAATTAAGACGATAACTGTAGAACATTGATGTAATAAAATGTAAACTAATGTTAATCATATTCATGGTAATAATTGATTGAATAATAAGATGTAAACCAAGATAAATGAATTTATTGGAATTTATATGATAATTAATGAATTATTGCAATTGCAATTGAATGTTGTAATTTTGTGCAATATATAAATATTGAAATTAACACGAGAAAATTTATTTTAAAAGATTATAAATTCCTAGTTAATCAAGGATAATAAGCTTGTTAATTTTGAAATTGAATTTTGAAAGTGATTCAATTAATTTAATAATAATTTGATAATTAACGAGAAACTAGCCATGTTGGCCAATGTTTCGGATTTCGATGAAACTAGTTTCATCGGATCTTTAACAGTGAATTATTTTAGGATTTCAAGTTTCGTAGCGATCAGACTTATCATTTGATCGTGCAGGCTCGAAACGCGTAGAAATCAATTTAATGAACTCAACTAAAATAATCTGATTTTAAAAGCTAACTTTTATATACAACGGAATTTGGGTTTAAAACTAGTTCCATTGAGTTTAAAAATATCAAAAACCTATTTTTGATATATTGGATGAGCCACTTTCATTTCGAAAATGGAAAGGGCTTTTCGGGTTCGCGTAATCATTTCGATCAATTCAATCTGAACCATTCATTCTTATCTACCTCTCTCTATATATATAAATAGATTATTTAACCCTAGCAGCCTTTTTATTTCTTATTACTATACGTATTGAAAATTTCTATCCTTCCTTACTTCCCTATGGCTGAAACTTAATTCCAATTTCAAATTCAATTTCAAATCCAATTTCAAAAATTCAAACTCCTCTAACCGTAGCATATTATACATCCTTGGAAATCTCTTGACGAGTGCAATCTACTACAGCAATTCATTTTTTGATTCGAATCATGATTTGGATAGAAATCGATGATGAACCTTGGCTGTTCATTTCTAGGGTTTCCGATCCAATGGTGGTTCTTCATCCAATTGATGATCAGGGAGTGGCGTTGGGAAGAGGAGGTCAAGCAGGTCACTGTGGTGGGGTTTTCTTGTGATGCCCCACCTCTATACCCACGCCAGCCAAGAACACTACGGAGTAATGCTGTCAACTAGCACGAAGAATAAGGCTGTTGAGGAGCGACCATCCGTGTAATTGCTTTGGGCGAGCACCGATATGCCAGATAAAAATATAACTTTTCATCACAAGAGGAAATCCGACATACCGACACAAACTCAAAGCTACTACACAGTGGCTATAGTAATCTTCGAAAACAAATATAGAAATAAGCATAACACAAATCATTCATAGATAATTCATATCACAAAGGCGGAAGAAGATATGAATATATAATTAACACATGAAAGTGTATATCAGAGTAGTGGTCAAAAAGACCCACAATAATACAAAAGAACAGCAACACGTGCTATACAAAAGAATACAACTATGAGTCTATATCTCAAGTGTATACAACAAAATAAACTACTAATCTAAGTAGTCAGCCAAAAGTCAGAGAAATCAATCCCAAGTGAGAAGTCAAGCTGAAGCACCTGTAACATCTCAGTCTGACCCGAGTATTATTTAATAAGAAAATAATAAACGGATCAGTCTAACTATAAATATCAGGTGAAATGACATAGAGTAAGAGATATGACTAAACACATAATAATCACAATGCCAAGCTGTGATATATATAAGTAATTGAAAATCAACAAGAGATTAATCAATATCACCAAATCTACACAAGAATCAAAGAAAATGTCATACTCCTTATTTCGTTCACCAAACCATAAATATTGACGATTATATCAATGTCAATCACAAAAGTCAATGACACACAAATTCACCAATGCACAAATATTGATAAAACTTATCAATAGAAATCACGAAAATTGGTGAAGCATAAATTCTAGAAATCATCTTAAGAAATCCAGACAATGACACACGAATTCACCTATGCACAAAAATTGATAAATCATATCAATAGAAATCACAAAAATAGGTGAAGAAGAAAGTTCCAGCATTCGACACACGAAATCCAGAATCACACAAAATAGGGGGGAGGCCTATCACACGAACGGGAGCATGAAAACTCACCAACATATGTATCACACGAATGAGACGCTATCTCATGGTAGCTAGCCATTAATTTTTGACACACGAACGCCCCGAAGACCATGGGGCGCTACCCCACATATGTGAGTTGAAACTCACACAAACGGGGTTTAGTCTCCCTCGTAGACAAAGAGACATCGCACATTGCTAGTCTAAATCACAAAAATGATCGTCATGATCATCAAGAAGTGTCAATTACAGTAAGCTAGTAAATATATGAGCTTAGCTTTATGTCCCATAACCACTAGCTTAACTTAAATATTTACGAACAAATTGTAGATCTCCACTAGAAAATTGTCACAAGATATTCAATCGGACAAGTCCAAGAATTAACCGACGAAGTAAACGCAAGCGTTTCATACCACTTGTTTCACTAAGTCGTTTAATTAGATTTCTCATACGAGTGAGGTAAAGGTTTGTATATACTAATAGATTGGAAATCGGTTTGAGAAAACGAGCTTTGTAATAAAATAGTGTTGAAATCATTTGAAGAAAGAGTTTTGATATTTACTATTAGTATCGAAACCTTTATATTTTTAAAGTGACAAATCACAAAGAAGATTGTAGGAACAATCAATCACTAAAATTCACCTACGAAGATGTGAATAAAATCCAAAAATCCATCGAAATGGATATTCAAAAATCCCTAAAAAGGAGTCATCAAAGTCATAATAAATGATAACAACAAATAGGATCATCACGAATCGATTTAAATTGGAAATTCAATCCAAAAAGGCAAAATGGACTCAAACAGCAGGTTCAGTCGACTGAACAGAGTTTACAGTCGACTGACCCTGTGCCTGGAAATTTTTCAGGTTCAGGAAACTTTCTGTTTCCAGGTTCAGTCGACTGAACAGAGGATTCAGTCGACTGAATCATCCCTGAAAACTTTCGGGTTCCAGGTTCAGTCGACTGAACAGACTTTTCAGTCGACTGAATCTTGCCTGGGCTGTTTTTCATCCTATCCAAATGAAGAGCAAACTCTTCCAAAATGCATCCGGACGAACATTGGCTCTAAGGGTTTATGCCAATCGGCAACCTGGCCCTATATGCTCCTCGATGCATCACCAAAAGCATGATCAAACATCCATGAAAGGATTTCACACAAATTTGACTTAAAAACCCAAAAATTGGAATATTCACAAAACCAATCCAAATCAAGAGCAAATGCACATGAAGAAGTGTTACGAATTCATACCCAACAACCAAAGATAATTATAGTCATAGATGTGAGATAAAAATCTCACCTTTGAAATCACACAAATAAAGAAGAAGCTTGAAAGCAAAGGAGAATCAACCACTCTTCAAATCCAACTCAGTAAGCTTGATTCTAAGCTTTAAAAGAAGAACATTCCCAAAGTTAGGTTTAGGAATTTCTGAAATGATAAGAGAATGAGTTGGAGAAGAAGAAGAGAAGCTTACCAATGGGTTCTTCTATTAGTTTGGAGCTAGAACTTGATTTGCAAAAGGAAACTAGGGCTTGAGTTTTAATTTCCCATCTCTCCCACCATTGTTGCTAAAGCTTGAGTATTAGGAATTGGAAATGAAGTAAATGAGGAGTTGAAGTGGAGTTGGGACTGAATACATAAGTGGGGTTATTGGGCTCAGCCCAAACCAAAGCCCTAAGCAAAAAGTAGCAAAATTCAACTTTCTCCAAACTTATCGAAGCTTATACTCAAAAAGGTCGCAAACGGCATTTTAAACTCAATGGGAGTGGTCCCGAGTCCTAATTCGACTGTATGCAAAAAGTAGCTTTTCGTACTAAAATCCGACTACAATACCATATTTAAATAAAACATTTAAATGTATAAATCATAACATATGCGGGTTGTTACAGACTCCCCCCCCCCTTAAAGAAATTGCGTCCACGCAATCATAAGGAATAAATGAACTAATAGTAACAACCATAGATGCATATCAACACAGAAGAAGAAATTCGAAATAAGAAGTTCACCTTAAAGAGCACGAGAGAGTAAGTCTGGATGTGTTCGCTCGATGAATTCCCTAGATTCCCAAGAACAATCCTTAGGATTTGAGGACCATTGAATTTAACAAAAGGAACATTTTTATTTCAAAGTCGTTTGACCTCACGAATAGGATGTTGCTCATAAGTTAAATTAGGCGAAACTTCAATCTCTTCCACAACACCGGGCTCAAGAATAGAATCGGAATCTCGAAGACACTTCCAAAGTTGAGAAACGTGAAACACGTCATGGGTAGCAGAAAATTGAGCCGGTAATAAAAGGCGATATGCCATGGAACCAATACGTTCAGTGATAGGAAATGGCCCAATATATCGAGGCGCTAACTTTCCCGATCGACTGAAACGCACAACATCTTTCATAGGTGACACACGAATGAACACAAGATCTCCCACAGAAAACTCTAACTTCCTTCTCCGGTTATCGGCATAGGATTTTTGTCTACTCTGGGCTTCTTTCATCCTATGTCGAATAAGTTCAATCTTTTCTGTGGAATCACGAATAAGATCTGGACCTAAAACCAGTTTCTCACCGGCCTCAAGCCAACAAGAAGGAGATCGGCATGGTCTTCCATAGAGTGCCTCGAAAGGTGCCATACCAATACTAGATTGGAAGCTATTATTATAGGAAAATTCAACAAGTGAAATATGATCTTCCCAACTTCCGCCAAAATCAAGAACACATGCACGAAGAAGATCTTCAAGAGTTTGATTCACACGCTCGGTTTGTCCATCGGACTGAGGATGATAAGCGGTGCTAAACTTAAGCTTCGTTCACAAAGCTTTTTGAAGACTCTTCCAAAATCCACTAGTAGACAATGGAACACGATCACTAACAATAGAAGTAGGAACTCCATGCAATTTAACAATTTCTTTAATAAAAAGTTTGGCTAAAAGAGGTACGGTTCGATTAGATCGAACGGGAATAAAGTGGGCGGATTTAGTAAGCCTATCAACAATCACCCATATGCTATCATGACCTGAACGAGAACGGGGAAGGCCATCTATAAAATCCATGGAAATCTGGTCCCACTTCCAAATTGGAATTTCTAAAGGTTGCAATAACCCACCGGGCCTTTGATGTTCGGCCTTAACGAGTTGGCAAGTCATGCAACGCTTAACGAAGTTAGCGATGTCAAGTTTCATTCCCTCCCAATAATAAAGTCGCTTCATATCCGCGCACATCTTACTACTACCGGGATGAATGGTAAATTTAGAACGATGAGAATCTTCTAAAATATCTTTACGAAGAACACCAATATTTGGCATGATAAGTCTACCAAATTTCCGAATGCCGTCACGAGAATCGATATCAAAGTCTTTCAAACCTTCAATATCAATTTTATCCTTAAAATTTTGGCCAAGAAGAGCCAAGTCGGGATCTAGCCTTTGAGCTTCAAGAATGCGGTCTAAAAGAGGAAGTGCCTCAAGGCTACATAAAACAAGAGAAGGACATAAATCGAAAACACGATCTTGAATCTCACAAGTGGATAAAATCTCGAGATCATTCCATTCAGATATCATCATGGAAAAAACCGCTTTTGCTTGCGGCTAAGAGCATCGGCGACACGATTACCCTTACCGGGAGTATAAAGGATATCAAGATCATACGGTGCAAGAAATTCGAGCCATCGCTGTTGACGCAAATTAAGTTCCTTTTGAGGGAATAAATACTTCAAGACTTATGATCGGTATAAAGAATAAATTTCTCCCCCAGTAGATAATGACGCCAAATTCGAAGAGCGAAAACAATAGCCGCGAGCTCTAAATCATGTGTGGCATATCTAGTCTCGGCCGGCTTCAATTGCCTTGAAGCATAAGCAATAACACGTTCTTTTTGCATAAGAACGACACCCAAACCAATGCGACTAGCATCGGTATAAACAACGAAATCTTGATTCCCATCGGGAATAACAAGAATATGAGCATCTGAAAGGAGTTCTTTAAATTTCTGGAAAGAAGCTTCACATTTGTCCGACCAAATGTATTTAACGCCTTTCTTTGTTAAGCTAGTGAGAGGCACGACAATCTTAGAAAAGTCTTTGATAAAACGACGGTAATAACCTGCCAATCCAAGGAAACTACGGATCTCCGTCACACTTTCAGGTCTTTTCCAATCTTGAATCGCTTCAATCTTTGAAGGATCCACTGAAATTCCGGATTCGGAAATAATATGACCGAGAAACTTCACACGAGATTGCCAAAAGTGGCATTTAGAAAATTTGGCTTTCAATTGATTACTCCTAAGAGTTTCCAACACAATCCGAAGATGTTTTTCATACTCCTCCTCGGTTTTAGAATACACAAGAATATCATTGATAAAGATGAGAACAAACCGGTCGAAGAAGTCTTTGAAAAATCTATTCATAAGGTCAACGAAATAAGCCGAAGCATTTGTTAGACCAAATGGCATAACAAGCCATTCATAAGATCCATAACGAGTACGGAACGATATCAAAGGAATGCTATCCTCTGCAATACGAAGCTGATGGAATCCAGTAGCTAAGTCCAATTGCGAAAAGACTTTAGCACCACTAAGTTGATCGAATAGATCATCAATCCGAGGTAAAGGATATTTGTTTTTGATAGTAAGATCATTAAGCTTGCGGTAGTCAATGCAAAGCCTAAGTGTACCATCGGATTTCTTCACGAAAATAGCCGAAGCTCCCCAAGGCGAGAAACTTGAGCGAATAAATTGCTTCGTTTCCAAATCGAATATTTGTATGCGCATCTCCTCATTTTCTTTATTGGAAAAACAATAAGGAGGACGAGTGACAGGTTGAGCTCCAGGAATGAGATTAATTCTGAACTCAATTGCTCGCTTAGGTGGTAATCCTAAAACGGGCTCGAATATGTCGGAAAATTCACGAACAACGTAATAATATCTTCCTCATCATCATTATCGTCATCAGAGGATTTAAAGAATATAAAGATGCAACCAAGCTGGAATCCGAATCTTTAAGGTTAATAGAAATTTGCTTAACAGATTGAGGATGTCGAAGATGAATAGTCCGCTCAGGACATAGGATATGAGAACGGTTAAGCCAATCCATTCCCAAAATCATTCCAAAGCCTAAATAACGCATGACATGCAAATCGGCTAGGAAAGGAAAATCACCCAATATAATCTCGACATCTTTACACAATAAACTGATTGTTGCAGATCCACCCACCGGATTCGCAATTCTCAAAGAAGTTATTAAACACAAAACATCCAAAAAAAAAGTATCAACAAGCTCTTTTGATATAAAAGAATGGGACACACCCGTATCAAAAAGAACTCGAATCGGTTGATCACGAGATATAATAATTCCATCAAGGATAAAATGAGATATACCTTGACCACGAGATGTGTTGCCAGGGGCTTGAGCAACATTAAGCTTTCCCTCCTTCCTATTTTGAAGTTTGGGACATACATGCATAAAATGGTCCGGGCTTTTGCAATAGCGACAAGTACGAGGCTTTGAACACTTGTTCGCAAAATGGTCTTTCGAACCACAATTATAGCATTTCCCTTGAGTAGAGGAAAAGGTCTTTTCAGCAGGAGTTGCTTGCCTCCCTTTCTTATTGGGATAAGGGCCTTTGAATTTTTTTGGCCTCTTCTTGTTGTTGAAGTTTGGTTTGGAACCCACCACTTCAACATCATTCTCCCTATCCGCCTCTTCATGGCGAAGAGCGATATCAACGAGTTGGTCGAAAGAAACTTCTAATTTTAGATGTAATGGCTTCTTGAGATTTTTGTTTAAGCCATAGACGAACCTCTGGTTCTTCTTTAAAGGGGTGTTGATGTATTCAACCCCATATTTGGAAAGCGACTCGAAGGAGGCGACGTAATCAGTCACGGAGGACTCACCTTGAACAAGGTCTATAAATCATCGAGCCAATGTCACTTTCTCTACTTCTGGTACAAATTTCAACTCGAAGCGTTCCCGGAATTGCTCCCAGGTGAGATCCGCTTCATTAATCTCAGAAATAAGAAGCTCGTACCAGTCCAATGGTCTTTCTCGGAGCATACTAGAGGCCACCTGAACTCGGTGAAGGTCAATAAGATTCATGCGAGAAAAGATTCGATTGCATGACCTTAGCCAAGCCTGTACTTCAATAATAGTTTCGGAACCTTTGAATGGCTCCCCACCTAAATTAGTGTAATCGCTGCACAAGCATGCAAATCCCGACTTTGGGTGAGTAGGTTCCGGGTTAGCTCCAGCTGCTTGAGCATTCGTCACTAAATCAAGAAGCTGTTGAGCAGTCATAAAAACTACATCCTGGGGCGGAGTGCCATATGGTACGGCTCTGGGGCGGCCTGGTCTAGACATTTCTCTTCCTTTAGAAAGAAAGAAGAACAAGGAGAAGATTATTCACTAATGAATATCAAGCAATCTTGATAGATAAAACAAGGAATCATAAAAGAAAATAGGATGAATCGGTATGAAAACTCGAAGTAAATCCAAAAGCACGACTCCTAAGATGGACTTAGGACGATGATCCTTGTTATAATATTCCATATTGTTCCCAAGTTTGGCTCTGATACCAAGCTGTGACGCCCCACCTCTATACCCACGCTAGCCAAGAACACTACGGAGTAATGCTGTCAACTAGCACGGAGAATAAGGCTGTTGAGGAGCGACCATCCGTGTAATTGCTTTGGGCGAGCACCGATATGCCAGATAAAAATATAACTTTTCATCACAAGAGGAAATCCGACATACCGACACAAACTCAAAGCTACTACACAGTGGCTATAGTAATCTTCAGAAACAAATATAGAAATAAGCATAACACAAATCATTCACAGATAATTCATATCAAAAAGGCGGAAGAAGATATGAATATATAATTAACACATGAAAGTGTATATCAGAGTAGTGGTCAAAAAGTACCACAATAATACAAAAGAATAGCAACACGTGCTATACAAAAGAATACAACTATGAGTCTATATCTCAAATGTATACAACAAAATAAACTACTAATCTAAGTAGTCAGCCAAAAGTCAGAGAAATCAATCCCAAGTGAGAAGTCAAGCTGAAGCACCTGTAACATCTCAGTCTGACCCGAGTATTATTTAATAAGAAAATAATAAACGGATCAGTCTAACTATAAATATCATGTGAAATGACATAGAGTAAGAGATATGACTAAACACATAATAATCACAATGCCAAGCTGTGATATATATAAGTAATTGAAAATCAACAAGAGATTAATCAATATCACCAAATCTACACAAGAATCAAAGAAAATGTCATACTCCTTATTTCGTTCACCAAACCATAAATATTGACGATTATATCAATGTCAATCACAAAAGTCAATGACACACAAATTCACCAATGCACAAATATTGATAAAACTTATCAATAGAAATCACGAAAATTGGTGAAGCATAAATTCTAGAAATCATCTCAAGAAATCCAGACAATGACACACGAATTCACCTATGCACAAAAATTGATAAATCATATCAATAGAAATCACAAAAATAAGTGAAGAAGAAAGTTCCAGAATTCGACACACGAAATCCAGAATCACACAAAATAGGGGAGAGGCCTATCACACGAACGGGAGCATGAAAACTCACCAACATATGTATCACACGAATGAGACGCTATCTCATGGTAGCTAGCCATTAATTTTTGACACACGAACGCCCCGAAGACCATGGGGCGCTACCGCACATATGTGAGTTGAAACTCACACAAACGGGGTTTAGTCTCCCTCGTAAACAAAGAGACATCGCACATTGCTAGTCTAAATCACAAAAATGATCGTCATGATCATCAAGAAGTGTCAATTACAGTAAGCTAGTAAATATATGAGCTTAGCTTTATGTCCCATAACCACTAGCTTAACTTAAATATTTACGAACAAATTGTAGATCTCCACTAGAAAATTGTCACAAGAGATTCAATCGGACAAGTCCAAGAATTAACCGACGAAGTAAACGCAAGCGTTTCATACCACTTGTTTTACTAAGTCGTTTAATTAGATTTCTCATACGAGTGAGGTAAAGGTTTGTATATACTAATAGATTGGAAATCGGTTTGAGAAAACGAGCTTTGTAATAAAATAGTGTTGAAATCATTTGAAGAAAGAGTTTTGATATTTACTATTAGTATCAAAACCTTTATATTTTTAAAGTGACAAATCACAAAGAAGATTGTAGGAACAATCAGTCACTAAAATTCACCTACGAAGATGTGAATAAAATCCAAAGAAACCGATAAAGAATCCATCGAAATGGATATTCAAAAATCCCTAAAAAGGAGTCATCAAAGTCATAATAAATGATAACAACAAATAGGATCATCACGAATCGATTTAAATTGGAAATTCAATCCAAAAAGGCAAAATGGACTCAAACAGCAGGTTCAGTCGACTGAACAGAGTTTTCAGTCGACTGACCCTGTGCCTGGAAATTTTTCAGGTTCAGGAAACTTTCTGTTTCCAGGTTCAGTCGACTGAACAGAGGATTCAGTCGACTGAATCATCCCTGGAAACTTTCGGGTTACAGGTTCAGTTGACTGAACAGACTTTTCAGTCGACTGAATCTTGCCTGGGCTGTTTTTCAACCTATCCAAATGAAGCGCAAACTCTTCCAAAATGCATCCGGACGAACATTGGCTCTAAGGGTTTATGCCAATCGGCAACCCGGCCCTATATGCTCCTCGATGCATCACCAAAAGCATGATCAAACATCCATAAAAGGATTTCACACAAATTTGACTTAAAACCCCAAAAATTGGAATATTCACAAAACCAATCCAAATCAAGAGCAAATGCACATGAAGAAGTGTTAGGAATTCATACCCAACAACCAAAGATAATTATAGTCATAGATGTGAGATAAAAATCTCACCTTTGAAATCACACAAATAAAGAAGAAGCTTGAAAGCAAAGGAGAATCAACCACTCTTCAAATCCAACTCAATAAGCTTGATTCTATGCTTTAAAAGATGAACATTCCCAAAGTTAGGTTTAGGAATTTCTGAAATGATAAGAGAATGAGTTGGAGAAGAAGAAGAGAAGCTTACCAATGGGTTCTTCTATTAGTTTGGAGCTAGAACTTGATTTGCAAAAGAAAACTAGGGCTTGAGTTTTAATTTCCCATCTCTCCCACCATTGTTGCTAAAGCTTGAGTATTAGGAATTGGAAATGAAGTAAATGAGGAGTTGAAGTGGAGTTGGGACTGAATACATAAGTGGGGTTATTGGGCTCAGCCCAAACCAAAGCCCTAAGCAAAAAGTAGTAAAATTCAACTTTCTCCAAACTTATCGAAGCTTATACTCAAAAAGGTCGCAAACGGCATTTTAAACTCAATGGGAGTGGTCCCGAGTCCTAATTCGACCGTATGCAAAAAGTAGCTTTTCGGACTAAAATCCGACTAAGATACCATATTTAAATAAAACATTTAAATGTATAAATCATAACATATGCGGGTTGTTACATTTCTGGTCGTATAGTGGTCAGAATTCGCCATGATTGGCCGTTGAAACTCAGCGGCGACGCTGGTGACTGGAGCAGCAAAAGGTTGTCGCGACCATGGTGGAGGGGCGATTCGAGGTGAGGATGGTCGTGGCATGTCTCGATCGTGTCGATGATCATCATGATAGCGACGATAATTCAATGAACGACGGTGGCTGTTAGGGCTTGGATGGGTTCGAATTCATGGAGGCACTAGATGGTCCCGTGGGGAATGTGGGGAAGGTGACATGTAAAATTTTCAATTGCATCTTATTTTATTTTAATTTAATTATTCAAACTTCTAACTCACATAACTTTTTCATATGAGCTCAGATTCATGTGCTGTTTTCTCCATTGTGATCGTATCGAAATTTCAGACATTTTGAAAAAAGTTTGGCTGCATTCTAAAACTGTTCAAATTTTGGGCCTAAATTGTATTTTAAATCGATTTAAAATCAAAGGTGAGTGTTTTAACCCACTCATAACTACTAAATAATCTTACGTTGGTTAAATTGAATTTATGATGTGATTAGAAATTTATTGATTGTTGTTTGGTATTTTAAATTGTCATTTAAATTTAATTTGAGTTTATTTTATTTGAATTACTATTTGAATTTAATATTGAATTTAATTTCCTAATAAATACCTGAATATGATAACCAGTTTATTTGTTGGGATTTATTTTGAATGATGATTGTGATGAATATTTAATTGTTGATATTTGGACGATTGAATATTATATTTATTTTATATGTTGTTATCACACTACAAGTTCCTTTAGTTTGCTGTTAGGAAAAATCACTATGGGTTGAAATGATACACACCCAAATGGACTTATAGATTAGGGAAAATTGTTATGGGTTGAAATAATAAACTCAAGCGATTCTATGGATTTTGAATTTTATTTAGGATTGCAGGTTGAAATGATATATGCCCATAAATTTAAATTTATTACAGTTTGAAATGATATATATCTGTATCACTTGACCATAGGGTAGAAAATTATATACGAACATCAGATTGGTTAAATTAAATGATTTACTTTTAAATCCTTAATTTTTGAATCATGTTAAGTGATGTTATGAAATAAAATTTAATATATATGAATATAATTAATTTCAAAAATTCAAGATTTTAAAAATGTTGAAACTAAAATTGGTTTAAATAATCGTTTAAATATTGAAATTTTAAAGTTGAATTTTGAAATATAAATGAAATTTATTAAAATTTAGTTATTGTAAACTTTGGATATTTGAACTTTAAAATCTATTGAATTTGAAATGGTTTAAATTTGTAGTTCAACATGGATTTGAAATCGATATAAACTGAAATTGCTTTAATGAGAAATTGAATTGAAAGATTAAAATTGAGTTTTGAAATCTTGATATGGTCCAGATTTGTTGAAATGGAAGAAATAGTTTAACTTGATATTATTTTCAAATTAATCATTTTAATATAAAATGCTTAAAATATATTATTTTAAAATTTAGATTATTTAGATTTTCAAACTATTTACTATATAAACCATTCCAATAATCAAACTATTTTATACTAAACTATTTTAACTATTTTAGAATCCTTAAACTATTTAAACTATTAAACTATTTAAACTAATAAAATTATTTTAAAACTATCTTAAGCTATTATAAAGTATCTTTAATACATTAAATATTTTAATATAACCTACTTTTGATATATAAACTATTTCTAGTATATAAACTATTTCTAATATATAAACCATTTTAATCTATAACCTGTTTTTAAAATATAAACTATTTTAATGTTTGACTATTCTAATACATATACTACTTTTAAATATTCAAACTGTTAAGTTGGAACCGTCATGATTTAGGTTTAATTGATTTAAATGTGAATATTTTGATATGATGGTTTAAATTATTTTATGGTTATGATTTTGAAATGGATATGATTTAAAGTGAATAATGATTTCGAAAGTGAATATGATTTCGAAAGTGATATGATTTTTAATTGAATATGATATTTTGATATCAATATGAATTGGTATTGGAAATGTAAAAGAACCAACCGGTGTGAAATAAGCATTTGGTTGTTAAAGAAACCGGGATCAGATATTGTCATACTCCCAAAACCCACTTTGGCAACTATGTACGTGGTGGAGAATCCAGAATGTAGTAGGAAGGTTTGGCGAACGCTACTATATGAGGTACGAATGCAGACCTGACCCTCTTAGGTCAGTATGATATGACTATCATAGGAGCTATACCGGGCTAAGTGAGGTCGCTTTTCCGATCGGACACATTTCTTCGATGCCATATTTATTACTTTGTGATTGATTTGGTGGCCACTCCTCGGTTTGATTCTAGGAGTGTGTTCCGAGGTAGGCGGTAGTAGCTGTTATGCATTACCACCAGTCCGGGAGTGCAAACGGTAGAATCCTACCCTTGCATTGCCTCGCGTGCCTTATCATATGCCTTATCGCGCCCACTACGAGTTTGGTTTGTACCGTACCTATGGAGTGCACCCTGAGTATCCCACCAGTTTGGTGGAGCTTACAGTATCTGTATAGGCTACGTGAATATGTAAAAATGTGTTAAGGGGGATATGGGTAACACCTTAACGCTATTTTAATACTTTACTTTACTATAAACATACTGTAATAGAATATATTATTCTGTGCAGTTAATGCCCCGCTATAACCCTATTATATCTCATAGCGAATTTCTACCGCTATGATTTTTTCATATAGCCCCAAAAATAGCCTTTCTGCTTTAAGCCCCGCTATTTTCGCTGTGCCGCGTTATTCCCGCTATATTCTGCTATTTCTGATGTATCTTCTTTGAAAGAAATGAATTGGAAAATGACATTTATACATTACTAAAATTATGAAATTAATTTATTTAATTGAATTTTTAATATATTTTTAGAAATGAAAATTCTCTATTATTCTACTAAATTCAATTATGTTATATAAAAATTTTATGTTTGTATATATTATATTCGCACGTGTTTTTATTTAAAATTATTTATGTATTAATTATAGTTCAATTGCATGTTAATTTCTCATTTAATTACCATTTTTGTAAACACATTAAATACGAGTTTTATATGCTATTTTAAGATCATCCGTTATATCCCGCTATATCCATGCTGTATCACCACTATGACTTTTTGCACCTCCGCCGCATTGAATCTACCGAGTGCTTTAACTGCACAGATATTACTACAAAGTAAATAGTTTAACGGATCCTTAGAAGATGGTAATCCTGAACATCTTTTAAGTTATTGCATACACATTATACACTGGATAGGAGACACAAAATCCTGTAAACATCTCTGAAGCCGTTACACTCATATTTATTTTATTTAGATTTAATTTGCATAAGATCTTTTAGTTCTGACTCGAGTGTTTTGTCTTTTCATTATGCTTGGGTCAGTCTAAGCCTTTCAATATATTAAAGACTGTTCTTCTGGAAGACGAAGATTAAGATTTAGTACTATTACTATATATATTATATTTATTCCACTGCATCTGCTGTTCCACTGCATTACTTATTTATTCCTGCTATATGTGTAACTCTGATTTGTATTGTAACAGTGCAATCAAATGTTATTTGTAAAATAATTTCATGAACTGTTTATTTGATTATTATATTTTGTCATTTCGCTGTGAGATTGTGTGTTTTGTCTTTCCTTCTTTTCTCTTATTTTCGTATTTACCCCATTAACAATCCTTCCTTTTGAATGGTTTGTGTTGACATGGATGGTTTATTGTCGATTCAAACCATCTAAAAAGGTTAATTGTTACAATAAAAGCGCTATTAAGGTTTTAATGTAAATTCTATGACTCTATGACTTATTTGGAATATCTTAAAATCTTGAACTCTTCAATATCCATGAGTCTTTATTGTACTCTTCAAACTTTATATTAGCATCTTGAATCTACTCTTGATATTGACCTCTCGATATTGTATAGTCTTCTTAATCAATACCTATCTAATATCCTACACTATATATTATATATATATCTTGATAAAATATTAATATCTATATTTTATATAATGTTCTATAGTTGTTATCATCAAAACCAATACCTAAGATACTAGCAAGGTTGAGATTAGGGTTTTACATGGCCGGAGATTGGAGCTACGATATGCAAAATAGAGACGATGGTTGCAATCTCCCTGCTGACACGTGCCTACTAGCATCGAAGATTAGAGCTCCGACTCACCTAGGCAAAACGTAAAATTCACATTTGAAAATGAACATGCCCATGTCACTTTTCTCTATGGACAATCTGGCTTCACCATTTTGACATCGAGGCGAACAGCATGCGTAAATAGATTTGTAGGCAAAGTCGGCGTCAAAAATCAAATCATTGAGAGATGGCTAAGAAATCGAGGAGAGAGAATGTGGAGCAAGTGGGTTTGGATATGACCTAATATGTGCACATTGGATTAGGATAAAGGAAGGATTACGGTGCTGATGAAGATGATTACTTAATTCTTAAATGGTTAAGTGATTTAATTATTTAAATAATCTAACATGTTATGTATTGCTTATCTTTTGCATAGGCGGTCTGTTTCGGATGTCATTTTTTGCTTTGCTATCGTGATGGAGAGCTCTTAGATTTAGCGCTAGTTTGGATGGATACATGGGGTGAGTGATATTATCTTTCACCATACTATGAGTAGTTGTATAGTATTAGATTGACACTTGGTAATGATTTTTGTTTTAAAATATGATTTTCTTATACTTATATACTTACTAGATTTTCATAAAATAAATTAAAATTATTTTAAAATGATTTATAAAGCACATCTTATATTTTCTATCAACATGCCATAGTTAAGGAATTATTAGACTTGAGCTATTATAGAAAGTATTTCCCACATTGGTTAATATGGATGAATTATACCTATTATACATATACTATTATGGATGTTTATATGCTTGTTGGACGTATGTATGTTAGTTTGGTTATAAGGTTGAAAAAGCCGATTTATTGGCAATCCAATGTTAGGGAATATTATGTGTGCTAGGTTTTCATCCCATTGATTGGAAACCTAAACAAACGGGTTAAGTTGTAAGAGAATGCTAGAATGCATGCCGATGGCTCTGAGAATGGAAGATGATGGATTTGGATGAGATTCAGACTTCTGGATGGAGGAGGGATGTTTTCAATTGGTTTAGTACTTATCCATTTTTGGCTAAATGCAGGACCATAATGGTTGGTATTGACCACTATGGAGTGGTTGGTACCCATCAGTATTGATGATGGTCGATTTGGTGGACCTTTGATATGGATGGTAAGGAGGTGTTGGGGAGCATGATATGATGATTAGTTCATGTGGACGACTCTGTGTCTTGATGATATTGCTCTTCGACGAGTGCTTTCGATGATCACGACGTTGTGCTGTTTTCGACATGATGGCCTAGTTCTTTGGATGAGTTGCTCGATGGTGCTTAGAGTTAGGTTCCAAGGTTGACACTTTCAGGACTTCAGATGAGTAGCTTGGTCATGCATAGAGTTAGGTTTCGAGGTTGGAGGCTTGATGTCGATTAGCATCGTGATGAGTTCCATATGGGCGCATTCTTTGAGGATGTTCCATAGATAGGATGTAGTATGATTCTATCATGGAAATGGATGAAGCAAGGAAGAGCATGAAGACGCGTGCTAAGGGATCGTTGATACTCGGAGTGTTTTCTTTTGTACCAAAATAGAATATTATTTTTGGGGACGCCCATTATGGGTTGATTGGATCCGTGTATACCATGGGCTGGTAAATTTGGATCATGTATATAGCTTCGGGCTGCGAGATATGAGAGTACAAGTGACAATCAAGATTTTTGTTCATTAATCCTTGATAGACGAATGGTCATACAAGTTATCATAGATATAGAGCACAATGAGTGACAGTTAATACTGTTTAATGGATGCTATGTTCGTTATTATTTACTAGTCACCATTCTTTCTAGGGATGTCACATGAGGTACGTATTGGGCATAGGGGTACCTAGCCACCTTTACTATTACTTAGTATAGAGTAGGTATTGTGGATGGAGATAGCTAAACACCTCGATAGCTTACTTAGTATGGAGTACCCTTTATGACATTTATAGAGTAGCATATTATCGATGTTATATGCTAACTCTTTGGTTGCAGGGATATGTCGGTATGATTAGTATACCCTCTGTTCCATACACTATATCGACTTTTATAGATTTGAGATTCTTTATCGCTCATACCAGACTGCTATCAATTTTATGCTTTGCTTCTTATTATCTCGGATGCTCTTAGATGAGTGGATCAGACAACAGGTAAACAACACTTGGAGATGTGTAGATAGACTCGTAGGAGGCAACGTTTTCTCATAAATATATTTAGATATATTACTACTTATTCCGCTTTGTGACACTATGAAGTCTTTATAGCATTGAATTATTATTATTAGAGACATTTTTTCAGTTGAGTTTATTTATCACTTGTATAAACCCTAGCACCATTATGTATAACTTTGTTTATCTGTACTCTAATAGTTGAATCACCTAGTTATTACTATCTCTTCTATTTTATATATGTATTGGTTATTATGTTTTATTTGATGTAGTGTGAGATGCACAACAGATTAAATGATTATTTGATATGTCTTTTTTCTTCTTTTCCATTATCTTCTCTTCCAAATCCCCTTCTTTACTTATTTTCTTTTCTTGACAATAGTTTTGCATCATAGATGTAGGACGGTCGTCACACTATTTTTTTCCAAATTCTCAAGTACCACTCAAAAATATGATTTTTAATCACCCTGTTTCATTAAATTATATGCTTGTTTGAATAAATATTTTTAATTTCAAAACTCATATATACATTCGATTCAGTAATTATTAATAGTCCAATCACACGACATTCATCAATAATATGAAACAAGCATTAACAACAATACATATATTTTCAGACGAGCAAATAATATCAATTTCCAATGCGGAACTCTTATCACTGATGGATCACTTCATTCATATTTTAGCCAAACATATTACTCATCATTAACGCCGACACTACTCGACCCACTAACCACTTTACCTTCATGACTTTCATCACCTACTTCGTATCCCATATAGAGACTACCTTATAATTAGGTAGAAGAAATATATTATTATTATTATTACTATTATTATTATATACAATAAAAGTAAAAATACTTTACCATATGATTACCGGTAATCATTGTATACTCCTACTATCATTAGAGTATAATTAATAATTTACCACACACCCATGGAGATAGAGAATCTAAGTCTCAACTAAGTCCGAACTCGTGTCTCTTATACTCTGTATTGTTCTAAACCTGCTTTGATACCCACTATAACACCCCACTTTTATACCTATACTATCCACGAGTATTACTAGGTAATACCGTCAAATAATACATAGAATGAGGTTGTATGGGTACATGCCCGAATATTCTCTTGGGCTAACACCGATATGTATTTCAAAAAAATCATAAACACTCACAAATACATACATGGTATTGGTTCAAAATAATAAACACGCGTGCCTCTAGGATAGAACAATACAGAATATAAAATAAATCACAAAGGATATAGACTCAATAACGTAGCGATAACATATATGATACAAATATATACAAATCTAGGTGGGATATAAAATAGGTCAATCACCCACTATCTTAAAACTGTACAAACATATTGTCAGACAATCATGAGGTAATATAATACACAATGATATATAATAATACCTTATCCTCCATCTATAATCAACATCCACATAATGCCATCTGTCTCTAAACCTGTACTTGAGCTGACCCGACTATTATATAAATAATAAATGGGTTAGAATATATCTAAATCCAAGGTGAGAACATAATGATAAGCATGGTATTAAGAACCACATTACGAATACGACTCAACGTAACATCCATCATTAACATCATATTAATATAGCATGTCACACGCTCTCAAATATAACCCAAGGAATACATACAAAAATGAATCATGGCATCTATAAATTGGGTAATAACAATCAAAACCATCAAAATATAAAAATACTATGCATGAGTAGATAATGTATCTATATTATCAACAATAAAGGAATGAATCCTATATCAAACCAATTCCAAAGATCAATGACCAAAATATCTATCTTCGCTTGTAGTCTTGATGGAAGTGAAGACTTCCGACTATCAAGCCTTCTAAATATAAATTTAGAGACATAATCCCAAATAAATAATCAAAGTATCAAACCTCGACTTATAGTCCTAATGGAAGTAATAATTTCTGACTGTTAAGTCATGGAAGATAAATCAAAAAATGCGGAATCCAAATAAAACTCAACCCATATAAATACTGAAATCAATATCCAAAAATACTATCTCGACTTTCGGTCTTGGTGGAAGTAATCCTTCAGACTGTTAGTGCAAGGAGGTAGCAAGAAATACAAATCCCAAATAACCACAATTCACATAAAATATCAAAAGCAATTCATTATCTCGACCTACTATCCTAATGGAAGTGAAATCTTCCGATTGTTAGGCCCTTGGAGATATCAAGAAATATAAACTCAAATTAATACCAAAGCTAGTCAAAAACTCAATATACAAAATCATATATCTTGACCTCCAGTCCTTAGAGAGGCAAAAATCTATACTGAATGGTCCTAGGAGATAGAAACAACAAACTGAACAAAAAGGAGATCCTCAGCCATATGCTCTTAAGAGAGAATGACAGACAAGCTCGCAATATGTCTCTTATGTCACAAATAAACAACATGCAACTGTCTTAGGTTGGAGTATCTCAAATGATAGACTAACACGCAACCAGTCTCTAATGTCAATGTTCATGGTCTCTAAAAAGGTGGTAATATCAAATAGGTTGTGGTATCTCAAATGACAGACTAACACGCAGCCAGTATCTAATATCAATTTTCATCGTCTCTAAAACGGTGGTAATATCAAATATCTCAAATATAATGGATCCACCTTAGTCATCCTGGGAGATTGACGTACCGCAGCCTGTTTCCTACAGTCCTTAAGTTACTCCTAGAATTGTAACATCTGTACCTATCAAATGTCGTAAACATGTTGCCAAACTAGGCTGAGCATAGGTCATAATTCCTTTTTGCCCTGTTAACTGACTATTGGTCCTTAAGTAACGCTGGGACAATGGCTCTATTGAGAGAAATAACTCTCAGCCTACAAACTTAACAAGGTGACATCATGGATCTTGGGTACAGTCCCTCATTCAGGACTGCTGCGATGGATAACTAGCCTATTTGGTGGGTCTAATTCATGCGCTCTCCATAGTGGCATGAATCCTTTAACAAAAATTCCCAATAAATAATCTCAACGAGATGAGTCCCAACAAGAGTAATAATAAGTACTGTCGACTCTACACATCCTAGCGAGACTGTCACAACATACTAGTTCCTTGACTCCTAGTCCTAGGAGTAAATAATAATATACTTGACTAGTTAGTCCTAAGAGGATAAAATCTACAAATCCCAACATGTTTCCAGTTTGTAGCCCTTGGAGAGTAATAGGACTCTTGAATACTAACCTTTAAGGAGTCACCTCTAGACTATATCACAAATTCCTAACCCATCTCCATAATATTAATGACATCAACTCATTAATAGTAATCGAACAAGTATTACCCGAGCATCGCATACTCCTCAGTATTACTCGAACATTTATAAGAAGCTAATAAATTACACTTAACAAACAACAGTTATTCTATAATATGAGTCAATAAAATAACCAGAAAAATAATACCAAATGCCCCATCCTAGTTGGTGTTACTAATCCATTTATTCAATATCTCGTTATATAGAATTAAACCACAAAATCATCAAATAAATAAATTATAATCCAATAAATATATGAAAAGGGGAATATATTTCGAAACACTTTTTAAATTTTCATTAAAATCCTTTTAAATATTTCACAGTTTGGCTTATCATCAAAATAAGCTTGTACACTCAAAATCCATTTCGAAAATATTTCCTGAATCTGCCTCATTAAATATATACTTTACAAAATAAATTCCTTTTCAAAAATATTATTTAAACCTTTAAATTTTACAAAATCATAAAATAAACTAATTTCGTATATTTAGTTACTTTTGAAATCTCAATTTACATTTTTAAAACTACTATTATTTCCAAAACAGTTTTCGATAAATCATTTATTTATTTATAAATACTACTCAAATTAATTTTAAAATACCAAAGTAATTTATTAAAGCTTTCAAAATATTTTTAAAATGGAAAAATTAATAAATTGTCAAAAATATAAATTATGAAGCAAAATACTCAAAATTAACAACAAAACATCAAAATAAAATTTTATTGCTTGACTAGAATCGAATAGCATCAAATTTCGGTCATCCATAAATGCACACACTATAAATGAAACTTCATGATTCATCTCACTAATGGTTCTGATGGGAGATAATACTCTCAACTGAATGACCTTGAGAGATGTAAAATATACAAATAAATTACACAAGTTGCAAATGGACAGCATCTCCTTAGTATTTCGAACATCCAACAAACATAAAATTCCACTATCAAACCAAATAACACCCAATATTGCAATAAAAAATCAAATATCTTGATCAAATAGCAAAGAAACCATTTCAATATTCACAATCAATCAAGTCCCAAACAACCAATTCGACCAATTAATTTCATAATTAATCAGGATTATAATATAAATGTGCAAGACACGAGTGGAATTAAATATAATTGTGAGTGAAAAAAACTCACCAAATCGACGTGCAGAAACTACTACAGCCATGCCTTAATGCACAAGAGGTTCCACCTATGCATTATGGCAACCTCCTATGCTTGAACTCCCTATTGAAGAATTGAGCATGCCACATCCTATTATCTCCACGTTGCCATCAACTTCCAATCGCTTCGCCATTCGATCACATCTACCCTACACGTCGCAACATCAGGTCACGACTCCTTAACTCTTATGACTTATAGGCAGCTCTTGCTCCACGACGTGCGCATTCGACCTCGAAACATCAAGCTCTTGCATCACCATGTGAGGTCGTATTCATTTTTATTTTTATGTGGATGCGATTTTATTTGATAATTAGGGCTAACGTTATTAAAGTTGGGCATGGCTTAGATTGGTAAAGGCAAAGAAAGAGGGTCATTCTAAAAGAATGGAGAAAGAAGTTTAAATAGGCTTTGGGCTCTAATTTAAATTATATAATTTTCTTTTCTTTTAATAGCATCTTAATTTATTTATAAATATATTTCAATTCCATATAAATTAATTTACACCTTATTTTAAAAATTATATTGCAATAACCCCTTAATTCATTCAATTCGATGCATGCTTATTAATTTTTCACTATATTAATCATATAAAAATTACTTACGCTTATAAAATTATTCATACATAATTGAAATAGTTTATTGAGTTTCAATATATTATTTGAAAACTCATTTAATTCAATTTATAAAAATAAAGCCTTATATTAAATAGAAATTAGCTCACTAATTTATTTTTTAAATATTAATTATCAAATTTTGAATTTAAATTTTTATTTGTTTATACAATGTAGAAAACAAGGTTGTTACGCACACTATGCTTATTGAAACATTTGACCTTATGAGGTCAATAAAGATTCCTCGAGCAAAGGCATACCTTGCACCCAGCCAATGCAACCTAGATCAAATGTTCAGAGGAATGCCCAACTATATATGTTGGAAGAAGCTATTATTAACGCCAATGGCATAAGAAGTTAGTGTAGAGGCCTAAATCACTAGTAAGGGGCAAAAAAGTTAAAAACTTAAATCACAAAGTAGGGGCCTAAATCACTAGGAAGAGATCTAAAATCCTAGTAAGTGGTCTAAATAACTAGTAGGGGAAATTTTTTGAAAAGCCTAAATCACTAGTGAGGGACCCAAATCACTGGAAAGGGACGAAGAAGTACAAAGCCTAAAGAAGGGGAAAAATGAATCAATCAAAGCCTAAATCCTTACCAAAGGAGTAAGAAGGGACAAAGAAGATAAAAGCCTAAAGAAAGAGCAAAAGGAATCAGTTAGAGCCTAAATCCTTACCAAAGGAGTAAGAAGGGATGAAGAAGTCCAAAGCCCAAAAAGGAGCAAAAGGAATGAGGCAAAGCCTAAATCCTTATCAAAGGTGTAAGAAGGGATAAAGAAGTCTAAAGCTTAAAGAAGGGGCAAAAGGAATCAGTCAAAGCCGGAATCCTTACTAGAGAGGTAAGAAGGGATGAAGAAGTCCAAAGCCTAAAGAATGGGAAAAAGGAATCAAATAGAGCCTAAATCAATACCTAAAAGGTATAAAACAAGCAACCTTATGAAAAGACGTCAATCAGACAAAAGGAATTTCATCGTGAGGATAGATCAAAACTGTCTTATAAGAACAAGTGCAATAACATGACCAATTTGGTCCTAAATCAAACCTTTAAAGGAAAGGGAAGATAGCTTTTTATGTCCATATAACCTAGTTCGACATGAAGAATCACCAAGTTATCATTCAAGAAACCCAAACCAGGGGAAAGTTATGTACTTCGAAAAAAAATAGTCTAAATAATGACAATTAAACAAAGTAATCCGCCAATGAAGACATTTTCCTTAAAAGGATAAGAAGTCGATATAAAACTAAAACCTGTGCTCAGATTCCAAGTGACCGATCAAGGAGGCCAGCATAAAAGAAGTAAGCCTTGGAGGGAGCCAGGCATGCCCAAAAAAATTTCAAATCACTTCAAAAGAGGAGTGGATAACCAACCAACGAAGAAATCCTAAGAGATATTCCACGTTAAACCACATGGATATGTGTCTAGAGAAAGATGAACTTACCTAGCGGTTATGGCTTGGACACCAAATTCCTAAGGAAGCATAAATCGAAATTTGAATAAATATCCATTTGAAAGGAAAGTATGACGAAGACCAGTCATCAACAAAATCAAAAGTTCCAACCATTGGAAAAGGAAACGTGAAGAATGATCTCATATAGATCATGTCATATTCAGGTAACGTTTCTAACCCCAAAAGATCCTCAGAAAGTTTTTATGTTTTCAAAATCATTTTCAAGGCTTTTTTTTCTAAAAGTCCTAATGTTCGTTTATCTTACTAATTCATGAACAATCAATTTCATAAAAATCTCAATTGGGATTCTTTTATTCATAGAAACTATAAAACCACTTATGATTTGCGAGATGTTTTGTTTCTTAACGAAGAATGGAGCACAATTTATACAAATTTAAAAAATATTTCCTCTTCCAAAGATATTTCTTACAATATTCAAAAGCCTTTTCCAATTATTACTCTTTAAAAGTTTCAACTAAGAGTTTTTCATTGAGAAACTTCCAAACTTCGTAAAAAGAAAGACAAGGAGACTTAAAAAAAGATATAAAAAATAGGTTGTAAAAAATATGTATAGAAAAGAAAAGAATTATTATATTGCACATGGCAAAAAAGCAAAGAAAGAAATCAAAATGCTAAAAAATGATTTAATTGGGTAAGAGAAAGTGGGATCATAAATGTCGGAATATTCCCAACATTTTGGAGAAACAAGGATGTCAGGTGAGTTATTGACGATACCAAGAGCTATTAGCAATACATCAAAGAAACTACTAGTAATGCGAAGGACATGGTTGTTCGATTCACAGATATACGAGGGGATAGAAATGAATCGAATGAGTGCAAGAAGAAATTTAGGAAAGCGACTCTAGAATAAAAGCCATAAGAGAAATAAAAGAAGAAGAATAATCTTCTGTTTTACCCTAAAGTATGAAATGCTTCTTTTATACAAGAAGGCGGGGTAAATGTTATGCATATATCTCTTGACTACTGAATTTGCTTGAAGAATTATCAAGGGAAAAGAAAAGCGATTATGCCAATAGACAGATAGAGAAGATTTACAAGTGAGAAGAGATGTCAAATGTTACAAGAAAGAAGAGATGTCGAGCAAGAGGAGATGTCAAAAATCAAAAGAAGAGGAAATGCTGAGCATCTAGGGAATGTTGAAGATCTAAAGAGGGAAGGGACGATAAGCGATGTCGAGTACCAAAAGAACGATATGGTTTTGAGCTTCTATAAGAAAGAAGAGATGTCAAGCTAGAAGAATGTCGAGCCTCTATAACCCAAAGTGTTGTAGAGCATACAACAACGGAGAGATGCCGCATCACTAGAGGACGTTGGCCTATTAAGAAAAGATGGCGTGTATCTATGATCTAGGGGATGGCATGTATCAACAATCTAAAGGATATCAAATATTTACTATATAATGGTACCGAGCGTTTACAATATTAAGATATCGAGAATTTACTATATGAAGGTAGCAGGTATCTATAATATGAAAGATGTCGAGGTTCAACAATGCAATGAAATGTCGAGTCTAAAACAACATGATAACCAACATATATGATATGCAACAAATTCAAGGCTATGTAAAGAAAAGGGATTAAAAATCATCAATACAAGAAGAGAAAAACCAAACGAGTCAAGAGGATTTAGTGTATTTTCCTTAGTTAAGCTTCAAAGTTATTCACATTCCACCATATACTCCTTATTAAGGTCACTACTAAGATGGTAATCCTTGTGGAGTGTTCAATCTTAAAGTGATCATGACAAGTGACACTGTCAAGGTCGTCCATCATGCCAAGTCATCAATCCATGCCAATTCACATTAGCCAATGAAAGCAAACCTCACGCCTTTCCAACCACTATAAATAGGGATACACCCACTTATGGAAAGGAATCCTTAACTTATTTCCCTCTTTTACCATAAATCACTTTTTTGACTAGAACTTTTCTAAGCTCTTTCAAGAGCTTGAGATCCATTTTAATAGCAAATGGCCAATGAGAAAGAAGATAACATGGACACATGCATAAAAAACTTAGATAATTAGAATTTTGCATATTTGACATGTTTTCTAACATGCCTAACTATTGAACATGAGATATGACTTATACACTGCCTATGGGTTATAAGTTGACGATTATAAGTCGAAATTTTGGAATAAATGGTCAAATTGGACTCAAAAATGAAGGTCTAGGAACTAGGTATGTTTTCAAATGACTAAAGGAAGAGCAAGGACAGTTAGTGGTGGAAATGACGATGAAAATACAAAATTTCCAAAATCTAGAAACTACAGAAAAAGTACACCAGTCCCCATGTGGCTTGGATTGGTGCACCAGTGGTGGAGTCTTAGCAAGGTTGAATCTGGACCTGGAGGGGCCTATATAAATAGATAACAAATGATTCAACTCTTATTTCTCTTGTATTCTAGAAGATGAACTGAGGCTATCGATGAGGCGAATGATGGTACTACAATGTAAATGAATGTGTGTGATGATCGGTTGTTATGTGAAGTAAATATATATGTAGTTGTGAAACAGGAATGTGATACAATGGTAGATGCAAACATGAAGGAGTCTGGGACGTAAGTAGATGTCCTAGAGTGTGTATATGGGAACGAATGCGGTCTTGTGACACAAGTATGTGGTAAAGACATGACATTGCTCCCTTGTAGTGCTATGGCAGACCAAATGGAGGAAGTGGATGGCTATTTAGGCTATGGGAGGACCAGGGCATAAGTCTAATAAGGTAGCATGAGGAAACAGGCTTTCCTGTAGGCTATGGGTGGTCCAATTAGGAAGTGAGTCCTATATGCGATTATGTGATGGTAGACAATAGGTGACCCTGTCGGGCATGAGGCCGGACCAGGGAAGTAATTTGCACAGACATTATGCAATATGATTATATATATTTGACAGTTAGGTATGACGTAGCGATGGAACGTATGGTGGCCGAGCGATAGACTCATGTCATGTCATAATATTATTTTTGTATTATATGTAGAGTAGATATGACTCCCTCATTAGAATTATGTCCGACCACTTCTTTACACACACACACACATATACCCAAGTTGATGGAAACTAGTGATGAGATGGTATCGGAAATGAAGATTCATTCATGTATTGTATTTATGGTGTATATACGTGCTGCACCTAGTTTTGACTGCATATGGATTAGAATGTACTTGCAATATTCAGACATATGTATTCGACATTTTAGACATGTTGTGTCGATGTAACTATGGTATTTGTTTATGTGTTATATTTTATTTCCTTCTATTGTGAGACTTTGAAAGTAGTTATTAGTTAGTTTAGCTAGAATTGTATCTAATATCTATAAGGGTCCATATATGCTTATTTTATATCAACCCCAACGACTCGTCCTTTTGGTTCTCTGGTTGTCGACGTTGGTTCAGGCATTGGATCCAAGGTCGAAGGGGAAAGTTGTTACATTTGATATCCAAGCATAGGATAAGAGCTAGGATATGAATTGAAACGACCTGACTTCCAATCTCCAGAAAGTCGCATCATCTTGAAGAAAGAAAGGGATAGAAGAAGAAAAGAAAGAGAAAGAAGAACACAAACATCATCAGAGAACTCACAGCGGAATGAATGAATATAATATATCACATAAAATATTACACAATATCATATTACATCAGAGTACACAACTTAAATAACACATATTAGACAGTTATAAACATCTGTCTAACTATACAACTCAAGTTCAACAGATACAGATACTAAACAAACACAGCGGAACCAATATAACTACACGTGGAAGCCTCCTGCTCCATGTCTCCTTCCAAATTCGTCAAGCTAACCTGAATCACTTGACTACTCATATATAATATGAGTACCCAAGAGTTTAATAAAACAGAAAATAAACACTCGGGTCAGACAGGGGTCTGGTGTGAGTAAACGGTTTAAAGTTTTTTAACTTTAGAAAATCCTTTGAAAATAAAAGGTATCACGTAAGACTTCCCATACATAAACATGGAAAAGTTTTTACCTTACGCTAACCAAAACATTTGATAGGAAATCCAGTGATATTACAATAGTGTCTAGGGTTTTCAAGTAAATAACAAATAGCCGAAATTGTTATATTCATTAAATTCCAGCTACTAGCCACAAAAGTGGGTAATACAATCACAACCGTAAGATCTCGTAGGAAGAATGGGTTTCCATCAATGGCAGGGCTACTGGGGTACCGCCCGTCACAGAACGTGGCCTAGATCACCGTACCGAGGAGCTACCCTAACTCCCCTGCAACACAAGGCCGAGACCATTCCTTACTGAACAGTCCCGAACAAGACAACCCCGGCGGTTGTCCGGAATTCAACCGCCCCACACAGCCGAAATAAAAAGGGACTTCTAGACAGGGGTAAATCTTGCTCTCCAGTGGGAGCTACCCACGAAGCCTTGCTGCACCTCCCCTGTTTTAGCCATTCCCGGTTGATGAGTCTTGAGGCTGCGATTACCTTTATAGAACACATCTATCTTAGAATTCTCATCATCCACCTGACGATGTTCTGAAAGCATTCAATCCATAGAAGTCCATTCCGGCTTCGAACGAAACCGAAGGCACTATCTCATTGCACTCATTTTGGAATCACCCTCAGAGTCAACGATCATAGCCCTTGCACTCTAAATCACCATCTTGAACCTATAAGTAATATTCCTTCAAACTCATTATGGAATCACCCACAGAGTTATACTGACGTATAGCCCTTACACCTCGAGTCTTCACTTGCTTCACTTGGATTCACGACCTAACGTTTAATTGGAATCGATGTGGTTTTCGGATTCCAAATATGGAAACCCTATCCCGGTCTCACCGAAACCAAACGCCATTTTAATGTCCAAGTTGTACTTAAGGGTTTAAACAGTTAAACTTATATTCATGAGGGTATATAAACAGATAGATGAATCATAATTATCACAATAGATAATTCATATCAAACATTCATCCCACAAAACAGCATATCACATATATCAGAGATATCCAAATCATCCAATATCAACCAATCACCCAATATCAATCATCCAATATCAATTGATCATTCAGTATCAATTGATCACCCAATATCTATCACCAAATATCAATCATCCAATATTAATTGATCATCCAATAGCAGAATTTATTAACTCCAAATCAATTGGATTAACCTAAAATCCTTCTTCATTTATTTATCCCAAATAAATAAATTAATCATTCTCAACGATCTCCCTTAATTAATCTTCCTTGATCAGTTATACTTTAATTACATTCAAGTAATTAGCCTTAACCATATTCAGTAATTAACCTTTAATTACTATCATTAATTACAAAAATTAATGATCCTTCATTTACTTCCCTTTATTAATTAACTATAATTAATTACATTTAACCTCAATTAATTACAATTAATTAATCACACTTCAATTAAATCACTTATATTAATCAACCTTGATTAATATCATTAATTACATTAATTAATGATCCTTATTAATTAATAATTTCCTTTAATTTACTAATTAATTTGTAATTAATCAACTCATTAATCATAATCAGTAATTAACAATTTGTAATTACTTATCTTAATTAATTAAATTCTTAATTAATTATATTAACCCTTGATTAATTAATCTAATTAATAAATCTTTAATTACTTCATTAAGTAATTACTAATCAATTAAATTAACAATTAATCCTTAATTAATTATTTTATTAATTAATTACATTTTAATTAATTACCCTTAGTTAATTAATCTAAATTAATCACATTCATTAATTAATTAATCAAATTAATTAATTAACTAAAATAATTAAGTAATTAACTCTTAATTATTTAACAAGTAATTATCTCTAATTACTTTATTAATAACTCTTAATTACTCTCTTAATTAATTACTTAACAAGTAATTAATTCCATTATTAAATAAACCTTAACCCTTTAATTAATTAATTACTTCATAATTAATTAACTTCAAACAAACAAATAAATCAATTTTCTTAATTGATAACATTTAGTGATTATCCATTAATCAGTTCCATTAATTACTCCCATGAGTAAATTCTGTTAATTACTCCTATAAGTAATTATCATTCTTAATTACATTCAAAAATTAACCATTAATTATTCCATTAAGTAATTTCACTTAATTAATTCATAATTAAGTGATTATTTAAAATTAAATAATCAATTAACTAATTTATTTAAAATTAATTAAACAATTAATTAATTAACTTATTGTATTTCAAAATCTTTAATTAATTAAGAAAACATCATTCTTAATTAAAGTTTTACTTATTAATGAATCACATTTTAATTAAGTACCTTTAAGTTCATATCAAAATAAATTAATCATAATTATCTACATAGATAAGTTATTTGAAAACTAATCCAAATTTAATAACTTAAAGATAAACCATTTCTATTGGTTTACAAAATTTATATTAATAACTTAATTGGAAAATACATTTGGAAATAAATTCTAAAACTTAAAGCATCTAATTTGAACTTATAAATTTCCAATAGAAATTTATACTTAGTCTTTAAATCATTACTTAATAACTTGGTTTAATATTTTAAAATGAAAACATTCCTTTGAATTAAAATTCAAAACACTTTTTTTCTTCTAAAATTGAAATTCAAAATTCACTTAAATAATTAATTTCAAATTCAAACCTCTCAACATTTTAAATTTGAAATTGAATTCAATTAATATTTTTTTTAAGCTGATAACTTCCTACTTACACAGAGCAAGTTTTAACAACTAATTTCCCTTTTTAATCAAACACAAGTATTAACTGCAACTAATCACTATAGGACCAAGTTAAACAACTAGAGTACAATCCCAGGATTCACTCGCGTCAACCCCGAAGCAAACACACCCCACATCAACTCGAATCGAAATTTGAACTTTCGAACCCAAAAGTTCGAACAACATCTACTGCCACCATCCAAAAATCCACCCACGTTCATCCCCACGTCGCCGTTCTACCTTGCCGACCCCACCTCCAAGACACCACGACCAAGATCGTCAACATCCCCAAATGCGATCACCTCCGATCAAGTAACTAAGTCGCGAAAAATCACGACAGTCAGACCAAAACAGAATATTCTAAAACCCTAGTCGTTCCAATTCCCTTCGATTTACTCATTTGAAAAATTATTTTGCATTTTTCCTAAAATCTACAACTCCTACACAAGCTTCAACCAAAGTTTCAACTCAAATAATGAATATATCATCTGCAGTTCACAATAATTCCCAAAATGTTCAAACTCAAAATTCTCTTGATTCCTTAAACTAAAAATCATAATTTTATTTTTAAAATTCCTAATTTTCGAAGACAAAACAGATCATATAAGTGAATTCGAAAATCAACAAGCTTGAATTTTACCTATTTCCCTAATTTCACTGTAACTTTAAAGTTTACAGTATTTTTTTTTCCAAATATAATCACTTATACTTATTTTTAAAAGCAAGAATACATTGTTAATTAACTTTTCCTTTCTATAATCAAGGTCCAATTTTGATTTTGCAGAGATGTAGTGATTAATTAGTAGTTAAACTTGAAGCAGACAATTACAGAGAATATAACAGACATACATACATAATCATAAACATATATATGTTTCTACAAACATCCATCATAACATTTAAGCAAAGTTTCATAAAAAAACAATTTTTAAGAACCATTTACTCACCTTGATTATATTGCAGAACAGGCTTTAATTCTTTTCTCCAGGCTCTTGAATAAATCTGAAAATTGCTTCTGATTTATCTTTGTTGATGAAATGAATGCATGCATGCTTCAAATTTTGTTGAACATGATTCCATCTTATTGCAGGTTGAATTAAAGTGAAGAGCTTCATGGATTGCAGGTTGAAATGGAACTGCAGCTTCCCAGTTTCCAGATTGAAGATTTGTGTTGTAGTTTTAATTTGCAGGTTTTTAATTTGAACTCAGATTTGATTTGTAGGTGTGAAGTTTGCTGATTTATTTTAGTTTTCAGGTTTTTTGAAGAGTAGTTGCCATTAATGAAAGAAATAAAAAATTTTGGGAAAACAAATTTTCTTCTTCAAACTTTATTAAAAATAAAAATGAGAATAATGCCACTTGTCTTAAGAATTTACATTTGTCATATTAATTATCTTAATAGTTTTACATGTGTTTTAACATGTTTACACATGTATCAAGCAATTTTAATTAATTTTCTACTTAATTTAAATGTGAATATAAATTTACCTTTGAAAGAGAATATTATAAAACTAGTTAAAATACAAATGAATTGCTTATACATGTATTCACAAATCTAAAACTTTTATCTATATACATGTATAAAAAAGACTTAAACATTTATACATACATTTATAACCATTTTATAATAGGCAATTTAAAAGAATCAAAACAAAGCTTGTTTAAATTCCTTTTAAACTATCATATTTAAAATAAATAACAAACTTATATTTTAAAACAAATGAATAAATCTTTAAATTAACTTTTGAAAACATTGATTCTAAAACAAAGCTTCAATCTACAATATTCATACATTATAAATTATTAAATAGATTCAAATTAAATTTCAAAACAACATCAAATTATAACATATACACACATATATATTACGATTTGAAAATGCATCTTTTATTTTAGACAAAAGGTATTCTATTCACAATATATATCAAATATATATTATAAACAGAATAAAAATTTTATTAGCTTTTGAAAAATAAGTCTTGTCCATTTTAAATTGTTAAAAAGATATTGATCACAATTATCAGATTAAAAATTTATTGTCTATAAAAAGATTAATTTCACCAATTTAAATTAAAATTATAAAGAAAAATTATCAAACCAATTAAATTATTAATGCAGATTATTAAATTTATATTGCCCAAAATTCCGGGTCGTTACATGAATTAGGAACATATTGAGGGAGCATATTTGTATTTTCTATTAAATATATATTATATATATAGAAATCCATGTTACATAGGCACACACTCGATTATTGTTCCAGTTTTGTTTACTGTCTACTGGAAAGTTGCTAATTATTCCCATTTTACTAATAGCTGAAATGAGTAAATTAGTCAAAATCTGGACATACACCAACACATCTAATGTCGATGGGATGGAAAGCAAGGAAGGACTAACACTCATATAGATGTATTGGATATTCCTAGAGTTAATATTCCAATATGGTTCAAACACAACCGTTAGGCGATGAGCCAAGGTAGTACCAACCTTACTGAACCCGCAACCACTACCACCACTACCAAACAAGGTGTGATTCTAGCCCCAACACCACCAACTATTGACTTTCGTATAATATACAAGGATTTTTCCATCCTTGGTGGGAAGCCATTTCTCAGGACGAAACCACACTCGATGACTAGGGCTTGGTTTAATGATTGGGAAAATATTTTCAAACTATTGGGACTTGGTGATGACATTAAGAGACAGTTGGAAACCTGACATTTAAAAGGTGAGGTGGCATGTTGGTGGGAAGTGATAATAGCTAATATGGATGAGAATACTATTACTTGGAGGATGTTCAAGTATAGACTCGAGATGAAGTTTTTTTCTAGTGCTAGAAAAAATTATTATTGAAGAAGTTCATCATTTGAAGTAGAAAGAAATGATAGCTGGGGAGTATGTCAGTCATTTAATGAGCTAGCCCGATTTGGATTTGAGTTAGTGAATACACTAATAAGAAGGCGTTAAAGTTTTCAAAGGGATTGAATTCACCTATGAGGGAGTTAGCATTGAACCAGATATCATTTGGAGCTATGTTTGAAGGGTTGGTAGAGGCAACATTATTGAATTCTTTAAATGGAACTTTGGCTCTGCATTAGTCTAGGAAGGGGAGGTATAACAATAAGGCAAGTGTGAAGGATATAGACCACAAGATGGGCAAAGCAAAAGGCAGGTGGTTACTTATCATAGATATCACAAGGCGATACATCTTGCAAAGAATTATAGGATGAACCTCTCGAAGGTTAAATGTTATAGCTGTAACTAGGTAAGACAAGTAGTTGGGGATTATAAGACAGCCCCAGGTCATAAGAAATTAAAGTGCTATATTTACAATCAGATTGGACACATGAAAAGGGACTGTCCAACTTTGAGGAATGAGGGCCAAATTGTGAAGTCATATTTCTAGATACAATTCAAACTTCTATTAAGGCACTACCATCAGCTTAGGAGAAAGGAAAGCAAATTATGATGGAAGGTATGTTGATTTTATCAAATTTCCCTATCAATATTTTATTTGACACTGATGCATCTCATTCATTCATAGCAAGTGCATTAGTTGATAATTTATCTTTTAAACACGATATCATGCATGGATCCATGATGGTGTCGAATCCTGTTTGGCGATCTACCATTTATCAATGTTATGCCATGAACTAAAGTTGATCATTCGTGGTGTGGAGTTCCCTTATGATGCATGTATATTAAAATTTTTGTGGTATAGGTAATTTTAGGAATGGAATATATGTCTCATTATTGGGTAGTATTGGATTATGGAAGAAGGATGTTTCGATTGAGGAAAGGCATAAACTTGATTTGATTTTGTGTTGTGAGCCCGATATTCCTATTGGAGACGTAGTTGAATTCGCTCAGACTATCATAGAAAGAGTTGTATACCCATACTGAAAGATTATCTTGATGTATTTAAAGAAGTTTCGATCTTCCTTCTCAAAGAGAAATTGAATTATGTATTAATCTTAAGAAAGACACAAGACCTATTATAATGGCTCTTAGGCATATAATATTAAAGAAGAGAAGTGAACTGGATAGGAAAGTCTGGAATTGTTACATAAAGGATTTATTAAGTGAAGTATCTCGGAATGGGGTGCACTTTTCATTTTTGTTACTAAGGCAGACAGTTCCCTTGGTTATGTGTCGACTATTGAGAACTAAATAAGCCAATGAAGAAAAACCTCTATCCATTGCCTTATATTGATGACCTCTATGATCAGTTGGTCGAGGCGATGATTTTCTCGTTGGTTGATTTGGCGACTGGATTTCACCAGTTGAGAGTGGCTGAAGATAGTATCCAAAAGACCATTTTCTTTACACATGATGGATTGTTTGAGTGGTTGGTCATGCCATTTGCTTTGACAAATGCTCTGGCTTATTTATGGTGAACAGTAGAGTATTCTTGGAGCAGTTGAATAGGATTGTAATGGTCTTCATGGATATATTCCTATTAATTCCAGGAGTGAGGTAGAGCATGAGGTTCATTTGAGGACAGTGATATATGTCTTGAAGAGAAATTGGTTGAAAACTAAATTTTATAAAGTCACTTTTGGATAAATGAAGTTCGTTTCCTTGGGAACATAGCACCGGCGAATGTATTTATGATAGACCTAAGGAAACTAGCTGCAGTCAGGGATTGGAAGATGCTGAAGAATGCATTAGAGGTACGTTGTGTTTTAGCTTGGCCGGATTCCATCGAAAGTTCAATAATTTTTAGAAGATATCGGCACCTCTGTCCCATTTGACGAAGAAGAACCCGATTTAGACATCGAGTTTATGGTATGAAGTGACATTTATCCAATTAAAGGAGTTGTCGACATGTGCTCTAGTTTTGGTTATCCCCAATGGTACCAAACTATTTATTATGTATACTGATGCATGTAGTATTGGTCTTGGTGTGGTTCTTATGCAAGAAGGAAGCATAGTATCATATGTGAGTAGATGGTTGAAGAACCACGAGAGGAATCATTCAACACACGACCTGGAGTCTCCTGCTATTGTATTCACATTAAAGTCATGGAGGCACTATTTTTTAGATGAGAGATTTGAATTATTTATGGATTATAAATCTATCACATATTTATTTTCTCAAAAGTACCTAAATCTAAGAAAGCAATGGTGGATGGAATTTATATCGTTGTTTGATTTTGAAATTTCTTATACTTAGAGCTTTGAGTAGGAGGCATGCTGAGAGTGCTATGTTGATAGAACGGAGAAATTTGGAGTTTGCACTAGAGTTTGATTTCAGACCTCGATCAGAGTAGGCACCTGGACTGTTAGCAGCAGTGGAGGCTAGGTCTACGTTGATAGATTCTATTGGAGTAAGTTAAGGGCAAGATACATCATTGGTTGATATTATAGAACAGTTAGGATAGGGTGAACAATCGAGTCATTTGGTTCGTTAGTCTAACGATCAGAAAGGTTATATACGGAGATATGGAAGGCTATATTTACCATATGTTGAGGAGTTGATAGAGGAGGTCTTCGGTAAGTGACACCATTCTAGGATGACTAGTCATCCAAGAGGGGATAAGATATATTAGAATGCGAATAGGATATTATATTGGCCAGGAATGAAGAGGCAGATGACCGAGCATGTGGCGAAGTGTATGATGTACCAAAGAGTGAAAGTAGAGCAAAAGAAGTCGTGTGGACTATTACTGCCATTGATGTGCCACAATGGAAGTGGGAGTTCACATCTATGGACTTTATAGATGGATTACCTCAGAGCAGAAGTGGAAACAAAACCATATCGGTTAAAGTAGATCGTCTTATGAAGAGTGCACATTTTATTCTTATTAAGGGTATGAGAACCACGTCGACTTGAGCGACGCAGTATGTTAAAGAAGTGGTTCAACTACATGGAGTTCCAACTAGTATAGTGAGCGATCGAGATCCACTTTTCACAAGTTAATTATGGAGGAGTAAAGGAGGCATTGGGAACGGAATTGAACCTAAGCACTGCATATCAACCATATATCGATGGACAGATGGAGAGAGTGAACAAAGTGTTGGATGATTTGCCGAGGGCTTATATATTGGATTTTGAAGGTTCTTAAAAGGGATCATCTTCCTTTAGTAGAGTTTGAACACAATAATAGCTAACAGGCTTGTATAGGCATGAAACCATTTGAAGCATTGTACGGAAGGCCATGTAGGTCACCTTCATCCTAGCGGGAGTCTATGTATAGAATTATTTTGGATCAGAAGATGGTTAGGGATACTATGGAGAAGGTGGAGCTTCTAAGGAAGTGGGTGAAGGCTACATGATACTGCAGAAGCATATGCAATTAAGATGAGAAAATATTTTAAATTCAAAGTGGCAGATTTGGTTTTTGTTAAAGTTTTTCCGTTAAAGAGAGTGGTAAGAGTCAGGAGTTCAAGGAAATTAGCACCAAGATTTATGGTCTTATTCCCAGTGTTGGAAAGAATATGAAGTTTGGTATACAGAGTGGAGTTTCCAGAGAAGATGGTTGGAGTCCACAATGTGTTCCATATGTCAAATTTGCAAAAATGTATAAATAATCCTACTCTATAGTTGCACGTAGTTAGTTTAAGGAGACATAGTTAAATTCTAAGCCGACTTCAATTTGTGGTCTGATCCATATTGTGGAACGTCAAGTGAAGTGACTTAGAAATAAGATGTGTAACCTATTAGAGTGAAATGGGAAGATGACCCATCGGAGAGCACGTCAGAGCCCGAGAAGAAGATTTAGGCTACACTCCTCAGCTCTTTTTCGATATGTTTAATGATTTGATTTGATTTGATTCCTTTAGTTAGATTACTCTAAGATTAGGATGCCCTGGATGGACTGATTGTTGGACTTTATGTATGTGATTGAATTCTCATTCATATGGAAATATTTTATACTAGGATTTCTTGCATCAAACCTGATATGTCATCTTCTCGCATACATATTGGATGCATTGGCTGCATTTATGCATTGTAGAGATAAAAATAGCAAGTTCGTGATCTTTATGCCTATATGATATTTATATCATTTTATATATAGTTGTTTGCATAAATTAGATGCTATGTTGATGAATGAGTGTATAATATAATGCATTTTCCGTTCTTTAGGAATTTCGAGGATGAAATTATTTTAATGGGGTCGTATGCAAAACCCTGTAAATTTTATATATGTTTAAAAAAATATTAATAATAGAATAATGTGAATTGAAATTAATGAATTAATTAAATTAAAAATAATGAGGGGTGAAATGGTCATTTTTATGGCTTTGGAATTTTTTGATGAAACCCACACCATTATGACCGCCTTATTTTTTTGAGTCGCGTGGTAATTTTGTTTGCCTCGTTTGGAGTTCATATGAAGGAGATATGGTTGAAATATCATCGAGTAAAATGGACACCAAAGCTAGGATTGGGTTTGAATTTGAAAATAAGCAGAAAAGTAGTATTCCCACCTCCTGTTAAGAAACTAATGCAGCTACCTATATCTCATTTTAGAAACTAACCGGCTCTTTCTTCTTCATCCTTCTACCGTTCAAACCACCCAAGATCAAAACCTAATAACTCTCTCAAAATTTTATTGAACTGAATGAGATTAAAGCATTCCAAAGCTGCTTGACAAGCTATGTCCCAACAGCAATTTGAAGGCAAAAATCTAAAGTAAAGAGACAAAACAGGTCAGACTGTGAGGGTATTGAGAGAAATAAGCGTATCAGTGAGTGAATCATGCTCTCTTCTTCATATAATGCAATCATAATCCTTTAATTACGATATATTGTCTATAATAGAGCAGATATACACCTATAAACATCTAAAATTGGATTAACTTTGAATTTGGGTAGGATTTGGCTAATAATGGTACTTAAACAACTAGGTTAGGTCACATGATTTGATGATTATAAGTTGAAATTGATGAAACTAATAATCAATTTAGACTTAGAGATGAAAAGCTAGGATTTTGGTATGTTTTTAAGCGATAGAGGTGGAGCGAAGGTGGTTAGAGGCGGAAATAATGATGTAAATACAAATTTCCCAAATTTGCAAACTGCAAAGAACACATACACCAGTCCTTTGGTGGGCTTGGATCTGTGCATCGATGGACGAGTGTGGGCACTTAAACCTGGACCTAAAAAAGCCTATATAAATAAATAGGGAATGATTTGACTCCTATTTTTCATGTATTTAGGAAGGTGATCTGAGGCTAGTGTCGACGAAAATGATGGTGTTATGAAGTAAACGGACATGTGTGATGATTGGTTGTTATGTGAAGTGAATATATGTAGTTGTGAAATAGGAATGTGACATGATGGCGGATGCAGATGTGAATGAGTCCTAGCCATAGGTAAAGGACCCGAAGTGTGTGTGTAGGTACAAATGTAGTCCTGTGATACAAGTATGTGATACAGGCATGACATTGCTTCCTCATAGTGTTTTGGCTAGCCAGGTGGAGGAAGTGGATGTTAAGCGACCCTGCAGGCTACGGGCGGACTATAGCATGAGTCAAATTAGGTAGCATAAGGACAGAAAGTTTCTTATAAGCTACGGGCTATCTAAAGATGTGAGTGTTATACATGATTGCATGACGACCAACAATAGACAATCTTGTAAGGCATGAGGCTGGATCAGAGAAGTGGGTCTATGTAGACATAATGCGATATGATTATGTATTTAATAGTTAGGTATGACATGGCAACGGAATGTGTGGTAGCAAAGCGATAGACTAATATCATGTTATAGTATTATTTTTGTAGTATATGTAGAGTAGAGTATAACTCACCCACCAGACTTATGTCTAACCCACTCATATATATACACATCCAGGTCGATGTATATAGGTGTTGCACCTGCTTTGACTTTGTGTATGGATTGGGTTATACTAGTATTATTCAGACATATATATATATTCGACATTTTAGACAAGTGGTGTTGTGACTATTGTATTTTTTATGTATTATATTTTATTTCCTTCATTTATGAGATTAAGGAAGTTAGTTATTAGTTCGTTTAGATAAGTCTACATCAGATATCTACCCATGTATGTATATGATTATTTTATCTCAACCCTAATGACTCATCCTTTTGGTTCTTTGGTTGTCAATGTCAGTTTGGGCATTGGATCTAGTGTTGAAGGGAGGGTTGTTATAGGCACCGTATAGAGGAAGCACTCTAAAAAGTACCGTTACTTCCATCAAACGCATGGGCACAATACAAATGAGGATAGACATCTCCATGATATGATTGAGGATTTGATTCACAATAATAAATTAAAATAATATCTCAGATACTTATAGGAAGGCCAGTAAGTTAGCAACCGACCTTAGAGCTAGCCGCCTCAAGGAAATGTAGTTGGGCCTAGTGGAGAGGGCCCAAGATAGCCAAACATGGGTCAGATTATTAACACAGTATTTGAAGGTTTGCATCCCATGAAAAAGAGTTGGAATGAAATTGAATAATAGGTGAGTTTTCTTAGGCATTCCCCATATGATGTGTAGAAAAGGAGCTCCGATAAATCAGCAGTTGAGGATAGATGATGATGTTGTCTCTACAACAAAGATGCTAACGGGGTCGAGGCATTGACACTTGACCCAATGGTGTTTACAAGTGTAATTGGGCCGACAGCAGTACATAGAGTCCTTATTGATGATGAGAGCTTAGTGAATTTATTATTTAGGTAGACCTTCAATAAGATGCGACCAGACAAGGATTTTTCGAAGTAGCCAAGGATCTGATCGATTGCATCAAATTTTCTATGAAACTAGGATATAGTGCCTTGGTGACATGGTTATAGAACTTTGTTATAGTGGACATATTCTTTGCTTACAACGTATTCTTGGGCCGACTGGCCCTTGCTGACTTTAAGATTGCACTTGCTCTACAGTGTCTAGTGGTGAAGTTTCCCATAAAGAATAGTGTAGGAGAAATCAAGGGAGATCAAAGCACCGGTCAAGAATGATATGTTGTCAAGCTCTTAGAGGCACAATAAAAAGACAAAGGAAAAGATGTAGCGAAGCCTCACTACATCAAATCTATAGAAGTGTAGCAATTACTGGCTAAGCCTTAGCTTGGATCCATAGAAAAATAATACAAACCTGTGGACCCACGGAAAGAATCAGAAGATGTCAAGGCAGAATCGATGGAGTTGATGTTTGAGGTCCTGATAGATGACAACAATCCATCGAAGATTCTCTTAGTCGAATCTCTACTCAGCCTGAAAATGAGGAAAGAACTGGTAGGGTTACTTTAAGTACACAATGATGTGTTTGCTTTCACACATTCCAATACATGCGATATTTTGCCTAAAGTCATGCGATACATATTGGATGTGAACCCTACTTACCCTCCAATAAAATAGAAATGGTGCACTAGGGAACTAGAGCAATCTGCTGCATCGAAAGAAGAAGTGTATAAGCTAAAGGCAAATGGCTTGGTTTTATCCATGACATTTTTTTACTCGAAATAAGTATTGAATCCAGTATTGGTTGAAATAGGCGAATGGGAATGGCGCGTGTGCATTGACTATTTGAGATTTGCATAAAGCAAGCCTAAACGATGGATCAATTAATTAGTTAATGGATTTTCGGACATGAACTACTATCCTCCATGGATGCGTATCCTAGCTATAATCAGATTGCAGTGTTTGTCGCTGATCAAAAGCACATAAGATTTATCATTGAATTGGAACTGTATTGCTACCGAGTGATGTCGTTTGTATAACATCCCTTATTTTTAATAAAAACAGATAATAATTAAAAATGGCATTTTGGCAATTTTATGAAAAGCAGGAAACTTAATTTTTTCACAAATAAAGGAATTTTGGAAACTGATTTTCCATAAGGTCAACTAGATTTATTTACCCTAAATTCATATATAAAACGTCATAAACGGACATTGAATGAAAAAGATGTAGATCATTAACCGTGACGCATATTTTTGATTTTGTGCCATTTTTAAAATTTAAGCGTAAGTATTGATTATAGGAATAGGTCAAAATTCATATAGTAGTTTTATATGTTTGAGTTAATTTAAAGGGACACAATTGTTTTATGTGCATTAAAAGGAAAGCGTGAGAGATAATTACGTACACAAATTTTAAATTGTTCCAGAGAGAAAACATCAATTATCATGATAATAAATTAATTTTTATAATTATTGAAATAAATGTTACATACTTTAGAAAGAGAAGATAATAAAATATTGGAAAATATTTCATAAAGAAAAGGTATGTTATCTCTTAATTTGAAAAAAATAAGGGTAAACCAGATTTTTTTAAACTACATATTAATTACAATTGATTGAACATTTATAATAAAGAGTAAAGTTCATAATCAGTGTTAATATATATGTGTGTGTGTGTTGCGCGCGCGCATGCGCGAGCGTGTGCGTGCATGTGCGTGTGCGTGTGTATGTGCATGTGCATATGTGTATTTATGTGCACACGCTATAATATTAATCCATGATTCATTACAATAGCTAATTGTGTGTATATATATATATATTTGTGTGTGTGTATTAATGATATCGATTTGAATTCTAACTAATGATGTTTATTGGGGTAGAATGAACAATATTACTTTTACAAAGTGAAAAAAAAAAGAATTTTGCATATATGTAAGGATAAGGGATATAAGTAAAGAAATAATTTTACTAGACCTAGACATCACCTAATTTATACCTAATACATAGCTAAGATTTACACCTTTCATTCTAATAAACTCGAGCCTCCATCCAACTAAATAAACATAGATACGAATTTATGTCTTCAATTATATCTCTATAGATATCTTCAAAACAGTGAGTAAATCAATTCCTACGAAAAAGATAAGAGAATCAAACTAAAAGGAAGAGAAGAAGAAAATTAAAACGATTGCAAGCTAAATAGAAAGTGGAGAACACTAAATCAAATCTGGGTTGAGACGGGATGTCTTAAAAATAGCATATAAGGTGAGTGAGTTTATCTATGAAGTGACTATGATGTAGTTAAGTAGTTAAACTTCCTTTATACTTCTATTTAGGATTAAAAATACGATTTTTGATTTGAATTGGAAATATAGACTAATTGAGATAATTAGAAAACCCTAGGCAGTGACTCGGTAATATAATTAGCAAAACATGGTGGGAGGGTAAATTAATTAGATTGACATCTAAAACTTTTATAACTTATTTATGCTATAGGCTTAAACTGATAAAAGTGAATTCACATATGCATCCTTGAAATTACTACAACACCCCTAATGATGTAGCACGTTATTTTTAATTAAGAAAGAATTATATAAATAATGTGGGAAAATATGTATAGTGTAGATAATTGTTATGATTGATAAAAATTTAAATTTTGATTCTAAGGGGAGTAGTTATTTAGGAGGAAATGAATTAAAGGTTTCAATAACATTGGAAAGGAATAAGGAAATAAAGATAGCATATATAAAATTTTCCCCACACATTTCCCCCACTCATATATCTTTGACCACACAGTCATAACAACTGAAAACAAAACAAAATCACAAAGTTCTATTAAAACGAATTTAACAAAAAAGAAGAAGAGTAAGAAAAGATCAAGTAAGGAAACTAAGTCAATTGTCTCCACACATAACCAATCTAAGATGGATAATATTTCCATCTCCATTATATGTTGTTTTCAGTTCGGTTTTGGGATGAAAATTTGAATAATTGTGACGTTTTATCATGTTTATGGTTTGGATAATCATTTATTAGAGTTATGGTTATAATTTGATGTTTTTGTGAAATTCCATAAAGGTGTTTAGAGATAAAAACATAGTTTATGATCTCTAAATGCTTTCAATTTTTGATACAGTGTTTTAAATATTATGTTACACCCTATATTTTAGAGTGCCGTAATATGAGGAATTAAATAAATAAATGATTAAACAAATTAAAGTATGAGTTAAAACAAAGACAAGTAAATTAAAGAAGGGTGAATGAGTGAAGGAAAAAGAGTTATAGATTTATTAAGATTAGGCTAGAATGAGACTTTAGCTCAAAATCCAAATCACTGATTCCTTAAAACTCCAACCCCTATTCATTCTCTCTTATTTTCCACAAAACTAAAGAAAGAAAACAAAGAACTAAGGCCAGCCATATTTACAAGGGATATGAGAAGAAGACAAAGATAAAAAAGGAAGCTTTCATTATTGAAGAGACTTAAACAAAGTTTAATCTAACCAAAGGTGAGTAAAACTTTCTCTAACACCTATCCTAACCTGTTTAGGTTCGATTTGATGATGGATGGATGTTTTTTTAATGATGGAAATCATTTTTGAATAAGTAAACATTGTATGTTTATGCTTAGAAATTTAAATGAAATAAATTAGTTCATATTTAAAGTAAAACGTGATTTAGTCATAATCAAATGATTTGAAAATGGGATATTGTGTTCATAATAATGAAATAATGATGGGATTTTAATTTCATATTTTTGGACTTAAATTGGGATTTTTATGAATTTCTAAGTAGATAGAATAATTAATTTTGGGTAAACTAATTATTAAAAAAATAATAAAATTATTATTTTAGCTCGAGATTTTGGGAAGGAAAAATATGATTGAATTGATTTTGGTTAAAATTTGGGATTTCTCTCATTTATTTTCAATTTTATATGAATTAATTGGCCGAAAAAAGAAGTAAATAATTATTGATAATTAACTAATAAATAGGGAGGGTAATTAGTCCATTTTTGAAAAGTGAACTATAAAAAAATGGATTAGCTAATGAGAATTCTACACCAAATGAGATTTAGTACAAAGTAACCACTTAATAAGGTAGCAAAATAGTTTTCACATTAATTACAAGCACACCTTCTTGACATGTGATGGCTTCTTGTACAATCAACCCACGGTAGCAGTTTCAGCTTTCTACACATGATAGCACTTTGTTTATCAACATGTGATGGCTTTTGGAAAGCCAACATACAAAAGCTCTTTTTAGCTCAACACTTGAAAGTTATCCACATGTGATAGCCAACATTCTTCAACATATGAAGGCTAAGTGAAATGTCAACACACGATGGCAAAGTAGGGAGTCAACACACGATTGCTCCTAGGGAGTCAACACATGACGGATCCTAGGGAGTCAACACATGATAGATATATGGAAGTTAGCATGCCATAGCTACATGGAAGTCAGTACATGATAACTATATGAAAGTCAACATGTGATAATTGTAGGGAAGTTAGCACTGAACATGATAGCTTTGTGAGGCGACATGCAACGGCTTATAAGGAGTTAACACACGATGACTTGGGGAAGCCATCGATCCCTAAAAGCATAAGAGAGTTAACCAAAAATAGTAAACAACTATCAATATGCGATAGGTAGGGAAATATCAACACGCGATGCCCCAAGAGGCTTAATCTACGATGGCCTTAAATGTTACTTTGGGATGATAAACTATATTAAGAAAGGAAGGCTATGTGTAAAATGGTTATTCCAAAGTATAAATGCCCTTAGGCAAATAATAAGTTAATTAATGAAGGATAACTTAATTTAAGAATGAAGGAAAGCCTTCGTGGCAATAGTATATATAAAACCCAACTTCTTATTTGATGATTGGTAATGTAAGGCCTTAATGGAAATATTATCTCTAAACTCGAAGTGATAGTTAAGGATAGGTCTATATGGAAATTGAATGTCAAAACCACAACATCATAATTAATAACATAGGTGGAATAAGTCTTATGTAGTATCTAATTGTCTATTCATGACAAATAAATGAGAACGGCACAGTAAGGCTTATATAGCATCTAATTGTCTATTTACGATGATGTCTGGAAATAGTGACGTAAGGCCTGTATGGCAAACGAATTATTTGTTTACGATAATTGGGATAAAACATATAAGAATAATTCTTATGTGACCTGCATTAGAATTAATTGGTAAAGCGTTAGGCCAGTTTGGCAAGTTAAAACGGGACTATAGAAATTAGTCAAAACTGTGTGTAAGATATCTCACACTTATGATGAATTGATGTATATGCTTAAGTTATTATTAAGTATTTTGTGAATGATGATAATGATTATAACAATGAAGGGGAAACCAGTTCTGTGCGTTAGCGATGTGGTCGCGCTAAATATTTATTTGTCAGGGTAAAGTTTTACCCATATCAAACCTATGTCTGACCCTTGTATTTAGTATTTTCTATTAACTCACGGGTACTCACTCTAGTAGGTTGAGTTTATGGTATAAACAGAAACCTTCTCGGAAAAGATGAATAAAGACTCTGAAGACAAAGTTGGAGGCTTATTTTGTAAATAAAATCTATTTTAAGATTCTGCTATGTAAAACTAGAGTGTATAACTGGTAAAGTGTGCATGACGACATCCTCATATGCTAGGCATGACACTCTATTTATATCTTTTATATTTCGTCCCAGCATAGGAACAATTTGGGTTAAAGTGACATAATGAATTATGTAAACCAAATTGATTTAATGAAAAGGTTTTTTTTTGCTGCTATGTTTACCTATGTTGTACAAAATAATACTAAGCTCACTTTTTCGTTGGGGAATGCATTAGGTGATGACTTCAGCATCATCGTCTTCTATTTTTGGGTTTTCAAGTGAGGGATGTTACAACTTGGTATCAGAGCGAGGTTAAGGTAACACTTGAGTAAAACAGAGCTAAGTGGGAACTTACTGGTAGAAAAGGAATACCTTAGGGTGAGTATATGATATATATAACGTAGTCTTGTATTTTAATATAGATATATGGGAGAATATATTACCCCCACTGTTGATCTCACTCTTTTTACTTCCATTTCTTACTAACCCTTGCTCATGCAGAAGGGTAAGAAGGGCTGACAACAGAAAGGGAAAGCTCATAGTGGTGGAGAGTGGAAAGCTGTCGTGGTGGTCACCTGCTATAATTATAAGCCGAGGTGGCACTATGCAAATAAGTGTCCAAAGCTATTTGGAGCAATAAAGGTTAAGTGCTTTGTTTGTGATAAGACCAGGAATAAGAAGAAAGATTGTCCTAAGTTAAAGTAGCTGAAGATCTTTGCTTTAGAGGGCCTGTTAGCCGGCCGAATAGTTGAGAAGAAGGGAAGAAAGTTGTGTTCGGAGGTATGATTTTGATCACTAGTACTCCCATAATATTTCTCTTTGATACTGGTGCTACCCATTATTTTATTTCAAAAATATGGTAGATAGATTAAAACTAAAAATCGTCTACTTAGTGACGCCTTTGTGTGTGGTTAATCTAACTGGTGGGTATGTTACTCTCGAATTAAGGTGCATCGACCTTATGTTTGATTTGTGTGGTCATATGTTTGTTTGTAACCTATATGTGTTTGACTTTGTGGGGCACAGGTTTGTTTTTATGGGCTGGTTAGTGCGTACTGATATTATGATCTTTGTGCTGATCGAGTTATCAACTTTCGAAATCCAAGTGATGGGGACAAATTATGATAGCATTGGACATGATGAAGAATAAGTCATACTTGATACTATGTACTAGGAAAGAACAAGAAGAGGAGATCAGTAGAGTACATGTAGTCTGAGAATTTATGGATGTCTTCGAACAGGTAATGAGATACTGCAAGAAGGGCAATCAAATTTTGGATAGCCTTGATGCCGCGGTGCAACTAGTTAGTAGACCACCTAATCGAATGCCACCAAAAATTAGATGGATCATTACAAATGTTCATTGATTATTGAAAGCTAAAAGAGTTGAGAGCGACGAATCGTTACCTTTTGCCTAAGATAGATGAATGTTTGATTAGTTGAGTGGAGCTCGGGTGTTCTCGCAGCTAGACTTGGCAATGGGTTACCATCAACTGAGAGTAGCCGAAGACAGTATCAAATTGACCATGTTTCAAACAATGTATGGTTCATATGAGTGGTTATTGATGTCATCTGGACTGACCAATGCTTCTATGTTCTTTTTAGACCATATAGACCGAATCTTTCACGATCAGTTGGACAGATATGTTTTGGTCTTCGTTGATGATGTCTTAGTGTATTTAAGGATGAAATAGACCATGAAGTCTATCTTTGATTGGTGTTGGAGACATTGAGACAACACAAGCTAAAGCCAAAGCTTTCAAAGTGCCACTCTTTTGGAAACGAGAGGTTAAGTTACTTGGACACGTAGTTTCGAGAAATGGAGGAGCTATGGATCTATCGAAGATAAAAACAATTAATGTTGGAAGACGCCAGAGATGGCCACAGAGATGATAAGTTTCTTGGGATTGACTAGATATTACCCTAGATTTATTAAGGATTTCTCGCATATAGCAGCACCCTCAACTAAATTGACCCGCAAGAATGAGAAATTCATATGGATGGATAAGTGTGAAAGGTCATTTCAAGAGTTAAAGAAGTTACGACGAAAGCTCCTATCTTAATCTTGCTTGAAGCGAATTATGAGTTGGTAGTTATATCGATTCTTGTGGAATAGGTTTAGGGGTGATGTTAATGTAAAGAGGGCGAGTGATAGATTTTGTATCAAGGCAATTAAGGCCATATGAATATCAAACTCATGATTTGGAGTTGGCAACGGTGGTGTTTTTGTTGAAGATTTGGATATATTACTTGTTGAGAGAATAGTTCGAGTTGTATACAGTCCCCCTATCCCTCAAGTATCTTTTCTTTCAGAAGGAGTTGAAGAGGAGGTAGCAGAGATGGCCAGAGTTATTGGTAGCATATAGTTTTCAGATAGAATATATGCTAGGAAAAGGGAACAAGATTGCCGATGGTTTGAATAGGGGGACTCAAAATGGAGTGTTAGCCATGACTAAAGAATGGAAGACATTGAAAACATTAGCCTCTTGCGAAGTGTATTATCAACAGAATAGCAGGTCGAGTAGGGAACATGACATGTTAGCAAGTTTGAAGGTATGTCCAGTACGTACGGATAGGGTTAAAGCAAGGTAGAAGGAGTACCTAATAATTTTTGAGAGGATTAGGTGACCAGAAATGGAGGCATATGTTGTAGATCTGAAAGGATTCTAGGTAGATTCGAAGGATGGCTTACAAAAAAGGAAGACCATGTGTTCTAGATGTTAGAGACCTTCGAAAATAAGTCTTGGAGAAAAGCCATCGGTTGAAGTTTACTATTCATCCTTAGGGAGCGAAGATGTGTCATTTTAGTAAGAGAGTTTTCTTTAGGGAAGGGATTAAGAGAAATGTATGAGAACGTGCAAAGAAGTACTTCACCTATTAGTAAGTGAAGGTTGAGCATTAAAAGCCGAGTGGTTTATTGCAACCTTCAGAAGTACCGACTAAGAAGTAGGATTCAGTGTCTATGCATTTTATTGATGGGCTACCTAGGTCAAAGATGAGATATGATAGCATTTGGGTGATAGTTGATAGATTGACTAAAAGTTCCCACTTTATCCCAGTGAAGTCGACAAGGATGATAGCTGGCTTAGTAAAGCTATATATGAAGAATATAGTGAGACTACATTGGATACCAAATAATATCATTAGTGATAGAGGCCTATTGTTTACCAATGAGTTTTGGAGAAGTTTGCGAAGTGCATTGGGTACAAAGTTAAACTTGAGCATGGCTTACCACCCATAGACTGATGGTCAAACTGAAAGGGTAACTCATGTACTTGAGGATTTGCTAAGAGCATATATCTTGGGGAGACTAATTACATCTGGTAGATTTTGCTTACAATAATGGGGAGTTTGCTTACAATACGAAGGATCTTAGGGAGACTAATTACATCTGGTAGAGTTTGCTTACAATAATAGTTACCGATCAAGTATCAAGATGGCATCATTTAAGGCGATGTATGGTAGACCCTGTATGTCACTTGGTTGTTGGTTAGACAAAGGAAATAGACTTGTGTTGGGACCTGATTTGGTAAGAGATGCTACCGAGAAAGTTGACTTGATTCGTGCCAAGATGAAGACAACACAATCAAGGCAAAAGAGTTATGTTGACAAGAAAAGGGTAAAGCTTGAGTTCACAATAGGCGATCATATGTCTATGTAGGTTTCTCCGATGCAAGGAGTTATGCGCTTTGGGAAGGTAGGGAAGTTGGCAATTACATAAGTAGGATCATTTCCAATGATCGAGCGGATTGGTAAACTTGTATATCGAGTCAAGTTATCAAGCAATTTGGCAGGTGTGCATAATTTTTTTCACATTCGCATTTAAGGAGATGTGTGCACGACCCAAGTTCGGTAGTAGAACCGAGGGCAACTGAAGTCTATCTACAGAACCAGACTTGACATATGTTAAATTATCGAAGGGATAGTAGGTAAGGGTATTCGATCGTAGGTAAGGATACGAAAGAGTTGAGGTGTAACGACCCGTAGATTTAACCGGTTTTAGTAATAATTTTTAACTGAAATTTTGTGAAGTTTTAAAACAGTAAAATTTTGAAATAAAATTTTTATATTTGGAATGCGTCTTGTTAAACATAGCAACTGATAAATTTTCGTCAGAAAATATGAAAGTTTATTTCGCGCGTAAGTTTACGTCAATTTAATCAGTTAAAAAGCGACGAAAATAAAACATTTTCAAAACCAAAATATTTTTACATAGAAAAATTATAAACCATCTTTTGAGCAAGTTGTCAGTTTGTCGTTTTTCTAAATTCGGACATCTTTAGCTCCGTCGATCTTATTTTTCTGCAATTTTTATGCATTTTCGCTAGTATAAGATTTCGAATTTTTATAATCCAATCACACCACTAACATCTGTATACCGTTTTGATCGTATCATCATGCTGATCTCAACGGTATATTCACTTCTGTATTTTGAGGCGCGGTACGCCGCGGAAATCGCGAAACGGACAGTCTATCGGATACAGAATTTAAACCTTTGGATAGCGGTGCCCATTCAATCTTCAAACGGCTATAAATAAACAAGCCATTAGTTATTAAATCTTTGATATTTTGTGACCATTGACATACCATCGTTTCAATTTTTACTATACAAATTTTGTTATGGTTCAAGCTGTTCATTTCTTCTGTGATGAATTAATAATAATAAAAATAATGTATGTATTCATTTGTTTCTACAGACTCGTCCTTCCAGCTATTCATCTTCCCCACCTTGCTCTCACTCCCCTATCTTTCGCCCATACTTAATAAAAAAAAAAAGAAACTTTAAGGGCGAAGGCTACTGCTACCATTCCTCTCGACATCCATGCACGCAGCCTCACCCAACTCCCGCCGTTCTCGGCCCTCCACCCGCACCCTCTTCCCTCACTTCCCACTAACATGCAACTCAACCTCACCTTCGCCCCACACGCACAGCAGCTTCCTCCCCTCTTCCGCTCATCTCCACGCACACATCACGCAACCTGACCCCGCCACATAGCAGCTCCGAAGCAAGCAACGACAATCCTCTGGCCTTGCCCTCTCTTCGCCGATCCATACTACGAGCCTAACCCCACCTAGAAATCATCTCAGACTTCACTTTTCTCTGCCGTGCATAAGGCTACTAGCTTTGCAACCAAGATCCGGCCAAGACCCACCACCACAGCCGTTAACTCTTCCAGCACTCAGCTTCATGCCGAGCCCACCGTAAACCGTCCCAACCCCACAACAGCGACACTCCAACCAACTACCGTTCGTGCCGCACTCATCATCTCTGCCATGCTTCACGTTTTCTTCGTATAAGGTAGCATGGGTATGTTCTATTTCAAACTATATGATATCCATCTCTGTGCCTCTTTACATAAGTTTTTTTTTTATCAGTTCATAGGATATTTGTTTTGTATAAGTAATATTGGTTACTTTTTGTTTTGCTGGAAAAGTCAGTTATATGTAGATCTTGTATTTTATTTTGTATATATATATTTAGTTTTAATCCTTGTTTGTATAAGATGAATAGTTATGTTGCATGTATATAGTTTGCATATAATTGATTGATAGATATTTTATGATAAAAGAAGTTATAGATTTTATATATAAGTTGAATTTGCAATTCGTTGATATATAAGTTATCTAAGTTTATATCGTATGTTGCATAGATAAGCTATATTGTTTTATTTGTGGTACAACACTAATACGTCAGTTGCACTGCAATACAGTTGGTTACGAAGGCCATTATTTTGGCGAGTGAACATATATTTGTTTGGGTTTGTTTATAAGTTTAATTTTAATTTTTTTTTTACAGTATTGTATATTACATAATATAGGTATGTTAAAACATAAAGTATATTGATGTATATAATGGTTATATGAATATCTACATTCATACGGAACTTTACAAACAATATGTTTAACTATACTTACCATATTATATATGAACGCTATATGTATTTATTATCTAAGTGTGTAGTCTGTTAGTTCAATATGCATATTTTAGTTTCTGTCTGTTAGTTATTACAATGTGTATATGCTTATATATATTGCGTTTCTAGTATATATGCTTAAAGGGTATGATAAACAATATAATTATAATATGTTAAAGTATCATAATATATAAAGGATGTATATTAGTTTGTTGAGTTCTGTATAAATTTATAATTGTTTACATATTTTGTTTAACAGTTTACGTTTAGTTGTAGGGTTTGTTAGTATATTATAACAACCCATTTTTACGTGACTTTTATAATTGTAATATAGTCTACCTATGTTTAATTTGTTGATTTATATGTTACTGTATATACATTTTAATAATATATGTGTATAGATATTTTGTTTCTTTTAGATTTCTAAATATAATATAAAGTGAGTTGGATATGTATTATGATTTGAAATATAATACGTAATTTAAATTGAATATTGGTTTAAGAGAAATAGTAATATAGTATACTTTTGTTTCGATTTTATCGGCATCGATCCACTTCTGATTTGATTTCATCTATTTCCTATCTATCAGTTTGTCTGTCGAATTCGTACCAATCTTGCTTTGCTTTGGAATTCGTAGCTTGCTCTATTGTCAAATTTCTCTAGCCTCGAAAGGTGAGCAATCACTCACGATTAATATTCTTTTATTTATTAATTTTGATTTCAATTGAAACGACAATTGAAATATGATGCTGTTTTTATTGCACTGTTATTTATGTATCAGTTCACCTATGACATCTGACATCATTATCTGTTAATTATTTATGCGACGATAATACTTTTTGGTTGATAATTGATTGATTGATTGTTGTTTATATTGGATGTTAAATTGTGATGTATAAAGTGATAAATATTATGCAATTGAATTTGACGTAGGATAATTAAAATTTGAATCGACATATATGTTGAATTTGATTAGTTAAATATGACCCTTTTAATTGTTAAATTAATTGACATGTAGAATAGTGATAATTACACTTTGAACCATTGAACGTATGTTGGATTAATTGTTGTAGCGTAAAATTGAAATCAAATGACAAGTGAAGAACCGTATGAATAATTAGTATAATAATCTTTAATCTGCATGAAATGATAGTGTAGATTCTAGAGATAATTATATTAATTCGCACAAACAACAATGCGAATTAATACGATTATTTCGGGATTATGTGAATTAATGATTGGATTGTTATTGAATATTGTTATTGCTTGTTTATTTACTTTGACACCATCCCTGTTATCACACTGCGAGTTCCTTTTTCTATGCTTTGATTTTGAATTGAAATGGAATCGGGTTGAAATGATAAATACCCAAATGAACTTGACTTAGGATAGAGAATTAAATAAACCGATTGGTCAATAATTTGATTTTAAATAAAATAAAGATTTTATTTGAATCATAAGGTTCGAAATAAAAATTGGAACGTAAATCTTGATGAATGGAAATGTTAAGACTGAAATATGAAATAAATATTAAAGTAGTAATTGATGAAGGAACGTTGTTTGAAATTTAATTATTTAATAATTAAATTTGGAATTATTAATAAATAATTTGGAATTAGTAATAATTGTGTTTTGAAATTATTAAGTTTGAAATCATTTAATAATTAAATTTTAAAGTATATTTAAGTTTGAAATTATAGTTAAGTTTGAAATTATTAAGTTGAATTTATAATTAAGTTGAAATAATTTGATGATTAAGTTTGAATTCATAATTAAGTAGAAATGATTTAATAATTAAGTTTGAATTGATAATCAAGTTTGAAATTTTTAAGTCTTGAAATTATTAATATTCTTTAATAATTGAAAAAGATTGAATTATTCGATAATTGAATAAAAAAAATTGAATTCTTTGATAAGAGAAATTGAACTTTTGAATAAGTGAATTCGAACTTCGTTAATAAATGAAATTGGGTTTCTTATTTAATTAAGTTGGAAAATTAAGTAAGTGAATAAATCAAATTGAATTTCTTTAACAAGAAATAAAATGCGTTTTATTGTAATAACTGTAAGACTTGTAATTTAAAGAATTGATTTGACGAATCTAATCGAATTTAATTTATTCCAATTTGATGTTTTGATATAATGAAGTTAAACATAAGTAATTAATTTAAATGAATTGGAATTTAAATAGAAGTTGTTTTGAATGACAAATTTACTTAATGAATTTGGAATGAAATCGATAAATGAATTTAAATTGTTTTGAATAAAAATTAAACCATTTTAAATGATTTCGGAATGAAATTTATATATGAACTTGAATCAATATTTGAATTGTTTAAATGAAAGTTGAAATCGAATTATAAGATTTTGAAATGGTAATTTGGAAGTTTTGAAACGTAAACTTGGGAAATTGATTTAGAAAGACAAACGAAATGTTGATTTACGAATTGAAATTGAAATTGAATTTGATTTGGTTTGAAATTTACTAACGACCAATCAGTGTAATAATTACGGAAGTTATTAAAGAGACCGGAATCGGTTATGGATATACTCTCTATCTAAACCGAAAACCACTTTAATAACTATACGCGGAGTGATGATCCAGAATGAAGTGGTTGAATTGATGTACGTGATGACCGAAGAAAGAGAACGATAATGGATAGCCTTGACACTCGTGTCAAATTGGAAATGACTAAAATCAGGAGCCGTGCCGGGCCAAATGAGGTTAGCCACCTCGAGCGGACACACTTCTTCGTAACTACTACTCATTACTTGTGATTGATTGGTGCACCCTCGGAATTTCAGGAGTGTTGTTTTGCGGTGTTGCGATCGCTGCGGCGATGCGTTCTCACCAGTCCGGATCAGGCGAACGGTAGTTTCACTACCTTGGGTATTGCCTCGTGTGCCTTGTCATACTTGTATCCCTATACGCGACCACTACGAATTTGTTTTGTGTTATACCTATGGAGTACTCCCTGATATCCCACCAGTTTACGGTGGAGTTTACAGTGCTGTATAGACTATGATGCTTATAAAAATGTGTTAAGGGGGATAATGGTAACGCCTTAACACTATTTTGATATTTTATATTACTGATAGACATTATCTATTTAGCGTATATTACTACATAGTAGATAGTTTAACGGATCCTTAGAGAATGGTGATTCCAACATCCTTTGAGTTACTTGTATTTCGATTGCTATTTCACTTGAGTTGAATTTATTGATATGAGAATATTAATCCTGACTCGAGTGTTTTGTGTTTTGCTTTACGCTCGGGTCAGACTGAGTGGTTCAGCTTTCGAGACTCACCTTTGGAGTTGGAGCTTTGCTTGAAGATCCAGCCATCTATTCTGCTTCAGTATTCGATTGTTCCAGTGATGTATTCTGATTTGTATCTGATTTATTGTGTTACTCTTCTGTTGTAAACTCTGATGTATCTTATATATTTTTATAGTAGCTTCATGAACTACTATCTCTTTTACTTCCGCTTCATATTATTACTCTGTGTCTGTGATTCTATGATTATTTATTTACTGTATATCTGAGTTTTGCCAAATTTAAATTAACAATTCGGTATTTTGAATTATTCAAGTCCGACATGTGTGGATGCGAATAGTCCAAAATAGCGGGTCGTTACAGTTGGTATCAGAGCTTTTGGTAGCTCTAGGCAAAACTTAGCATATAGGGTAAATGTATTTGCAGAATCACTCCCACTCGAGTTTCAATCTCTTCCTTTTAACTCAATTCCTTTGAATTTTGGAACGTTCTTTGCAGTCTCAAAATTCATTCATATCTCTCACTATTTATCTTCTTTTGATTCTGGAGTACCCCATAACTCCATTTTGAATGATCTTTATAGTGAGTCGGCGGTCTCGCCAATACAAAATTTATCTATAAATGGGTGAAACTCATTTACAAGAGACATCGATTTACCGAAGATTTCTGTATCCTCGGTTTACGATGCTATCTATCTCCTACAATACCTGAATTCTATTCCTTGAGATCGAATGTTGATTTATCTCAGAATTCAGCATCGATCTTATTCTTGAAGCCACGGTCGACCCGATTTAGGTTGCCGTGAATTAAATAAGCTTATCCATCTTCCGGTACTGTTACTTGAATCATCTTATCTTTCTTTCGAACCTGTATTCGAATCAGAATTCTCTTTAATTTGAGTCCATCAAATTTGAAACCCTATCCCTATTTTGAAATTCATTTCTGTATGGTCAAGAAAAGAAATGTATTTGTAAACTAATATTTAAAATATTATATATATATATTGTGTTGTTTGAGTTGTTGATGTTGATTTGGGTTTCCGATCGATTCGTCTGATCAACGCTATCGATAGGATTTTCAAAACACTTGAACAGAGCAAACTTACACAATATTATTTTCAAATTTGGCAAATAAAATAGTTTTGTATGATTATATTATATATAAGTCTAAGTTTTCTGAAATTAAAATGTTAATGAATCTGTTGTTTGAAAGGTTAAAATTTAATTTTCATTTATTGCTTTATAAATCATTGACTATTCATAATATAAATAAATGAATTTATAAAATTTGGTTATAATTTGATTTGGAGTTTGTAATGAAATTAAATCAAGAATTTAAGAACTTAATTTCCGACGATTTCAACTTTGATTCGGAAGTTTCAAAGTTTGTTGTTTTAAAATATTTTCAAATTGAAATCATTTCGAAGAATTTTAAATTTTAAAATCAGTGCTCTTCTCTTTTGTCGCTGGGAAATAAATTTCGGTGATGACGGCCGCATCATCGACATTCATTTTCGAGTTTCGAAGTGGAGAGACCACCAGTAGCTTGCTACACTCTTGTTTTGAAATGAATTTGATTTGAATCTTTAAAGTACGACATGATTTAAAATATATACATAAGTATTTGATTCAGATTTGATTTGGATATAATGTCTATATTTATTTATTTCTAAATTGTTTGATGTTAATCGAAAATTTAATTCTTAAAATTTGGGAAAAGATGATTTCAATTACAAATGAAACCAAATTTGAATTCATATTTAAACTTGAGAGAATTGAATTAGGAATTTTATTTGGATAATACCCAATTGCATTATATATATATAACTTACCTAAATTTTCAAAAGTTAACTATGTAATTGAATATTATACAGTATAAAAATAAAGTTAAAGGAATTTATCAATAAAATTTGAGTAGTTATAATAAAGGTAAATATACAGAATATATGTGATAAGATATATCGAGTAGAATAAATTTAATAATAATTTGAAATTAAAAAGAATTAAATTTGTCGAATAAAGTATGATTATAATAAAAGACTATTCAAAGTATAATCTTTGAAATTATTAATAATATACAATATAAATATCTTTATAAATAAATTTGGGTGTTTATAATAAATGTTATACACTTAGTTTAAATTTATAAAATGTTTATGGAGATAAATAGAATAATAGGTTAATTGAATAATAGTAGTGATTAATAGAAGAAACCTTTTTGTTTTGAAAGTAATAAATTGAATTAAATCAACTTAAGGGATATCTTGAATTAATCGAAATTAAATTGAATTTCATTTGAAAGGAACCTTTGTACCTAACATTAGTAAATGTGAAATCAAGTCAAATTTAATGGAAACCTTGAATCTAAAAACAAATTGTTGAATATAAATTGAAATTTATATGGTTTGGACCAACTGATTATTTTGTTTTTCATCCTATTTTCCTCTAGTTGATTCTATTCTCCTACCTCCTTCCTTTTCGAGGACGAAAAGTTTTGAGTGGGGGAGAATGTAACGACCCGTAGATTTAACCGGTTTTAGTAATAATTTTTAACTGAAATTTTGTGAAGTTTTAAAACAGTAAAATTTTGAAATAAAATTTTTATATTTGGAATGCGTCTTGTTAAACATAGCAACTGATAAATTTTCGTCAGAAAATATGAAAGTTTATTTCGCGCGTAAGTTTACGTCAATTTAATCAGTTAAAAAGCGACGAAAATAAAACATTTTCAAAACCAAAATATTTTTACATAGAAAAATTATAAAACATCTTTTGAGCAAGTTGTCAGTTTGTCGTTTTTCCAAATTCGGACATCTTTAGCTCCGTCGATCTTATTTTTCTGCAATTTTTATGCATTTTCGCTAGTATAAGATTTCGAATTTTTATAATCCAATCACACCACTAACATCTGTATACCGTTTTGATCGTATCATCATGCTGATCTCAACGGTATATTCACTTCTGTATTTTGAGGCGCGGTACGCCGCGGAAATCGCGAAACGGACAGTCTATCGGATACAGAATTTAAACCTTTGGATAGCGGTGCCCATTCAATCTTCAAACGGCTATAAATAAACAAGCCATTAGTTATTAAATCTTTGATATTTTGTGACCATTGACATACCATCGTTTCAATTTTTACTATACAAATTTTGTTATGGTTCAAGCTGTTCATTTCTTCTGTGATGAATTAATAATAATAAAAATAATGTATGTATTCATTTGTTTCTACAGACTCGTCCTTCCAGCTATTCATCTTCCCCACCTTGCTCTCACTCCCCTATCTTTCGCCCATACTTAATAAAAAAAAAAGAAACTTTAAGGGCGAAGGCTACTGCTACCATTCCTCTCGACATCCATGCACACAGCCTCACCCAACTCCCGCCGTTCTCGGCCCTCCACCCGCACCCTCTTCCCTCACTTCCCACTAACATGCAACTCAACCTCACCTTCGCCCCACACGCACAGCAGCTTCCTCCCCTCTTCCGCTCATCTCCACGCACACATCACGCAACCTGACCCCGCCACATAGCAGCTCCGAAGCAAGCAACGACAATCCTCTGGCCTTGCCCTCTCTTCGCCGATCCATACTACGAGCCTAACCCCACCTAGAAATCATCTCAGACTTCACTTTTCTCTGCCGTGCATAAGGCTACTAGCTTTGCAACCAAGATCCGGCCAAGACCCACCACCACAGCCGTTAACTCTTCCAGCACTCAGCTTCATGTCGAGCCCACCGTAAACCGTCCCAACCCCACAACAGCGACACTCCAACCAACTACCGTTCGTGCCGCACTCATCATCTCTGCCATGCTTCACGTTTTCTTCGTATAAGGTAGCATGGGTATGTTCTATTTCAAACTATATGATATCCATCTCTGTGCCTCTTTACATAAGTTTTTTTTTTATCAGTTCATAGGATATTTGTTTTGTATAAGTAATATTGGTTACTTTTTGTTTTGCTGGAAAAGTCAGTTATATGTAGATCTTGTATTTTATTTTGTATATATATATATTTAGTTTTAATCCTTGTTTGTATAAGATGAATAGTTATGTTGCATGTATATAGTTTGCATATAATTGATTGATAGATATTTTATGATAAAAGAAGTTATAGATTTTATATATAAGTTGAATTTGCAATTCGTTGATATATAAGTTATCTAAGTTTATATCGTATGTTGCATAGATAAGCTATATTGTTTTATTTGTGGTACAACACTAATACGTCAGTTGCACTGCAATACAGTTGGTTACGAAGGCCATTATTTTGGCGAGTGAACATATATTTGTTTGGGTTTGTTTATAAGTTTAATTTTAATTTTTTTTTTTTACAGTATTGTATATTACATAATATAGGTATGTTAAAACATAAAGTATATTGATGTATATAATGGTTATATGAATATCTACATTCATACGGAACTTTACAAACAATATGTTTAACTATACTTACCATATTATATATGAACGCTATATGTATTTATTATCTAAGTGTGTAGTCTGTTAGTTCAATATGCATATTTTAGTTTCTGTCTGTTAGTTATTACAATGTGTATATGCTTATATATATTGCGTTTCTAGTATATATGCTTAAAGGGTATGATAAACAATATAATTATAATATGTTAAAGTATCATAATATATAAAGGATGTATATTAGTTTGTTGAGTTCTGTATAAATTTATAATTGTTTACATATTTTGTTTAACAGTTTACGTTTAGTTGTAGGGTTTGTTAGTATATTATAACAACCCATTTTTACGTGACTTTTATAATTGTAATATAGTCTACCTATGTTTAATTTGTTGATTTATATGTTACTGTATATACATTTTAATAATATATGTGTATAGATATTTTGTTTCTTTTAGATTTCTAAATATAATATAAAGTGAGTTGGATATGTATTATGATTTGAAATATAATACGTAATTTAAATTGAATATTGGTTTAAGAGAAATAGTAATATAGTATACTTTTGTTTCGATTTTATCGGCATCGATCCACTTCTGATTTGATTTCATCTATTTCCTATCTATCAGTTTGTCTGTCGAATTCGTACCAATCTTGCTTTGCTTTGGAATTCGTAGCTTGCTCTATTGTCAAATTTCTCTAGCCTCGAAAGGTGAGCAATCACTCACGATTAATATTCTTTTATTTATTAATTTTGATTTCAATTGAAACGACAATTGAAATATGATGCTGTTTTTATTGCACTGTTATTTATGTATCAGTTCACCTATGACATCTGACATCATTATCTGTTAATTATTTATGCGACGATAATACTTTTTGGTTGATAATTGATTGATTGATTGTTGTTTATATTGGATGTTAAATTGTGATGTATAAAGTGATAAATATTATGCAATTGAATTTGACGTAGGATAATTAAAATTTGAATCGACATATATGTTGAATTTGATTAGTTAAATATGACCCTTTTAATTGTTAAATTAATTGACATGTAGAATAGTGATAATTACACTTTGAACCATTGAACGTATGTTGGATTAATTGTTGTAGCGTAAAATTGAAATCAAATGACAAGTGAAGAACCGTATGAATAATTAGTATAATAATCTTTAATCTGCATGAAATGATAGTGTAGATTCTAGAGATAATTATATTAATTCGCACAAACAACAATGCGAATTAATACGATTATTTCGGGATTATGTGAATTAATGATTGGATTGTTATTGAATATTGTTATTGCTTGTTTATTTACTTTGACACCATCCCTGTTATCACACTGCGAGTTCCTTTTTCTATGCTTTGATTTTGAATTGAAATGGAATCGGGTTGAAATGATAAATACCCAAATGAACTTGACTTAGGATAGAGAATTAAATAAACCGATTGGTCAATAATTTGATTTTAAATAAAATAAAGATTTTATTTGAATCATAAGGTTCGAAATAAAAATTGGAACGTAAATCTTGATGAATGGAAATGTTAAGACTGAAATATGAAATAAATATTAAAGTAGTAATTGATGAAGGAACGTTGTTTGAAATTTAATTATTTAATAATTAAATTTGGAATTATTAATAAATAATTTGGAATTAGTAATAATTGTGTTTTGAAATTATTAAGTTTGAAATCATTTAATAATTAAATTTTAAAGTATATTTAAGTTTGAAATTATAGTTAAGTTTGAAATTATTAAGTTGAATTTATAATTAAGTTGAAATAATTTGATGATTAAGTTTGAATTCATAATTAAGTAGAAATGATTTAATAATTAAGTTTGAATTGATAATCAAGTTTGAAATTTTTAAGTCTTGAAATTATTAATATTCTTTAATAATTGAAAAAGATTGAATTATTCGATAATTGAATAAAAAAAATTGAATTCTTTGATAAGAGAAATTGAACTTTTGAATAAGTGAATTCGAACTTCGTTAATAAATGAAATTGGGTTTCTTATTTAATTAAGTTGGAAAATTAAGTAAGTGAATAAATCAAATTGAATTTCTTTAACAAGAAATAAAATGCGTTTTATTGTAATAACTGTAAGACTTGTAATTTAAAGAATTGATTTGACGAATCTAATCGAATTTAATTTATTCCAATTTGATGTTTTGATATAATGAAGTTAAACATAAGTAATTAATTTAAATGAATTGGAATTTAAATAGAAGTTGTTTTGAATGACAAATTTACTTAATGAATTTGGAATGAAATCGATAAATGAATTTAAATTGTTTTGAATAAAAATTAAACCATTTTAAATGATTTCGGAATGAAATTTATATATGAACTTGAATCAATATTTGAATTGTTTAAATGAAAGTTGAAATCGAATTATAAGATTTTGAAATGGTAATTTGGAAGTTTTGAAACGTAAACTTGGGAAATTGATTTAGAAAGACAAACGAAATGTTGATTTACGAATTGAAATTGAAATTGAATTTGATTTGGTTTGAAATTTACTAACGACCAATCAGTGTAATAATTACGGAAGTTATTAAAGAGACCGGAATCGGTTATGGATATACTCTCTATCTAAACCGAAAACCACTTTAATAACTATACGCGGAGTGATGATCCAGAATGAAGTGGTTGAATTGATGTACGTGATGACCGAAGAAAGAGAACGATAATGGATAGCCTTGACACTCGTGTCAAATTGGAAATGACTAAAATCAGGAGCCGTGCCAGGCCAAATGAGGTTAGCCACCTCGAGCGGACACACTTCTTCGTAACTACTACTCATTACTTGTGATTGATTGGTGCACCCTCGGAATTTCAGGAGTGTTGTTTTGCGGTGTTGCGATCGCTGCGGCGATGCGTTCTCACCAGTCCGGATCAGGCGAACGGTAGTTTCACTACCTTGGGTATTGCCTCGTGTGCCTTGTCATACTTGTATCCCTATACGCGACCACTACGAATTTGTTTTGTGTTATACCTATGGAGTACTCCCTGATATCCCACCAGTTTACGGTGGAGTTTACAGTGCTGTATAGACTATGATGCTTATAAAAATGTGTTAAGGGGGATAATGGTAACGCCTTAACACTATTTTGATATTTTATATTACTGATAGACATTATCTATTTAGCGTATATTACTACATAGTAGATAGTTTAACGGATCCTTAGAGAATGGTGATTCCAACATCCTTTGAGTTACTTGTATTTCGATTGCTATTTCACTTGAGTTGAATTTATTGATATGAGAATATTAATCCTGACTCGAGTGTTTTGTGTTTTGCTTTACGCTCGGGTCAGACTGAGTGGTTCAGCTTTCGAGACTCACCTTTGGAGTTGGAGCTTTGCTTGAAGATCCAGCCATCTATTCTGCTTCAGTATTCGATTGTTCCAGTGATGTATTCTGATTTGTATCTGATTTATTGTGTTACTCTTCTGTTGTAAACTCTGATGTATCTTATATATTTTTATAGTAGCTTCATGAACTACTATCTCTTTTACTTCCGCTGCATATTATTACTCTGTGTCTGTGATTCTATGATTATTTATTTACTGTATATCTGAGTTTTGCCAAATTTAAATTAACAATTCGGTATTTTGAATTATTCAAGTCCGACATGTGTGGATGCGAATAGTCCAAAATAGCGGGTCGTTACATGAGGAACAAGGTTATTAAACTTGTTCGCGTCCAATGGAGTGACGATGTTGATGATTGTACTTAGGAGGTAGAGGATATGATTAGAAATAACTACCCTGATTTGTTTTCACATGTCTAATTGAGACATGTATGTTTTATTGCATAAACTAGTAGAAACACTAGTATGATGATATGATGTATTTCTAAGTTAGCAATGATACTAATACATAATGATTGATGAATGATGTAATATCCCTAATTTTTTAGTAACATTATCTAGGACATTTAATTAGTTAAATAAAATAAAATAATGTAAATGATTAGGGGATTGAGATTTGTGTTAGTAGAAAGCTAGCCGTGCCATTTATACAAAAGAACTAAGGGGGAAATGAAATAAAATGTTAGGGAAATAGACAAGGGCAATATGGGAATAAATATTAATCTTATACCCTAAATTTTTAAGCCATATTCTCATGTTCATTATTCACATTCACAAACTAAAACAAAAGCTAGAGAGTCCGTCCACTATTAAGAAAAACAAGTAAAAATAAAGCAATCAAAGGAAGGAAGCTTAATCAATTCAAAATCATTCTCAAATCTCAACTCCTTATTCACAAAGCTAAGGTGAATAATAGATTACATGTCATATTTTTGATGTCATTGGTTTCTAGATTAGATCCAACTGTTTGGCAAAGTATATTGCCATGTTTTATTGTTAAAATGGATATATATGCTTGTTGATGATTTATGCTAACTCATATAGATTTTGTGATATGTTTTAGTGAAAACCCTACTAAATGACATCCAAATGCCATGTGATTTTAGTAAGGTCAAAAATGATATGTTAAAGATGGTTTCAATTTTCATAATTTTCTGAATTAATGTGGATTTATTATTAATTTTCTAGTGAAGAAAATGGTTTTTTAGGTTTAAAATTAATTGTGACTAATATATGTCTGTTTTGGATCAGAAATTAATATATATTAGAAAACTTATTTCAAAAAAGATTTTTGGGAATTTTTATAGATTTTTCCTAAGTGTTTTGATAAATATATAAATTTATTAAAGGTATGAGACTTAAAAAAAATTGTATTTATAAAGGATAAGGGGAATTTTTTGAAATTTCAGTAGTATTTTAGAAAAGAAATTAGTAACTAATTATACTTTGACAAACAAGGCAGGTTAAATAAAAAGTTAAAAATCAGTTTGTACATGCTTTTTACATGTTTCACCATTTTCGGCGCATAGCTTTCGACTCCATTCCTCTGCCTTAATCACCATCGAAAACAACGCACATAATATCAAAAACCTGATACGCAGCGAATTGGACATAAGCCGAAACAAGGGGTTTCGAAGGGGTCAAAGCCTTACTTTGCTTTTAAATGAAAATGTGCCCGCTTTGCTTTCAAATGGAATGCTTTTGACTTAGTTAGCTTTCGGTTGGGTCAAATTTTTTTAAGGAATGGTTTCGAAAGAGGTTTGTGCCTTTTGTTTTAAGTAAATGCTTTCAAAGGGATTGAAACCCCTTGCTGCCGCTTGCTACCTTCTGAAGCAAATGGTTTCGGAAGGGTCACTTTGTTTTTAGAACTTAGCCGCTTCTCTAAAGCTTTCAAAAGGTTGGTTTCAAAACCATCATTTCGTTACTTCGGAAATAGCTTTCGAAAGAGTGCTTTCGACATATTTGTTTTATGACCCTTTTATTCTATTGAAAGTTAAACCCAAATGGTTTCGAAAGGGAAGGTTTCAACTGTTTTCGAAAGGTTGTTCCACGTGTTTTATTTGAACCCAAATGCTTTCGAAAGGTTTGATTTTATGAAAAGGATTTTGTGCTTTGGAAAGGTTTAAGGGAAAGGTTTCGAAGGGGTGGTTACCCAATGGTTTCGAAAGGTTTTAAATGGAAGGTTCCAATGTTTCCAAAAGGCAATGTTTATATTGTTTTGATAAGAGAATGTCTAAGGTTTTAAAGCTTTCGAAAGGAAGGTTTTTTTAATGCTTTTGGAAGGTTTACTAAGAATGATTTTGAAAGGTATGTTTTGGCCTTCGGCCTAAGGCATAATGCAAAGTGGTTACTTGGTTTCGAAAGGGGTACTTTCAGAGATGTTTTGTCAACAAAGTTTTGTATAAAGTATATATAACATGACAAGGTGATTTGAATAAAGCATAGAGAATATATTCCTTGTTTAAGTATGATTTAAAAGGATTAAATCGTTTTGAAAGAAAAGGTTTTCATGGAAAATTTATTGGTAGATGATCCTAAGTAAAATGGCTCAGATAATAGAATACCAGATGCGACTGAGATGGGGTCTTGCCCTATACTTTAGCTACTAGCCCTTAGCTAATATAAGTCCAAAATTTTAGTGTGTAGGGCTTTGTCACAAGTAAGACTAAAATGATTTTACACATAGAAAGGAATCTATAGAAAAGAGATAGGTTCTGGGGAGCCTGGAAAACCATTAGGATCAGTTGACCATGGAAGAAATAAGTTAGAAACAGACCGTCCAAAAGAGGAGTATCTAACAAAAGTTAGATTATTTATTTATTTTGTCTGGTAGGTCCGAGTTAGCCAAACAAAACTATATTTTTTGGACAGATAGTCCATTTGTTACTTGATTTGAATGCATACATGATATTGCTTTATTGTTTTAACCAATTTTGGTTGCAGGATTAAGATTTGCGAAAGATATGTTTTAAAAGGATATTAGTGAGGGGAAACCATTCTGCTAAGCGGCATGGTCTAACATAATATCAAATATTCGAGATGTATAGTATTATATTCACCAGGCTTTATGTCTGACTCGAAGTTTATATTTTTTCCCCTTAAACTCTCGGGTGCTCAAAATTGATTTGAGTAGGCTAAGGGTTAATGATTTACAGGTTTTAGTAGGTTGATGAATAAAGCTTTCGAAGATGAGCAGGAGGCTGATGCTAGCTATACTTAGGATTTGTTTATTTGTTTTATTCCACTGTGTTGTATTAAGGCAGTTATGACTATATAGTACTTTGGCCAACTAAGGGGCATCTTCATATGTTGTTCTTTGGGTATTTATATAATAATTATATTTGATCTGAACCTGGAAAATGTTTGGGATCATGTAACTTGGATATGAAATGTTATTTTTGAAATGCAATCAGAAAAGTGTTTTAATCTGTGATGATTTTATATTATATTTAAATGCTTCTTATATTATGAATACCATTAATATTATCGTATTTAGTCGCTGAAAATACCATGGATGGCTGCATTGTCTATAGCGCTTAGCTTCGGGCCTCTAGGTAGGGGATGTTACAACTTGGTATCGGAGTATAGGTTTATGAAAAACTTTAAACTAAAATGATTTTTGAAAACATAATCTAAGTAATTAGAGATAAGTGTGAGGAGGCATTTCAGAAGCTGAAACACTTACTGAGTAACGCAGCTGTATTAGTTGCTCCAGAAGGTAGTCAGGATTTGGTAGTGTACACAGATGCATGTGGGACAGGGTTAGGAGCTGTGTTAATGCAAAGAGGTAGAGTGATTGGCTATGCATCATGACAGCTAAGACCGCACGAAGTAAGATACCATACTCATGATTTGGAGTTGGCAGCGATGATCTTCGCATTGAAGATTTTGATATATTTTCTTTTAGGAGATAGATTTGAGTTGTATGCAGATCCTAAATCATTGAAATATTTATTCTCTCAGAAGAAGATGAATATGAGACAGTAGAGATGGTCAGAATTTATAGCCGCTTATGACATTGGAATTGAATACACACCATGGAAGGGCTACAAAGGTTGCTGACACACTCAGTAGAAAATATCAGAATGCAATGTTAGCGATGATAGCTGAGTGGAAAGATTTAGAAGTATTGATGACATGTAGAGTACAATGGAGTTGTAAAGCTGGATCTAGTGGAGAAATAATAGCATTATCATGTTTGGAAGTTCGACCGGTGATGATCGAAAAGATTGCTACTAAACAGATGGAGGATCCAGTGTTAGTTGAATGGATTAGAAGGATACGGGATGGAGCAGAGAGTGATGACTTGAAGGACTTTAGTTTCGACCAGAATGGGTGGTTGAGGAAGAAAGGAAGATTATGTGTTCCGAATATAGGAAACATTAGAGAGGAAGTTATGGAGGAATGCCATCATTTGAAGTTCACTATTTATCCAGGAAGAACTAAGATATATTAGGACATGAAGAGAAGTTTCTTTGGGGAAGTAGTGAAGAGGGATGTAGGATTATGGGTGAAGTAGTGTTTAATTGCCAACAGGTAAAAGCCGAACATCAAAAACCAAGTGGGTTGCTACAGCCTTTAAATGTTCAAGTTTGGAAGTAGGATTTTATTTCTACGGATTTATAGACATGTTGCCAAGATCAAATAGAGGAAATGAAAGTATATGGGTCATAGTGGATAGGTTAACCAAGAGTGCCCATTTCATTCCAGTTAAGTCAATTCGGATGGCACCTGTTTTAGCTAAGCTATTTATGAAGAATGTAGTTAGACTGCATGGTATTCCTAGTAGTACAGTAATTGATAGAGATTCCTTATTCACTAGTGAGTTCTGGAAGAGTCTACAAAATACTTTAGGTACCAAGCTTCAGATAAGTACCGCTTACCATTCACATGCCGATGGGAAAACAGAAAGATTTAACGAAATCTTGGAAGTTTTGTTATGAGCTTATATGCAAGATTTTGGAGGATCATGGGAAGATCATCTACACTTAATCGAATTTTCATATAACAACAGCCATTGAGCAAGTATAGGGATGGAACTGTTTAAAGATTTGTACGGAAGGCTATGCAAATATCTAGTTTCTTGCTTAGAGACCAGGGATAGGTTAGCTCTTGGTTCGAATTTGGTTAGAGAAGTTGCAGAGAAGATTGAGTTGATTCAAGAAAGAATGAAAGAGGCTCGGTCTAGGTAGAAAAGTTATGCTGATAGAAGGCAGAAAGACTTAGAGTTCTCAGTAGGATATCATGGTTTCATCAAGGTATCACCGATGCAAGGTGTAATTCGATTCGGGAAATCGGTGAAGTTGGCAGCGAGATTCGTTGGACCATTTCCTATTATAGAAAGGATCAGGAAGTTCACATATCGGGTAGAACTACAAAGTAATTTGGCAGGATTCCACAGTGTTTTCCATGTTTCTCATCTAAGAAAATGTATTTGAGATCCAAAAACTACTATAGCACCAACTGTTTTAAAAGACTTAGTTGTAGAGCCGAATTTGACTATAGATAGAAAACCAGTTCGTATAATCGCAAGAGATGAGAAAAGGCTAAGGTACAAGACAGTTAGATTAGTTAAAGTCCAATGGAGTTGTGATGAGAGAGACTATACTTAGGAGATTGAGAGAAGGATTAGAGACGCTTATCCTGATTTATTTGATGGTATGCTTTACCTTTATGATCGATTTGCATGTGTACCTTACCGTAATTTCGAGGACGAAATTCCTTAAGGAGGGGAATCTGTAACACCCCTAATTTTTAGTAACATTATATAGGACATTTAATTAGCTGAATTAAATGAAATAATGTATATGATTAGGGGATTGAGATTTGTTTTAATAGAAAGGTATACGTGCCATTTATACAAATGAACTAAGGGGAAAATGAAATAAAATGTTAAGGAAATTGACAATGGCAATATAGAAATAAATATTATTCTTATACCCAAAACCCTTAAGCCATATACTCATGTTCATTTTTCACATTCACAAACTAATACAAAAGCTAGAGAGGTCGGCCACCATTAAAAAGAACAAGAAGAAGATAACGAAATCAAAGGGAGAAAGTTTTCTCAAGTCTCAACTCCTTAATCACAAAGCTAAGGTAAATAATATGTTACATCTCATATTTTTGATGTCATTGGTTTCTTGATCAGATCTGAATATTTTGCAAAGTATATTGCCATGTTTTTTATTGTTAAATGGATATATATATATATATATATATATATATATATATGCTCGTTGATGATTTATGCTATTTCGTATAGATTTTATGATATGTTTTAATGTGAAAACCTTGTTAAATGACATCCAAACGCCATGCGATTTTAGAATAAGATTAGCAATGATATTCTAGAGATGGGTTTCAATTTCATAATTTTCTTAATTAATGTGGATTTATTATTAATTTTCTATTGAAGAAAATGGTTATTTGGGTTTAAAATTAATTACGGCTACTATATGTATGTTTTGGGTCAGGAATCAATATATGTTAGAAAACTTATTAAAAATGATTTTTGGGAATTTTTATAGATTTTTCCTAAGTGTTTTATTAAGTATATAAAATTATTTAAGGTATGAGACTTAAATGTTTTATATATTTATAAAAGGAGAATGTGCATTTTGTAAATAATTTAAATTGTTACTTCTGAAATCTCAACATATTTTTAGAAAAGAAATTAGTAACCAATCATACTTTGACAAATAAAGAGTTTAGTTGAAAAGAATTTCGTTAAAAGGTTAGAAATCAGTTTACACATGCTTTTCACATGTTTCACCACTTTCGGCACCTAGCTTTCGACCCATTCCTCCACCTCCATGACCATTAAAACCAATGCGTATGATACTAAAGACTTGGTATGCAGCGAATTGAACATACGCGAAATGTGTAGGGTCGAAACAAGGGGTTCCGAAGGGGTCGAAGCCTTATTTTGCTTTTAAATGAAAATGCGCCTGCTTTGCTTTCGGATGGAGTGTCGGGTGAGTCAAACTGTTTTAAAGGAATGGTTTCGAAAGAGGTTGCACCTTTTGTTGTAAGTAAATGCTTTCAAAGGGGTCGAAACCCCTTGCTGCCTCGTTCTACCTTCCCAAGCAAATGGTTTTAGAAGGTTACTTTGTTTTAAAACATAGATGCTTCTCCAAAGTTTTTGAATGGTTGGTTTTGACACCATCACTTCTTTACTTAGGAAATAGCTTTCGAAAGAGTGCTTTTGACTTAGTTGTTTTATGACCCTTTTGTTCTATTGAAAGTTAAACCCAAATGGTTTCGAAAGGGCAGGTTTCAATTGTTTTCGAAAGGTTGTTCCACGCATTTTATTTGAACCTAAATTCTTTTGAAATTTTTGATTTATGAAAAGGATTTGGTGCTTTCGAAAGGCTTAAGGCAAAGGTTTCAAAGGGGTGGTTCTCCAATGGTTTCGAAAGGTTTTAAATGGAAGGTTCCATTATTTTCGAAAGACAATGTTTATAGTGTTTTGATAAAAGGATGTCTAAGGTTTTAAAGCTTGCAAAAGGAAGGTTTTTCAATGTTTTCGAGAGGTTTATTAAGAATGGTTTCAAACGGCATGTTTTTGCCTTTCAGCCTAAGGTATAAAGCAAAGTGGTTACTTGGTCTCGAAAGGGATATTTTCAAAGATATTTTCATCAACAAAGTTTTGTATAAAAATATATATAACATGGCAAGGTGATTTGAGTAAAGTATAGAGTATATTTTTCTTATTTAAGTATAATTTAAAGGATTAAATCATTTTGAAAGAAAAGGTTTTCAAGGAAAATTTATGGGTAGATGACCCTAAGTAAAATAACTCAGATATTAGAATACCAGATAGGACTGGTATAGGGTCGCACCTTATACTTTAGCTAGTAGCCCCCAACTAATATAAGTACAAAATTCCAGTGTGTAGGGCTTTGTCACTGGTAAGACTAAAATGATGTTGCACATAACAAGTAATATATAGAAAAGAGATAGGTTGTTGGTGATCCTGCAAAACTCTTAGGATTGGTTGACCTTGGGAGAAGTAAGTTAGGGGTAGTCCATTTAGAAGAGGAGTATCTAACAAAAGTTAGATTATTTGTTTATTTTGTTTGGTAGGCCTGAGTCAGCCAAATGTTAGTAGTTAGCCAAACAAAACTATATTATTCGGACAGATAGTTCATTTTTTACCTAATTTGAATGCATACATGATATTGATTTATTTTTTTAACCAGTTTTAGTTGCAAGATTAAGACTTGTAAAAGATATCTTTTAAAAGTATAACAACCCAAAATTTAAGCTATAATAATTAATTAACGAACTAATTAAATAATAAAATAGGTTTGTGAAATAATTAAAATTGGGCCACGAGAGTTGCACCATTGTGTCCTTAGTGATTTTCTTGTCAATTTCCATATGTAGTTTGTCAAAATCCGAGTTAATGTAAAGAAGATATGAATTAAAAAAGAATTGAGAAAAATGGATAGGTCAACCCAAACTAAGGCCAGGTCGACCCTAGGGTCGACCCTCACCATAGCTTGGTCGATATATAGGTTGACCCTCAAAATATAATGGTTGACCGACCCTTGTTTTTTACGTAGATTCACCAGTTTTGTTCGAACATGTCATTTTGCAATTTGTTTTCAATCCGGTGCATTCGTGCTTCCATCAGACGGTTTCTCGTAAGCCTATGACGTGGTGGCACAAGATTTAATCTTCAAATCCAACGGTCTGAAATCCCTAAGCTACAATATAAATAGAACCCTAGGCCTAGCTATTTTTCTCATTCAGATTTTCTCCTATTTGGGTTCATTGCTAGAGGCTGGACCCTAAATAGTAATTTTTTTTAAGGAGGAAATCAATTTGATAAAGTATTCTGTGCTCTAGAAGTTTATCAACAAAAACCAAGGACTAGAGCTAAGGACCACATGTGAGTGTTTTGTAATTATTTTAGATTTTTACGTAATTTAAAATAATAGGGTTCTCAGTAGTTGTAGTTTTTCTGCAATTTTGAGATAGTTTTTATTTAAGTTATTTATAGTTTGTTTTTAAAGTTCTTTTCAGTCTATTTGATTAAGCTATTTTTATTCAGCTATTTTATTCGGTTTTTACAGTTCTTTATATTTATTTACATCTGTTTTACGTTAAAATTTAGCCTGTAAATGCTAGTTTCTTTTATTCCTTTTTACATAAATAAAATATAAGAATATTAAAAAGAGGAGAATGCACTAGTATGGATTAAATAGAAATAAACACTGAATTTACAGAAATTAGATGTAAAATAAGAAAAACTATAATAAAAAGAAGATAGAGTAAAATAGGCAAAGTCAAATTGTTGCAAGCATGTTTATAACTAGTAATTATAACTAAAAAGAGAAAAATAGAACGATAACAATTATAACGTAGGTTATAACTAAGTAGAAAGAACACAAGAGAATTATTTTAAAACTTAGATCTTGTTAATAAGCAGATATAGCAGAAATAACAGAAGAGGCTTATTTTAAACTTAGATCTTGGATTAAGTTAACAAGTAAACACAGAAGTATGAATCGTACGGGCAGCATTCCCTTTCAGGTCCAGGACTGATGGTCTCACGCGTTGGTGAGGCTGGGACACACTTATGCTGCTTAGGGTAAATAAGTGGCCAATAGATAGAGGCTCAAATCTTGGGATTTGGACAAGGGGAGAAAAGATAGAAGATTTTTTTGTTAGGACCAGTACCAGCAGCATTCCCTTTCAAGTCAAGGACTAATGGTCTCATAGGTAGGTGAGGCTGGGCACGCTTATGCTGATTGGGTTAAATAACAGGTCAAAATAGGGAGGGACAATTAGTGTGCACCGGCGGTGACCTAACGTGCGACATCGATTGGGGTAAATAATTCGCTACTACAATCCAAGCGCTAAACATGTGTCTTTTGCTGTGGGACCAACAGGATTAGACCAACTCATAGTGGTACCACAAAGATAGAAGACCTATCAAAGGATAGAATTAGGATATACTAGTACTTTATGAGTGGGATGACTTTTATTATCTATGTACTCTGATGATGTAAGGCTAAGATGTATTTTTCATAAGACATGAGTATTTGGTTTTGAGACATATTTGGTTTTGAAATGAAGTTTAATTTTGAATATCAATTTATTATTTTAATATTTCCATTGTTACTATTTATTTGTCTTATGAATCTTAATCTCTGTGATGCTTTAGCTATACCTATAACGCACAATATCCTTTAGTGTGTCCTTTTTGGATAGACTAAGGAGTGTGGGGTGTTTCACTTGGTATCAGAGCCTAAGATTACAGAATTCCTAAAAACTTGTTTTAAAAGTAAAGTATTTTTAAAAGTAACATATCTTCAAATTAAAAGTATTTTTCAGAAGGAAACTCTTATAATAAAAATAGTTTTTATAACACCCCACACCGCTTAGTATGCCCAAAAAAACACGCTAAAAGATGTGGTACGTTGTAGGTACAACTAAAATAAGCAGAGACTAAGATTCACAAGACAAAATATATAAAAATAGCAAAAATAATTAAAATAATAATTTGCTAAAAGTCAAACTTCATAATATAGAATTATAAAACCGAATACATCATATGTCTCAAAATACCAATATATGTCTCATAAAATCAAAACCTCAGTCTCAAAAATATCAGAGTACAAACTATCCCTCACAAAGTGCTAGTACATGAAATAAGCTAAAAACTGAAAATAAAGAGGAGAAATACATAAGAAATCTCTGCCAAAGAAGTCTCCAAGTGTCTGCAATCTATCATCCTCGCTCTTGCTAGCCTATGGGGGAAAATGAAGAAGTGGGTCAGACTAAAAGTCGGGTGAATGATAGTAATTACTAGAATATTTAAGCAAAGTAAAAGTAACAGACTTTACAACAGTTCTAGTATATAAAAGGAAGGAAAGGGAATAGAGAGGAATAAGTTGGAAATAAATATGAATTAACTAGATCAACTAATTGATTAACATTAATTGTTTGCGCTTGTTTTCGATAGCTGCTTAGATTAGGCTGAATTCCTAATACTACCTTCTGGTTGGCCCGCTACTCCATAGAATCTATTATGGACCGAACGTTAAAGCTCCTTACGTAATAGACATTGGTGCCTACGAAAGGCACACACTAAGCGTTTAGAACTCATAACGATTACTAAGCATCCACATGGAAGTCGCACGCGTAACCGCCACTATGCTTATGTTACTATTGTTCCACCTATTGGGTCATCTTATTACCTCAAGCTCTAGCATAAGCGTGCCCCTCGTCTCACTTCAGGATTATGTGGGACACCTCTTCTCACTTTAGCGTTATGTGAGACACCTTGTTTCACTTCAAGGTTATGTGAAACACCATGTCCATAGGAATAATAAGTGAAATGCTGTTGGAGCTGGCCCATCATCCAAATAATTTCTAGTTGGGCCCCTTGCCCAAATCCCCATGATTTGGACTTCTGATTATTAACCATTTACTACCGTTATTAACATAAGCATGCCCCTCATCTCACTTCAAGATTTTGTGAAATACCGTATCCATAGAACTAGGGGAATGTTATTTGGTACAGGTCCTACTTTAATTCTTTGCCAATTAACTTAGATAAATTATTTAAATAAGCCTTTACTTTCGTTCTTACTATCTGTGCTTATTAATTTATCCTAATCTATGTTCTATTTCTTACAATAACCTACATTATAATCATGCTTATTACTTAACCTAAGGTCTAAGTGTAAAAATAAGCTCCTTTCATCTTATACTCTTTTTTGTTATAATTCTAAGTTATAACTAGGCCAATTATCTTTAATTAGTCCAATTCTAACATCAATATCACAATTAGGATCAATTTCAGTCTTAATTCCATTTTTATTACAGTATTTACAATTTCCATCTTATCTTCCATTATTTCAGTGTTCTTATAATTTTAATCCATATTCGCGTTTAATCTATTTTAATCCATATGCGATGAAGAAGAAGAAATAAAAGAAAACTGAAAATAGAAGAAAATCCAAAGCGTAGGAAAAAGATTTAAATAACGCATAAATAACAGTAAATAAATTAAAATATTGCAAATAAACTGTAAATAAATGGAAAACTATAATTAGTGGAAATAAATTAAAATTAACTGAAAAGAATAGCTAAAAGAAATAGACTAAAAATAGTTCTAAAAACTGTAAATAAACTACTAAAAAGGTTATTCCAAAAATCGTTGTAAAACTACAATTACTGAAAACCCTATTATTTTAAATTACTTAAAGAGATCTAAAATAGTTACAATCACTCACCCATGGTCCTAAACTTTTCCCTTTTGGTCTTTCCAGATTCACTTGAGGGTATTAAAATATTTTTATTAAAAAGATTCTCTCATTGGAAAATTATTCCTTTTAGGGTCCTTCCCGAAAAGGTGAATCCAAGCGGAGAAAATCTAGAATGAAAAAAGTGTTAGGCCTAGGTCTTATTTATAGGGATAGAAGTGGATCTCAGACTGTTGGATTTGGAGATTGAACAGGATGCAACCACGTCATAGGCTGAATATGAGCCATCAGATGGAATCCTGAAGGGACCAGATGAGCTGAAAGAATGAAAAGGCCGTATAAAATTAGCCACGAACGTTTCAGGAATGAAGGACAAATTCCTCCGTTCATTATCTTAGGCGAATCAACCGGGCAGTCGGCCTCCCCTCCTCATATGTCGATCAACCGGTCGACCTAGGGCTGTCGACCTAGCCTACTTTTTTTTGATTTCTTGTTCGTCTCGTATCTTGCTCATAATAGCTCGGGTTATAACGTACTATACACGAAAATTGATCAGAAAATTACCACGGACATAATGATGCAACTCCCATGGCTCAATTTTGATAATTTCACAAAGTTATTTTACCATTTTATTAATTCGTTAATTAATTATTATAGCTTAGATCTCGAGTTGTTACATTCTCCCCTTCTTAAGAGATTTCGTCTCCGAAATCTCTTAGGATAAAAGAATAAACTAGATGTCTTCATTCAATATCTACAACTAACTTGTCAATCATCAACCATTCATCCATTGTCCTTAAATTTCTCTAATGCAATTTTATGATATTTATGCAATTAGTGTAGTGTTAATGTCCCGAACTAATGCAAAATATTAGGCGGTCCACTTATTCAATTGATCTCCTTTTATGCAATCATGTCTATGTCGTGTATCCAAATGAATGCAAAATTCCTAATGATAACTGATAGTTCTATATGTGTGCTACAAACATCATCCAAATGCAACAATCATGTTATCATTCATTTATAGCAATCATGGAAAAGAATAAAGTGCGCACACATCCATATGTATATGCTCCAGCGTTCTAATTAGACCGATCCCTAAAAGAAAATAGTGCCTAGTGTAAGTATATGCGTCCATATCATCCACTAGCAAACACTTGCAACCACTAGCATACATCATTCGTAACATGTTCTATTTACATGTTTACATCAAATCCTACAATCCATAGGTTAAGTCCTAAGTTCTACCCTCCTAAAGGATAATAAATTAAAGAACCTATTCAAAACTAAAGATGGAAATTAGGAAATTCCAAAACTTACTATCAAGAAATGCGGATAAGAAGTATGCATTTTCTCCTAATCAATTTAATCTTCTCCGAAGTCATTTCAACCTCTGTAGACTCAGACTCTATCCAACACGAAAGCAACTTGCGCGGTCTTCCATAAAAAGCTTCGGAAGGTGTCATTCCAATGCTAGCTTGAAAATTGTTGTCATATGGGAATTCAACTAAAGAAGGATGCTTCTTCCAATTTTCTCAAAATCAAGAATACTCATTCTCAACCATGCTTGTCTTACTATCTTACTAATTTCACTTTACTACTTTCCTTTAATGTGCACACATGAATCAACATTTCAAGGTTCTTAATAGTGTCCTACATACCCCACAGGAACTTCTATCATTACTTTTAAAAGTAATCACTGCTATAGCCTTGCACTTTTTCCGTTACACCTAGGAAATAATTCCTGTCTACTCCATATTTAAGTCCTTGGTTTGGTATTTATCACTTTATTTAAAAAAATACTTGTCTTTAAATTGTTGAAACATCCCAAAATCTGTAACGACCCAGAATTTTTAGTAATTTAAATTTGAGTATTTAATTAATTTTAAATATTTATAAGTGAAAATTTGAAGTTAAATAATTTATTTCTCGAATATTGGATTTAATAGGGTAATTTAAATCGATTTTTTTATAGTGAAATTCCAGGAATAATTAAATATTGGGTTAAATATGATTGAAAATGATTTGGGAAATTTTATTTTATCATATTGAAGTTATAGAAATATTTTAGAACTTGTAAAACTGAATTTGGAGTTAATCTGTAAAAATTGAATATTTTAATATTTAATTATCGACTGTAAAATAGCCAATTTTTGAACAGTCTCAGAATTTAACGAAACGAGTTCCGTTGGATCCGTAATAGTTAGTTATTATCGGATTTCAAATTTCGTAGCAAACGGAGTTGTCGTTTGACCGTGGCAGCTCGAAACGCATCCAAATCGTTTTAATTTTAATTCGGCGAGTTAAAATAGCCATTTTTCAAACGGTCTCGGATTTCGACGAAACCAGTTTCATCGGATCCGTAATGTGATATTATTGCAAGATTTCAAATTTCAAGTCAATCGGATTTATCGTTTGTCCGGTACAAGCCAAAACGCCTAGAAATCGCTTAAATCGGTTTAAATTTAAATCGACCGTTTATTGCCGTATCTCACACATACTTCCGAATTAGCTTACGAAACCTGTTCCATTGCGTCCGGAACGCGGAAAAACTTTAGAATCGCCTGTCGGAACGCGTAGATTGGAGTTCGTTTGCATAAGTTATTAAAAAGAGAATTTTATTATTAAAATAAGATTAATAACATATATCTCTTAATATTTTTCAAAACCCTAGCTCCATATGCTCAGCCGCCGCCCCAATGTTTCCAATGGCCGAAAATCACCGATTTTCTTTCCTCCAAATCTTCCAATCCGTGCAACGATTCAACGAACTTCCAACTAGAAAATCGTAGAGCATCAAGAGATCTCCACATCCAACGGTCGAGATGTAAAATGGAGCTATGGATTGATGGCGGTGGGGCCGTGAAGGGCTGTAGGTCGCGCGCGTTTTTCATGCTACAGGGGGGGCCGAGCTCCAAGAGAATCTGGGCGCTGGTGGCTCTCGTCGAGGCGCTTCGTTTGGCGGTGGTATGATGGAAGTTCGTGCTTCGTGGTGGTCGGAAAATCAAGCCCTAGTTCAAGCTTGATGGGTTCTTGGTGCGTGTTTTGTTCCTGGTGAGGAGTTACGTGCGCGTGAAAGGAGAAGGGGGATTGCAAGTTGCGGCCTGGATTGCTGGAGTTTGAAATCAAGGGCTGTGATGTAAAAGGTTAAAATTATAAAAGGAGATGTAGATTTTATTATATTATAAATCGTTCAAACTTTAAAATATGATATCTTTTTGCTGCGAGGTCCAAATTGAACGAGATTTTTTGCGTTGGAATCGTATCGTCGTGCTCTTCGCAATGCAACTGGTTTGGAGTCGATTGGAGCTCGTTTGAATTTCGGGTAAAATTAAACGTTCGTTTAATTTTATTCGAAACGAACGCGAAAAACGGAAATAAAATCAAGGTGAGAACTCCTCACTCAATTGAAAGGTTTTGTTTAAAATTTTAAATAGTTAATGTTGATTGTTGATTGCTGATTGGTTGTGTTAGTAGATATACTAGGATATATACTATATATAGCGATATATATATATTGGCATATGTATATATCGGATTTGATTTCCCGCCTCGTATAGCGGATGAGACCCTATTGCGCCGTTATTAAGCGGAATATTTATAAAATCCCATATACCGCGATATTCCACCTTGAAGTGGAATTGGTATTGTGCTAACGTCTGTGGATGCAGGGTAACAGGTTGGAGGGATCCAACTGGATTCCTCACATATTTATTTGTTTATAAATATTATGTTGATTGTTGATAATCATATTGATATATGACACTTATTCCCGTGATTGACCATTCAATGTCGTTGCATCATCGGATTCTAATTTTTAAATTAAAAATAACGGTTTTGAATTTAAAAGGGGTTTTAAATCGATTTTTCAAAGAATATGGTTTATTAAAAATTTTGAATTGATTAAATTTTAAAATAAATAGATGGATAAATTTTTATGTTTTAAAAATTTATATTTTTATATAATATAACTTAAAAGAAATTTTTAACAATAATAGGTTTTTATAAAATAGTTAAATTTGGTTTTTGGGAAGATATGATTATTAATGGTTTATATAAAGGATTTTATAAATGGATGTTTTTAGATTAAATCATTGGAGTTATAGAATAAATTTATAAAATGCTGAGTTGATGTATAACATGAATTTCATTATAAATCTATAGATATATAATTTGTGAAATTTATAAAACGAATGGTTATTGGAAAATTTTAAGTTTATAAGTTATTAACTTATAAAAATGAATTTGGGGCATTAAAAAGGGGAATTTTATAGAAATTGTTAATAAATGAAGATTTCATTAGTTGAAATTATTATAAACCATAAAGAAATCTTGTAAGTGATAAGATTTTAAATTGGTAAAGTTCAAAGGAACGATTTGGTAAATAAATAATATTATAAGTATTTAACTTACAATATGGCTTTTGGGTATGAAATTGGGTTATGTAAATTGCATCGGATTAATAAAGGAATTTATAAAATTGGGGTTTATAATAGAAATGGAATTTATAAACTATGTTTATAAATTTGAAATTCATCGAATTTGATAAATTGAAATATGGGAATTTGTTAAGTGGGCTATATTCACTATTTTGAATATTGAATAGATTATTAAATAAAATGGGTTTGTTTTTGGGAAAGGAATGTTTTAAATGGAATTTAAAACGAATTAAAGGTGTTTTAAAATGTATTGAGTATCGAAATCATAGATTTCAACATTGATTGTTGAAATAGACGATTTCGAGAAATAGAAGGGAATATTTTGAATAGTAGTGGATTTATGTATCCATTTTTTTTTTATTTCAAATCCATATACTAGTGTTTTTGGGTTGTCGTAACGATGTTTTACGCAACATTCATTTTTAACCCAAATAAATGTGAATAAAGGAATGTTTTCTTAAAGAGAATGGAATAAATACTTAACTGTGATTTAAGTATATGGAATATTTTCAAATCGTTGAAAATAAATAAATTTGTGAATTACTTATTTTTAAAATAAGCATGGGAATGGTTTTCTAATATGAAATGGAACGGTTTTTGTGAATTCACCTTTAAGGTAATTGAAAGCAAATAACTTGAAATCGATTTGGGAATCGTATGCTAGTAGATGCTTGGAATTTAAATCCACTTTGGAATTTATATATATGAAGGGAAATTTGTTTAAAAATAAATGTTGATTTATTTTTAAATATGAAAATATAATTTACGAATTTGGAACGTAAGTTAAAATAAATCGGTAAAGATTTGTTTGGTGGTTTGAAATTTGTTTCAAAAGGTATATATGGTTAAGGTGATTTGAAATTAGTTTTCAAATGGTTAAGGTGATTTGAAATTGGTTTGCAAATGGTTAATGTAATTTGAAAATTGGTTTTCAAATGGTAAAGGTAAATTGAAAATTGGTTTTTCAATTGGTTAAGTGTGGAAAATTTTATCGTGAAGTGGTTTTGGTAAAACAAATAACTGGGGCAATTATTTGGAAATGGTGTATATATATATATATATCTTGTGAAGATATTTTTGGGATTAAATAATTTTGGAAATTTATTTGGAATCTGATGATGTGGCGCATCTTTATTGATAGTTAAATAACCGACTATCAATATTTACCCTTGGATGGTATTGGTTGTGTTTGTTTGGAATTGAATGCACACTTATTTTTAAAAATAAGCGCTCGCTATTCGGTTTAGCCGGGAGAGGACCTTTGTGTCATATATCCCATTCCGAATATGCGATACGTCGTTTGGATTGCATTTGAAGACCGGTGTTGAAGACCGGGTATTTGTGAAAACGATAGGATGACCTATCGATTGTCTCCGCATCGTTAGCTACGATATGGAGATTTCCTTTGTGATGGGAAATTTTATCGGGATTGTGAATACCCGGATTGCAAGGGCTTCTTTGGAAGTGCCTTCGGTTCTGTTCGAACCCGGAACAGACTTGTATGGTTACGTGTCTGACATTACATTTTGAGAGATAGAGCAGATTTCTTTCAAATACATTTCTGTTGGTGGCGGAGAATTTATTCTCTTAGCTTAACACCCTTCTCTGAGACGTACGAGCTCAGAGGTTATGTAGTTGAAGGTTATCAGCGATATTTCCCAATCTGGTAATGTGGCATGCTGAGTGCTGCTGTGTGATGATCATTGGTTGGTCATTTGTGATATGATCATTTGTTTGATCATTTATCTTTGTGATTATTGCTTTGGTCATCTGTGGACCCGAAGCATGGCTTTGTTACACAAAGCGTAGCTTTGTGGACGAGACTTCGTCAGGACCTCACTCCCCGGAAATGGTCGAAACAGGAATATGCGGCAAGGTTATGAGGGTCGCGCCCTTTAGGGTATGTCATTTCCTTCTGGTAAAGGGTGGTATCATGGTATGGAGCCCAGATACTTACTCATGTTGATACACTATACCTATTACTGTGTGGTGTTGTTGTTGCGAGCGCTCGGATAAAGGTCCCAAAGGACCGGGGGATGGCATATTCGTGTAGTAGTTACCTAGTTACAGAGGTAACCCGGCCTTGTGTTGGCAGAGATCTAACCGTAACGTTAGTTCTCGGGACGTCCCGCCAGAGGCGATCCCATGTGGCAGTAGGAAGTTCCTTAGCCTGACCATTTGTTGGAAATCCATTCATCCAATACGTGCCTTGTACGGTTTTAGTTGTAGAACCTGCCATTTAACATGGCAGTTATAGTAGGCATAGTATCATGGTACCTATGCTGGCTAGGATTTATATTATACTTTCGAAATATTTTCCACTATGCACTAGTAATAATATCAAAGAATTTTTCTCGTAGTAAGCATGTTTGACTATCATAAGGAGAAATCTCCCCCATGTGTGCGTTTGCATTGTGTGTGTGCCGGGAGGCCTTATGGTAGTTTCATTTTCCAAAAAGCATTGCGGATTTCAAAATTTAAATTTTCTTGTTGCTTGTTTAAAGATAAACTGTTTTGAGTTCTCACACCAGTCCCATGACTGACCTGGAGTTTATTGTTCCTTTCCTAAACTCTGGGTGCCCACTATTTTCCACACGGGCAGTCTAGAGTTAGGTTATCAGGTTATTCTGGATTCGGGAGTTGCTGTGCAGATGTTGGAGGCGAGCTTGGATAGGCGTAGTCTATTATCTATTGTATATAGTATTCTTTCCGCTGTTTTATTGTTGTACACTCTGATGATATGATGTATTGTGATGTATGTATAAAATGTATAGTTCTTTTGTTTTAATGATATTCATTTATCTATTATATGTTGTTCCGCTGCGATTGTGAGATTCTGATATTGTTTCTCGTTCTGTTACTTGTTTTCTGTTTTCTCCTCTCTTTCTTTTCTTTCTTCTTCTACCTCTTTCTTCTTCTAAAACCCTAACGGTTCGATTTTTTTCGGCAACGAAAAATCTCGATCGTTACATTTGGTATCAGAGCATATGGTTAAGCGACAACCTGCTCTGTTGGGTGTTACTCATTAGAGATAGAGTCAGCAGTACTCTAGAATGAGTGTGAGTGTAATAATAGATATGAGTGCGTATTTGTTAGTGAATATAAAATTGTTTTATATTGTGATGATTGGTTTATTGAGTGGTATATGAACCTTCGTCGGCGCAGCCTCGAAAACTGAATCGAAGGGGTTCCTAAACACTTGAATAGAACAATTCGACACAATATTGTTTTAAATTGGGTAAATGAAATAATTTTACCTCGATTATATTTTATATATAAAAAGAAAATAATTTTTCAAGAATTATTGAAGTGTGTATATAATTGATTGCTTGGTTGTTGTAAATGATATATATATATATATAAAATAATTAAAAGTTGTTTGAATAAGCTAATAAAAGCAACTATTGTAAAAAGAATAATGGTATAAACCAATGAATCATAAGATGAAATAATAATTAATGATGATTTACAATTGTAAGATAATCATGTATGTATATAAGAAGTAAAATTATATAAGTAAAAGGGTTATAAAAGTGATTTATGAATAGAAAGGAAATTTTTGAAAGAATAATTAGCATTGATTTCACTATTGTCACTGGGAAATAATAAGGGTGATGACTGCAGCATCATCAGTATCATTTTCGAGTTTCTATGTGATGGATTTGCTACAATAATGAATTTAAAATTGAAGTTTTGTTGTAATAAATCAATTTGAAATTAAAATTCAATTTGAAATTGATAAATATAAGTGAAAAAGGTTTTGAACTTATAATATAAGTTAGAAGTTGAATAATAAGTTGCATGACTTATAGAATGGGAAAATGTAAGTGAAACAAGTTGTTGAAGTGGTTAAACAATTAAGTTAAATAAAATGAAATATGAATTTGAATATTGATATGAATTTGACTTAAGTAAAAATTTAATAGAATTTACTTTGGAATTTAAAATCCGAATTGAATTGATAAGTAAAACTTAAGTTTAATTAACAAATGATGTTTAAATGGAATAACTTAAGTGAAGTTGAATAAAAAAAAAATTGATCTTTGTATCAAAGTTAAATAATCAAGTGAATTAAATGAGGTAAATAAAGTTGAGATGGAATATAACTTAAGTAATATTGAAAGAATTGATGTTAATATCAAAGTAAGTGAATAAAGTGAGTAAATGAAATTGTTAAAGGTGTGAACTTAAGTTATATAAATGAAATTCAATTTTATTTGTAAAAAAAAAAAAAAAAAAAAAAAAAAAAAAAAAGAAGAGAACTAGCAATTGAGTTAAAGTATGAATTGAATGTTAATCAATAGAATATGAATAAGTTGATATGAAATGATGCATGCAAGTGTAAATTCATTTGAAAATAGTTTAATAATTGGATGAAAATCAATTGAATGTTAAACCAATTGGAATTGAGATAGTTGAACCAAATTGAATGTAAGTAAAATAAATAAATTTGGTTGTATTGGATGTACATTGGTCGTTATTGCTTGATGGTTGGTTGTATGTAAATTCATTAGGTGTTAATGGAAATAAACTAGCGCAATTGAAAGCTATGTAATTGAACTCAAATTGAATGTAAAGTAAATGAATTTGAATAGAATTGAATTTGATTTGGGCTGAATATGAACCAATGTGAATTTAATTAGTGAATGTAACTAATTGAAACGAATGAATTGAATATGCAACTTCAATAATAAACTAAAAAAAATGTGTAAGAAGCATGTATTGGAAATTTTGAACTTGAATTGGCAAAATAGTTTGAATGTTGGAATTGGATACTACTACTAGCAGGATATACAGGTATATAATGGATTGGAATTTTGATTTTGAAGTTAAAAATTGAATGACTCGACAAAAAGGTACGTATTTCACTTTTAGTATGAGAATTGATGATTTCCTTCTCCAGCCACTTGGCTTTCTCTTTTCTTTTTGATTCTGAGGGGCCGTAGTGCCATTTTGTAGTCGTACCGATCTAGCCGCGCAAAGGAGACTCTGGCGAAATTTTTCGAAAATTTAGGGAGTTAGAAGATTTTTGAGAAAATTTTGAAAGTTTGAAAATTTGAATTTAAATTTAAATTTGAATTGTAAGTAAACAATATTGTTTGAAACTTATAATCGGAGTTGGAAAGTTAATTGAAATAATAGTGAATCTTTAATAAAAAGATTTAGGTTAGAAAGTTAATAAACTAATTAGTTTTGGAAAAATAATAAACGGGTTAGGATCGTTCTCCTTAACTTGCAATTTCGAGGACGAAATTCTTTTAAGGGGGGAAGATTGTAACGACCCAGAATTTTTAGTAATTTAAATTTGAGTATTTAATTAATTTTAAATATTTATAAGTGAAAATTTGAAGTTAAATAATTTATTTCTCGAATATTGGATTTAATAGGGTAATTTAAATCGATTTTTTTATAGTGAAATTCCAGGAATAATTAAATATTGGGTTAAATATGATTGAAAATGATTTGGGAAATTTTATTTTATCATATTGAAGTTATAGAAATATTTTAGAACTTGTAAAACTGAATTTGGAGTTAATCTGTAAAAATTGAATATTTTAATATTTAATTATCGACTGTAAAATAGCCAATTTTTGAACAGTCTCAGAATTTAACGAAACGAGTTCCGTTGGATCCGTAATAGTTAGTTATTATCGGATTTCAAATTTCGTAGCAAACGGAGTTGTCGTTTGACCGTGGCAGCTCGAAACGCATCCAAATCGTTTTAATTTTAATTCGGCGAGTTAAAATAGCCATTTTTCAAACGGTCTCGGATTTCGACGAAACCAGTTTCATCGGATCCGTAATGTGATATTATTGCAAGATTTCAAATTTCAAGTCAATCGGATTTATCGTTTGTCCGGTACAAGCCAAAACGCCTAGAAATCGCTTAAATCGGTTTAAATTTAAATCGACCGTTTATTGCCGTATCTCACACATACTTCCGAATTAGCTTACGAAACCTGTTCCATTGCGTCCGGAACGCGGAAAAACTTTAGAATCGCCTGTCGGAACGCGTAGATTGGAGTTCGTTTGCATAAGTTATTAAAAAGAGAATTTTATTATTAAAATAAGATTAATAACATATATCTCTTAATATTTTTCAAAACCCTAGCTCCATATGCTCAGCCGCCGCCCCAATGTTTCCAATGGCCGAAAATCACCGATTTTCTTTCCTCCAAATCTTCCAATCCGTGCAACGATTCAACGAACTTCCAACTAGAAAATCGTAGAGCATCAAGAGATCTCCACATCCAACGGTCGAGATGTAAAATGGAGCTATGGATTGATGGCGGTGGGGCCGTGAAGGGCTGTAGGTCGCGCGCGTTTTTCATGCTACAGGGGGGGCCGAGCTCCAAGAGAATCTGGGCGCTGGTGGCTCTCGTCGAGGCGCTTCGTTTGGCGGTGGTATGATGGAAGTTCGTGCTTCGTGGTGGTCGGAAAATCAAGCCCTAGTTCAAGCTTGATGGGTTCTTGGTGCGTGTTTTGTTCCTGGTGAGGAGTTACGTGCGCGTGAAAGGAGAAGGGGGATTGCAAGTTGCGGCCTGGATTGCTGGAGTTTGAAATCAAGGGCTGTGATGTAAAAGGTTAAAATTATAAAAGGAGATGTAGATTTTATTATATTATAAATCGTTCAAACTTTAAAATATGATATCTTTTTGCTGCGAGGTCCAAATTGAACGAGATTTTTTGCGTTGGAATCGTATCGTCGTGCTCTTCGCAATGCAACTGGTTTGGAGTCGATTGGAGCTCGTTTGAATTTCGGGTAAAATTAAACGTTCGTTTAATTTTATTCGAAACGAACGCGAAAAACGGAAATAAAATCAAGGTGAGAACTCCTCACTCAATTGAAAGGTTTTGTTTAAAATTTTAAATAGTTAATGTTGATTGTTGATTGCTGATTGGTTGTGTTAGTAGATATACTAGGATATATACTATATATAGCGATATATATATATTGGCATATGTATATATCGGATTTGATTTCCCGCCTCGTATAGCGGATGAGACCCTATTGCGCCGTTATTAAGCGGAATATTTATAAAATCCCATATACCGCGATATTCCACCTTGAAGTGGAATTGGTATTGTGCTAACGTCTGTGGATGCAGGGTAACAGGTTGGAGGGATCCAACTGGATTCCTCACATATTTATTTGTTTATAAATATTATGTTGATTGTTGATAATCATATTGATATATGACACTTATTCCCGTGATTGACCATTCAATGTCGTTGCATCATCGGATTCTAATTTTTAAATTAAAAATAACGGTTTTGAATTTAAAAGGGGTTTTAAATCGATTTTTCAAAGAATATGGTTTATTAAAAATTTTGAATTGATTAAATTTTAAAATAAATAGATGGATAAATTTTTATGTTTTAAAAATTTATATTTTTATATAATATAACTTAAAAGAAATTTTTAACAATAATAGGTTTTTATAAAATAGTTAAATTTGGTTTTTGGGAAGATATGATTATTAATGGTTTATATAAAGGATTTTATAAATGGATGTTTTTAGATTAAATCATTGGAGTTATAGAATAAATTTATAAAATGCTGAGTTGATGTATAACATGAATTTCATTATAAATCTATAGATATATAATTTGTGAAATTTATAAAACGAATGGTTATTGGAAAATTTTAAGTTTATAAGTTATTAACTTATAAAAATGAATTTGGGGCATTAAAAAGGGGAATTTTATAGAAATTGTTAATAAATGAAGATTTCATTAGTTGAAATTATTATAAACCATAAAGAAATCTTGTAAGTGATAAGATTTTAAATTGGTAAAGTTCAAAGGAACGATTTGGTAAATAAATAATATTATAAGTATTTAACTTACAATATGGCTTTTGGGTATGAAATTGGGTTATGTAAATTGCATCGGATTAATAAAGGAATTTATAAAATTGGGGTTTATAATAGAAATGGAATTTATAAACTATGTTTATAAATTTGAAATTCATCGAATTTGATAAATTGAAATATGGGAATTTGTTAAGTGGGCTATATTCACTATTTTGAATATTGAATAGATTATTAAATAAAATGGGTTTGTTTTTGGGAAAGGAATGTTTTAAATGGAATTTAAAACGAATTAAAGGTGTTTTAAAATGTATTGAGTATCGAAATCATAGATTTCAACATTGATTGTTGAAATAGACGATTTCGAGAAATAGAAGGGAATATTTTGAATAGTAGTGGATTTATGTATCCATTTTTTTTTTATTTCAAATCCATATACTAGTGTTTTTGGGTTGTCGTAACGATGTTTTACGCAACATTCATTTTTAACCCAAATAAATGTGAATAAAGGAATGTTTTCTTAAAGAGAATGGAATAAATACTTAACTGTGATTTAAGTATATGGAATATTTTCAAATCGTTGAAAATAAATAAATTTGTGAATTACTTATTTTTAAAATAAGCATGGGAATGGTTTTCTAATATGAAATGGAACGGTTTTTGTGAATTCACCTTTAAGGTAATTGAAAGCAAATAACTTGAAATCGATTTGGGAATCGTATGCTAGTAGATGCTTGGAATTTAAATCCACTTTGGAATTTATATATATGAAGGGAAATTTGTTTAAAAATAAATGTTGATTTATTTTTAAATATGAAAATATAATTTACGAATTTGGAACGTAAGTTAAAATAAATCGGTAAAGATTTGTTTGGTGGTTTGAAATTTGTTTCAAAAGGTATATATGGTTAAGGTGATTTGAAATTAGTTTTCAAATGGTTAAGGTGATTTGAAATTGGTTTGCAAATGGTTAATGTAATTTGAAAATTGGTTTTCAAATGGTAAAGGTAAATTGAAAATTGGTTTTTCAATTGGTTAAGTGTGGAAAATTTTATCGTGAAGTGGTTTTGGTAAAACAAATAACTGGGGCAATTATTTGGAAATGGTGTATATATATATATATCTTGTGAAGATATTTTTGGGATTAAATAATTTTGGAAATTTATTTGGAATCTGATGATGTGGCGCATCTTTATTGATAGTTAAATAACCGACTATCAATATTTACCCTTGGATGGTATTGGTTGTGTTTGTTTGGAATTGAATGCACACTTATTTTTAAAAATAAGCGCTCGCTATTCGGTTTAGCCGGGAGAGGACCTTTGTGTCATATATCCCATTCCGAATATGCGATACGTCGTTTGGATTGCATTTGAAGACCGGTGTTGAAGACCGGGTATTTGTGAAAACGATAGGATGACCTATCGATTGTCTCCGCATCGTTAGCTACGATATGGAGATTTCCTTTGTGATGGGAAATTTTATCGGGATTGTGAATACCCGGATTGCAAGGGCTTCTTTGGAAGTGCCTTCGGTTCTGTTCGAACCCGGAACAGACTTGTATGGTTACGTGTCTGACATTACATTTTGAGAGATAGAGCAGATTTCTTTCAAATACATTTCTGTTGGTGGCGGAGAATTTATTCTCTTAGCTTAACACCCTTCTCTGAGACGTACGAGCTCAGAGGTTATGTAGTTGAAGGTTATCAGCGATATTTCCCAATCTGGTAATGTGGCATGCTGAGTGCTGCTGTGTGATGATCATTGGTTGGTCATTTGTGATATGATCATTTGTTTGATCATTTATCTTTGTGATTATTGCTTTGGTCATCTGTGGACCCGAAGCATGGCTTTGTTACACAAAGCGTAGCTTTGTGGACGAGACTTCGTCAGGACCTCACTCCCCGGAAATGGTCGAAACAGGAATATGCGGCAAGGTTATGAGGGTCGCGCCCTTTAGGGTATGTCATTTCCTTCTGGTAAAGGGTGGTATCATGGTATGGAGCCCAGATACTTACTCATGTTGATACACTATACCTATTACTGTGTGGTGTTGTTGTTGCGAGCGCTCGGATAAAGGTCCCAAAGGACCGGGGGATGGCATATTCGTGTAGTAGTTACCTAGTTACAGAGGTAACCCGGCCTTGTGTTGGCAGAGATCTAACCGTAACGTTAGTTCTCGGGACGTCCCGCCAGAGGCGATCCCATGTGGCAGTAGGAAGTTCCTTAGCCTGACCATTTGTTGGAAATCCATTCATCCAATACGTGCCTTGTACGGTTTTAGTTGTAGAACCTGCCATTTAACATGGCAGTTATAGTAGGCATAGTATCATGGTACCTATGCTGGCTAGGATTTATATTATACTTTCGAAATATTTTCCACTATGCACTAGTAATAATATCAAAGAATTTTTCTCGTAGTAAGCATGTTTGACTATCATAAGGAGAAATCTCCCCCATGTGTGCGTTTGCATTGTGTGTGTGCCGGGAGGCCTTATGGTAGTTTCATTTTCCAAAAAGCATTGCGGATTTCAAAATTTAAATTTTCTTGTTGCTTGTTTAAAGATAAACTGTTTTGAGTTCTCACACCAGTCCCATGACTGACCTGGAGTTTATTGTTCCTTTCCTAAACTCTGGGTGCCCACTATTTTCCACACGGGCAGTCTAGAGTTAGGTTATCAGGTTATTCTGGATTCGGGAGTTGCTGTGCAGATGTTGGAGGCGAGCTTGGATAGGCGTAGTCTATTATCTATTGTATATAGTATTCTTTCCGCTGTTTTATTGTTGTACACTCTGATGATATGATGTATTGTGATGTATGTATAAAATGTATAGTTCTTTTGTTTTAATGATATTCATTTATCTATTATATGTTGTTCCGCTGCGATTGTGAGATTCTGATATTGTTTCTCGTTCTGTTACTTGTTTTCTGTTTTCTCCTCTCTTTCTTTTCTTTCTTCTTCTACCTCTTTCTTCTTCTAAAACCCTAACGGTTCGATTTTTTTCGGCAACGAAAAATCTCGATCGTTACAAAATCCGTCTTTAAAAGTGCTATCTTTAAGTTTATTTTAAATTAAAAAATACTTGGCTACTTAACATTATTCTCCAAACCCAGAGGAGAAAACTTCCAAAAATTTAAGTCTAGAACTTATTCCTCGTTTTCTTTTAAAGACTTTTACAGCTTTCTATAAAAATTTGGATTTTTGAATTTTACTTTTATTATGTTTTTCATTTCTAATAACTTATTTACTTTTTCACCAAATCATTATCCTTTCAAATATCTTTAAAATGTCCTTATGTATCTTTTTTTAAACATCTTCTTATTATACCTAACAGTTTTATACCTTAATTTATTGGAACTACTTTCTCTTATGAGAGACTATTAATGGTAAAACCTTATATAAACCTTTAAAAGAGGATTTTATATTTATGTGAAATTACAAGGAATTTATTTTATATTTTTGAAATAGGATATACAAAATATAATGCTTCCATACCTTGTATATCTCTTTCATGCATTTCTTGTAACTTGCATAAAACATTTTTATTGGTTTTATAGAAAATTATAGCATTACTCTTTTCATTCCAATAGATTAAAGTATGTTTAATTTATATTCTCTTATTATGGACATCCTCTAATATTTTACTTTCTCTTTTCTTTTCAGAAAAACTCATTTTTAAAGTTGTTTTAATATATCCATAGCCAGAAAACATTTTATTAAATTTATTTAAATAATAAGTGTATTTTACAAATCACTTTATTTCTATACTAGAAAATTTTCTTTGAAACACATTTTAATGTGGGTCAAAACAAATGTTGCGTAAAACACTGTTACTACAACCCAAAAATACTAATGTATGGACTCAATTAAAATAAATGCTAATAAACCTCATATACTATGTAAAAATATTTCCTTTGGAAGTCACTTACTATAACAATTGTGCTATAGTCTATGCTCCTTTAACTTTTCATGACAACGTCTATTACAACAATAAATGTTGAAACCTACATTTTTGATACTTAATAACTCTAGGTTTTTATATTTAAAATCTTTGTTTATCTACAAAGAAACTAGCGAGCTATAATTCTTCAAAAAGAATCTTACTTTCAAAATTTATATCATATAAAAACAAATTTAAATTTCATACCATTTTTCAAAAACTCAATACATATTTCCTAAAAGAAAATACTAACAATGAAAATTTTCAATTCTAACAATTATATTCTATTGAGCTAAATATAAGGTGGATTTTCTTCTCACTACCATAGGAGTACCCTTCCTAAATTTTGGTAATCTCATTTCCTTACTAAAGTCCTTTAGTACTACCGTTAAATCCACTTATATGAAACAACTGAAATTTCTACAATTATCTACACATGGGCTTTCTCCTTTTCTTATCTACTGAATCTATTGTACATCTCCAATCTTTTCCTACCTCTCTTTGGATTTTTACATTCTGAACCTAAATGTACAAAATCGTTTCTCAAACTCTTTTCATGTGCAGACCTTCTCTATGCCCTAAGAACACGCTTCCTTATGCCAAAAGTTATAGTTCAAGGACTTTGCTTTTAACTGAAGAATGCGACTGTATGAAGAACCTCCTCGAGATGAATATCATGCTCCTCCATACTCTTAGATAACACTAATATATCATCCACGAATACCACCACAAACTTATTTAGGACATCTCTAAAAACACGGCTCACCAAATCTACGAAATAGGCTAGGGAATTGGTTAGCCCAAAAGGCATAACCAACCACTCAAAGAATCCGTCGGGTGTTCAAAATGCGGTCTTATCAATGTTGTTGTCAGCGACCCTAAGCTGATGAAATCCAATGGCTAAATCATGCTGAGATAATACTACAGAACTAACTAACTGGTCAAAAGGTCATCTATCCTAGGGAGTGGATATTGGCTTTTCTTTGTGAGCTTATTCAATTCACTATAGTCTACGTAAAGTCGAAGGGAACCATCCGCCTTAGTAGCGAAGACGACCGACGCTCCCTACTCCAATATGCTTCTTCTTATAAATCCTTTCTCCAAAAGCTCACGATGTGCTTGTTCAATTCCTTCCTCTCCCTAGGTGTCAAGTGACTCACGGGTAATGCTACTGGCTTAGCATTATCAGTCAAATAAATCTTGAAGTCAATCTCTCCCTTAGGGAGCAGTCCCCTAACCTCCTCAAAGAAATCTGGAAAATCTTTGACGACAGGAACCGAATCTAACTCCGATGATGATTAATCGAGGAAATAAATGAAGCTCAACATAACTGACCCTTGTGGGTCATAATAAACCTCGAGAGTCCTACCGCTGCATATCTTTAGTCTAATGACTCTCCTCTTGTCGTCTAATATAGCTCCATATGCAGATAGCCAATCCATTCCTAAAAATCATCCCATACCCCGAAAATCCAAAAACATAGGCGTCATAGTCAAATTCTACACCTAGGATAAAAAATTTCAATCCTTTATAGACCATAGGCAAGTGTGTCGATCCTCATATAGGGTTTGAAACAACAATGGGGTCTACTACTAAAGCGATATCTAAGTGCAAACAATCTACCAAAGAACTCGTAAAGAAAGGGTGTGATGCTCCAAAATCGAAAAGAGTCCGAATGGAAAAATCAAAAAGAGAGATTAATCCTTCTAAGGAGATTTTCCTGCCTCTATCTGAATCACTGCTAGAAAGTGATGCATCCAAAGCTTGTACCTGCACTGTAGGAACTTGCTCTCTGCCCCATTCTCTAAGGACAAGCTCTACTAAGATGATCGGACTGCCCGTAGTTGAAACACCTCCCCTTATCATTTTATTCTTATAGTCCCTTGCGTAATGACCAACCAGTCCATAGTTATTACATTTACCACTTTTCATGATCCACTTCTGAGGTCCTCTATATCTAGCATCCTAAATTTTTGCTCCATGACCTCCAACCTAGCTTGCGCCTCCTTGAAATCCTCTATGTCGGAAATCATTCTACCCCCTAGACTTGCGAAGTTCTTGCATATCTTAGAAAAATTGGTTGTTGTAGATGGATTAAAGGGACCTCCAGCTACCGGTGCACTATTGGGAACTTACCCTTGCACCTTTGGTACCATAGATCTGTGGAACTGATCAACCATGTTATGCAAAGAAAAGGAAACTTAGGCTCTAAAGAATCGAAAGAGGGTTGAATTGGACTTTTGAGGGGATTTCATAAAAACTCTTTTATACTTGAAAAACGACTTCTATAATAATAGTTCCTTTCTGAAAAATACTTCTAAAGATAGCTTTCTTTTGAAAAAATAATTTATTTTTAAAATAAATTTTTAGGAATCCTGTAACCTTAGGCTCTGATACCAAATGTAACACCCCACACTCCTCAGTATACCCAAAAGGACACAGTAAAAAATGTGATGCGTTGTTGGTATAACTAAAACCAGGAGAGACTAAGATTCACAAGACAAAATAGATAAAAACAGCGGAAACAATTAAAATAATAACTTGCTAAAATTCAAACTTCATAATATAGAATTATAAAACAAAATACATCATATATCTCAAAATACCAATAAACGTCTCATGAAATCAAAACCTCGATCACATAAATATCAAAGTACAAACTATCCCTCGCAAAGTGCCAGTACGTGGAATAAGCTAAAAACTAAAAATACAGAAGAGAAATGCATAAGAAATCTCTGCCAACGAAGTCTCCAAGTGTCTATAACCGATCATCCTTGCTCTTGCCAGCCTATGAGGGAAAAAGGAATAAATGGAGGAGTGGGTCAGACCAAAAGTCTGTTGAATGATGGTAATTACTAGAATCTTTAAGCAAAGTAAACGTAATAGACTTTACAACTATTCCAGTATATAAAAGGAAAGAAAGGAAATAGAGAGAAGGAATAAGCTAGAAATAAATACGAATTAACTAGATCAACGTAATTGATTAACTTTGATTATATGCACTTGTTTTCGATATATGCTTAGATTAGGATGAATTCCTAATACTTCCCTTGATCAACCTGCTACTCTATAGAATCTACTGCGGACCAGATGCTATAGCTCCCTACGCAGTAGACATTGGTGCCTATGAAAGGCACACACTAAACGCTTAGAACTCATAACGATTATTTAGCAACCGAATGGAAGTCACACGTGTAACCGCCACCATGCTCATGTCACTTGTTGTTCCACCTGTTGGTTCTTCTTATTACCTCAAGCTCCAGCATAAGAGTGCCCCTCGTCTCACTTCAGGATTATGTGAGACACCTCGTCTCACTTCAAGGTTATATGAGGCACCTCGTTTCACTTCAGGGCTTTATGAAACACCGTGTCCATAGAAATAATAGACGAAATGCTGTTGGTACCGGCCCATCGTCCAAACAATTTCTAGTTGCACCCCTTTCCTACATCCCCATGATTTGGAATTCTGCTTATTGACCATTTACTACCATTATTAACATAAGCGTGCCCCTCGTCTCACCTCAGGATTATGTGAAACACCGTGTCCGTAGAAATAAGGGAATGTTATTTGGTACATGTCCTACTTTAATTCTTTGCTTATTAACATAAATAACTTATTTAAATAAGCCTTTACTTTTGTTCTTACTATATGTGCTTATTAATATATCCTAAGTTTTAAAATAAGCCTCACTCTGTTCTATTTCTTATTATAACCTATGTTATAATCATGCTTATTACTTAACCCAAGGTCTAAGTGTAAAATAAGCACCTTTCATCTTATACTCTTTTTAGTTATAATTCAAAGTGATAACTAGGCTAATTATCTTTAATTAGTCAAATTCTAACATCAATATCATAATTAGGCTCAATTTCATTTTAATTATAGTCTTTACAATTTACATCTTATCTTCCATTATTTCAGTATTTTTATAATTTTAATCCATATTCACGTTTAATCTATTCAAATTTATACACGAAGAAGAAGGAGAAATAAAAGAAAGCCGAAAATAGAAGAAAATCCAAAGAATAGGAAAAAGATGTAAATAATGCATAAATAAAAGTAAATATATTAAAATACTGTAAATAAACTGTAATAAATGGAAAATCTATAATTAACAGAAATAAACTAAAATTAACTGAAAATAATAGCTAAAAGAAATAGACTAAAATAATTCTAAAAACTGTAAATAAACCACTTAAAAGGTTATTCTGAAAATCGTAGTAAAACTACAACTATTGGAAACCCTATTACTTTAAATTACTTAAAGAAATCTAAAATAATTTCAATCACTCACCTGTGGTCCTAGGCTCTTCCCTTTTGGTCTTCCCAGATCCACTTGAGGGTATTAAAATATTTTTATTAAAAGGATTCTCTCCTAGGAAAATTATTACTTTAGGGCCCTTCCTGAAAATGTGAACCCAAGCGGAGAAAATCTAGAATGAGAAAAAGTGTTAGGCCTAGGGTCTTTATAGGGGTAGAAGTGGATCTCAAATCGTTGGATTTAGAGATTGAGCAGGATGCAACAACATCATAGGATGAATAGGAGCCATCAAATGGAAGCACGAAGGGACCAGATGAGTTGAAAGAATGAAAATGACATATAAAACTGGCCACTAATGTTACAGGAATGAAGGAAAAATTCCTTCGTTCATTACCCAAGGTGGCTCGACTGGGCGGTCGACCGCCCCTCCTCCTAGGTCGACCGGCCGATCTGCCAAAGGCGTGATTAGGTCGACCTAGCCCAAATTTTTTTCAATTTCTTGTTTGTCTTGTATCTTGCCCATATTAGCTCGGATTCTAACGTTCTATATATGAAAACTGACCAGAAAATTACCACGAATACACTGGTGCAACTCCTATGGCACAATTATGATAATTTCATAAAGTTATTTTAATATTTTATTAATTAGTTAATTAATTATTATAGCTTAAATCTCGGGTTCTTACAGTTTCCAAGGATAAAGAGAGTTTTTATAAAAATCTCCTCAAAGTCTAGTTCAACCTTCTTTCGATTCTTTTGAGATTAACTTTTTTTTGCATAGTATGGCTGTTTGGTTCCATAGAGCTACGGTACCAGAGGTGCAAGGGCAATTGCCTAATACAGCACCAGCAGGTGTAGATCCCATTAATCCACCTACAGCAGTCAATTTTTCTAAGCTATGCAAGGACTTCGCTAGTCTAGAAGGCATGACGTTTTATGACATGAAGGATTTTGTAGAGGCACGAGCTTGGTTGAAGAATACAGAGCGAATATTTGGGCTGTTAGGATTGGAGGACCGATAAAGAGTTCAGCTTGCACCTTCGCAGTTGAAAGGAGAGGCTTCTTATTGGTGGGAGATCATACAGATGAAGGGTATAAACATTGGTTGGTTTGGCTTTCAGGAAAGGTTTGAGAGAAAGTTCTTATCACAAGCCGAGGAAAGCATGCAGTTGGAGAAGTTCATTGTTCTGAAGCAGGGGAGTCTTTAAGTGAAGGAGTATATAAATCAGTTTAATGAGTTATCGCAGTTCTGGATGGAGCTTGTAAATACATCGCAAAAGAAAGCCATTATGTTTTTTAGGGGTTAAAAATCAGCCCCTTCAAGGGTTGTTATTGACATATGTACCTATGGGAGCGACGTAAGAGTCACTTGTGGAAATGGCTTTCATGTCAGATGCTGTTAAGGAAGGAGAATCAAAGAGGTTCCTAAATTAGAAAACACCAAGAAGCAGTGGTGGAATTGAAAGAAGGATAAGGACAAAAGGAAAGAGGGAGGACCTCAAAAGCAGATTAGGAAAGGTGGGAAATGTCATAATTGCGGATTGGTTAGGCATCTCCTACAGGACTATAAAAAGGATATAATGAAGGGGGGGTGTTACAACTGTGGGCAGCCTAGACACCTTAGTAGAGCTTGTCCTTAGATGATGGGGCAGAGAGCAGGCGCACTTACAGTGCAAGTACATGCTTTGGATGCAACACCTTCTAGAAGTGGACCGGATCGAGGTAGGAAAGTCTTTGTAGAAGGTTTGATCTCTATTTCAGATTTTCCTATTCGGACGTTTTTTGACTCTGGAGCATCACATTCTTTCATTTCTATTTCCTTGGTTGATTGTTTGCATTTAGATATTTCTCTAATAGTAGACCCTATAGTTGTTTCAAATTCCATAGGAGGATCGACCCATTTGTCCATGATTTGTGGAGGTTTGAAAAAAAATTATACTAGCTGTAGAGTTTGACTATGATGCCTATGTACCGGGGTTTTCGGGATATGGGATGATTTTGTTGATGGATTGGCTATTCACTTATGGAGTGATATTGGACTGCGAGAGGAGAGTCGTCAGATTAGAGATATGTAGCGGAAGGACTCTCGAGGTTTCTTACGACCTACAGCGGTCAGTCATGTTGATCTTCCTTTATTCCCTTGATTCATCACTAGGAGTGCTAGATTCCATTCCAGTTGTTAGAGATTTTCCTGATATCTTTGAGGAGGTTAGTGGCCTAACCCTAAAAGAGAGATCAACTTTAGTATCTATCTGAATGACATTGCTAAGCCAATGGCATTGCCCATGAGACATATGGCTCCTAAGGAAAGGAAGGAGTTAAGCAAGCAAACTGGTGAGCTATTGGAGAAAGGATTCACGAGAAAGAGTATATCTGAGTGGGGAGCACCAGTCATCTTTGCTACAAAGGCAGATGGTTCCCTTTGACTTTGCATAGACTATAGAGAGTTAAATATGCTCACGAAGAAGAACCGTTACCCACTTTCTAGGATAGATGATCTTTCCATCAGCTGGTTGGCTTTTCAGTATTTTCTCAGCTTGATTTAGCCACTGGAATTCATTAACTTAGGGTCGCTGATGATAGCATCGATAAGAAGCATTTAGGACACCCGATGGATTCTTTGGGTGGTTGGTTATGCCGTTTGGGCTAACCAATGCCCCAACATATTTCATAGATTTGATGAGCCGTGTTTTTCGAGATGTCCTAAATAAGTTCGTTGTAGTATTTTTGGATTACATTCTGGTGTTTTCCAAGAGTATGGAAGAGCATGCTATTCATCTTGAGGAAGTTCTTCGTACACTTCATGTTCATCAGTTGAAGGCAAAGTTCTCGAAGTGTCACTTTTGGCGCGAGGAGGTGCGTTTCTTGGGGATGTAGTCTCAAGAGAGGGTCCAGCGGTGGTTCCCGCTAAGGTAGTAGTAGTACAGGATTGGAAGGCCCCTAAGAAAACTACCAAAGTTAGAAGCTTCCTAGGTTTGGCCGGTTATTATAGGAAGTTTATCGGAGATTACGCTAATATTTCAGCACCGATAACTCACCTCACTAAGAAGAATGCGACATTCAGTTGGGAATGGATTGTGAGGATTCCTTTACAATGCTAAAGAGAGCCCTTACTAGTGCACTAGTACTAGTTTTACCCGATGAAGCTTAGCCTTTTACGGTACACACTGATGCATGTGGGACGGATCTTAGAGCAGTATTGATGTAGGGGGAGGGTAGTATGTTATGTGAGTAGATAGTTGAGAAATCATTACAAGAACTACTCAACCCATGATTTGGAGTTAGCTGCCATTGTTTTCGCACTTAATTCTTAGAGACATTACTTTTTAGGAGAACAGTTCAAGCCTTTCACTTACCATAAATCATTAAAGTACATGTTCTCACAAAAGGATTTAAACTTGAGGCAACAACATTGAATGGAGTTTTTGGCATCATACGACTTTGAGATAGCTTACACCCCTGGCAAAGGGAACGTGGTTACGGATGTGTTAAGTAGGAAGAGAGCAATTCTTAGTCCAATGTTTGTGGAGTGGAAGAGCCTAGAGTTTATTTCCACCTTTGATTTTAAGCCCTCTGCGGACATTACCCATGGATTATTGGCAGCACTTGAGATTAAGCCTACCCTTATAGATCAGATTGACTTGAGGCAGCAAGAAGATTTAGAGCATATGGATACTTTAGAGAGGATTAGTAGAGGATAGGTCTCTAGACACCACTAACGCTATTCCATTGATGGTAAAGGTTGGCTAAGGAGAGATGAAAGAATTTGTGTCCCCCGTACTAGTGACTTGACGAGAGCAGTTCTAGAAGAAGCATGACTATTCATACAGGCGGTGATAATATATATAGGGATATAAAGATAGTGTTTTATTGGAGCGGCATGAAGGACGATGTGGCCGAGTTTGTAGCTAAGTGTCTTGTATGCCAAAGAGTTAAGGCGAAGTAGTAGAATCCCTACCGATTGCTTCAACCATTGGATGTACCGTATGGAAGTGAGATAGTGTTCCGATGGACTTCGTAGATGGTTTACCCTAGTCTAGGAAGGGGAATACCAGTATTTGGGTGATTGTAGATCGTTTGACTAAGAGCGCCCACTTCATTCCGGTCAAGAGTAAGAGGACAACACCTTATTTGGCATCCTTATACGTTCGTGAGATAGTCCGACTTCATAGAGTTCCCTCTAGCATAATGAGCGATAAAGACCCTACCTTTACTGGTGAGTTTTGGAGGGGCTTGCAAGAGGCTTTAGGGACACAGCTTATATTGAGTATATTCTATATCCCTCAAAAGGATGGCCAAACGGAGAGAGTTAATAGAGTTCTTGTGAATTTGTTGTGGATGTGCATTCTTGATTTTGGAGGAACTTGGGAGGAGCACCTTCCTTTAGTGGAATTCGCATATAATAATAGTTTTTCGGCTAGCATTGGAATGGAACCTTTTGAAGCTCTTTATAAAGACCTTGCAAGTCGCCTTCGTGTTGATTGGAGTCTACAGAGAGATTGCTACTAGGTTATGACATGGTTAGAGAGGCTTCGAAAAAGACTAATTTGATTAGAAGAAAATGAAGACGGTCCAAGATTGAAAGAAATCCTATGCGGATAAATGAAGAAGGGGTATTGATTTTGAAGTAGGAGATTTGGTTTTCATTAAGGTGTCTCAGCCAAGAAAGGAGTGTGATTTGGATCAAGTGGGAAAATTTCTCCCAGAGTCGTAGGACCTTTCCCCATAGTGAAAAGGGTACGGAAGATGGCGTATTGGATAAAGCTATCGGAGAGATTCGCATGATGTTTTTTATGTTTCACACTTGAGAAAGTGCTTACATGATTCAACAGAGGTAGTGGAACCTAGCCTGCTTGAGGAAGTTGAAGTTGAGAGGGAAGAATTGGTTCGTCGCATTCCTACCAAGATCATTGGACATGATTGCAAGAAGTTAAGGAATAAGGATGCCCCTTTGGTTGAGGTGCAGTTGGGAGATAGTATTGAGGACGCTACGTAGAAGGCTGAGTAGAAAATACGTACCTCTTATCTGCATCTTTTTGATGGTACGTCTTGAATTTCCTTTTTCCATCTTTAGTTTTGAAACGATTCCTTCTTTTAGTATCCTTTGGGAGGGTAGATCTTAAGGTTTAACCTATGGATGGTAGGACTAAATGTAAACATGTTACTAGAACATGTTATGTAAGACAGACGCTAGTGGTTGCTAGTGGATGCTAATGGACGCATATACACACACACACTAGGCACTATTATCTCTTAGGGATTGACCTAACTAGGTCACTAAAACATATGCACGTGTGTGCATTTGCAATTTTATTTTATTTCCATGGTTTCTATAAATGGATGATTATCATATGATCGTTGCATTTGGATAATGATTGTAGCACACATATAGAACTATCAGTTATCATTGGGGAATTTGCATTCATATGGATACATGGCGCAAACATGATTGCATAAAAGAGGTCGACTTAATCAGTAGAAAGCCTAATCTTTTGCATTAGTTAGGGACATTGACACTACATTATTGCATATAACATAAATTGCATTAGAAAGCGTAAGGACAGTGGATGTAACGGATGATGGTTGAATATTTGATTGTAGAATTTGGATGAATATATTTATTTCATTCTTCTATCCTTCGAGATTTTGGGGACAAAATCTCTTAAGGAGGGGAGAATGTAACAACCCAAAATTTAAGCTATAACAATTAATTAAAGAGTTAATTAAATAATAAAATAAGTTTGTGAAATTATCAGAATTGAGCCATGGGAGTTGCACCATTTTCTGTGGTAATTTGCTAGTCGATTTCCATATATAGTTTGTCAAAATCCGAGATAATATGAATAAGATATGAATTAAACAAGACTTGAAATAAAAAAGGGTTAGGTCGATCCAAACTAAGGCCGGTCGACCCTCAGCATAGCTAGGTCGACACTCACAATATAAAGGTCGGTCTGCCCTTGTTTTGTACGTATATTCACCTAGTTTTGTTCTAACACATCATTTTGCAATTTCTTTTCAATCCTGTGCGATCGTGCTACCATCCGACGGCTCCTAGTGAGCCTATGACGTGTGTCACTAGATTTAATCTTCAAATCCAACGGTTTGAGATCCTTAGGCTACATTATAAATAGAACCCTAGGCCTATCTATTTTTCTCATTTAGACATTCTTCTATTTGGGTCATTACCAGAGGCAGGACCCTAAATAGAAATTTTTTCTAAGGAGGACATCTTTTTGATGAAAATACTTTACGCTCTACAAATGGATCAAGGAAGACCAAGGACTAGAGCTAAAGACCACAAGTGAGTGTTTTATAATTATTTTAGATTTTTAAGTAATTTAAAATAAAAAGGGTTCTCAATAGTTGTAACTTTCATGCAATTTTTAGACGGTTTTTATATAAGTTATTTATAGTTAGCTTTTAAATTTCTTTTCATTCTATTTTATTCAGCTATTTTATTTAGCTATTCTATTCAGTTATTTGCAATTATTTACAGTTATTTGTATTTATTTACATCTGTTTTACGTTAAAATTTAGCCTGTAAATGCTAGTTTCTTTTTATTCCTTTTTACGTGAATAAATTATAATAATATTAAAAAGAGGAGAATTCACAAATATGGATTAAATAGAAATAAACACTGAGTTTACAGAAATTAGATGTAAAATAAAAAAAACTGTAATAAAAAGAAGATAGACCGAAATAGGCAAAATTAATTATTTGTAAGCATGTTTATAACTAGTAGTTATAACTAAAAAGAGAAAATAGAAGAGTAACAATTAAAACGTAGGTTATAATTAAGTAGAAAGAAAAGAAGAGGCTTATTTTAAAACTTAGATCTTGTTAATAATAAAATATAGCAGAAATAACAAAAGAGGCTTATTTTAAACTTAGATCTTGGATTAAGTTAATAAGCAAACATAGCAGTATGGCTCGTACCGGGAGCATTCCCTTTCAGGTCTAGGACTGATGGTTTCACATTCAGGTGAGGCTAGGACACGCTTATGCTGATTAGGGTAAATAAGTGGTCAATAGATAGAGACTCAAATATGGGGATTTGGACAAGGGGCACAAATCTAGAAGATTTGTTTGTTAGAACCAGTATCGGCAGCATTCCCTTTCAGGTCAAGGACTGATGGTCTCACATGTAGATTAGGCTGGGCATGCTTATGCTGATTGGGGGTAAATAAGAGGTCAAACTAGGGAGCAACAGTTAGTGTGTACCGGCGGTGACTGAACGTGCAACATCGATTGGGGTAAATAATTCGTTACTACATTCCAAATGCTAAACAGGTGTCTTTTGCTGTGGGACCAACAAGATTGGACCAGCTCACAGTGGCACAACAGAGGTAGAAGGTCGATCAAAGGATAGAATTAGGATTTCAGCCTAATTACGATAACAGTTGAGATGGGATTAGGGTTTCAGCCTAATCACAACAGCTTAAGACAAGTGCAAATAATCACAATCAAAGAAAATAGAATCAGAAATGATATTTTACACCAGTTTTATCTTTTCAGTATTTCTTTCCATACTAGAACTATTGCTTAGCCTATTATATTTATCTTGCTTAGAAATGCTAGTAATTACTTTCACTCACCAGAATTATAGTCTGACCCACTCCTCTATTTCCCCTTTTCCCCTCATAGGCCAACAAAGGCAAGGATGGTAGATTTGGATTTCTTGGAAACCCATTTGTAGAGCTTCCTCATTCTTCATGTATTCTTCTTCTTTTTAGTTTTCTTTTCTTTTTACTTTGGATATACTGGTACTTTATGAGAGGGATGACTTTTATTATCTGTACTCTGATGATATAAGACTAAGATGTACTTTTCATAAGACATGAGTATTTGGTTTTGAAATGAAGTTTAATTTTGAATATCAAGTTATTATTTAAAAGTTTTCGCTGTTATTATTTATTTTCCTTGTGAATCTTAGTCTTTGTGATGTTTTAGCTATACCTATAACGTACTGGACTACCGAGTTGTGAAGCTTCGTTAGCTGCTTAGGAATCCTTCCGAATGTTTATACTGGCTCCCTGATGAAAGAGTAGTTGATCAATCTAATTTGGATTAGTCTCGGAGTAACCCCTTGCCAAATTTCCTTTAGTGTGTCCTTTTTGGTATACTAAGGGGTGTGGGTTGTTTCAAAAAGGATATTAATAAGGGGAAACCCATTTTGCTAAGTGGCATAGTCTCACTTAATATCAAATAACCTAGATGTATGTATTATTCACACCAAGCTTTGTGTCTGACTTGAAGTTTAAGTTTTTCCACTTAAACTCTCGATTGCTCAAAATTGATTTGAGTGGGCTGAGGATTAACGATTTACAATTTTTAGTAGGTGGAGGAACAAAACTTCCGGAGATGAGTAGGAGGCTGATGCCAGTTATATTTAAGAGTTGTTTACTTGTTTTATTCCATTATGTTGTACTAAGTTAGTTATGACTATATAGTACTCTGGTCAACTAAGAGGGCATCTTCATATGTCGCTCTTGACGTATTTATGTAATAATTATATTTGATCCGAACCTGAGAAACGTTTCGTATTATGTAACTTGGATATGAAATGTTGTTTTTGAAATGTAATCAAAAAATTATTTTAATCTATGATGATTCTAGTTCATATTCAACTACTTCTGATATTATGAATACCATTAACATTACCGTATCTGGTCACCAAAAGATAATACTATGGACGAATGTAGCATCTGTAGAGCTTAGCTTTGGGTCTCCAGATAGAGGATGTTACAAATGATGATGATTTACATTAGTGGGGAACAAGTGTAGTTGTTATACTGTGTGTAAAGTGTTTTAATGATAATGGTCTTTATCCTGCTTTGTCTAAATTTCGAGGCCGAAATTCTTATAAGGAGTGAAGACTGTAACATATCATATCTTGAAGTGCCGTGATATGGAGAATAAATAAATAAATTATTAATCAAATTAAAATATGAGTTAAAACATAGAAAAGTAAATTAAATGGGTAAATGATTGAAGGAATAAGAGATAGGGATATATGATGATTAGGCTAGAATGATATTTTAGCCTAAAGTCTAAATTACCAATTCCTTAAAACTCTAACGCTTTGTTCATTTCTCTCATTTTCCACAAAATTAAAGAAAGAAAACATAGAGCTAAGGACGACCATACTTCCAAAGGGAAGGAGAAGAAGATAAAGATAAAAGGGAAGCTTTCATTATTAAAGGGACTTTAAACAAAGCTTAATCAAACCAAAGGTGAGTAAAATTTTATCTAACACCTCTCCTAATACGTTTTGGTTTGGACTTGACCATGTTTGGATGTTTCTTTGATGATGGAAATCATGTAGTTCATGTTTAAGGTAAAATGTGATTTAATCATAATCAAATGATTTGAAAATGGGGTATTGTGTTCATAATAATGATGGAATTTTAATTTCATAATTTTTGGAGTTAAATTGGGATTTTTATGAATTTTCTAAGTTGAGAAAATGTTTAATTTTGAATAAATAATTATTAAAAACAATAATTTCATTATTTTAGTTCTATATTTCAAGACAAGGTAAAATATGATTAAATTGATTTTTTATGAATTTTTAGGATTTTCCCCTTTTATTTTTAATTTTATTTGAATAACTGGCTAAGGAAGAAAGTGATTAATTAGTGATAATTAAATAATAAATGGGGAAGGTAATTAGTTTATTTTTGAAAAGTGAACTATAAAGTAAAGGATTAACCAATGAGAATTCGACAGAAAATGGGATTTGGTATAAAGTGACTACTTAATAATGTAACAAAATAATTTTCACATTCATTACAAGCATGCCATCTTGACATGCGATGGCTTCTTATAAAATTAGTCCATGATAGCTATTTCAACTATCTACATGTGATAGCACTTAATTTATCAACCTACGATGGCTTTTGGAAAGCCAATATATGAAAGCTATTTTGAGCTCAACACTCGAAAGCTGTCCACTTGTGATAGCTAACGTTCTTCAACATATGAAGGTTAATTAGAAGTCAACACACGATGGCTCTTGGAGAGTCAACACACGATGGCCAATTGGGGAGTCAACACATGATGGCTCTTAGGGATTCAACACACGATGGTTTTTGTGGAGTCAGCACATGATAAATAATGAAAGTTAGTGTAACAATTCAGGATTTTCGACCATCGAAAATCGACACTGATACGTTCACTCTATTGCATACCGAGCAATCGAATGTTAGAAAATCCAACTGTTAAAGGAAAAGAAGAAGGAAGAAAGAAGAAAAAATAAACAATACAAAATCTTATAGCAGAACAAATAATCTATACTATATAACAAATCTTTACATAAAGAAAAATGTAATATACATACACCAATCAGAGTACACTAGCCTATTTCAATCTAGACAGTTATAACAGCATGTTCTTACAATTTCTGATAAATACAACCAATAGACAGCACAACGAAACATTCAGAAAAATGTAGATACATCTTGGACCTCCAGCTTGTCTTCTGAGCTCCAATGCATCCACACCAATATGTAAATATGCTCGGTCTGACCTGAGAATTAAAAGGAAAGAACGCCCGGATAAGTGTGGTAACCTGCATGAGAAAAACACACCCAATGGATTTTAAAGTTATCAAACTCTTTTCAAAATAAAGGTATCTTGTAAGACCATGCTGCACATAAACACGGATGGGTTTTTACCTTACGGTAACCAAAACATTTTATATAGAAATCCAATGATATCATCATAATGTCTAGGGTTTTCAGGTAAATATTTAACATAGCCGAAATTGTTACATTAATTAAATTCTAGCATAATAGATATACACCTAAGCCCGAAGGCATTTATTAGGAAATGGATTCCATACAATGATTGGGCTACTGGGATACCGTCCATCATGGTGCATCTTTAGATAAATAACACCGAGGTTGAACCTATCGACCCCTGCCAACACTGAATCGGCCTATACCTTACCGAATGGTACCGAATATGATCACCCCTTGGTTATCCCGAAGCAAACAAATGGGAGATAAAATCGAATCTAGATACAGATGATCATACCATAATTGGGAGTGACTCACATAACCCTACCGCAAATCCTTTATTTTAGTCATTCCTAGTTGATGAGGCTTGAGGCTACGTTTTACCTTTTATATAGCACTTCCCATTTGGAATGCTAACTCTTCCCTCCAGGTAATAATGCAATGCCAGCATTTATACATACAGTTTTTCCAGGAGATGGACAAACCGAAGACAATACTTCTACTACATCTATTTTGGAATCACCCTCAGGATTAGTAGCAAAAGCCCTTGCACTTCAAAGAGCTCCATCTTCAATTACATCATCTTCAAGATGTCTTCACTTCTAAACGGTTGAGTTGGATCGAAGTGGTTTTCAGATAGCATATCTGATCGTGGTCTCTTCGAAACAACATTTGATAGTTTCTGGTAAACTCAACCCCGGTTCCTTAGGAAGTAAATAGTCAAAGATAAGAGCAAAGATCACCTCCTAATCTTTAGTGGACGGATTTCCTTATCATTTGTCCTAGGAGAACGAAACAAGATTTATACGCAAAGTACGACATCATCGGAGATGACTATGCCATATAACTCACGTGCTTCTCGTAGATATTTCCAAAGTTACATTTTAGGTCCATATTTGATAGCCGGTTATTTAACTATTAACAAACACACATCCAAATTAAGGATTTAATTCTATAGGAAAAACCAACATTGGTTAAGCACATAAGCAACCACTAACCTCCTTAATTAATCTTTTCATTAATTAAAATCACTTTGTAAATTGCTTGTATAAAAATACCTTTACAAAGATATACCCACAAATCCCTATATTTTAATTACTTGGAAAAATATCCATACCCTTATCCCAACGGTATAAATATATTCACAAACATTACACTTCACAACTTAGAAAATGTACTCATATACTTGTCTCAATGGTACAAGCATGTTTACAAAACTAAGAAAGATGTTCTTTTTATTCAATTATGATCATTTATAAACTCCTTGTAAATCTCAAAAACCAGTTATAAACCATTTTATAAATCTCTAAAAATCATTTATAATCTCTTTTATAAATCCCAATCATTTATAAATTCTTTTCATATATTTCTAAAAATTCTTTACAAACTCACTATAAATCCGTAAAATTATTTATTAAACTCCCTTTATAAATCTATAAACCCCTTTATAAATTTCCTTTATAAATATCTAAGAACAATCATTAATTCTTTTATAAATCTATAAAAACAATTTATAAAACTATTTTATAAATCTTTAAAACTATTTATTAAACTCTATTTATAAATCTTGAAAACAGTTATTAATAAACATCAATCATTTATTTCAAACACCATTATATACTAATAATTATTAATAATAAACATTATAAATAAATAATGATTATTAACATTAAAATATCTTAAAATAATAATAAATAATTTTAAAACATTATTAATCGAAAAAAAATTCCATTTTTTGTAATGGCGACTGTATTGGCGATCTCATGTTCATCCATTTTTCGACATTTTTCATCTCAAATCCTTGACTTCTAGTTTGCACATCTTCCCCCCGCCCTCCTCCCCACCTCCTTCCCTTCGTATGCCTGTTTCTCCTCCCCATTTTCCACTGCTCTCCGCTCCATCCCCTTCCCGTTCTTCGACCAGATCTGGTCGTTTCTTCAGCGTTATGCCTTCTGCACGGCTTCCTTTGCCACCACTTCTCTTCGACTCTTACTTTCCACCTTTGCCTGCCTCAATTCCTACCCCCTCGCTCCTGCAGCATGCTCTAGTTTGGTTCCTATGGTATCGAAGTTGAACCCTACTGCTGCTCCTCGATCTAAGGATGGTGCTTCGCCTTCGATTGCTATCGGTCAGGCCCCCCTATTGGATGTTGTGTGCCAAGAAGCTTTGGGTATTTCTGGTAATTTGAATAGTGATTTGGGTAATACATGTTCAATAATGAAAGTTAATGACATGAGTGAGGTTCGTGTTGTTACTAATGGTATTGATATGGCGCTTGGACTGAACGAAAGTGCATTGCGCTTTGAATCTGCTGATCGTCTTGTGTTATATGTCGCTTTGAAGGTGCTTGTGATAATGCCTGTGTTAATTCTGATGCCCATCCTAATAAATCATGTTCCAGATGTTCGCCCCGTTTGGTTTCTGTTGGATTGTCTCATGAGACGGTGCATCTTGGATCTCCTCATAAACCTACTGCCTCTTCCCTTATTGACAACAAATCTTGGTCCTCTCTTTTCACCTTTCTTTCCCGTAATGCGGGTGTCCACAAGCCGATTGAGTTTGAAATTGTTGAAGAGAATGGAGTGATGATCCCTCCTCCTATAGTGTTGCAAGCCCGTTTGGTCTTTTGGTCAGATTATTTAGTTGGTTTCTTTTTGGACCCTAACCACCGCCTCCATGATGCGGCTTCTCTTTGTCGTAGGTCCTGGAAGCTTTGGGGTAATTTACGTGTTAAGCTAGTTGACTCCTTGTATTTTCTTAAGTTTTCCTCCTCCGAGGAACGCCGTCTTGTGCTTGAGGCTGAGCCTTCCCTTTTTGATGGGCAACCCTTTATTATTACTCCTTGGTCCCCTACTGTGGCTAGTGCGCGTGAAGTTCTTTCTATTCCCGTTTGGGCCTATTTTTTGCAAATTCCCTCTGCTCTCCAACCATTGCTTGGTTTGAACTGGCCAGCTTGTAACGTAGAAAATTGAGATGTTTTGATTCAAATACAGTTGCGCATGAAAAATTGATGTATGCTAAGGCCCTGATTGAGATTTCCCTTGATAAGTCGCTTCCATCTTCTATTTCTGTTCAGCTTGCTGTTGGGCATGTTGTGGAGGTCCGTGATCGCTACGGTTGGGTTTCATATATCTGCTCCACCTGTCACTCTTTTGGCCACCTGGCAATTTCCTGCACGCATTCTGATGTTTCTGCCGCTGCTCCTAGGAACCCACTGTCTCGCCCCCCGATCAGGAAATGGGTTCCTAAGGTTTCATCCACTGACTCCCTATTGACCCTCCTCTGGCAGTTCCATTGTCTGGCTCGGGTCCGCCTCCAGCGCCTGCTCCTAGCCCTGCCTCCCTATTTGCTTTGTTGGTCGCTGGTGATGTTTCTGCGATTCCTGTTGATGCCACTGTTCCTGTTCCTCATTGTCCCTCTATTGTTTGGGATGATGTTGAGAGGTGTTGGGTTGATTTCATTTCTGATATGAGATTTAACCCCTTGGGTGTATCTTTCTTTAGATTCATTTCTGATGATCATCTAGACCTTATATGCCTTTATTATAGACCTTCTGGTGACTCATTGGTTCTTGATTTGGACAGTCATTTTGCGAGTAAGAATTCTATCATGCTTGCTGATTCATCCTGGGATCGTTCCTTTATGTACCCTTCTGATTCTGTGGCTTATGATCCTTGTCTTGCTTCCCATTTCCGCCCCTATGCTAGTCTGTTGGGAAATGTCCCTTTGGTGTCTTCTCAGGTTGTTGTGGATGATGGTGATTCTTCCTCTTCGGAGGAGTAGTTTGTTATCGACATTCATATAGTAGTTGTGATACGTCTATCACACTCCTGTGTTGTATTTTTTCTTTTTCTTAGTAGTTAAGGTGCTTTTACCTTACTCCTGTACTTCAAGCTTTATTACATTCGTAATAAAAAGTGGATGGTCCACTATAAAACCGGCTGGCCTTGCCAAAAACATTATTAATCGAATGATAATAAATAAATCTTCAACATTATTACAAATAATAATAATTAGTTTGAAAAACATTATTAATTATTAATAAATCACTATTATTAATTTCAAACCATATTAATTATTTAAACAAGTAGCTTTTCAAAATATTAAACTATTAATAAATAACTTTAAAACAACATTAAATATAAATAAATATTCTTCAAAATAATATTAAATATAAATAAATAACTTTGAAAAGACAGATAAAAAAGTTGGAGTAAATAAATGTTAAATTTTTTAAAATAAAATATTTTCAAAACCCAATTTTAGATTTAAAATAATTTTCTATCTCAAAATCAACTCCAACTCAAATGGCTATTTATAGCATTTTAAAAATACTAATTTGAGGCCAATGGCTATAAATGCCTAATCAATATCGATATTTATTTTCTATGACTAAGGGGTTTAAGTTTTGACATATAACAATGTCATAACCAATAATCTCAAACAAATAGGCTTGATATTAAATTATTCATATAACATGAATATTATTGAAAACAATTCAACAATAGTGAGGAATCCCGCTGGATCCCTCTAAACCGTCCTCCGGCCTCACAACTCATATATATATACATACATACATACATACATACATATATATATATATATATATCAACACAAGTATATAAATGAAATTCAACCGTGGTGAGGAATCCAGTTGGATTCTACCCACTTGTCCCCCTGCATCACACAAAATATATAATCATATAATATTGGTCATCCGCCACTAGGCGAGTACATTTAAAAGACCATCCGCTCTAGAGGTGGGAATAAAACCAAGTCAATGGATAAAACAGTAAGTCATCCAAACATTCAGTCAATAATTTTTATCATCTATATAACCTATTGGTTAACCAAAAAGGCAAGTTTAACTCACCTAAATTCCAGTTATCGCCGAAGTGTTACAATTTGAAACTAAAATCGAACGATGTTGGATTTTAGCCTAAATTTCCCCTTGCTCGGAACTAAGCCAAACCAAATCCATTATAAAGCCTCCGCTATTGTGAGCGCAATGCAAAGTTCCACGTCGCAGTCGGACATTATATGAGAGAGTTATAAAAATTTTAAGTTATCGATTTGATTAATTACAAAATTAACACTAATTATATAATTAATTCGTTAATTACCCTTACAATTCTCCTTCCATCTCAAAAACCATTCCCACTTCATCTACAATAGCTCCAACCCATGACCGCCACTTCCTCCTCCTTTACCTCCCTCCTCGACACACTAAAACTTAATTCGACTTCACCAAACCCTTCTCCTATGCGAGCTTCATCCATCCCTCACCATGAACACGAGCCTGCAGCCCTCCTTTTCAAAGAGACTTGACCCACTCCTTCTGACCATACGACTAGCCGCACCACCTTCGGACCCCCGCGACCCATAAAACTGTGGCCATAGCTACCTTTTCCCACCCCAGATATGAATACGACCTCTAATTTGCAAATCGATGCCCATATTTCAAAATTTTGCAAACCCTAATCTATGAGCTCCATGTCTGCTCACTATTTACTCCTGCTGCTTGAAGAAAATGAAGCTGCACCACAAATCTTGCCTACCAATATGTAGATCTCAACAAGACGAGGCCAAAGAATTTTGTTTGGAATTTTTCATTGAATATTTTAGGAGAAATTGATTATTTGAAATCCTTGAGTTTATTTTCTTCTTCTTTAATTATAGGAAATGGGTTTTAAAAAGAGAGGGGTTATGGGCTGACGTGCAAGCATGGGTATGGGAAAAGTTATGTGAATAAAGAAACATATATTAATATATTATAAAATATCTAGCTTCATGTACTCAAAAATCTCGATCTCCAATCGAGATGCGCCGACTGGCATTCTATACAAAAGTTAGCTTTTCAAAATCGAATTATATTATTTAAATTTCTAAATTTAATTTCTACGCATTTTGAATCCGCATGATCATTGTTACGAGATTCGATAATATACAATAATTCATTATTACGGTTCCAATGGCATTAGTTTCGTCAAAATCTAAGATAACGTCGTGGAATGATATTTTCACATGTTGACTAGAATAAATTATTATTAAAACCAAATAAATCACTTTTAATTCTAAATTAAAAGTTTACTATTAATCATTCTTATTTAAAAAAAAATAAGCTTCTAAAACTATTTTTAAACACATTAAATCCAAGATTAAATTATTCAAATTTCCCAATCATTTAAATTCACTATTCAAATAAATTCCTACATTTGAAATTTAAGCTATTTCATTTATTCAACCAATATTTCACATTTAAAATTAATTAAGTATGTCAAATTCAAAAGACTAAAATTCTGGGTCATTACAGGTAGCATGCTATAGCTACATGGAAGTCATTAAACGATAACTATATGAAAGGCAATACGTGACACATTAGCACGAGATTGCTTTATGAGACAACATGCAATGACCCATAGGGAGTCAACACACAATTGCTTGGGAAATTTATCAACCCATGAAAGCTTAAGAGAGTTAACCTAAGAGAGCTAATAACTATCAATACACGATAAGTAGCGCAATATCAACATGCAATGATCCCAAAAGGCTTAATATAGGATGGCTTTGTAAGTTAGTCTGGGATAATGAACTAAATTAAGAAAGGAAGGCAATGTGTGAGTGATTGTTGTTCCAAAGTATAATAAACCTAAGGAAAATAATATGTTAATGGAGAATAATTATTTTGGGAATGAGGGAAGGTCTTTATGGCAATAAGATATATAAAAGCCAACTTCTTATTTGATGATTGTTAATGTAAGGCCTTAGTGGCAATCTTATGTATAAACTCAAAGTGATATTTAAGGAAAGGCCTGTATGGAAATCAAATGTCAAACCCATAATATTATAATTAATAACGTAGGTGGAGTAAGGCTTGTGTAGAAACCAATTGTCTGTTCACGACAAATAAACGAGAACGACAGAGTAAGGCTTGTGTGGAACCAATTGTCTATTTACAATAATATCCGAAAATAGTGACATAAGTCCTATGTGGCAACTGAATTATCAGTTCATGATAATTTAGGTAAAACACCTAAGAAGAATCCTTAAGTGATGAGCACTGAAATGTAATTAGTAAAGCGTTAGGCCTACGTGGCAAGTTAAAATGGGACTATAGAAAATAGTTGAAACGGTAATGCCCTACCTTTAAAACCATACTACCCAAGAATATTAAAAGTAATATTGTCGAGTAATATGAAGAATATGGCTAGTTAGTAGCGACCATTCGTGTCTATTCCCTTGAGTTAACACTGTCATGTTTACCTATTTATCTTATAAAATATAAATTACATGAACAGTCTCGACATAAAGCAATAAACCTGTTGGCTAATATAGAGCAGAACAACATATAACATAGTAGAGGACACATAATCACAAATTGCAACGGTAAAATATAATATAGACCATAATATAACACATAAGTGAGTCTACAAAAAGGAAACACTAGACTCACACACACACACACAAATATAGGGAGTGCGATAGGTCTCAAAAGAATATACATAACATGATGAGTCTATATCTCATACAAATTACATAATATACATATAGGACTAGCACTACGACGATATCACATAGTATAGATAACATAACATATATCTCCTCAAACTAGACCACATCCAAAATCAATTAGTTCATGTAACTATCAAGTCTTGTTTTGATCCGAGTATTTATAAAATAAATGGTTCAGATAATGTTTAAATAAAACCGGTTGTGATCATATAATAACCAGGCATAAACAACAAGCAAAAGTAAAGAATATATATAATATGCCAATACTCCATACCAATAAAACACAACTCAAATCACCATGTCATAAATCCATCTCATTCCTAACAATGGAAATCATCAAAATATGGTGATTATCATATCATAATCTCATAAAAGACTAATACTTCGCTAGTTGACTCCTAAATTTCATCAAAACTATATAAAAAAGTAGTGCTTTGCCAACCATCCTTAAATCTCAAGGAAATACTCAAGACTGCATATAAAAAAGTCAAAACCTAAAAGGAGTAAAAATCGCATAAAGGTGAAAATATAAAAAATGCTATGCAAGTCTGTAATTCACAAATAGATATCTAAGACATGCACTTTGTGAAATGATATCCAGTACAAGCATTTTGAAAACAATAATGAAGACAAGCACATATCAAGTTGGGTAAATTACCGAAGAATCATAAAACTAGCGCTGAAGCCAGTAATTCTATGAATGCATGAAAGTGAGTCTATGATGAGCACATGACAAGTCACTAACGAAAGACAAGCACGAAGCAAGTTAGGGTAAATAATTGCTCCTATAGATATCCTTTTACGTAATGGAAGTGTGATTTCTATTCCAAGAGGAGATTGATAAACACACAGTAAAATTCGAAGACCGACAAACACACACTAATGCTCCTACAGTCATATTGTTATTGATCATCATAACGTTGTCTCGCCTACTCCAAAATGCACTGAAATACCATGTCTAATAACAAGTGATGCAATCGTATGATATCTATCGCTCATAGTAACCGACTTTTAGGTTTGTGGTATCGGGAAATCACAAAAAGACAAATTCAAGCACATAGCAAGATATAATAATACCATGACTCGAGAGCGACTGTCGTAGTCAAGCCACTAGGATGAATAACTAGCCTATAAGGTCAAGCCACAAAATACACTTCCTACAAATATGCTGTAGAAACAGAAAAATTACCAAAGACACTATTAATCAAAAAGTGACACATATTCTTCAAATAATAATCCCTTAAGTAACTCCCATGTGTCTCATTCCACTCGGTGTTGCAAAGTATTCACTGCAAGCTAGTAAATTCATTCACTCAAAATTATTCTATCTAATAAGTGGCATAATTAATCAAGTGATGACAAATATCCTATGCTGTTTGATATTACTAACTCATTTAACAATATCCCCCATTCCATAGAGGGAATAAATAGTTCAAAGGCCAAAATCAATATGATACTTAAAAGGAGATAATTGTTTATAAAGTATAAATTTTGACTTACAAACATATGGAATGGTTTTCAAAATACTTTATATATTAAACCTCTTCTTTTAGAATCATAACCTAATTATTACACAATTATATATATATATATATATATATATATATATATTGATATATAAAGCTATAAACCTAAATTGACATTAAAATTTGTACACACACATATAGTTGTATAAAATACCATAGAAGTGATTTCAAGCCATTTTCAATGAAATTAGATGAAATTAATTTCATGGTTATAGTTATAAATCAATTATATTTGAATAAAACATTTTAAAATATTTTAAATATGAAATAATCAAATGAATGATCAAATAGTAACATGGGAAACCATACATCATTCTTGCAACTGAACTTCATATACAAACATGCATACACATATAACAATCACTCAAGTCATCATAAGATCATTACAAAGACAATTTACTTGCAAGTTTTCACTTAGTTTGGATTTCATCAAACTTTGGAATTAACAAATAAGCAATTCACACAACATGTATGATAAGAAATTCAATCACAAATTCATAATTTAGCATGCAACGATTTAGAGATGGGCTGTGAGAATTTTCTCCCCTTGTTTCCTTTAAATTGCGAGTCAAAATATCCAAAATTACCCTTGTTTTTAAATTCAGCCAAACCTTAGAAAAGTATGCAAATACAAGAGAAACAAAGGGTTTCAAAACACAATAAAAGTCGAAATCAGCTAGACTCTAAGATGTAATAGAGTTTAATAACATTACCTTGAATTTCTTGGATTTTTCTGAAATTTTATTTGAGTTTAGAAGATGGATTTTAGATTAGGGTTAGAAGAAGAGAATACTTAAGTTTGTTTTCTGTTTTCTTATACATATAGGGATATAGAGAAGAGAAGATAACTTCTCTTTTGTTTAATTTTACATGGGCCTTAGGTTGAAACAAAACCCAGTAAGAAAAATAAAGTTTATTTCTTTTTTATTTCATTCCATAAACCCTTTTCTTTTCTAATTTATTTTCAAATTTGTTTTGAAACATTTTATTTACAAAATTAAACCAATAAATTTACAATTTTACTACTTATACGCTTTTCGTTAACATGTCAAATTTCCATGCACTATTTTGAGATAAAACTCAATATATCGTAAAATGTTACTTACTAATTAAATACTTCTTGAACTCTTCTTTAAAATTAATCAAAAGACTTACCAAAAGTAAAACTCTAATTTTCATATAAAATAAATATATCTATATTTTTTGAATATTAATTTCATATCCAAATTTCAATATTATTTAAATTTATAGTGCCATTCCTTTAATAATTTAAACAATTTCTATTTAACCTTAAAATTCCAACATCTGACTTTTCAAATTGCATAAAATTATTTAAAATTTAACTAAGCTAATTCTCAAATCATGGTTGTTACAGGAACTGTAATAACCGAGGCTTTCCGATCTCGAAAATCAATAATAATTCGTCCACTATATTACACGTCGAGAAGTTAAATGCCGGAAAAACCCGATTGTTAGGGAAAAAAAAAGAAGGAAGAATATAAGAAGAAAAGAAACAACAAAGAATCCCACCGTGGAATGTATAATCTATAATATACAACAAATCTTTACACAAAACAAACTGACATATGTATATACAAATATCAATAAGAGTAAACTAATCTATTTCTATCTTGACAGTTATAACAACCCGTCCTTACAAATGCTGATAATTACCATCATTGAATACAGCGGAAAAATAACCATCGATGTGAATACGTCTCTTGGCCTCCAACTCACCTCTTGAAGCTCCAAGCATCCAAATTAATATGTAATATGCTCGGTCTGACCCAAGCATTATAATAAAATAACACCCAAGTAAGTCTGAAAAACCAACGTGAGAAAACACACCCAACTGTATTTTAAAGTTATATATATCCTTGGAATCAAAAGTATCTCGTAAGACCATGCCACATGTAAATACGGACGGGTTTTTACCTTAAGATAACCAAAACATTTTGTATAGAAAATCCATTAATATTATAATAATATCTAAAGGTGAAAATAATAATAATCAAGTAGTTGTGATGATTGTGAGTATACATCACAACTATACTAGGTATATAATCAAAAACCAATAAGGCTTGTTCGTTAATTAAATAGGATTCCATGGAGGTGTCCTCGGTACTTTGAGAATGGTCCTCCTACACAAGGATTAAAGATATCATTTCGAAGAAGCATACACCCTAGTGATGTACCATAAAAAACATAGCTGGTCTCGCTAAGACCGATGCATCGCCCCATACATGCATAACAATTATGAGTAATACATAGAAGGAGCCGACAATACCCTACGAGTTTGCCACCGACTGCAACCTATGAGTTTTCCAAACCTACGGGTCATGCCTCATATCTCTGGTTTTAGCCATTACCACTGATGAGGCTACCTCCGGTGCTCCAGCTTATGCACCGTCACCAAATAGATTACGGAGTCCCACATGAATTCCTATACCCAACGGGTCTCGGAACCAATATGGATTCTCACATCTCAAATAGATCTTGAAATCGCACCCAGATTCCTATACCTTACTGGGTCTTGGAATCACACATGGATCCCAACATCTCAATATATCTTATATCTCATCCATAAAACAGTATATGGTTTTTCGAAATGGTTACTGATTCGAGTCATCTCTTACGAGTACACTCATACGTTTCTCGAGTGCTCCACAAGACCAAACGTCGATTTTCGGAATGCTCAATACCGATTCTTTAGAAAATAATCAGATAATACATAAGAGCGTGGATCACCCTTGACCGTTTAAGTGGACGGAACTCCTCATCATTTGTCATAGAGAATGAAACGAGTTTATACGTACACTATTGCACCACCGACGGTAACTTTATCATATAATTCCCGCATTTCTCCTAGATATTTCCCGAGTTAAAACCCTTCATTGTTAAGTAGGGGATATTTCCGTACCACCAAAATTAAGAAGGATTACATATTTAGGCCAAGATTTGATAGCCGGCTATTTAACTATCGGCAAACACACATTCAAACAAAGATTTGTTCCATAGATGAAGACAACATCAGTTAAGCACATAAGCAACCACCGGCCACCTTTTAATAAATATTTCATTCTTCTAAAATCACTTCGTAAATTACTTATATAAAATACTTTTACAAAGGTATATCCGCAAATCCCTATATTTTCGATATTTAGAAAATATCTATATACTTATCTCAACGGTATAAGTATATCCCCAAAATTGAGAAAGATTTTCTTTTTATTCGATTCTCAGATCATTTATATATTCCCTACAATTCTCCAAACCCATTTATAAACCATTTTATAAATTTTCGAAAAACCATTTATAATCCCTTTATAAAAATTCAGTCACTTATAAGCCCTTTGTACATTTCACAAATCATTTATATACCCTTTATAAATCAAAGTAACCATTTATAAAACTCCTTTGATAAATCTATAAACCCATTTCTAAAATTCGTTTATAAATATCTAACTGTTTATAAACTCTTTAACCATGTAAATAATCTTCCCTTAAGTCTTCAAACCATTTTATAAATTCCTTTATAAAATTCAAATCTTTCAATCCTATTGATGAATCTCGGAAACAATTATAATAATTAAAAATCTTATACCTCAAAACCTTACTAATAATCCTTACCATAATTACCCTTGAAATAATTAATCTTTCAAAATATTAACATTTTGATGAATTCTTTAAAACAACATTAACTATAAACAAATAACTTTAAAACAATACTAATATAATTAAATAACCTTAAAATAATATCACTACAATTAAATAACTTTTAAGCAATATTAATTATAATTAAATAACTTTAAAACAAAACTAGTATAATTAAATAATTTTAAAACAATATTATATAAATTAAATCGATAATCATTAAAACAAAATATTTCCAAAATCCAATTTCGTATTTAAAAATCGTTTCCTGTCTCAAAAACTAATTTCAACTCAAACAACAATTTATAATATTTTTAAAATACTAATTTGAGGTCAGTAGTCGTTCAACGCTCAACTAATATTAATATTGGTTTTCTATTACTACCGGGTTTTTGGTTGCCAACATATAACAATGTTATAACCACAATGTCCATCAATAATCTATATAACAGAAATATTATGGAACGATTCAATAATATCAAGGAATCCCGTTGGATCCCTCCAACATGTCTCTTTGCAACACAACTCATATATATTAAAACATATATATGTAATTAAAATCAACAGTTGTGAGGAATCCCGTTGATCCCTTCGATTTGTTTCCCCTGCAACTCAAACGTTATATAATCATATAATATAAATAACCCGCTTCGAGATGAGATTCATATACAAATGGTCATCTGTTCTTACGCGGAGAAGCAATAAGATCTCATCCGCTCCAATAGGCAGGAATATATCCAATCCAACTAATAAATACTGTAATTCATCCAAACAATCATTCGACTATTTTTATCAACCATATATCATACTAGCTATCCAAAAAAGTGAGTTTAACTCACATTTATTCCAGTTGCCGCCAAGGCGTTCCAATTTGGAACTAAATCGAACGACGTCGATTTTAGCTTAAACTTTAACTATCTCTAAATCCATCCAAACTAGTTCCAGTACAAAGCTAACGTCCGTACGAGCACAACGAAAAAACGGCGTCCGAATCCAACCTCGTATGAAGGACTTATTTATTTTTAAAGTTGAAACATTTAGTTAACTTATTATCAATAACTAAATAATTAACTTAAATGTATTAAAATAGGTACCAGCCAATTCGCTAGCAAGCCCGACCCATCGCCGTTCGCAACCCACATCATCACTTCCCTACAAAACAAAAGGAGACCCAAGCATATGCAATTGTCCACATTAAAATGGACTTAAATGCAAATTCCTTTACACTTTACATATAACAGTAACTCAACTTCCTCCTTTCTCTATTTCATGTGCATGTACCACTGCCAATCTTCACACATGCTACCCATGCACTCACGCCCCTAACTTCCTTCATCAATGCAATCCCAGACACATGCGCACCTCTCCTCTCCTCCACGCATGCATACGTCCATACCTGCATTCTTCTTCCCCCATGCACACGTCCCTACCCACCTTCCATACATTTTATTCATTCATATAACAGCAACTTTGATATGTGTATTCTCTTTCAAGTGGAAGATGATTCATGTTTTATGTTACAGTTAACAACAACTACAAAAAAAAAAAGAAAAAAAAAAAAAAAGAAATGAAGACAAGAGAAGAGAAAACCCCTTTGTGTGTTTTTATTTGTCCTATATATATTGGTAGTTCACTTAAGAGCCAAAAAATCAAAAGCATGTGCAAGTATAACATAAATTATAAAATATGGTGAACATGTATGAAAGCATGGAAGAAAGATAGTGTATGTGCATGGCAAAAGTAAGGTAGAGAATAGTAGAAGATATGGGCTGTGCGTTTCCATTTGTTGTAAAGAAAAGTGAATGTAATGTGTACATATTTGCTCTCTTATAACCAATTCAAAAAACACACTGATAGGTTTTTTATTTCTAAAACAACTTTGCATAAGACAAGGCAACAAAGAAGGGAGAAAATGTGCATGTGTGTGGATCTGGATTATTGAAAATAAAGTTTTGCGGCACTCCGTCAAACAAAACTCCGTTCACGTACGAGTCACGAATAACGAAAATAAAAATACGATCGCGCACAACAATGCGAGACGATCATAAAACAACAATAAATAGATAAATTAACTTACTCTGTGAAGTTTCAAAAGTGCCAACTTTTGACTTAAAGTACGTCGAACGAAATTTTAATTAATTTTTTACTTTAGGCAAATTTTAAAAACTAATTATAAATTCAGACTGTTATGAAATGAAAAAAAATGGAAGCCATTAGAGAGAGAGGCAAAAGATATATTATTCATTCTTTAGAATTAGACATATATTTACATTACATAACCACCTTTATATAAAGGCTTCAGAGCAAATGATTTAACATATTCCACGATGTGGGACTTAACAAAAGAACATAAAAGCATATTCATTTTATGATTTACATATATTGTAACACTCCCCCTTGATTATGCGTCTTCAAAATCTTGAATGCTCTGATAACTTGAAATTTTTCATTTCGAAACATGTATGATGATTGTCCCCCTTCATTATTATCTTGCTTGCATTTATCGATTCAGTCGATATTGTTGCTTCATTAAAGACCTCTATAAGGAAAACCCAATAGGAAAAACCTTGAAAGAGGAAAAGAGTGTAACTTGTGAAATCACAAATATCATACTAAAAATGATATTCCTTCTAGTTTGATACTTCGGGATCAAAAAATGCCTCATTAAAACCTTACTAAGAAAACCCAATAGAAAAAATCTTAGTGAAGGAAAAAGAGTACAATGACATATTTTATTTTTTTATTTTTTTTAAATAAAGCTTGATACTTCTGGATCAAACTAATGCCTCATTAAAAACCTTACTAAGTAAAACCCTATGGGAAAAATCTTAGTGAAGGAAAAAGAGTATAATATAGTACGTCATATTTCAATAATTTATTGCATCAGATAGAGTTTGATACTTCTAGATCAACTTAATACGTCAGTAAAAACCTTACAAAGGAAAACCCGATGGGAAAAACCTTAGTCAAGGATAAAAATATAATTTAACTTAAATAACATATTTGAGATGTTATTTCTTGAAAAGACGTTTGATTCTTCTAGATCAAGATAATGCCTCATTAAAAACTTAATAAGAAAAACCCAATGGAAAAAATCTTAAATAAGGCAAAAGAGTACACTATAGCTTATTTCAAATGTTACTAGGGAGTTGATACTTCTGGATCAAGATAATGCCTCGTTAAAACCTTACTAATAAAAAAACCCAGTGGGAAAAATCTTAGTTAAGGAAAAAGAGTTGCATTATAAAATACTTATGAATTCTCCCCCTGATTTTAATTTTTCCTTTGAATTCATATTCGTCCTTCGATAACTTAAATTGGTTATAGATACTTCTGGATCCATAAATATGTATCTCATTAATAATACAATTTATTAATAGTTTCCTCTGACACAATCAAATTTTCTAAGATTGCTTCTTCCAAATATGATTTGCATTTTATGCATTTTATATGCTACTTTTATGAAAAACACTTCATGTGCTTTCATTTTTGTGCTTCAAATTAGTTTTGCGTATTGCAACTATACATCTTTTATGAATATTAAAAATTTCATTACAACATTACTAGAAAGTAGAAAGTAATCTACTCATCTTGATGTATCAAGATTTTCATTACAACAATACTTAGAAAAAATTTGTAATCTACACTTCATGTCTTTTTCATTCTTTATAACTACAAAAAGTTATATATATTCTTCAGAAATTTGTATACTTTAATAAGTATTTGCATATCGCAACTATCACTTCAATGGATATTAAGAGTTTCATTACAACGATACTTAAAAATAGGAAGTAATCTACTCATCATGAATTATATCAAGATTTTAATTACAACAATACTTAAAAGTAGGTTGAAATCTACTCTCATTGTTCTTTACATTCTTTATAACAATGAAAGTTATTTATATTCTTTAGGAATTTGTATACTTTCATTATTTAATATGATTTTAAACCACATTTATACCTTCAGGGTATACTAAGCATTTCAAGTACTTTCGGTACTTTGCGGACTACATGTCCATATTTCTCTACTATTAAAGGATTCATGATGGCCAGTCATGTTTTCCCCTAATTTAAGATTCTTAATCTATTTATAAATATAAGCGCTTTATTATTCGCAAATTTATCATCGATGATTATTTCTTGTCAGTTCTAGACATGATTTATTGAGATCTCTTTAATTATGTTTTAGGTACCTAACCCACTTCTAGGGTTATTTGAGAATCATGTCATGGATCTCTTTCAGAGCATCCTTAAGTGTTTCTTCAAGAACACTCACCTTCTTTATTTGGCATCTTTATTACATACTCCAAAAATATTTTGAACTGACTTTTGAACCATATTTCAGATATGGTTTACAAATTTTGATCCTTCAGGGATTCAAATCTATATTGGAGAAAGTCTACTAGGGATAATATTGATAATATTTTGCATCATTGTATATTTTAATAAATATTTAACACTGATGATCAAAATGAACTTGTATCCCTTTATCCTCCCCCTCAATGTTGACAAACATTGCCACATTAAATAATAATCATCTTTGGACTCTCATTTTGATCCATTATGATATTGCTACTAGCAAATACATCATACATATTAATAATAGGAGGATAATTCTTTTATTAGTTGATAAGATGCATTCAATTGATATTGATTATTAGAGTTTATTCTCATTCATTGATCTAAGCAATTGGAGGAATTTACTTATTGTGTAGATCATTTGAATATATACATGACTTCAGGTCATTCAACATTTATGTTGATTGAATTTTAAATCACTAAATAATATATATGCATAATCACTAAATAATAGCTTATAACAAACTTCAGGTTGTTAGCTAAATATTAACATATATGGATGTATACGTGCATCCACATATCGCATATATATTATAAAATTTTCATATTCTTTCACATTTGAATTAATGATTTTTAGAACAAAGTATTACAAAGATCCAAACTATTAATTTCTATTTATAAATCAATGTCAATGCAAACCTGTCAAAACCGCATGATAATGTTCAAAACATTTGGTTTGAAACCATATCGAACTTCTAGTTCAAAAAAAACATACACAACTTCAAGTTGTTAAGTTTTATTCCTCAATTATATCTCAACTATCAGTTTTGAACACTAATTATGATTACTTATCAAGGAATAATTTTTAATTGCATATAGACATTTCTACACATCTCTATTGAGAGCTCCGTAAAAAATTAGAGCAAAAATAATAATAGTATCTTCTGGATACTTGGAATGTTACAGATACAGATTTCCTCAGGACCGTATGTATAACTTGCATGAAAATTATGATATGAAATATAGACTATATCTTCAGGAGAATATTTAAAGACATATCTTCAAGAATTGATTATACATGTAATATTTCTTACGTTTGATGTAATTATAATGAAATATATGATATATGTTGCATAGCTCTCAAACTTTTAGGATTTAATATAAACTAAATTAGGATCCTTTATAATCAAATTTCTATGCATTTATTTGGTTTAATAAAATTACCAAATATATAAGCAAATCTCTTCTAGAGATATGCTATCATTTCCTAATTTATTAGTCTCTTTTAGGGATATTTTATTATCAATACTTCTGGAGTGAATTTATCTCTTATATATATATATATATATATATATATATATATATATATATACACACACACACACTATTGGAATGTTATATCAATGTACAATGTTTCTTTTTTAGAAATTACATAATTACTACCTTTACAATAACATAAAATATCTCTACTGGAGATTTTTGTTGTAACTATATTTGAAATGACATATCAAACTTTAAATACAGTAACAAAATTAGATGCACCAAATGAAAGTAAGATGCGAAGATATAAAACCACTACTTCTGGAGTGTAACATTAGTATAATATCATTTGTTTTTGGATAAATTATTGTTATTACTCAAAAAAATATTATATCATTATTCCTTCAGGGAATATAGTATTTTATTTTAAGGAATTGCAATGTAACAAAAATAAAATTCCTATAACATCTCTTCTGGGATGTTAGATTTTGCAATATAAATATAAATAAATCTCTAAAACATCTTTTCAAGAGATTAATGTACACACACAGCCAATGATGTTTGAAATATCATATAACATAATATCTTCAGGATATTTGGTTAATATAGTGTAAATGTTAAGATATAAGGTAAGGTATAACTCATTAGGAGATTTTTGTATTCTCTTGAATGCAGCATCATTTTCTCATATGATTATTTATTAATTTTCTTTAATTTCTTCAGGAAGTACAACCTTATCATTTTACATAATCTCAATAGAGCTTCGGGCTTCTAATTCATGAACTTCAAGTTCATTAGTTTGTTATGAACTTCAGGTTCTTAAATTTTGTGTAAACTTCTCCTCTTTTTTTATACCATATTGTTATAAAATAGAAGTCTATTAGAATTCGACCTTGTAAAGTTTATCAGAAAGTCTTTTCATAATTCAAGACTTCAGGTCTTGGACTTTGAGTTATACAACTTCTGGTTGGAAAAAAAAATCTTTACACAACTTCAGGTTGTTGTTCAAATTTATTTCTTTCATTATATCGGGCATTGTTTGCCAAAATGAATACACCATATAATAAACCATATGTCTATTCTTATTCCAAACATAAAAATACAACGTTATTTAATTTACTGTAGCCAGTGCATTTATGATGATATGGTAATTTAATTTAGGGGGAATTAATTTAAAGGACAATTTTTTTTATATTTTTTGCCTCAAGGACACGAGCTCAATATTTTTGCCACAAGGACAAACATTCTTCTAAAATTTATTCACAAGGACAAACATTTTCCAAAATTATTCATAAGGACAACAAAACTGATACCGAACTAAAAACTGATACCTAAAAACTGCTACCGATAACTACAAACTGATACCTAAAAACTGCTATCAATAACTAAAAACTGATACCTACAGAAAGTTGTCCTTCAGGATAAAATATTGAAGGTCTGTCCTTGAGGCTAAAAAGTTGTGAAATTTTGTCCTTGACAATAATTTCCTGTTTAATTTATTACCATGACGACAACATTTAATGCATTTATGATTAAAAAAAGAATGCAATTTACCATCATTGTGGCATAAATATAAAATATTATCACAACGAATTGATTTCTTTACAAACAAATAAATCAATCTAACTAACTTTAGTTAGCAAAATTTAATCTCAAAGCTAAGTATAATATACTCAATAATAAAATTAAATGAATACCATAAGAGAAACTTTATTTCTTAATAGTCAAAATTTATAAAATAACTCTTATATATATATATGTATGTGGCCAACAGGGTTGGCGCGGTTGGTTGATGGTCCGGACTGCGTGATCGAATGTCACGAGTTCGAGCCTCGAAACTGACAACCCTGTAACAAGTACCCGAAGTATATGTTTGGCAGGCACATACTTCCATAGAGTTTACAAGCGAAGCTTGGTTCTCTAGGTAATTCTAAAAAAAACATATATATATATCCCTTTTTTTATATAATTCAAGTTTATGCTCATTTATTGAAACTCCTGGTTCTTTATTATAAGAAAACTTGAAATTTAATAATTTATGGAAACTCAAGCTTTTAGCATTATAGGAACTGCAAGTTCTCGTCAAATGCTAGAAATTAAGTTTTCCGTGTATGTTTTCATTAATGTTTCCATTCACTTCAGGTGTACTAAATCAATATTAATATTAGATCTAAACTAATATGATCTTCTAAATATGCATTATTCTTGTATATGTTTCTCTAAGAAATAATTAAATATTTCTTCTGGAAATATAAACAATATATATCAAAATAATTTCCAAAATCAAAATTCAAATCAAAGAGTTTTCAAAATGAAAACTTCATTTGTCAAACATGTATATATTACTTAGATCCATATCACAAACCAAAACGTAATCAAGATCAATAAATTTATTTGAATCAACAACAGAAATTGTCAAATTCAAAACTTGCTTTACAAAATAATGAACTCAAAAAAAAACATGCAATAATAAGCAAGTTTGAAATCAATCCAAATCCAAATTCAAAAAAATCACAACATTTTATTTTTAAACAATGTACAAATCTCAAAGGTATATTATTTGGGTGTGATTTTGAGATCTACAATATAATGAGATCAGAAAAATAAGAACAAAAAAATCGGATCTATTGTAGGATGAGATCTGAAATATAATGACAAAAATACATATACAGTGAAATAAGATCTATAAATTTAGATCTGTGACAAAATATGATCTTGAAAAGATAAGATATATTAAAACTTAAATCCAAATCTAAAAAATTAGAAAATAGATACAGAATTGTGAAACAAGAATACTTAAATCTAGATCTAAATTAATCGTAAAATAAATCTAGAAAAGCATATCTAGAAAATTTCAAACCCGATTTCAATGGTTGAATAAGAGGAAGAGATAGATCTGATTTTAGTAACTGAATAAGAGAAAGAGATGTACCTACAGGAAAAAAAACGGATCTAATCTTCTGGATTAGAGTATCCAATACGTTCGAGAAAATGATCATGCTGATAACGTGTTATGAAATGAAAAAAAAAGGGAAGCCATTAGAGAGAGAGGCAAAAGATATATTATTCATTCTTTAGAATTAGACATATATTTACATTACATAGCCACCTTTATATAAAGGCTTCAGAGCAAAGGTTTAACCTATCCCACGATGTGGGACTTAACAAAAGAACATAAAAGCATATTCATTTTATGATTTACATATATTGTAACACATACTAGTTTTATAGCTTACTTTTTTTAGTTCTGGATGGCATTTGAGATGCCTCCAGTGTGCGGCATATCAAGCCTCCCATATTTTTTTTACAAAATAGTTTACGGTATTTGAAATGCCATAAACTATTTTTATTTTCTAAAATGTACCGGCGACATTTGAGATGTCGCTAGTACATGGTGCTGATTTGGCACAAACCAGTCTAGTTTTGTAGTAAGTTCTAAAACCGGTCTAAATTTGAAATTAGGTGTTAAAATTAGCCTAAAATAAAAAATTATCCTTTAGTTATTTTTCAAATTAAAGTTATGGAAAAATACTATAAATAACTTAAAAATACATTATCAGAAATCAAGCCTTAATTTGAATAAATTTAATTATAACTTAATTCAAATCAGAATATTTAAATAAAATAAATATTTAAACTTGAAGACTCGAAAATTACAGGTCATTACAGAAACTATATGTAGAAAATCTCACACTTATGCTGAATTGATGTAGACGCTTAAGTTACTATTAAGAAGTATTATGTAAATGATGATGATAATTGAAATAGTGAGTGGAAAACTCTTTCCACGCTTTAGCGGCATTGCCTTCTAGATACTTGTTTGTTAGGATAAAATTTTACTCATATTAGATGCATGTTTGACTCATGTTTTGTAATTTCTCATAAACTTATGGGTACTCATTAGAGTAGGTTAAGTTTATGGTATGAATATGTACCTTCTTGAAAAAGATGAATAAAGACTCTAAAGACAAAGCAAGAGGCTTATTTTGTAAATATAAGTTATTTTGAAATTCTGTTATATAAAAATAAAATCCATAACTAGTTAAGTGTCCATGATGACATTTTCATATGCCAGACATCGCTCTCTATTTATATAATATTATATGTTCGCCCCTACGTAGGTATGATTTAGGTTAAAGTAATGTAACGAATTATGCAAACCAACTTGATGTAATGAAAAAATATATTAAGTTGCTCTGCTTACTTATATTATGCCAAATAATACCGAATTCAATTTTTCATTTGGAAATGATTATGGTAATATTGCAATATTGTTGGCGTCTATTTTTAGGTTTCAAAGTAGGAGAAATTACCTATTATTTTGGAGACGGATTTTAAATTTCAGAATTTTTTGATGAAGTATGTATTACTATGAATATTCTACATGTTAAAATGGACTAATTCAGGTTTTATTTATTTAAACTATGAAAATAACTATTTTGCTCCGAAATTTTTATATGTTGTATAATAAGTGAATTATGAATTTTGAGAATTTTACGCATTTTTACCAAGTAATTTGACTTAAAAGAAAATTGTTTTATGTATAAAGGTTTTAACTACAAAAGGTAACTAATGGAATAATTAATGGAAAATTAATGTTCAGGGAAACAAGAGAAAATTTTCTCTCTGTTTTATTGTAAAAGATTTAATTAACCTATGAAAATTTGACAAAGAAATTGTTTTGGTAAAAATTTATTATTTTTGAAGGAAGTAGCTCAGTTTTCTAGATATTTACAAAATTTCCGTTTTGACATGCGATGACTATCCGAACACTCGGTAGCTATGAATTTCCAGCATTCGATAACATTTTGTTTTAAAATCGCGATAGGTTTGAACTTATAATTTTAGATAGCTTTGGAAAGATTAACGAAGTGATAATAGCATATTTTATAATACTCCATAGCTATGTTGAATTTGATACCCGATAGTTATGTTGCACTTGATACTCGATAGCTAAGTTCTATTTTATACTCAATGGCTATGTTTGATTAGACACTTCTTAACATGTTGATACTCAATAGGTTCATGTAGTTAGACATGCAATAGCTATAATTTATTTGGCACGTTATAGCTTCATGTAGTAAACATGCTATAGCCTATGTTTTTAACATGCGATATCATGAAGTTTATAACATGCGATAAAACAAGATTTTAGCATAGGATCGCCTATGTTTTTAAAGCGCGATTATAACGTCTCGGAATTTAATAAATTGATATATGAGTATTTAATATATTTTTGAATAATTAATTAGTGAATTTTATGATTCAAACAAACCTTTTTTGAATAATAACCAATGATGGTAAAGTTATTTTGGAATTTGGTTTACAAAATTAATTAGTTCGAAAAAAAATAATGGTCGAAAATCATTCCTCGATTTTTGACTTTTTATATTCTTAAAAGTAGTCTGAAACGTTATGTACACTGAGATAAACACACACGATCTTATATAATGATACGTGACATGGTAAAAGTTAAAAATAAATTAGATATCTACAAAAAATTAAAGCGTATTGTTGACTTTTCTTTTTAAAATTTTAATATAAAATAGAAAGAAAAGAGAAAAATGTGATATCATATCTTACAACCCATCTTAGTACAAATAAAAGAGATGAAGTGATGGATGGAAGGGGGCATGATGGTGGCATAAGCAATAAGGAAGGGGAAAGGGTGAGAGAAGGGTGATGTGGCACTTTAATGTGAAGGGTGGATGACCTAAGGGTAAAAGGGCAATTCTCTTATTTCCTTTCATATAATCCACTTCTTCCTTTTTTCACTCTCATTTTCATTTTCACTTATTCATTTTCAAAAAATCCTCTCTTCTTTCCAAAAACTTCATCCCCTTTTTAATGGCATTTGAAAATTTTTGAAATTTAATTTTTTTTTTCATTTTACCTTAAACCAAGTTAAACTTTACTACTTTCCTTTTCTACATCTCCTCTCTTCTAAAGCAAGCCAAACCTCCCCTACAAACCCAAGGTCGAGCCCAACATACCTAGTGTTAAACCTATCTAAACACCCTAAGGCCATAAAGACCAAGTTTTTGCAAAGGAAAAGTTGATTCGGGTGTTTGTGCTAAGTGATTGTAATTTTGGTTTGAAAAATTCATTTGATTTGGTAAGTAAACCTTACCCTTTTAACTAAAGTTTAAAACTTCGTTCTTAGTTGATGATTATTTGTGGCTAGTTGGTTATCTAGAAAGTGATGTTGCTTGTATTGTACATATATGTGTTTTACGTGTTGATTTGTGTGAATTTGGAAAAAAGTAGTTGGAAAGTTTTAGTAATAGTGTGCAAGTTATGACCTTTATTGTTGCATGTATGCTTTGGCATTTGTATAGGTGTTTGAGTACATATGTGGTTGGTATATGCTAAAATGGAAGCATGTATATGGTTGGTATATGCTAAAATGAAGCTACCACTTGAAATTAATTTATGTTGTGATATAGAGATCACTTGGGTTTAAACTTATTTTACTTAGAAAAGTTTTTTTTATAAAGTTGTCTAACTTTTACTTTTTATACAAAATCATAAAGTAATTAGAAATATAAAAATAAGGGTTTAAAGGAGTATTTGAGAAGTTATGGTATTCATAACGATAGTCGCTATGGATGCAGTTCGTAAAACGAACACATTTGTGCAAATTAAATGTTTTTCATTTTAAGTATATTTTGAAAAATTATTTCAAACATATATAAGTACAAAAAGATAATTATTACTCATTGATTAAGTAAGGGTTTTATGATTATTAAATTAACTACTAATTAAAGATAATTAGTACTTAATTAATTAATTAAATAAACATAATTAGTACTTAAGAATTAATCAATTAAAATAATTATAATTAGTTAATTAAGTAAAGTTATTTAATTATTAATTAATTAAGGGTTAGTTATTTAATTAATTATTATTTAAGTAAGGTTTAATTATTTAAACAATTATAAATTAAGTGAGGTTTGATTACTTAATTAATTATTAATCACATATGGTTTACGTATTAATTAATTACTAATTAATTTAAGAATTAATTAAGATTTAATTATTATAAGATAAAGATCTTAAATTTAATTATTTCCAAGGATCAGTTTTATTTAAAAGCAACTTTATTTTTGTAAGAAAATGAGTTTAAAACAAGGGATTTTCTTTGACTACGCCATTAAGTAGCCAAACAAATATGAATGAGTGAGTCACGATAAATTAAATATATGGATTATATATCATCGTATACTTAACACCAAATTCCTGAAGTATGGAAACTCGTCTCTACTTCGAGAAGTAAGAACGTATGTCGAGTAAAGGTTAGTTTCTAATTTGTTCGACTGCATTGTTAATTAAGGAATAATACTGTTTGAAATTGAAAAGTGGGGATAAGTATAGGTTGTCTTATTTTCATATGCAAATCTATACACACCCTAGAAAGTGGATTCGTCCACTATTGATAATGTAGGATCGATTTCACCCTAGAGGGGGGGGGGAGGGGGTGAATAGGGTGATAGTATAAATTATAAAAATTAATTGCGGAAGCTTATAAAATTGTTTCAACACAGATCATAGATTAATAGCAGCACAGAAAAAATAGCAAAATAATAAAATGCAGAAATAGAACGACATAGAATTTACCCAGCTTTGGCAAAACCCTGCCTACGTGCTGCCCTAAAGGTTTCTACTAGAAATTAGATAGTCAGACGCTTACACACGCAAACTCGCGACACCCGCTATCGACTAAACCTAAATCTATGCTCAAAACCCTGCCACAACTCAGCCACTGAGTTGCGAATTCTCAAACTACGCCACGTAGTTTGTCCCCTAGTCACACGACTAGAAATTTCAACGGTTTAAAAATGAAAATACAATTAAAAACAATTTTAAATTAAAATATCCCTAATTTAAAATAAAAATCCCTTATATAATATAAAAGATAAATCTCTTTAGAAAAATAAGCCGACCCTTTTCTCTTTTGATATTTTTGAGTCCGTCCCGTTGTTTTTTGAGATATCGGTGGCTCTCTTCTCGTCTTTGCAAATTAGGGCTTCGTCCCTCCGATCCAATTTAGAGTTGTTGATGAAATTGAAGTGCTGCTTCGTTGTTCGATCGAAATATAAATGATGACGAACAACCCAAATAACTGAGGCAAATAATATTTTCAAAATCCATATTTTATTTTATATTGCAAAAATATTTCTTTTTCAATTTTACTGCGTTAGTGAATATTTTTGTAGATTGCTCAGATGCTGGATTCTAACTGGAATGAAGTTGAAGATGAACTATGAGTGTGAGTGATATGTAGTGAGGAATTTATGTAAATTGAATTGTGATGTAATTAGAATCAAAATTGTATAGTGAATAGTGAGAGCTTGAATTTGTACCATTCCAAATTGTAATAAATACTTGTTTGAATAAAATTTCTGTTTGAATTCAAATTCTGTGTTATTTAATTTTATTCAGCAAATATTTATTTAACTTGTGAAAAATAAAATAGTACATTAATAAATACATTTACACGAATATATATATATATATATGTGTGTGTGTGTGTGTGTGTGTGTGTGTGTGTGTGTTTATTATCATCAAACAAAAATCATATAAGCGCATATTCAACAATCTCTCCCTTTTGATGATAACAAACATATATTTAAGACTTTGAATATTTTAAATGTATTTGATCATTGATATGCTCTAATTGCTCCCCCTATTTACATGTTTCCTCTCTACACAAAGCTCCCCCAACATATATGCATACAAATAAAAATATGCAAATGAGCCTAGATGAAAATGGAAAATTCTTTGACCTTTGCTTGATTTTATTTGACAAAATCTTAACTTTTCTCTCCCCCTTTTGTTATCAGCAAAAGAGTAATAGTGTTAGAGAAAATAGAGATAAAGTGATCGATATTAATCTAACATAAAAATTCAATTGAATATAAATATTAAACTTCAATAAAAAATCAAACAAAAATCATAAATATTTTGTTAGGTCCATATTCCACTTTTAGAATGATGGGAATGATGTCATCATATAAAACCATACAGTTGTGTCTATTTGTGGTATATTTATATCAGGAATTTGAATATCTACTAACCATGCATAACCGTTAGGACTTTTAAATGAGATTAGTAGTATTCCAATTTTATTTTAAAAAAAATTCAAGTCTCTTCTAACCACGCATAACCGTGAGGACTTTTAAATGGGATTCGAATCAACTTATTTATTTTAAAAAATCAACTTTTGATATGCGTTCCATACATGCATAACCGTGAGGGCTTTTAAATGAGCATGGAAGCACATAACAAATTCCAAGTAATTCACCCATGCATAACCGTGAGGACTTTTAAATGAGAGTGAATACTTTGGTATTTATTTATTTAAACAAGAAATATAAAATGAAAAGCGAACGATTCCTGTTTAAAGTACCACATATCGACAAACTATATAGAATTTTGATGAGTGATGGTTGTTAGAAATATGATAGAGATAGAGATGGTCATGGAATTTTTACCAACAAAAAGTTTTATAACTCCTGTTTAAATTTCTAAAGAAATTTACTTATTATACCATCTCGAGTCATAATATATAATAAATATCAACACTCATCATCACTTTTTCAATCACTATTTATCTTTTCGATAATTATTAGGGAGTCAGATTATTCAAAATAGTCATTTAAAATCAAATTCAAAAATAATTATGAAATCAATTTTTCAAAATGACTAATCTGAAAATATGGTCAAAAATGATTTTCTCGACGGGGTTTTATAAGAAATTTTTCTGCTATTGAAATGAAAAATATGCAGATATTTTCTTTGAAAAACGATGCAGTTACTAAATGTCTCAAAAATCACGTTCAACTAATAATTTTTCTATCAACTAGATTACCAGTGTAATCTGCATCTGAATTTCTTTTTCATTCAAAATCATCATTAATTGAATTTGATTGACCAAACCAAGAAGTGTGCACCAAAAATTTCAAACTCAATTTTAACAGCAATTTAAATGACATTCTCTTGAATTTGAAATGAAGCCGTGTAAATAATCAAAAACCATGAATATAGAGTTAGTCGTATTATAACCAAATGTATTATCCAACAAAACACTATTTTTAATCCAAACTAATATATATGAAGTAATTCAAAGAATCTAGAGAATTTTATAGTGTTTTTGACATAAGAATATAATTTGGCCAACTAAGTTGAATAAGTCAAAGTCAAAGTCAAAGTCATCATTTTTTTCATCATCTCATTATTGGCTGATTTAATTCAGAATATGGTGCAGATTATCACATTTAATATATCGTTCAAATAAATATACCATTACCTGTTTTACCTTTACGATATTTTTTGTTGTTGTCTGTTGTGATTCTTTCACCTTTATATTAGGCTAAGGAACTTTGCTTTGTCGCCCGTTGTATTTCTGGAATAGCCAAAAATCCAGAGAACACTGTTATTGTTCCTTAGCCTGCCACCACATCTACACGGAAAAAGATTTTTATGACCTATTTGTTTTTATAGGTCCATGGTTGTTAGTGGAAAAATATTTAGAAAAATAATTTTGTGGAGACCCAAAACTATTTATAATTGTTCCCTTTTGCACCCGAATTTGTTTAACTTTGAGAGATTTTACATTTATGCCTTTTGGAACCCAAATCGGTATAGTTTTCACATGTTTGGGTCTATACCAACAATTATTGTGATTGTGTCCATATTTTCTACAAATTGTGCACATAGAGTTGTCTTAATTAATATTGCTTTCAACAATTTTCGTTTTATTATATCCAAGTCCTTGTCTAACCGTATTAATAGTTTGCTTTCCTAATAGCATATTCAACGATTTTTCACTATTTGAAAATTTATCTAAAGTCGTTGACAATTGTTGGACTTGTGTTTTGAGAGACTCATTTTCGTTTAACAATTGTGTGCACTTTTTAAGAGAATTCTCTCTTCTAGTATTTTCATTCTCTTTTAAAACCAGAATTTCATTTTCAAGCGATTTCATTTTAATTTCTGATTTTTTAATTTCTTCATCAAATGTTGGACACTTATCACACTTAGGGATCCTATTTTGATAGGTTTTAACTAATTGGTCAAGTTGTTCATTTAATTCTATCAAAGTGTCTTTTTGTGATTCAAGTTTAGCGTATTTTTCCCTAAGTCGTTCAAAACAGCCATTTACTTCATGAAAATATATAAGCAACTCTAAATGAGTAAATTTTGATACCTCGCTTGGCTCATCATCATCACTGTCAGTTATATCACCTCGAAGGCACAAATCTGCTTTATCGCTCTCACTGCCAGTGCTTTCATCATCCTCATCCATTTCATCCCAAGTGGCTGCAAAAATTTTCCTTTTCTGTTTCTTTCCATGGCTGAATTGATTCTCTGGGCAATTTGGCTTGATATGACTGGGTTTGTTGCACTTGTGACAGATGATTTTCTGTTCTTCTGAGTAGTCTAGTGCTTTACCTATTCTGCTTTTCAATCCCTGATTTGGAGCTGGATTTCCGTATTTGCTATTCCACCTTTTGAATTTCTTTATTTGCAGTGCCAACTCTGCTGCTCCATCATCATCATCGTTATCGTCATCACTTTCGATTGTTCCTTTGAGCACTATTGATTACTTTCGAGTATCTCCTCCTTCACGCTCTTCCTTGATTTTCATTTCTAGCTCATAAGTGGTGAGATTTCCGATGAGTTCTTCAACTTTCATTTGTTTTAAGTCTTTTGATTCTTGAATGGCAGTCACCTTTGCTTCAAATTTTCGTGAGACTCTGAGGATTTTTCGGACTATCTCCAACTATGTGTATGATTTTCCAAGAGCTTTTGATTTGTAAATGATATTGGAAAGTCGTCCATGCATCTCTTTGACATTTTCTTCCTTCGCCATTGTGAAGTTCTCGTATTTGCTGCTTAGCATGGCAAGGCGAGATTCTTTGACTTGAGATGTTCCTTCGTGAGTCACTTCTAGTGTGTGCCATATTTCCTGCGCAGTTAGACAATGTGAGACATGATTAAATTAAAATTGATCCAATGAACAGATAATAGAATTCATAGCTTTAGCATTAGTATTTTGTAATTTATTTTCTAGTTCTGTCCATTGTTCCATTGGTTTTTCTACTTTCTGATTATCTACAGTTATAGTCGGTGTTCTATAACCTGTCTCAACAATATTCCAAGTGTCAATAGTTTTCAGAAAGATTTTCATCCTATTTTTCCAATAAGCATATTCACCATTGAACATTGGTGGTCTAACTATGGATTGACCCTCAACAAAAGCAGTATTAAAAGAAGCCATTTTAAAAATTCAAATTTTTAAAACAAAAATTGGTTTTTGAAAAACGAATTTTTTAAAACAGAAGTTGACTTCTATTCCTAGCTCTGATACCACTTGTAGGATCGATTTCACCCTAGAGGGGGGGTCGAATAGGGTGATAGTATAAATTATAAAAATTAATTGCGGAAGCTTATAAAATTGTTTCAACACAGATCACAGATTAATAGCAGCACAGAAAAAATAGCAGAATAATAAAATGCAGAAATAGAACGACATAGAATTTACCCAGCTTTGGCAAAACCCTGCCTACGTGCTGCCCTAAAGGTTTCTACTAGAAATTAGATAGTCAGACGCTTACACACGTAAACTCGCGACACCCGCTATCGACTAAACCTAAATCTACGCTCGAAACCCTGCCACAACTCAGCCACTGAGTTGCGAATTCTCAAACTACGCCACGTAGTTTGTCCCCTAGTCACACGACTAGAAATTTCAACGGTTTAAAAATGAAAATACAATTAAAAACAATTTTAAATTAAAATATCCCTAATTTAAAATAAAAATCCCTTATATAATATAAAAGAGAAATCTCTTTAGAAAAATAAGCCGCCCCTTTCCTCTTTTTATATTTTTGAGTTCGGCCCGTTGTTTTTTGAGATAGCGGCAGCTCTCTTCTCGTCTTTGCAAATTAGGGCTTCGTCCCTTCGATCCAATTTAGGGCTGTTGATGAAATTGAAGTGCTGCTTCGTTGTTCGATCGAGACAGACGATTTAATTCGATGCTTGCTTGTTCGATCAGAAGTTAGTTTGAATTGCAGACAGCTACTTCAATTTTTCGAGTTCGGTTGAATGATATGGTATGTGATTTCCTTTTTATTTATTCTTGTTTATATGCTCGAACTCGATTGATCTATGCCGATGATGATTATTGCAATTTATAGATATTGAATCCCTGTATTTGCGTTCGTCTGAAGTTAGTTGAATTTGTCAATTGATATAGCTCGGCCGTTCGATATTTCTTTAATGCTGATGATTTCTCTGACTTCTTCAATTCATATAATTTTGTTGCTTGATATTCACGGCATTGATTCGTGACTTGGTCAAATTACTTGGTCACTGCGGTTTAATGGTCATCTGACTTCGGTCTTGACTTGTTCAACTTGAAATTGATTTGTGAATTCATGTGCTTGTTCAATAGCTCACGATTTTGCACTGCAGTTGTCTTCGATATAATTTTATACATCTGATGGCATTTAATTTTGCACTATTGCATATCCATATAAACTTGATGTTGTCAATGAGAGTCTGTTGGATTGATGTTCTTCATGTTGTTTACTACATACGGCTTCTCTTGTATACTTCACTTGATCTGTCCATTCAAGTCTTCACTTTGCACATTTGTAGCCTTGGTCTTTGTTGTTGTAGCATGCACTCTGTTTATGGCCACTGGTTCATTGCGAAGCTTGGTTTACTGGTGCATACATGTTGCTTGATTTTGTTCATTGATGGTTTTTGGTACTGTGTCACTGTGTTGGGCTTGTAGTACTTGGATATTTGCAATTTGTAGTTGCCGTGTACTTTGGTGGCTGACCATCCTGTAGCATATCTCTGTTTCATTTTTGTTTTTGTTCATTCATGATAACTTGTCCAGTTTTTTGTTACTTGTTTAACTTGATTTGGTGCCATTCACTTCTGCACTGTGTCTTGTTTGATTTTGATAAGGTGTTACTGCATATCACTTGAGTTGTTTTTGAATGTGGTCTTTGATGTTGAGCCACTGTACTGTTGACGCTGATATATTGGTTCGGTCTGTAGTCTTTAAGCATTGTTGTGTCACTTGTTCATATTGCCTCTACTACATGTATATAGTGATCATTTGGTCTGTCCATTTGAGTCAGTGATATTGTCTTCATTCTGGCCTTTTTGTATTTGTTCGACCTGGCATTTGGGTTGTAGTTGGTCTTGTTTCATGTTTGAACTGGTTTGAGTGGTCACTGACACTTTGGTTTTACTTTGAGCTGTGTTGAATCCAGCTTAAACGCTCGGGTTTGACCTTGTGCGCCTGTTGTGATTCTATTTGTGTTGCACTTGAGTTGAACCCGGCTTTTCATTTGGGTTTGACCTGTGCTCACCTGTCCCTGTAACATTATCAAGTGTATATCGGTGTGCACGGCCTTGTGGCATATACAGTGATACACTGTGCATGACACATTGTTCATGTGTGATGAATTCAAATGTAAATGATGATGAACAACCCAAATAACCGAGGCAAATAATATTTTCAAAATCTATATTTTATTTTATATTGCAAAAATATTTCTGTTTCAATTTTACTGCGTTAGTGACTATTTTTGTAGATTGATCAGATGCAGGATTCTAACTGGAATGAAGTTGAAGATGAACTACGTGTGTGAGTGATATGTAGTGAGGAATTTATGTAAATTGAATTGTGATGTAATAAGAATCCAAATTGTATAGTGAATAGTGAGAGCTTGAATTTGTACCATTCGAAATTGTAATAAATATTTGTTTGAATAAAATTTCTGTTTGAATTCTAATTCTGTGTTATTTAATTTTATTCAGCAAATATTTATTTAACCTGTTAAAAATAAAATAGTACATTAACAAATACATTTACACGAATATATATGTTTATTATCATCAAACAAAAATCATATAAGCGCATATTCAACAGATAACTTGACCCTTTTTTACCTCTAGAAATATCTAGGAAAAGCACGACAATTATATGGTACAGCTATCTTTTTTGATGCTACTATACATATAAACATGTTATGTTCTCTTAGGAAAAATGATAAGGAAACTCGAATGTTGATTTGAAGAGACCGAGATCGAATAAGTATGAATTATCCAAAAATGACTTCAAACTAACTAAAGCAATCGAAATGGAAGCATCTTGAATATGATGGAATCGAAGATGGAGCTCTTTGAACTACAAGGGCTACTTGCTACTAATCATAAGAGTCATTCAAAATTGATGTAGTTGAAGTGGTGCCATTGGTTTTTTCATAACCTAAACAATTTGCATAGACGAATGCTGGCAGTGCATTGCTGCTTGGATGGCAGTGTTAGCATTTCAAGTGGGATTGCTATATAAAAGGTAAAATGTAGCCTCAAGCCTCCACAACCGAAGAAGGACAAAACATGGGATATGCGATAAGTCTATGTAGGTCGCACCCTTAGAGTATTGTTATCATCCTTCTAGATATATACATTTATGGATTTGGTTATGCATAAGAGCTCTCGGGAAAGGTTGTGAAGCAACCAGGGTGATGAAATATTCATTACTATCCAGTAAGAGGTAAGCTATTCTTCAGTTGGCAGAGGTTCATCTAAGCCTCGATACATTTTTCTATAGGTGTACTATAGTAGGAGGTACCCTAGTAGTCTTCGTGTTTGTTATCCATTCTCCAATAAGTGCCTTTAAGGACTTAGCTGTATACCTATTATGCTGGAATTTAATTAATGTAACAATTTTGGCTATGATTCAGTATTTACTTTAGACCCTAAATATTATTATAGTAGCACTTGATTTTATATAAAAAAGGGTTTTGGTTATCGTATGGTAAAAATCGGTCCGTGTTTATGTGTGATGTGGTCTTGTGAGGTGCCTTTGTTTTAAAAGTATTTTATAAGCTCAATAATTTAGTTGTTTGGAGTTTCCTCACACCGGTCCCATGTCCGACCTAGATTTTTTTTTCTTTCTTTCACCAAAAATCTTGGGTACTCAAATTTGTATGAGCAAATCAAGTAGTTCAAGTTCTTATGGATGCATTTTGGAGGAGTATGAAGCAGATGGCTTTGGTTCTAGCTAGTTATCTATTTATTTTCGCTCTAGTATTTTTTGTCTGCATTGTGGGGACAGGAAGTTATAACTGTTCCTGGCTGAAGTTAGTATCTATAATGAATATGTTGTATTTTTTTTTGGAATGATCATATGTATTATCTTATCTTTTATTATATGTGATTGCCTTGCATATTAAAATTCGGTGTTCTTTTCTTCTTGTCTTTTCTTTCTTTTTACCTAAATGGCTTGTCTTTCGAACACTTAGATGATCGGCACATGAATACTGTGAACAATTAGGTGTCATCCTTAGGAGTAAGAAATGCGGATTGTTACATCGATAGCTATATTTATGACATGCGATAACATGGGTTTTAGAAGTGTGATAACACAATGTTTAAATGAGAGAGCCTATGTTTATGACACTCAATAGCTTTTAACTCTAAGTTGGGAACTGTTTTCATTAAACAAAAATATAGTTGTTGTTAAGTATTTTGGAAGGTTTTCAAGAGGAAAGAGAAGATATTTTAGCCCATTTTTAAAGAGGTTTGGGAAGGAAATTATTACTTTGTTATAAGTAAGTTTTGTACATAAAATGCTATCAAATGAACATATACTTGTGATGGATGATGATACGTTATATGTTCAATTTTGTACCTTGATTTGTGTTTATTATGTATGCAAAATTGTTGACATGCTCAGTTATATATTATATGTTATTACCCAATGTTTATGAATTTTTAGATTGGAAACTGATGTCTAGTGGGGTTGTTTCAAAAGTGGATATGGTCAGACTTAAACGCTTACGCGAGTAAAATTACATCCACGAGATCGAAAAGATCAAATTTTGTTAGGATGCCTTGAACTGATCAAAAGACATAACTCATGGATATTTTAAAACTAGATTTTGAGATGGAGACTGGGATAGGGGTCGCGCCCTTTTTCCAACCGTGAAGCCTCTTCTTATTCAAATCCACGATTCTATTGCGTAGAGCTTTACTGACGGACAAGCTAAAATCATGGCTTTATGAAATGAATGGAACTCATGGTAGTGACTCTCACCATTGTTTTCTTTTATCGTGGGAGTTTCTTAGTACTCTTATGGGAACGAAAGCCGCTGTCATTTCTCTTAGCTGGAAAAGATATTTTGAGTTGCCTTGTTATATTTTTGGCCTAACACGATAGGTTTTCGGTTGGCGTGAGAAAACTAATATCGGTTCATAGCGAACTTGGAAAAATGATGTCCTTGAATGGACTATTTATTGAATTGGGTAACTACGGCAACCCTATGTTCCTATTAAATGACAGACTATTCATTTTGACCTATATAAGTAAGATGATATTGAAGTGTATGTTCTTATCATTATGGTTGCGGGTATATGTTATTATTGACATATTGATTGTAAGGATACTAGTAAGGGGAAAACTCATTCCACTCAATGGCGTGGTCTCACTAAGTATCTATTTTTGGTTTGAGATTAAATAATATTATTCACTCTAGATATTTGTCTAACCCGAAGTTTTTAATTTTCCCTTAAACTCTCATGTACACAATTTGAATTGGTTAGGCCGAGATTAGGTTATTTAGGTAAAGATGACCAAGCTTCTAGAGATGTGTATGGGGAAAGCCCCCTTTAGAGTTTATTTTGATTACGCAGTTTAACTGCTTTTATTATATTATTGAATGTATTTAATAATGGGTAATATAGCCATCTAGTTGCTATGGCTCTAACCATCCAAGGAATATCTTCGTATGTTTTCCTTGGAAATATATTTGTAATTATTTTGTTTTATCTAAATGATAGAATCGTGGGGTTATGTAGTGTAATTGAAATGTAACAAATTTGAAAATTAATGAAACAAAATGTTTTGTTAAAAATTTGTAAATTCTTGTGCTCATGATATTAATAATACAATAACTGATCTCATTTTATTATTAAAAGATAATATGCGGCATAAAACTGTATCTATTTTTGAGCCTCAAAATAGAGGATGTTACAACTTGGTATCAGAGCATAGGTCTACATAAAACAAGTTTTTTGAAAGAACATAACCCAAATGAACTAGGAAAAATAAATTGGGGAATGGAATATCGTTATATTAACATACTTATTATTTTATATATATAAGTACATATATCTATCTATAATCTCCATTATGTCTTAGCTCATTCTTCTATGTGTCATGAAGACCCATGTGATATTATGAGAAATGGATACCAAAAGTAGAAGACAACACTTGGGAGGCTGAGTTACCATAATAAATGGAAATGTTTGGCCTAATGCTAGGAATGCTAACCAAACGACTAATGCCAATGCTATTATGGGTGCTAGAGCCACACCAATCACCGTTAAGGATCATGTACCAATTCTTTATTAATATGATGCAAGCTAGAGAAGCATTTAGACTAATATGAGGCAATTTTGGTAACGCGGGAGCTGCTGCACTAGAAGTGGCTACTCATAACAACTATACCGCGTTAAGTTAGGATTATACTAGCTTAGGAGGAAAACCATTCTTGGGATGGAGAATTCTATGAAGTAGAGTATTGGCTTTTTCATTGTGAAAGCATTTTTGTTGACTTGGGGCCGGATGACGATAAAATGAGGAGATTGGCTTCTAATTAGTTGCAAGGAGCTACTACGTATTGGTGGAACAATGTTACCATAGGAGTACTAGAGGAAGAGCTTACTTAGGCTAACTTAAGAGAAAGGTTTGGGGAGAAATTTCTATCTATAAGAGCTAAATCAACTTCTTTAAAAGGTTTTTAGAGTAGGGATATGGCGAGATGAGTGTTCTAGAGTATGCAATAAAGTTTTATAAGCTGTCAAGACATGGAAAAGGCATCATTAATACTTTGCTTAATTAAAATGAGAAATTCATTCAAGACTAAAGCCAAAGATTTGTAGGGTAACTTTTTCCCACCTTAGTGATCCATTCAATGTTGTTGCAAATATGGCTCTAAGGAACGAAGATCCAAATTAATCATTAGGGGAGAAGTATATGGAGACCATATGTTTCAATAGAAGAAAATGACGTTCTTTTGGAAGAAGGGAGCTCAAAAGGGTGGAGCTTCTAAGAAGGGACGGTCGAATAAAACTAGTTACAAGTGTGATAAGAAAGGACACTTTGCATATGAGTGTCAATCTAGAGATAGTAAGAACGTCGTTGACCAGAGTAAAGTGCCATAATTGCAACAAGATGGGGGCATCTCAAGAGGAAGTTCCCTACATGTCGAATCAAAAAGTAGGAAAGGTTTTTTTTCTTTAGAACCTACAACTTCTAGACCAACTATGGAGGAGAAGGGAAAGGCTGTTTTAGTAAGAGGTGCACTTCTTATTCATAACATTCTTGTTAAAGTTTTGTTCAATACTAGAGCATCACATTCTTATACCTCTAGTTCTTTAATGGATAAGTTAAACCTTAAACCAACATATCATGTTACTTCTTTAAGGGTTACGAATCTGATAGAGGCCATGTAACTCTTATGATGAGATGTGACCATGTAGCGTTCTTTTTGTTTATTCATATGTTTGCATGTAATTGTATGTGTTTGATTTTGTAAGTTTTGAAATAATTTTGGAATGAATTGGTTATGGCGGTATGATGTTAGGATATTTTTCTAAGATAGAGTAATACCCTAAGACACCTAGTTTGTTGAGATCAAATAAAATACTCAATAGAAGAATCGAGTTTTGATGTATGTGCAATATTGGGTGCAATGTGAGGCAAGGATGATGAATTTAATCAAATTTTTGTAGTAAGAGAATATGTAGATAATTTTGAGCTGGTTATGGGACTACCGTCGAAACCATCCATTGAATTTCGAATAGATCAAGCACCTGATGCTGAATCTATAAGCAGACTACCTAGAAGAATGACACATACGGAGATGAAGGAGTTAAATGTGCAACTAATGGAGTTGGAAATGAAGAACTTTATTTGACCAAGCAGATGGAAGCAACAACAGTGTTCATTAAGAAACCTAATGGGTCGTTGATGTTATGCATGAACTATAGAAAGCCAAATGAGAAGACGATAAAGAATCAGTATCCTTTGCCAAAAATAGATATTTTTTCGATCAATTGAGTAGAGAAAAGTGTTTTCATAGTTAGACTTACCAACGGGTTTTTATCAATTGAAAGTGGCGGGGGAAAGTGTTCCATTAACAGAGTTTCTAAACAAGATACATTTCATATGGTTAGTCGTGACTTTCAAATTTACCGGTGCATCCGCTTTTTTTGTAGGCTCGATGAATTGAATCTTCTGAGAGCATTTGGATAGATTCATGTTTGCCTTTGTTGATGACATCTTGATATATTTGAAGAATGAATGAGATCATGAAGTTTATCTCAAAATATTTCTAGGTACATGGAGGAAACATAAACGAAATGCAAAGTTTTCAAAATGTCATTTTTGGGAAAGAAAAGTGAAGTTTCTTGACATATAGTTTTGGAGAACGATTTGTCTATGGACAAATCAAAGATTGAGCAGTTAATAGTTAGAAAAGACCCGAGACCATAATTGAGATTTGCATTTTCTATGGTTGGCTGGTAACTACTGGAGATTTATTGAAGATTTTTCTTAGGCTACAGCACCAATGATTAACCAACTATAAAAAACATAAAGTATGTTTAGACCAATAAACATGAGGAACCATTTCAAAAGCTAAACCATTTTTGACCAGTGCACCCATGTTAGTTGTATCAGATGGGAATTAAGATTTGGTAGTGCATACAGATGCTTGCAGAACTAATTTAGGAGCTGCGTTGATGTAAAGTGGTGGAGTCAATGCCTTTGCTTCTCGATAGCTTCGACTATATGAAGTTAAATATCCTCATGATACTGATTTTGCGGTTGTGATGTTTGCATTAAAGATGTAGACACATTATCTTTTAGTAGAACGATTCGAACTATTTATGTAACACCCTACCTTTATACCCATATTACTCAAGGATATTACAAGTAATATTGTCGAGTAATATGGAGAATAGGGCTGGCTAGGAACGACCATCTATAGCGAGTTTCGAGTACGTCAAATAATGTGACTATATTTTTTCTTTTCCTTTCTTACAAGGGCTAATTCAACATGTACGATCCAGGAGCAAAACAATAATACAGAGATTTGGTATAATTTTGAATAATATATAACATAATATACAACACATAACCTAACGTTGCAATGGAAATAATATAAATCATTACCTCATAAAAGAAAAGGTCTACAAAAGAAAATACTAGACTCACATTTAATTACATACACATATATAAACACCGACATGTCTAAAATATACTTAACTATGAAAGTCAACAACCTATACAAGCATAGAACATGCATAAAAGCTAGACTCAATGGTATATGAAAAATAATAACAACATCAAAATATACTTCTTAAGCTAGCTCACACCCAAGGTCGCTGATTCCTGTACCTATCAAATCTCGGTCTGACCCTAGTATCAAAAAATAAATGGGTCAGACTATCTCTAAATATCCAAAAGGTGGGAACATATAATAATAAGCATGCATAACATCAAAGAAGTAAACCCAAATTGCAGTAAACATAAAAAGGTCTCACCAATAATGTTTCGCTAATAAATTTGCATAAAACACTAGGCATGATAATCTCTTGAGGAGATGTTTTAGAGTTTTATTTATATTTATATTTATATTGCAAAATCCTAAAAGAGATGTTATGGAAATTTATTTTTATTTTTAAATTGCAATTCCTTATACTATATCCCCTGAAAGAACGTCATATAAACTCCAGAAGTAGTGATAATAATTCACTCCAAAAGAGATATTATATTGTAATACTACACTCTAGAAGTAGTGGTTCTCTCACATCTAAGTTTTACTTAGCGGATTTAATTTGGTTACTATAGTTAACATTTGATATGACATTTCAAAAGTAGTTCGACAAAAATCTCCAGTAAAGATATTTTATGCTACTGTTAAAGTAGTAATTATGTAATTTTTGTAAAAGAATTATTGTATATTGATATGACATTCCAATAGTTTGCATATTTTTTTTGGAAGGGATATGTTTGCTCTAGAAGTGGTGATAATAAAATATCTCTGGAAGAGATTTGTATCTTTGGAAATAATAAAATATCTCTAGAAGAAGTTTATAAAATGTCCCCGAAGGAGAAAATATGTATTATTATAATACTCCATAAGCGTTGTTTATTAAATATCTCCAGAAGAGGTAATATATCCTCGTATAGCACTATAAAAGAATTGCCTATGAAATATTTTCAAATATGAAAGTTATGTGGCCATAATTAACCTAAAGAAACTATGAATCAATATAGGACTAATAGTATTGGGTATGAAATAAATTTACAAAATTCAATTTCCCATTGTCATGAACCTCTAGCTCCGTTAGTTAAATTTAAGAGTAAACAGTGATATGTGATCCATTATTTTTCAACAATATACCATGAATTCAATATCGTATGCATAACTACTTTTGAAGAAAAATCTTTAAATATTCTCCTAAATAGATGATCTATATGTCATATCATAATTTTCACGCAAGCTACAAATTTGGTCTAGAGGAGATTTGTATCTGTAACATTTTTAGTGTCCAAAAGATACTCCTTTTGTTATTGTAAATATATCTCTATTATTGAACTCTCTAGAAGAAGTATCTGTATGTAATTCGAACTATGTATTATTATTTGATAATAAATAATTTTCAAAAGATATATTTTTATACAAAAAACCTTAACAACTTGAAGTTGTGTTTATAATTTATTTAAACCAGAAGGTCAACATATTTTCAAACCTAATGTTTTGAACATTATTACGTGGTGTCTAAGGATTCACATTGACATTGATTGATAAAAAAGAATTGATTGTTTGGGTCCTTGTAATAGTTTTTCCTAAAATAATTAACTAAAATAAGAAATAATATGCATATTTATTACATTTATAATACGTGGACAGACATATATATCCACATATGCAGATCTTTAACTAACAACTTGAAGATTGTTTGATTAAACTAATATGAGCCTATCTTACATATTATGCATAGAAATTATTTATTGATTTAAAAATTCAATCAGCATAAATGTTTTTTTAAAAAAACCCTACTCCGGAGAGCAGAGCTAGGGGATACAGCTGTCCGCCACACTGACCCCCCTTTTCAGCTAGCCCAGCCAAGAGCATTAATCCTCTACCTCGTTTCGGCTTTGTTGAGGATAGACCGCTCAAGGCCTTAAGGGAAACAAATCTCAGCTGCGGGACTTAAACCCGCAACCTCCAGGAACTTTGTTCCATGGTTGCAAGGTAGTCCTCAACCAGCTGAGCTCATAAATGTTAAATGACCTAAAGTTATGTATGTATTTAAATGATCTACATAATAAGTAAATTCCTCTAATTGGTTAGATCAATAGATGAGAAAAAGCTCTAAAAATAAGCAATATCACTTAAATGCATCTTATTAATTAATAAAAGAATTATCCTTCTATATATAATATGTATGATGTATTTTCCATTAGCAATATCATAATGGATCAAAATGATAATCCAAAGACGATAACTATCCAATATGACAATGTTCGTCAACATTGATGGTGAGGATAAAATTGGTACAGGTTTAAATATTTGTTAATATATACAATGTTGAAAAGTGTTGAGTAGCTTAAATGAATTATCGATAATATCCCTAGTAAATTTGCTCCAATATAGATTTAAATTCCTTAAGGATCAAAAGGTTATAGACTACGTCTAAAGTGTGGTAGAGAAGTCAGTTCGAAATATTTTTAGGGTAAGTAATGTGGATGCCAAATGAAGGAGGTGAGTGTTCTTAAAGAAATATCGAATGCTGCTCTAGAAGAGACCCATGAAATAATTATTAAATAATCCAAGTAGTGGTTTAGGTACGTAAAAAAAATCTCAATAAATTATGTCTAGAATCGATAAGAAATAATCATCGATGATAAACTGCGAATAATAAAACGCTTATGTTGATAATTAGGTTAAAGATCTCGAATTAGAGAAAAGCATGATTGGTCATCATGAACTCTTTCCTAAATACGAAATGTGGACCTGTAGTCCACAAAATATAAATATAGACATATATATAAAGTGGCAAAAGCACACTGAAATTAAAGCACATAGTGTCAATAACATGTTAAGTGCCACGAGCATGATAATTTTAGAAATAATCGATTCAGTTGAAGCAACAAAATGTTTGAAACGCTTAAATACACTAAAGGTATAAATATTAATTAAATTACACTAAACGATGATTGTATACTAGTTCTAGAAGAAAATAAATAACTTTGCTAGTTATAAAGAATGCAAAGAACAAGGAGCGTAGATTGCAAAATTCTTTTAAGTATTAATGTAATGAAAATCTTGATATAATTCATGATGAGTAGATTGTTTTCTATTTTTAAGTATTGTTATAATGAAACTCTTGCTAGTCATTGAAGTGGCAGCTGAAATGTGAAAAACTTATTAAAGCACCAAAATGAGAGTACATGAAGTATTTTTCATAAAAGCAGCATACAAAGTGCATAAAATGCATAACATATTTTGAAGAAATAAGCTCGGAAAATCAATTGTACAAACCGAAACTTTTTATATATTGAATATCTAATAGAGGGAAATAGAATTATTGTCTTCTGATTTTAGTTTTCTCAGTGCTTATCTAAGCTACGTTGCACATGCATGGATTAGAAGTATTTGTAGCTAATTTGAATTATCATGACATGTATTCAAAATTAAAGTAAATAATACAAAATCCGAGAGAGCATACATCAATATATCATAATGTACGCTTTTTCCTTCACTATGCTTTTCCCATTGGGTTTCCCTTACTATGGTTTTAGCGAGGCATTACATTGAACCAGAAGTATCGAACTCTCTTTGATGCAATAAACTATTAAAATATGTCGTATTATATTGTAATCGTTTTCCTTCACTACAATTTTTTCCATTGGGTTTTTCTAAGTAAGCTTTTAACCTGATGTTATCCTGATCTAGAAATATCGAATTTTTGATGAAATAAAATATGTCATTGTACTCTTTTTCCTTCATTAAGATTTTTACCATTGAGTTTTTATAGTAAGGTTTTAACGATGCATTATCCTGATCCAAAAATATCAAATTTCCTTTCATGAAATAGGATATTAAAATATGTCATTGTTCTCGTTTTCCTATACGAAGATTTTTCCCACTTGGATTTTTCTTAGAAGGTTTAATGAGGCATTACTTTGATCGTAAATTATCAAACTCTCTATAAGGAATATCATTTTTAACATAATTTTTATGATTTTATAAGTTGCACACCTTTTCTCGTTCAAGGTTTTTTCCATTGGGTTGTCCTAATAGAGGTCTTTAATGAAGCAAAAGATAGTATCTATATCGACTGAATAGATATATCTAAGAAAGATAATAATAAGAGAGAACAATCATCATATATATTTCAAAGTGATAACTATAAGTTATCAGAGAATTCAAGATTTTGAAGATGCATATTCAAAGGGGGATACAAGTAAACATAAGAGTGAATATGCTAAAAATGCGATACAATGTTTTCTATGTTTTTTTGTTTAATCATACATCATAGGAAAAGTTCAATCCTAAGCTCCAAAGTCTATATATAATTGAGCCTATGTAATGGAAATGAATGTACCAATTTCTAATGAATAAAGTCTCTCCTCTCTCTTTCTCTAATGGCTTCTCATCTCTACATAATTTATAATTTATTCATCTTATTTAAATCTCTTAGAATAAGAATGTGAAAACAACACAAAGACTTCCTTTATTTTCATCTTAAAATCCCATTATTTAATTTAATTTAATTGAAAACAAATCATTTCTCCAAGAATTAATTTTCTTTAACATGAAAAATTACAAATTTCGACCAAAACTGAACTTTTTTTAATTCAAATTCTCATAAATGAAATTCATAATCTAGGAAAACCAATTCCTAGTAAAAATTTACATTTATCCTCACACCAATGAAATTTTCCTTCCTTCACTAAAATATTTATTTTATCAAAACTTCACAGACTTCCTATCACCATGATTAAAAGAATTTAGTATAATTCATATCCTTATACTAAAATTCAAACTCATTTATAAATAAAATCTCTTCTCTTGCTTTACAAAAGAACTTCTATATTCTTATTATTGTTTTGTAAAGCTATTTCAGTTTGAAAGATTCTTATTAATTTGATATGACAAATTCAACAATCATCACAATCAAGACAACATCAACTCAAAATCATAACAACCATGAAGCATACAAGAAATACATAGATAGCGCTTCGCTTGTCCAATACAAAACACAACCTAAACATAAAAGGCATTTATTTAATCAATTCTTCAATCAAAATATTTTAACTTCTATTTCAAATTTTAATTTTTTACTTCCAATATTTCTTCTCAAAGTTCACATCTTCCAAAGAATAAATTAGTTTCTAATGGAATTTATTTATGCCATTTCTTATTTATATAATCTATCTCTTAGATTCCAAATCATTTATTATTTTAAAATTCCAAAATTTATTTACACAATTATTTACATCTTATATTTTTTAACTCCTTGTAAACTAGAGGTCAAATATAAGAATTAACATCCAATTTAAAACATAGAATGACATATACCACAAATCAAATATACCACATACTATTCTTCTTGACATATAAGTAAAACTAAACATTCACAATTTACAATTATGAAATTATTTAATAATATTGCCTCGCCATTTATTAACAGTGAATCGCTTTGCCGAATGGCTACAATGTTGACCATGAAATCAACATGGCCTCGCCACTTTTCTCTGCTATTTTTAGGGCTCGACGGCACATGTCATCTAAAATTTATGTAAACAAACGCACCTTTATATTTTTCATAATAATTTTCTAAGCTATCAAAATTTTTAAACACATATATACATATAGTTAAATTTTCCTTCTAAATTTATTTTCCAAAATATCTTTCCATAAAATATTTTATTTTCACAAATGATAATATTCAATTTCAAATCATTTACTAAATATTATCAAAATTTCAATAATACTTCCTTTCCAAATAATCATATAATTCATATGACTTTTTTTTTATAAATATTACTATTTTTTAAGATAATTGTGTTTAATATTATCACGTCTGTATAAACATGTATAGATACATTTTCACAAAATATCTTTTCACTTCCAAAACTTATCATATATGCATATAAATATATTTCCCAAAACATTTACCCATTTTAAAATAATATTTAACTTACTTAAAACTTTATTTCCTTATTAAATATTAATTATAACTCATTCAAAATAACTTATATTACTCCAAATATTATTACTCAATATTTTAGTGTCTGGTCATCTCATCAAATGTTTAAGAATCTCTATCGACGCCGCGGCGTCCCACGTCTTGACCAGAATTCATAAAACACCCAGCGACCAATTTAATACAAAACTAATTTCCTAAAATTTATAAATTTCTATATTCTCATACAAATGAAAATATACTAATATCAATTCAATAATGCAACCATTCATCCAAGTATATATCATTCAATCAAACATAAATAAACAATTAATTACTATGCTCACTTGGAACAGTTTATCAGCTTTCGCTGCGCAACCCTGATCACTAGCGGATAAAACATCACTGTACAACACTTTAACTTTTAAAAACAATTTATAAAAATCATTTGTAAAGCAATTCAAAATTTCCACAAATACGCCTAAATGATTATTCCTAATAATCATTTATACTTTTATTCTAAATAGGAAATATATCCTAATTTCTATCTAAAACACACAAGTGATGGGACTCCAAGTCATTCTAGGCCAATATTCATGCTTCTTATATTCTATATTGTTTTAAACCTATGCTCTAATACCAACTGTAATGCCCTACCTTTATAAGCATATTACCTAAGGATATTACAAGTAATATTATCGAGTAATATGGAGAATAAGGCTTGTTACGAGTGGCTATCTGTAAAATTGCTTTGGACAAGTATCGAGTCCGTCATTCGATGTGACTATATTTTTTTCATATCTTTTCTTACAAGAGGTAATTTTACATATCCAACCCAGGCATAAAACAATAATACGGAGGTCTAATATAATTCAAAACAATACATAACTTAATATGCAACACATAATCAAATGTCACAATAGAAATAACATACGTCATTACCTCACAAAAGTATGTGTCTACAAAAGAAAATACTAGACTCACATTTAATTACATACACATATATAAACATCGACATGTTTCAAATATACTTAACTATGAAAGTTTACAGCTTGAACAAGGGAAGAAGGTGCATAAAAGCTAGATTCAAATGGTACATCAAAAATAATAACAACATCAAAATATGCTTCTTAAGCTAGCTCACACCCAAGATCGCCGAGTTGTTATACCTGTCAAGTCTTGGTCTGATCCGAGTATCATAAAATAAACGTGTTAGACTATCTCTAAATATCCAAAAAGCGAGAACAAATAATAATAAGCATGCATAACATCAAAGGTATAAACCCAAATCGTAGTAAACATAAAAAGGTCTCACCCATATTGATTCACTAATAAATTTGCATAAAACACAAGGCATAATAATAGCTATCAACTATATGCCATATGCAAATAAAAAGGAAACAAAATCGAATCTCCATGTCATCAAAAGTCCTCATGCCCATCAACGACAATCATCACAAATATGGAGATAAGGAACTGATATCAAAAAATCAAGAATACAAATGTTTGCGTAAGGCAAGTCAACACTAGAAAATATGAGACCGCTTGAAAGCACGTGAATAACTCAAAGGACTTATCATAAAATTAAGTCATAAACTATAAACCACCAAGATAAACACATCGCAAACCAAATCAAAAGCAAGACTTCGCAAGCTATAATAATAGACATACACTTCGCATGTTAACAGAGATTGACGTGCACTTCACACATCAAATAGAACAAGCACATTGCAAGTCAAATTCATAAGCTAGCAGTATAGATAAGTACTTCACAAATCATTACAAGAGACACACATTTCGTTTGCCAACCCAAGATACGAGTGCTTCACCCATCATAACTTGCTTATAATTGAGTATCCTAAGATGGGACTGAAAACCCATGAATACGCATAAATGGATCACCCAAGGACGAGTATGAAAACTAGATGAAATAAGTGTTATATACTTTCATATTGCAACCATTCAAAAACGACCATGTGTCCCGTAACCAATTGGTTTTACTCGGATCTTTACAAGATGATAGTAAAATCTACTCGATAAGTGTAACATACTTTCGATTAGTAACTAAATGAGTTTCGTCCAATGTCTCATAACCACTTTATGATACTTAAATATGTACTAAACGAATGTAAATTCCACTTGACTAAAAATATTCAATCGAAAAAGTCTATTAATTAACTGATAAAGTAATACAAATGTTCTATACCACTTATAGTGCAAAATCATTCAATTAAATTTCTTATTCAAATGAAGGCAGAAATCGCATGAAGCAATAAACCTAAAAATCACATATGAATGCCTAAAATAGCATAAAATAGCTAAAGGCTAAGCACTACAAGAATCAATATGAGTTTCTTTTGAAAGCAAGTAATATAATTTTACCATATAGAAAATGAATCCTAAAACACTTTATTCATATACTTACTTATAGACTATTCATTAAAAAAATTCATAAACTCAATTATTATCCAATACATATTTATTTATCACTTGATAAAACATATACTATAAGTTCGAATAGATTACAAAACATACTTATGAATATTTATAGTTATTCCAAAATCCTATTTAAAGGCCATATATAGATATACATTTTCTATATAAAAAATATATAGGTTTATTTCAAAGCCAAATTAGTACACGAACCTTGTTTAGAAATGACCTTGGCTTATATTTCCCAATCCATACTTTAAAGTACAAAACTATACTCACTAACTTTATTTCATATACATAGAATTACTTATAAGAAAATCATTTATAAAAGAAATAGATTTGATATGGAAATTAGTGGTAAATTATAATATACTTTCTTTGCAAATTACTTACACTCAACCTAGTAGATTTACATATAAACCACTTCAAAAATCATTGAATTAAAGAATTCAAATTGGAGAATCCAACTTTAGAAATCAGGAAATGAAACATCCAAAAATCATCAATAAGGCAAGCAAAGCAATATAAGTGCAAACACAAGATAGATGGAGCAACAAAACCTGGCCGTGAGCGCAGTATGAACGGGCTTCCCAAAAAGCCATCCCCGGCCGGGGTCCGCATAGAATGAAGGGGACGGCCCTAAAGTTGTGTTGGAAAAGAGGGTTGTGGGCGGATAAAAGCGGACGTGGGGACTCGGGTCGGGGAGCAGCGTAACTAAGAGAGCCATTCCATTTAGGGCGAGCATGATCGTAGTTTGGGCGGGCACGATCGATCTGGTGTCCGAGCCGATTAGTCAGACGATGACTACTGCACTTATGAGATTAGTATTAGCCGCCTATCTCGGACCGGAATGGACTAGGCGACCCCAGTATCTTAATTAGAGGTCCAACTTCGACCTTTTGCGCCCGAAGGGGGTCGGTTTTTTGGGGGTCTCACATTCCAGGTTACTGACCTGTCATATGCCACAGGTCAAGGTGGCGACCTGGTGCATGAGCTCCAGGTTGCGTTCACTCCCTCACATGATGGTTCGTCGCTCTAGCATGAGTTCATCTCTTTCTGAAAGCATGAAATTACAATAACAACTAAGAAAACTAGCATGCACTCAACAAAAACTCATTATAAAAATCAGCACTAGGAATATTGGTGAACTAGTAAACAAAATAACAAATTTTGCAGTAAACAAGCAAAGAACAATCTACAGGATTTTCAACTACAGAAGAAAAATTCACCACTTAAATCTCAATAAATATGTATAGAATTCCTACACATGCTCAACAATTTATAGATAAATCGTGTGAGTGTTAATTCACCTTAAATCCCCAAATAGATTTTCCAAACTCTTCATGTCAGCAAAACCATTGATTTTACTAGATTTATTAGCAATTTATTTCTATTTTGATTTGCAAATTTTCACTTACGGTTGAAGAGGGATACTTGGTTTCTAACTTTCTGTGTTTAGTATACTGTAATTGAACGTATAGTAAAATGAGGTGTATTTCTCTTTGTCCAAAATGGATTTAGGCTAAGGAACAATAAAATAAGAAAATAAACCTTATTTAATTTTTAAAGAACTATTTCTCTTTTATTTTCTTATAAAACCCGACTTCTTATTTTATTTACTTATTAATAGCTTCATGAATCAAAACACCTAAGTATTTAAACCAAATCCCAATTCAATAAAATGACTTCTTAATTTATGTTGATTGAGATAACTTCAATAATGATCTAAAGTGAGAATATTACAATTTTTAATCTAAAAATCAATTTAAACAGTAATTAAATTTAGTTATCATACTTGAAATAAAATCCAAATAATGATTTTAAAGTGACTTTGAACATTTTGAAAATCCATCATTTTATAATTTCACGATATTAAGAATTAATCGTTATAAAACAAATCATATTTTATAAAAAGGATACAAATTCCAAATTAATGATTTAAATTCTCCAATTTAAATCATTGTTTCTTTTATTTAGTCAGCTCAAAAATCTAGGTTGTTACAGTTTGTGGATCATAAGTCACTGAAGTATTTAATCTTTTAAAAGGAGTTGAATATGAGACAACAAAGATAGTCGGAGTTTTTAGTGGCATATGACTTTGGGATTGAGTACACATTGTGAAAAGGAAATAAAGTTGCTGATGCATTTAGTAGAAAACATCAGAATGTGGGTTTAGCAATGTTCGATGAACAGAACGATTTAAAGGCACTGGCTTCTTGTGGAATTAGAATGAAGTTGATGGACGGTTATAGTCAGAGTATAACAATAATCTCTTGTTATGGAGTTCGACGGGTATTGATCGAATGAATTACCGCAAGGCAAATACGTGATCCATTTCTAAGTTTAGTATTAAGAGACTAGACTTGGGAACTGAGATTGATGATTTTAAAGACTTTGCACATGACCAAAGGAGGTGGTTGAGAAAGAAAGACGATTATTTGTTCCCAATGTGGATAATCTAAGGTCCTTAGAGACTGCTTGTAACAGCCCACAAATCCGTACCCCTTGCACTATTCTACCTAAATCAACTCAAGTTGTACAGAAATACGAACCATTTGAGTTAAAGAAGAAGACGTAGAAGAAGAAAATAGAAAACAATATCAGAATCTAACCATCGCAGCGGAATAAAATACAATATATAATAACAGATCTTTACACAAAAACAAATATATATCTGTTTTATACATACATCATCATCAGAGTAGATCAATCACATTTCAACAACATCAGCGGAATATATATAAAACAAGTACGAAACTACGCATCGTCATCCATCTCGTCTTCTAAGCTCCACAGCATCATATCCTGCGTCCTATAATACACAGTCTAACCTAAGCATTACAGTTAAATAACACCCAAGTCAGACTGGAATACCAGCGTGAGAAAATTACACTCAATTGATTATTAAAGTTCAAAAATCCTTTGAAAACAAAAGCATCTCGTAAGACCACGCCATAAATAAACATGTCGGGTTTTTTACCTTACGATAGCTAAAACAATTTTTATAGAAATCCTCTGATATTATAATAGGGTCTATATACAAATACTTATCAAATAGCTGAAATTGTTACATTCATTAAATTCCAGCTACTAGCCGCAGAGTGGGTAATACAAACAAAACTTGTACAAGGCTCGTAGGGAGAATGGATTTCCAACTAATGACTGGGCACTAGGATACCACCTGTCATAGTACGTGGCCTAGATCACAGTACCGAGGAGTACTCCCGCTCCCCTGCAAAACAAGAACGGGACTGCCCCTTACTGGATAATCTTGAGTGAGATCACCCCGCGGTTGGGATCAGCAACCGCCCACTAAGCCCAAAAAAAGGGACATCTAGACAGGGATGACCTCACCATGCTCGGGTGCTACCCACCTAGCCTTGCTGCATAACCCCTGATTTTTAGTCATTCCCATTTGATGAGGCTTGAGGTTAAGCGTTACCTTTTTAAAACATATCCCTTAGAATGCCCATCGTCCACCTGACAATGTTTCGAAAGCATTCATCCATACAAGTCCGTCCCGGGTTCGAACGGAACCGAAGGCACTATTCCTACTACATCCATTTTGGAAATATCCTCAAGACTAGTAGCGACTAGCCCTTGCACTTCACTGCTCCATCTTCGAACCAAACTCGTTTCCATGAAACGTACAAACCGGATCGAAGTGGTTTTCGAGAAATAAATCTCGATCCCGGTCTCTTCGTAACGATCAACGCATTTGGCCAATATTGATAGTCGGTTATTTAACTATCAATTTATATTCACAACCAACCATCAATCAATAAATAATTTCCAAATTATTTATTAATCCCAAAATTATCTTCATAAGATATATTTTCGCTTTTCAAACTCTTTTGAAAACGGTTTCAAACTATCTTCCTTTCTCAGAATAAATTCCAAGTATTTTCTATTTCCACTGGAATCACCAAGCACAAAACTAAAGATTTTTAAAATAATTTAAAACGTTTCACTTTGAAATATACTTTAAAACATTTAGTTAAAAACTACTTCAATAATTGGGTTAAAAATACATAATAAATATTTGAAAATATGGTTACTTTATAAAATATAAAACTAGGTTTTCACTTCTAAAGCGAAATACTAAGTCACTTTTTAAGATAATTACTACGATAAGAGATTTGAAAAATATTTACTTTAGAATTTAAATATTTAGAAATAATAAATTTTCTAAAACATGCCTTTTAAAACAACATTAACTTTTATCTTATATAAAAAAATTACCTTGAAAAGGTACTTGGCTATCCAGAGAAATATACTTCTCTTCACATTTTTCTTTAAATCTCCAATTCAAACACTTGAATCAATTTCCAAATTTATTTCCAATTTACTTCCTCTTTAATTCCAAAATCCATTAATTTCAAATTTTATTCCTTAATTTTGATCCAAAATACTTTTGATTGAAATACCAATTTAGATTTCTCAATTTACTTCTTTATCCCTTTAAATAAATTTAAACTTTAAATTTTAAAATAATTCTTTATTCCTTCAATTGATATAACTTAAGTTTACCATTCATTAATTACTGTTTTATTCAAATTCTTTTTCTTTTCATACTCCCCCTTATTTATTATTATTTTCATATTACTTCTATTCCTTTTCAATTCATTCTTAATTTATTCAAATTTCCTATAATTATTTCGCTTACAAATTTACTCCCTTTTATTTTCTTCCCAACAATCCAATTTATATATTTTTGGAAATTCATTATAGCCAAATATATCCAATCAAACCATAACATTCAATATTCCAATATAATTCATCATAGAATATAAAATAATCACCATAGAGAATGTTAAATAATTTAAATAAATGTTGAGGGGTCCAGTTGGATCCCTCCAACCTGTTTTCCCTACATCCACAGACGTTAGCACAATATAAAATACCAATTCCAAAATATACTATACTATAGCACATCAATCAATTCAACCATTCAAACAATTATTTAAATTTAATCGTTTAAATTTAAATTTAACCGAGTGAGATTAACTTACCTTTGATTTTTGTTTTGCAATCCGACCCAATCCGGCTTGCTTCTATCATATTTTGACCTTGTATAACAATCATATGATTTATTAACACTTTGAAGTAACTTGAACAATTTATTTCCATTTTATAAATTAAATTAACCAATGATTCTATTTTAAATTAATAATTAATTTTAAACAATTTCCTTTTTACTAATAATGTTTATAATGACAAAATAATTAAGTAAGTTTGTTAAACAAATTAATCACCCTGACAATATTATAAAGAAAAATTCAGTCTTTATATAAACTTTTCAATACTTAAAATTTCCATATAGGTATGCATCATAAAAAAAACTCTTTGTATAAAAATCTTATCTGTATAAATTTTCAGTTTATCTCGGAATATTTAACATGCATGTGTATATTCATTTATTATTTTTATTTATTGAAAATCAACATTTGAAATAATAGTTAACATATCTTACAAAAAAATAAACATCATATCTATCAATAATATTACTATTTTCTATTTCAACCATAATGTTTTAAATTTCCTTTTATCTACAATAAAAACCTTGTTAAATCAGAATAAAGAAAGGCGAACCTCAACAGACCATCGATTGACTACGAATCCATAGCAAAAATCATGACTTCCAGAACTCAAAGACACGGCCCATAAAAAAATCCAAATCGCAGTTGCCCATCCTCTCTAAAACAACGTCGATTCCGACCTACTGTCGTGGCCTCCCACGCTACCACCACATATCGCGCCCCTCAACCAGGATCGATCGCGACCAGCGCCTCGAAACTCCACCCAGACGAAACCCTAACTCTAACTTCGAGCGCATCCCTATCAACGATTTCGAAAATCAGTAGCCACGCGTCGCCTAAAACTTTCCATGATCTTGTGGCAAGGACGCGTCTTTCTCGAGCTTGAATTCAAACTCGGCTGCGATTGATTAAAAATGAAGAGGCAGCCATACTATTCTTCTAAGGCTTGAACGAGATTTAAATCCTTCATGAGGAAGCATGACTTTGAAAGGAAAAAAAAATGGTGGAATTTAAAAGAAAGAACGAAAATAATCCGTTAAGAAGGAAAAGGGTTTCAGGCATCGCCATTTTTCTTTCGTGTTTTTTTGAAAGGTTGGCCAACTTTGAAAACAAAAAAGAGGAAAGATACCTTTCATGAAACTTCACATGGAAGATACATCTTGCTACAGTGACAATTGGAACGAAGGCTAAAAATTTTGATGTGAAATTGTTTTTAACTGGTCAACATTTATTTTTAAATTTAAATTCAAATCATTTTGAATCCATAGCTTAAAATCTTAACATCCTATGGAGGCATGCCGCTAGGCGTTTATAAGGTTATAACCATATTTCGAACGTAAAGGAAAAGGTTTCAATCCCTAATTCGATCGTATGGAGAAGATAGCTTTTTGGATCCAGTTATTAAATTGAATTCGATATAGACTTCAATGCGTTTATATACCATACGCTCACATAACAACTCCAAACTCTATGAAAATTGAAATCCGATATTAATAAAATATTACGGATCCAATGGAACTAGCTTCGTCGAATTCCGAGACTGTGCCTCGGAAGGCTATTTTTTATTTTAAAGTCAATTTAAACGATAAAATTTCAAAACTTAACAAACCATTCTTAAATTTAATTTCAACACTTCTATTCTCTTTAGTATTATCAATATAACTTTTATAAGCCTTCAAATTAATTTTAACAGGCTTAAAATTCCAGATTTAACATTTTATCCAACCTCAAATTATTTAATTTAATAATTTAATCACCAAATAAATTGCGATATTTGAAACTCAAGTTAGAATTAACATTTAAAATATTTAAAATCGATTAAATATTTTGATTTTAAATGGTCGAAAATTCTATGTCATCACATTCCTCCCCAATTAAAAGAATTTCGTTCCCGAAATTACTAGTTAGGAAGAATGGTCCAATAACCGTTTACTTTTTCCCAAAACCAAACAATTCAACATTTAACCAACTATCTTTTCATAAAAGACCCATTATTATTCTTATTAACTTCTTAACTCCCTTATAGTTTTCAAATATTATTACTTGCTCAATCATTCAAATTTCAATTTGAAACCAAATTTTGAATTATCAAAATTTTCTCAAAAATTTTCTAACTCTCTAAATTTTCGAAATTTTTTGACAACGTCTCCTTTGCGCGGCTAGCTCGGTACAACTACAAAAGGCCTCTATGGGCTCCCAAATTCCAAAAGAAAACAAAAAGCCAAGTGGCTCGATCAAAAACCCAAACCAATTTCATACAGAAATTTAAATACATACCTTTTTGGTCGGGCAATTCACATTTATCTTCTGAAATCAAAACCAATTTTCCCTTCCCTTTTTCATGCCTGCATATCCTTCATAACAATAATATCCAATCACAATATCCCAAAAACATTTTATCGACTTCCTCACAAAATGTCAATATCCATTCATTCAAATATTAACTTAGATTATATTTGTAGCATCAATTTTTCATTTAAGAATTTACCATTTCTATCTTAAGCTTTGTATAAGCATTTAATATGCTTCCTTATTTATTTTCACTTCACCACTTTAGTTTATATCTATTTCTATTCAAATTGATTCTTTCATTTCCATCCGAATTCAATTTATCTTTAACTCTGTATATTAAATTTTATCTTCCATTTATCTGATTCATATTATAATTTTATAGTAGTTTCATTCACTAATTTATTTCAATTTCCAATTTGAAATCGTTTTGTTGTTAACAAAAAAAAAATTCAAAAATTTTTCTAACTCCCAAAATTTCCAAAATTTTTTGGCAGTCCCCTTTTTACGGAGGAGCTTTTGTAATTTGACAAAAGATATAAATATATATACATCGACCGACACGGTCGGAAAAACCAAAAACAGTTCATATTTCCTGTTTTTATTGCGTAGGCGTACCTTATTTAGCATTTATAAGCAAGCGGCTTATTTATTTTAGCATTTAGCACGACCAAATCCAGCCAAACGGCTACCCGGTACCTGTACTTACTCAATTTAAACATATAAATACTATATATATGAAGTTTATAGCATTTCACTTAAATTTAAATAGCTAAGACATCGATCCTGTAACAATGCATGTGATATACTGGCATAAACACATAAATTTCACATATAATGCATGTTACATAATTTCCATAAGCATATATAAGGTTCCGACACTTACTACAATTGCTTATAATCAATTCTCAAAACATTGCATTCAGTTGAAGTGATTTTCAACTTACTTGCTTTTATTTAATTCATTCCACGCAAAACAAACTCATGTTCATTCCAATTGATGCAAAAATCAATTTATTAAACTACTATTGATTCATATAATTTTGTTTACTTTCGTTTACGTCGAACGACCAATTTTATAATGCAATTCGACAATATTAATGTGAATAAATAATAACATAAGCTTTATAACCAGTTTAAATTGATTCCAACACAATTTACACTTAATCCCATCCCATTTTAAGTTATTCACAAACTTTCATTGCATTTTCTTTCATATCCAAAAAGATTTGATTCCAAACTATTTTTATTATACTCGACATCATCCCATGCTTCTATTAATTTTAAACTTAAGTTAATTTACTTCAATTCACCACCATTTCATAACTTAAGTTCATTCTCGTTTAATTTATTCATACTCGAGTTGGATTTATTTTCATCTCAAATCATTTTTATTTTAATCCAATTCCCTACAACTCAAGCTTTATTTCCCAAACTCTATTACCTATTCGCAATCTTTGAATTGATTTTCCTTTGATCAAATCCCAACTATTTCAATAATTTATTCGATTAGTTTATTCATTTATCCATTTTAAATTTTAATTTACATTAACAATTCATTGTTGAATTTATTAACAATAAGGCCATTCAATTTATGCTTGAATTGGTTTTGTTTATATTTCACATCATATCCATTTTAATCCAATTCAATTTTCATTCGACAACACTTCCAGTTATAATCCCATACTTGATTTTCTTTTTCATTTATCTTGAAAATCATTTTATTCGATTTCCTTGAGTTCAATCTTATTTTATATCCCAAGTTTGGATTTTTATCTCAGAATACAATAATTTTTATTCCGGCTTATTTATTCCCCTTTTTAATTTTTTTATAAGCTACTCACTTTTAATATTCATACTTCATCATCTGTTTACAGTCAACCACATCCACATTTTACCTTTAATTAGGGATTATATTTTTTTTTCCAATGCTTTTCAATTCTTTTATAAGCTTCCGAAGCTTATTTATTCTAATTCAATATTTACTTAGTTTACATTTATGTATTTAAGTAAGAATTTTATTCCAATCAGTATTATCTATAAATCGACTGAATTCAGTTAAATTTAGTTTTATTCCAACTCAACTTCAGTTAAATCTAGTTACATATTATTCTTTTAAGTTTTATTAAGCAAGGACTTAATTTCATTTAATATCATTCATGACACACAACTGACTTTTGGTTCAATTCAATCCAAATCTAACTAAATTTTATTTCTCAATATATGCGAGTTTAAAACTTATTTATTTACTTAAAAGCTTATATTTCTCATTGCTTAATTGAGTCATTTCGTCTTATAACCAAATTCCAGATTATATATAACACTTACTAATTTAAGGTATAAATTTTCATTTCACAATTATAATCATTTTACCTTTCAACTTTATATCCAATTTAATTCAATTTCAATTTCAATTTTGTTTAACTTATATCAGGTTAAATTCAAATATATTTTCTTCACTTTCTTACACTTAAGTTAAATTTTAATTCCTGGATTAAAATTTTCAATTTCTTCTGATTAATATCAACTTTACTTTATAGGTTCAATGGTTGATTCATTTATTCATTCACTAATTCATTTTCCTACCAATAAATTTTATTTCCACACATAATTTAACACAATTTAAATTTTAACTTCCGGTATCCTGTTTCCACTTTACTTACTTACAAAGTTGAATTTTATTTCAGCAAATTCCCATTTTACAATTTATCAAACTTTTTATATGCCATAATCATTCGTAGTTAAAATTCCAAAGTTTAAACAATCTTTCAATATTTCAAAATTCCCTTTGAAATCTTCCATATCCAAAATTCCTTGCATTTCTAAAAATCAAATTCATCCATTGCAAACAATTCCAATTCAAAACAATTTGGTAGCAATTTCTCTCTTGGAAACTCGAAAATAAACATCGATGATGCTGTAGCCATTGCTGAAATTATTTTCCAACGACCGAAAGAGCTCAATGCTTTTACCTCTTTTAAAACCCTTCAATTTTTTTTTAAATTCCAAATTTCTCTAGATTTCAAATCCGATTTAAAATATTTCTCAAATATATTTTATTTTTCCCAAAACTCCAAATTCGAAATCCATCCAAAACATTACTCCGGAACTTTCAGAAACATTTTCTATATTTCTCTGGAATTCTATTTCAAAATTATAAATCACATTTATAATTCACATTTACAAATCTCATTTATTTTATTAATTTATTCCTTAGTCTTTGGTTAATATTTCAATTCCTTGTTAAATTTACACATTAATTATAATAATTTAATATCATCATCCCGAACAACCAAGCATCCATATATAACTATAATAATTTACGAAAAATTATTTCCTTTATATGCAAAAATAATCTGGGTAAAATTATTCCATTTTCCCTATTTAAAACAATACTGTGTCAGTTTATCTTGTTCAAGAGTTTAGAAACTTCTATCGATAATATGGCATCCCAAATATCGACCAGAATCGATAAACACTCAACCGATAAATCAACACAATACGAAACAATTTTATATTCACTAACAAATACGCGTTCATATCTACTAATACTCTCAAGCTCATTCTAGAGTACTATGGACTCTATTTAATGAGTAAACCCCACCAGAGCCAAGGTTATCACCAACCTAAGCTCTGATACCAACTGTAACAGCCTGCAAATCCGTACCCCTTGAATCAACACTATTCTACCTAAATCAACTCAAGTTGTACAGAAATACGAACCATTTAAGTTAAAGAAGAAGAGGTAGAAGAAGAAAATAGAAAACAATATCAGAATCTAACCATCGCAGCGGAATAAAATATAATATATAATAACAGATCTTTACACCAAAACAAATATATATTTGTTTTATACCTATATCATCATCAGAGTACATCAATCACAGTTCAACAACATCAACATACAACTGGATACACAGCTACTCAGCACGGCGGGATATATATAAAACAAGTACGAAAATACGCATCGTCATCCATCTCGTCTCTTGAGCTCCACAACATCATATCCTGTATCCTATAATACTTGGTCTGACCCGAGTATTACAGTTAAATAACACCAGAGTTAGTCTGGAATACCAGCATGAGAAAATAACACTCAATTGATTATTAAAGTTTCAAAAATCCTTTGAAAACAAAAGCATCTCGTAAGACCACGCCATAAATAAACATGTCGGGTTTTTACCTTACGATAGCTAAAACGGTTTTTATAGAAATCCTGTGATATTATAATAGGGTCTACATACAAATACTTATAAAATAGCCGAAATTGTTACATTCATTAAATTCCAGCAACTAACCGCAGAGTGGGTAATACAAACAAAACTCGTACAAGTCTCGTAGGGAGAATGGATTTCCAACTAATGACTAGGCACTGGGGTACCACCTATCACAGTACGTGGCCTAGATCACAGTACCAAGGAGTATGCCCGCTCCCTTGCAACACAAGACCGGGACTACACCTTTCTGGGTAATCTCGAGTGAGATCACCCCGCGGTTGGGATGAGCAACCGCCCACTAAGCCGAAAAAATGGACATCTAGACAGGGATGACCTCACCCTGCTTGGGTGCTACCCACCTAGCCTTGCTGCATAACCCCTGATATTCAGTCATTCCCATTTGATGAGGCTTGAGGTTAAGTGTTACCTTTTTAGAACATATCCCTTAGAATGCCCATCGCTCACCTAACGATGTTCCGAAAGCATTCATCCATACAAGTCCGTCTCGGATTCGAATAGAACCGAAGGCACTATTCCTACTACATCCATTTTGGAAATATCTTCAGGATTAGTAGCGACTATCCCTTGCACTTCACTGCTCCATCTTCGAATCCAAACTCGTTTCAACGAAACGTATAAACCGGATCAAAGTGGTTTTCGAGAAATAAATCTCGATCCCGGTCTCTTCGTAACGATCAACGCATTTAGCCAATATTGATAGTCGGTTATTTAACTATCAATTTATATTCACAAACAACCATCAATCAATAAATATTTTCCTAAATTATTTATTAATCCCAAAAATATCTTCACATGATATATTTTCACTTTTCAAACTCTTTTGAAAACAGTTTCAAACTATCTTCCTTTCTCAGAATAAATTCCAAGTATTTTCTATTTTCACTAGAATCACCAAGCACAAAACTTTAGATTTTTAAAATAATTTAAAACGTTTTACTTTTAAATATACTTTAAAACATTTAAGTTAAAAACTACTTTAATAATTGTACACACTAAATATTTGAAAATATGGTTACTTTATAAAATATAAAACTAGGTTTTCACTTCTAAAGCAAAATACTAAGTCACTTTTTAAGATAATTACTACGATTAAAGATTTGAAAAATATTTACGTTAGAATTTAAATATTTAGAAATAATAAATTTTCTAAAACATGCTTTTTAAAACAACATTAACTTTTATCTTATATAGAAAAAATTACTTTGAAAAGGTACTTGGCTATCCAGAGAAATATACTTCTCTTCACATTTTTCTTTAAATCTCCAATTCAAACACTTGAATCAATTTCCAATTTATTTCAAATTTACTTCCTCTTTAATTCCAAAATCCATTAATTTCAAATTTTATTCCTTAATTTTGATTCAAAATACTTTTAATCGAAATACCAATTTAGATTTCTCAATTTACTTCTTTATCCCTTTAAATAAATTTAAACTTTAAATTTTAAAATAATTCTTTATTCCTACAATTGATATAACTTAAGTTTGTCATTCATTAATTACTGTTTTATTCAAAATTCTTTTTCTTTTCATTAATCCAAGCGCTTTGAGTTTTTAATACCATTTTTGGAATATTGTTTTGGGGATTGGTTATAAATTCCACTACTTTTGAACAAGTATGAATTTCCTAAGTGAGAAAATAGCTAATCCCAAATTTTAATTATTTAAAATATGTAAACTAATTATTTTGCTCTAAATATTTATATGTTGTAAACGGAGATAATTTCAAATTTTGGAAAAATTTGGGGATTTTTTCAAGTAATTACAGTATAAAATAAATCGTTTTATGCATAATGGTTTTAATTGTAAAAAGGTAGTTAATGACATAATCAATGGAAAATTAATATTTTAGAAAATAAGAGAAAATTTCCTATGTTTTACTATAAAATATTTCAAAAAATATATGATTAACCAATGAAAATTTAACAAATAAATTGATTTGGTAAAAAGGTTATCACTTAGAAAAGAAATATATCAATTTTTTAGATATTTACAAAAATGCCATTTTGGCTTAAGATAGTTATCTTGACCCTGGATAGCTATGAATTTCCTAGAATGTGCTAGCAGTATGTTTTAAAGCCTCGATAGCTTTGAACTTATGAGCTTCGATATCTTTAAAAAAATTGGAAATGCGGTAACATCACATTTTATAATACTTGATAGCTATGTTGCATTTGATACTCGATAGCTATTCTGCATTTGATTCTCGATAGCTAAGTTCTATTTGATACTTGATAGCTATGCTTGACTGTACACTTAATAGCATTCTGACAGTCGATGGAATTAAATAAAATTTATATTTTAAATAAAATTTGACATTTAATGGAATTAAATAATGAAAATAAATTGGGAATTGAAGATGAATTGAAAAAATATATATGAAATTAAATGTAAGAGTTAAGGATTATTAATAGATAAATTGATTGTCTTAAATTACTACTATTAATTTAAATTTGGAACTGGCCTTAAAGATGTGAAAAATGATAAGTGGGAGTTACTAAAGAAAATGCTTTATTAAATACATATTTTTAAAAAGTTAAAAATTGCACGGTAATGGAAAGCTTGTTATTTTGAACTAATATTAGATTTGTAGATTTTGTAACAACTGAAATGAAGGTTGGAATAGAAAATATTCTTACTCTGATAATGAATGAATTCAAATAAATACGAATATCTACGTTGATAATGTGAAGTAATTAAAAAGGGAAACCCACGATTTCATAAGTAATAAGGTAGTAATACTAATTAGGAATTACAGTGATAAACTCATTTTAAGTAAATATATATTATTAAAATGAGAATTTTGTATAGATAAATCAGTTATTGAAATATAAGTTTGAACTTTAATAAAGTTAAAGACTGTTATTAAAGGTTTTTTTGAAATTTGTGAATATTGACTTTGATATATTTTAATTGTAAAGATAGGATAAACTTGGAAGTTTAATCTTTAAGCATACAAAGTTAGGAAACTTGTTAAAAATGACTTTGTGGGTTGTTAGAATTTTAGAATGAAAAAATATAATCTAAAGAACTCAATAATTAAAGTTGTGATTTATATTATTTTGAACTTTAATAAGTAAATCTATTTTTGTAAAGAAATAAAGTAAGATATATTTTATAAAATGTTAAATAAATGTGATTTATTAGTCATATGAATTTAAATTGAAAATTTTGATTTGAAAATATAGTGTAAAATGATTTAAAACATTGCTTATAAAAGAGAAAAAGAATAAAAGGTGTTATTTTATTTTATAATGGGTATGACCATTTTTTATAAATCTCTTGGCCTATTGGCTAATTAAGAGAGAATCCTAGTTTTCTCCTCTTCATTATTCAGTATGTAAATTCCAATTCAGAAAAATAAAACATCGTCTCCTTCATGCTCTTCCCTATTTGAAATGAAGCAAGGAGGTATTGGAGAACGTATATCAAGGGAGCTACGGAGACCATATTTGGAGGCAGACTTTGGCAAAGAAGGTGTTGTGGTATGGGTACTTCTGGCCATCATTGAACCATGATGCGATGGAGTGCGCAAGGAAGTGTGGTAAGTGCTAGTGGTATGTAAAGATTCCTAGGTTGCCAATGGAGACAATTGTACCATCCCACAGAAGGACTTACTATGACTCAAGCGAGAACAAAGAGCTGCTAAATATGTCATTTGACTTGGTTGACGAGAGGCGCAAGGAAGCCGCCTTGAAGGCCGAAGCACACAAGTGAATGGTAGCTGCGCAGTAAGTCAAACACCGTCCGCTCAAGGAAGGGGACCTGGTGCTGAAATGGATATTCCTAGACCAGGGGCATTGGACTCATTCTAGAAAGGATTGTAAGTTATCTACAAGGATGTAGGCAATGAGGATTTTATCCTCATCACAGTAGATGGAGTTCTATTCAAGAGAGCTTGGAATACACACCATCTCCACTGTTATTTTACTTAAATTTCTAACATTTAGCTAATTGTATTATAGTTTTTTTAATTGAAACAATTATGAAATGGATTCTAATAAAGTGTGTTTTCCTTAAAATCTTGTCATGATAGGTAAAGGTTAGGAAACCTAACTTTGCACTCTCATTTAAACATGTTGGACTAACATTAACGCTATGAGGAAACACTGCCAAATCCGGGAAGCTAACTTCTTGACTTGGGGCAAAGATATATTATCACTCAAACTCCTCGCCACCAGCGATGGACTAGAATGATCCCATAACTGGGTATCCATCGCTAATGATCGAAACAAATTCCTTTTTGGTAGTGATGGACCAGAGTGATCCATTAATTGGGTGTCTATCTCTAACGATTGGCTAAAACTCCACTCCAACGTGATGGACTAGAGTGATCCCTTAACCAGGTGTCCATCACTAACGATTGGCTCAAACTTCTTACCGGCAATGATAGACCAAAGTGATCCCTTAACTGGATGTCCATCGCTGGTGATCAACCCAAAATCCTTGCTGACAGTGATGGACCATAGTGATCCCTTAATTGGTTGTCCATTGCTGACGATCGACCCAAACTCCTTGTTGACAGTGATGTACCCGAATGATCTCTTAACTCGGTGTCCATCACTAATGAATGGCCCAAACTCCTTTTAAGAAGTGATGGACCAAAGTGATCCCTTAATTGAGTGTTCATCATTGACGATCGGCCAAAACTTCATGCCGGTTGTGATAGACCAAAGTGATCTCTTAATCGGGTGCCCATCATTGGCGATTGTGACATGTTTTCCAATAAGCTAAGGTAAACCAATGTGGTCCTACTTAGAAGTTCACTATTGCCGACAGATTCAAGTGCTTGGCTATGGTCGCGAAGAGCCCAACAACCAAAAGTTAGGACATGACAGTGGCCAGGTTGGTTCTCCCGCAGCAGTCAGACCACGACTCGACCAACGGTGGGAAACCAATCCCGACGATGGCAGGCAAAGATTATCAGTTCAAACTTGCCTAAGGTGCACATGAATTTTTCATTAACTAACAACCAAAGAATAGGAAAAAATGAAGAAACCCAGAATAATAGACATACAAATCACACATGCAAATCATAATAGTTAACCACAAAAATGATTGTAGGCCAAAAATCACAAGTATAAAGGAGTAATACACGCCCAACCTCATTTCAGCACATCAAAACCGGCGGGTCAGACACGATAATGTTTAATATAAGAAAAGAAAAAATTCACGTAATGGTCTATCCAACAAGGGAAAACACAACAGAGCACGAAAGCAGCTCTCACTTAGGCTTGGGCTTGGATTTAGGGATGGTTTGCCTATTGTGATGTTTATGCCCTTTCTGCTCACTTTTAAATTTTCCTCCTCTTAATTGGCAGTGTCGGTAGCAACAACATTTTTTGCTTGTTGCTTCTGTGTGTGTTTTAGCTTCTTATAAGCTTCGATTTTGACCCTTGCCAACTCTATAGGAAATCCCATTGGGACTTGTTGGTTAAAACCACATCCTTATCAAACTCCTTCATAGGATCAGAAGCACGCACTATCTCAACATCAACACCTCCTTGAGAGTAGCAATCATCTCAAAGTGAGCCTCATCAAACTTTGGATTAAAAGGGCCCGAGAGCATGGCACCAGTAGGATCTTTCATAAGCATATCACTTGCAGAAAAGTAAGGAGGATTGTCATACATTCATTCACTCAAACGAGCTCAAACTTGTTGAGCAGTGACTCATGGACTATGAAGAAAAATTCTACCTCCTTTAGAAGACTTGGAGGAGTCACTGGGAGGTTTAATGTAGCAAGAGGAGGAGATGTTTCCAAAGGATGGCTCTTAGCAGGTGGATTTGAAGAAACGTGGAAGACAGTAAGTGGAACATCAGGCATAGGGGTATAAATAACCGATTTTGAAATCTAACTATATGTCACCACCCCAAAGATCGAGCCACCATCCTTCATTTGATCTTACACCTCTTTCCATGCCCTTTTAGTTTTAGTTAGCTTGAGGTAGCTCAGGTGTACCGACCCTAATTTTGGTTAATATTATTTAGGATATTTAATTAGCTAAATAAAATAAAATATTGAGATGATTAGGAGATTAAGATTTGTGATTAATAGAAGGTAGTCGTGCCCATCAAACAAATGAACTAAGAAAATTAAAATGAATTAATTAGGATAAGTAGACAAGGTAAATGTAGGAATAAGTATATTCTTATACCTTGAACCCTTAGGCCACATTCATTTACATGTTCATTCTCACAAACAAAAACATAATAGGCCAGCCACCATTAGGAAATCAAGAAGAGCGAAAAAGCTAAAATCAAAGGGAAGAAGCTTAAGCAACTTAAATCAAGATCAAATCACAACTCCTTGATCCCAAAGCTAAGGTTAATAATGAATACATCTCATGTTTTCTAACTTTTTTGGCTTTAGGGTAAACCCGAATTATTTTGCAAGGCTTTGCCATGTTTTGATTGTTAGAAATAAATATATATGCTTGTTGATGATTTATGATTTCTTATATGGCTTTTATTATAAATTTTAATGTGAAAACCATATTAATTGACATCCAAATGCCTATCAATTTTAGATTTAGATCAAAAATGATATTTTAGAGATGGTTTTCAATTTTCATAATTTTATGAATTAATGTGGATTCTATATTAATTTTCTAGTGAGGAAAATGTTTATTTGGATTTAAAATTATTTATGGCTAAATGATATATGTTCTAGGTTTGAAATTTATATATGTTGGAAAACATATTAAAATGATTTATAGGAATGTTTATAGATTTTTCATAAGCATTTTAATAGATATATAAAATTATTTAAGGTATGAAACTTAAACATTTTACATATTTATAAAAGGAGAAGGGGTATTTTGTAAATTATTTAAATTATTACTTCTAAAATTTTCGCATCAATTTTAGAAAAGAAAATTAGGAACCAATAATATTTTAACAAACAAGGCAAGTTAATTGAGAAGATTACTTTAAAAAGATAAAAATCAGATTTTACATGCTTTTTACACATTTTACCATTTTCGGCTCCTAGGTTTCGATTGAGTACTTCTGGCTCCATCGCCATCAAAACCAATGCACATAGCATCAAAGACTATGTACATAATGAATTGAAAAGGGAGAATGGTACTGGGTGGAGACAAGGGGTTTCGATGATGGGGTCGAAGCGCTATTTTGCTTTCAATTGGAAATGCACCTGCTTTGCATTTGAAAGGAATGCTTTTGACTTGGTTGGCTTCTGACCGGATCAAATTGGTTTAAGGAATGGTTTCGAATGAGGTTGCGCCTTTTGTTTTAAGTAAATACTTTCAAAGGGGTCGAAACTCCTTGCTGCCGCTTTCTACCTTTCGAAGCAAATGGTTATGTAAGGGGAACTTTGTTTTTAAAACCCAAGCCGTTTCTCAAATGCTTTTAAAGGGTTGGTTTCGACACCATCACTTCTTTACTTAGGAATTGTTTTCGATTTAGTTGTTTTATGACCTATCTTGCTCCGTTAAAGGTAAAACCCAAAGGTTTTGAAAGGAATAGTTTTTATTGGTTTCAAAAGGTTTTCACATGTTTTACTTGAACCCAAATACTTTCGAAAGGCTTGATGTTTAAAAAGGATTTCAGTGATTTCGAAAGGTTTATGATAATGATTTCTAAGGGGTGGTTCCCTAATGGTTTCGAAAGGTTTTAAGTTTCCAATGTTTTTGAAAGGCAATGTTTAAGCATTTTAAAGATAGGTTGTCTAAGGTTTTAAAGCTTTCGAAAGGGATGATTTTAATGTTTTTGAAAGGTGATTGTGAATGGTTTTGAAAGGAATGTTTTGGCCTTACGGCCTAGGTTTACTTGATTTTATAAAGGGTACTTTTAATGGATTCGAAAGGGGTACTTTCAAAAATTTAAATGTTTTCAATAACAAAAATTTGTGTAAAGTATATATAACCTGGCAAGATGATTTGAGTAAAGAATAACATATTTTCCTTATTTAAAATGTGATTTAAAAATTTAAATCAATTTGAGAGAAAAGGTTTTTCAAGGAAAATTTCGAGGGAAGATTACTCTAATTGAAATGACTCGGATATTAGAATTCCAATGTGGCTGGTATGAGGTCGCGCCCTATACTTTAGCTAGTATCCCCTAGCTAATATAAGTCAAAAATACCTATGTGCAGGGCTTTGTCATAGGTAAGACTAAAATTATGTTACACACATAAAGGAATCTATAAAGGAGAGATAGGTTATTTGTGAGCCTGCAAAACCATTAAGATCAGTTGAACAAGGAAGAAAGTTAGTTAGGGACAGACCATCTAGAAGAGGAGTATCTAATAGAAGTTAGATTATTTGTTTATTTTGTCTGATGAGCCTCAGTCAGCCAAATGTTAGTAGTTAGCCAAACAAAACTATAGTGTTCGAACAGATAGTTCATTTGTTACCTGATTTGTATGCATACATTATATTGCTTTATTGTTTTAACCACTTTTGGTCGTAGGATAAGATTCGCAAAAGATATGTTTTAAAGGAATATTAGTGAGAGAAAACACGTTTCACTAAGGGCGTGGTCTCACTTGATATCAAATAACCGAGATGTTTAGTACTACTCATACCAGGCTTTATGCCTGACTCGAAGTTTTTGTTTTCCCCTTAAACTCTCGGATGCTCAAAATTGATTTGAGTAAGATGAGGGTTGAGGATTTTTTGGTTTTAGTAGGTTGGCAAATAATGCTTTCAGGGATGAGAAGGAGGCTGATGGATAGCTAATTAGGAGTTGCTATTTTTGTTTGTTTTAATTTCGTTGTGTTGTATTAAGTCGGTTATGACTATATAGTACTTGGTCAACCAAGGAGAATCTTCATATGTCTCTCTTGGTGTATTTATGTAATAATTATATTTGATTTGAACTTTGAAAATGATTATGGGATTATGTAATCTAAATATGAAATATTGCTTTGGAATGTAATCAAAAAAGCTGTTTTAATTTGTGAAGATTTTATTTCATATTCATATGACTTTGATATTAGGGATACCATTAGCATTACCATATATTATCACCAGAAGTTAATGCTATAGATGACTGCAACATCTATAACACTTAGCTTTTGTCCTCCAGATAGGGGTGTTACAACATGGTATTATAGTATAGGTTTATGAAAAAAATTAAACTGAAATGATTTTTGAAAACATAATCCTAAGAAATTAGAGATAAGTTTAGGGTATGGAATAACGGTATAGCAATGTACTTTTATTTGCTATGTATAAGTATATGCTTTATCTCTACTCTCCTACCTCTATTAGGTTATTATTCTATATCTCACGAGGCTTGAATACATATATGGATGCTAGAAGTGGAAGAGATAACCGTGGGGGAAGCAACACAACAAATGGTAACGCCAGACCAAATACAAGAAGGAACCAAGGACATGCATAAGTTGGAAACATTAGTGTTGGAGTCCCACAAGTTGATAAGGAAGCTATATATCAATTCTTTGTCAACATGATGCAAGCGGGTGTTCCTGCTGGAATGGTTGGAGGAAATGCTGGAGTAGGGATCAAAAAGCTTCGGTGGTCCAAAATTATGCTATTTTGACTAGAGACTATTCTAGGCGAGGAGGAAAGCCATTCATCAAAACTAAAGATGATGTTGAAGTAGAAGATTGATTGTTGCATTATGAGAGGATCTTTGTCGATTTGAGGCTCAATGATGAGCAGAAGAGAAGGCTTGCTTCAAGACAGCTTCAAGAAGCAGCTTTATATTAGTGGAATAGTCCGATGATTGTAGTGAATAAGGAGACAATGACATGTGTTGACTTTAAAAGTAGATTCGAGGAAAGTTTCATGTCTATGATGGTGAAGTCTACCTTGCTCAGGTGGTTGGCTGAGTTGGAGCATGGTGAGATGACTGTGTTAGAGTATACTACAATGTTCGAGGAGTTGATGAGGTATGGTTATGCGATGGGGGACACTGTGATTAAGAGGAATGAGAAGTTCATTAGGGGGTTGAAGCCTAAGTTGGGAAAGGCCAAATTACCATATATTAGAGATCCTTGTGATGTTTATGGTTGAGATGGCTTTAAGACATGAGGAGATACTTGCTTTTTTAGAGGGGAATAAGGCAAAGGAAGTCTAGCGGGGGTAGATTTAGAAATGGTAGTTCTTTCATAAGAAGGGTGCTTAGAAGGGCAAAATTGCTAAGAAGGGAAAGGCAGAGGTTGTCTGTGCGATAATAAAGGACATTTTGTTATTGAATGTCATTCTAGAGATGGAAAAAAGATGATCGGGAAGAAGAACATCAGGTGCTTCAATTGCTATCAAATTGGACATTACAAGAACCAGTACAAAGAGCTTACGAAGAATGGAAGGGGCAAAGTGTTTGCATTGGAGCCAACTACCTCAAGGCCAATGGCAGAGGAAAAAGGGAAGGCGGTGTTGGGAGGTACGCTTCAGATTCATGGTATGTCAGTTAGCGTCCTGTTTGACACGGTACATCGCATTCTTTTATATCTCATTGTTTGGTAGATAAGCTTAACTTAGAACCCACATACTTAGTTACTTCCTTAAGGGTTACAAATTCCATAGGAGGGTATGCGACACTTGGGATGAAGTATGACCACCTAGAGTTTGATTTGTTAGGTCATACCTTTGTTTGTAGTTTACATGAATTTGATTTTATAGGGTTCATAATTATTTTGGATATGGATTGATTAAATATAATTCTACGGTATTTTGCCATGTAGGAAAATATCTCTAAGACACCCTGACTGTAGTTATCAAATTGTATACACTGTAGAAAACCCTAGCTGCGAGGTGAATGCTTTGTTGTGAGTTATGGAGGTAGAAGACAAGTTGAATCATGTATTCATGGCTAGAGAATTCATGGATGTCTTTGTACCTATAATAGGGTTGCCACCGAAATGAGCCATTGAGTTTCGGATAGATTTAGTGCCTAGAGCAGAACCAACGAGTAGACCGCCTAGCAGGATGACACCTACCGAGGTGAGGGAGCTAAAGGTGCAGTTGGTGGATTTGGAAGGCAAGAATTTTATTAGACCTAGTAGTTCACCTTAGGGAGCAGCCACAGTGTTTGCTAAGAAGCTGGGTGGATCGTTAAGGTAGTTTATCAATTATCGTAAGTTGAATGAGAATACAATAAAGAATCGATATTCGCTACCTAAAATTGACGGTTTGTTCGACCAGTTGCATGGAGCAAAGGTATTTCCTCAGTTGGATTTGGTGAGAGGATTCCATCAACTTACAGTAGCAGAGGATAGTATTCCTTTGGTGGCGTTTAGAACCAGATATGGATCATATGACTGGCTAGTAATATCGTTCGGTCTAACTATTGGGTCAGCATTCTTTGTGAATTTGATGAACAGAATTTTCCAAGAGCAATTGGATAGGTTCGTGTTGGTTTTCATAGATGATATTTTGGTACACTTTAGAGATGAAAGAGAGCATGAAGTTCATCTTAGAGTGGTATTTGTGATGTTAAGGCAACATCGGCTGAGGCAAAGTTTTCAAAGTGCCATTTAGGAAGAAGTAAGTGAAGTTCCTTAGTCATGTAGTCTCAGAGAAGTGTTGTCTGTAGATCTGACTAAGATTGAAGCAGTGAATAATTGGAAGAGACCCGAGACAGTGACTGAGATAATGGGTTTTCTTGGATTGGCTGGATATTATATGAGGTTCATTAAGGATTTTTCATGGATAGCGGTACCAATGACAAAGCTAACGTGAAAGGATGTGAAGATCGTTTGGATTGATAAGTGAAAGGAGGCATTCTAGAAGATGAGACACTTAGTGACTAATGCTTATATGTTAGTTATTCCGAAAGGGATTCATGACTTAGTAGTGTATACAGATGCATGTGGGACAAGGTTAGGAGCTGTATTAATGCAAAGAGAAAGAGTGATTGCCTATGCATCACGATAGCCTAGACTGCATGAAGTAAGATATCCTACTCATGATTTGGAGTTGGCAGTGGTGATCTTCGCATTTAAGATTTAGAGACATTATTTTTAGGGAGGGCGATTCAAGTTGTAAGGACCATAAGTCGCTAAGTATCTATTATCTTAGAAGGAGCTGAATATGAGACAGCGGAGATGGTTAGAATTTATAGCTGCTATGAATTTGGAATTGATTTCATACCAGGGATAGGCAACAAGGTTGCAGATGCACTTAGCAGTAAACATCAAAATGGAGTGTTGGCGATGATAGTTGAGTGGAAAGATTTAGAAGCATTGACGACATGTAGAGTGTAGTGGAGATCTGAAAGTGGATCTAGTGGAGAGACTGTAGTATTATCATGTTTGGAAGTTCAATCAGTGATGATCGAAAAGATTGCTTCTAAATAGTTAACCAATCCAGTGTTAGTTGGTAGATCGGGATGTTAAGGGAAGGAACAGAGAGAAATGACTTGAAGAATTTTAGTCTTGAACAGAATGGGTGGTTAAGGAAGAAATGAAGGTTATATGTTTCGAATGTGGGAGACATTAGGAAGGAAGTTCTTGGAAAATGCCATTATTTAAAGTTCACTATTCATCCGGGAGGAACTAAGATGTATCAGGACATAAAGAGAAGTTTCTTTTGGAAAGGTATGAAGAGGGATGTTGGTAATGGGTGAAGCAGTGTTTGAACTGTTAATAGGGAAAAGCCGAACATAAGAAGCCAAGTGGGTTGCTACAGCCATCAAATATTCCCAAATGGAGTGGGATTCTATTTATATGGACTTTATAGACGTGTTGCCAAGATCTAATAGTGGAAATGAAAGTATATGGGTCATAGTGGACAGGTTAACCAAGAGTTCCCATTTCATTACAGTTAATTCAACTAGGATGGCACTTTGTTTGGCTAAGTTATTTTTGAAGAATGTAGTTAGAGGCATGGAATTCCTAGTAGTATCATAAGTGAGAGATTTCTTATTCACTACCGAGTTCTGGAAGAGTCTATAGAAATTTTAGGTACCAAACTAAAGGTGAGTACCACTTACCATCCGTAGCCCGATTGTCAAATGCAAAGAGTTAACAAAGTTTTGGAGGATTTGTTATGAGCTTGCATGTTAGATTTTGGAGGATCATGTGAACAACATCTATAATTAGTCGATTTTTCGTATAGCAACGGTTATCAGGCTAGTATAGGGATGGCACTATTTGAAGCTTTGTATGGATAGCCATGCAAATCTCCAGTTTGTTAGTTAGAGACTGGGGATAGGTTGGTTCTTGGTCCGGATTTAGTTAGAGAAGCTGCAGAGAAGATTGAATTGATTTGGGCTAGAACGAAGGAAGGTCGGTCGAGGTAGAAGAGCTATGTAGACAGAAGATGGAAAGACTTAGAGTTCTTTTCAGAGATCATGTTCTTATTAAGACATCACTGATGAACGGTGTAATTTGATTCGGGAAATCAGTGAAATTGGCACCGAGATTCGTAGGACCATTTCCTATTATATAAAGGATCAGGAAACTCATGTATAGAGTAGAGTTACCGAGTAGTTTAGCAGGAGTCCATAATGTTTTTCATGTTTCACATTTAATGGAAATGTATTCGAGATCCAAAGACTACTACAACAACGACTATGTTAGAAGACTTAGTAGTAAGCTGAACTTGACTACAGTTAGAAAGCCAATTCATATAATCGAGAGAGATGAAAAGAAGCTAAGGAACAAGACAGTTAGATTCACTAAAATCGAGTGGAGCGATGATGAGATAGACTATAGTTGGGAGACTAAGAGCAGGATTAGAGACGCTTTTCCTAATTTGTGTGATGGTATCTTTTACCTTTTGGATTGATTTTTTATGCATCTAATCATAATTTCGAGGACGAAATTCTTTAAGGGCGGGAGTATGTAGTGACCCTAATTCTGATTAACATAATTAAGGATATTTTCTTAGCTAAATAAAATAAAATAATGAGATGGTTAGGGGATTGAGATTTAGGATAAACAGAAGGGTTTCCATGCCCATTAAACAAATGAACTAAGAAAATTAAAATGAATTAAGTTAGGGTATGTGGACAAGGGCAATGTAGAAATAAGTATATTTTTATAACCCAAACCCTTAAAAGACCACATTCATTTACATGTTCATTCTCACAAAAAAACATAAGAGGTCAGCCACCATTAGGAAAGCATGAAGGAGATAAAGCTAAAATCAAGGAGAAGAAGCTTAACAACTTAAGTCAATATCAAATCTCAACGCCTTAATCTAAAAGCTAAGGTGAATAATGACTAAATCTCATGTTTTCAAATCATTTTCAATTTTAGGTTAAACCTGAATTATTTTGCATGGTTTTGCCATGTTTTAATTGATACAAATAAATATATATGCTTGTGGACGAATTATGATGTCTTATATGGCTTTTATTATATTTTTTAATATGAAAACCTTATTAAATGACATCCAATTCCTTGTGATTTTAGATTTAGATCAGAAATGATAGTTTAGAAATGGGTTTCAATTTTCATAATTTTTTGAATTAATGTGGACTTTATATTAATTTTCTAGTGAGGAAAATGATTACTTGGGTTTAAAATTATTTACAGCTAAATAAAATATGTTTTGGGTTTAAAATTTATATACATTGGAAAACATATTAAAAATGATTTATAGGAATTTTTATAGATTTTTTCTAAGTGTTTTAATAGATATATAAAATAATTTAAGGAATGTGACTTAAGTGTTTTATATATCTATAAAAGGAGAAGGGGTATTTTGTAAATAATTAAATTATTACTTCTAAATTTTGCCATCGCTTTTAGAAAAGAAAGTAGCAACCAATAATATTTTAACAAACAAGGCGGGTTAGTTGAGAAGATTACTTTAAAAAGCTAAAAATCAAATTCAACATGCTTTTTACATGTTTCACCACTTTCGACACCTAGGTTTCAATTGAGTACTTCCACTTATATTTCCATCGAAACCAATGACACAGTATCAAAGAATTGGTACATAATGAATGGGATATTGGCGCATGGTACTAGGGAGTGACAAAGGTTTTCGATGGGGTCGAAGCGCTATTTTGCTTTTAGTTGGAAATGTGCCTACTTTTCTTTCGAAAGGAATGCTTTCTACTTTGGCTTCTGACTGGGTCAAATTGGTTTAAGGAATTGTTTCGAATGAGGTTGCACCTTTGTTTTAACTAAATACTTTTAGAGGGTTCAAAACTCCTTGTTGCCACTTTCTACCTTTCAAAGCAAATGGTTATATAAGGGGAACTTTGTTTTTTAAAACCCAAGCCATTTCTTTAATGCTCTCGAAGGGTTGGCTTCGACACCATCACTTCTTTACTTAGGAATTGCTTTCGAAAGAGTGCTTTCGACTTAGTTGTTTTATGACCCTTTTTTGCTCTGTTGAATGTAGAACCCAAAGGTTTCGAAAGGCATAGTTTTGATTGATTTCGAAAGGTTTCCACATGTTTTACTTGAACTCAAATGCTTTCGAAATGTTTGATGTTTTAAAACGATTTTAGTAATTTCAAAAGTTTTACGATAAAGGTTTCGAAGGGGTGTTCTCCAATGGTTTCGAAAGGTGTTAAGTGATAGGTTTCTAATGTTTTCGTAAGGCAGTGTTTAAGTGTTTTAAAGATAGGATTTCTAAGGTTTTAAAGCTTATGAAAGGGATGATGTCAATGTTTTCGAAAGGTGATTATATATGATTTTAAAAGGAATGTATTGGCCTTTCGGCTTAGGTTTACTTTCAAATGGGGTACTTTCAAAGGATTCGAAAGGAGCACTTTCAAAGTTTTAAATGTTTTCATCAACAAACACTCGTGTAAAGTATGCATAACATGGCAAGGTGTTTTGAGTAAAGAATAGCATATTTTCCTTGTTTAAAATATGATTTGAAGTTTAAATCAATTTGAGAGAAAAGGTTTTTCAAGGAAAATTTTAACGAAATATTGCCCTAATTGAAATGACTCGGATATTAGAACACCAGATGGAACTGGTATGGGGTCGCATGCTGTACTTTAGCTAGTAGCCCCTAGCTAATATAAGTCCAAAATTCTAGTATGTAGTGCTATGTCATAGGTAAGACTAAAATTATGTTGCACACAGAAAGGAATCTATAAAGTAGGGATATGTTATTAGTGAGCCCGCAAAACCATTAAGATCAGTTGACCATGTTAGAAAGTAAGTTAGGGACATACTGTCCAAAAGAGGAGTATCTAACAAAAGTTAGATTATTTGTTTATTTTGTCTGGTAGGCCCGAATCAGCCAAAGGTTAGTAGTTAGCCAAAAAAAAACTATAGTGTTTGGATAGATAGTCTAGTTGTTACCTGATTTGTATGTATACATGATATTGCTTTATTATTTTAACCAGTTTTGGTTGCATGATAAGATTTGAAAAAGATATGTTTTAAAATAATATTAGTGAGGGGAAACCTATTTTGCTAAGCGGCATGGTCTAACTTAATATCAAATAACCGAGATGTATAATATTATTTACACTAGGCTTTATGCCTAACTCAAAGTTTATGTTTTTCCCCTTAAACTCTCGGATGCTCAAAATTCATTTGAGTAAGCCAAGGTCGAGGATTGACAAGTTTTAGTAGGTTGGTGAATAATGCTTTTGAAAATGAGCAGGGGAACACGGATAACTATTTAGGAGTTGTTGTTTTTGTTTATTTTAATTCCGCTGCATTTTATTAAGTCATTAATGACTATATAGTTTGTTCAACCAAGGGTGCATCTTCATATGTCGCTCTTTGTGTATTTATGTAATAATTATATTCGATTTAAACCTAGGAAACAATTATGGGATTATGTAATTTGAATATAAAATATTATTTTGGAATGTAATCAGTAAAGATGTTTTAATCTATGATTATTTTATTTCATATTCATGTAACTATGACATTATGGATACCATTAGAATGAACGTATTTTATCACAAGAAGTTAATACTATAGATGATTACAACATCTGTAGCGCTTAGCTTTTGTCCTCCAGATACGGGGTATTACAACTTGGTATCAGAGCATAGGTTTATGAAAAACGTTTAAACTAAAATGGTTTTTGAAAACATAATCTTAAGGGATTAGAGATAAGATTGCGGTATGGGATAACGCTATATTAATGTACTTGCACTTGCTAAACAAATGTATACACTTTATCTCTAGTCTTTCTATCTCTATTAGGTTATTCTTCTGTATCTCACGAGACTTGAATATAGATATGGATGGTAGAAGTGGAAGAGTTTACCTTGGGGTAAGCTCCACAACAAATGTTAATGCCAGACCAAATAAGAGAAGGAACCAAGGACAAGCATAAGCCAGAAATATTACTGCTGGAATCCCGCAAGTTCACATGGGAGCCATGTATTAGTTCTTTGTCAACATACTACAAGCGGGTGTTACGAGTGGTCGGAGGATATGTTGGAGTAGGGGATCAAGAAGCTCCGGTGGTCAACAATTACGTTATTTTGGGTAGATATTATGCAAGGCTGGGAGGAAAGCCATTCGTTAGAACTAAAGAGGCTATTGAAGTAGAAAACTGGTCGCTACATTGTGAGAGGATATTTGATGATTTGGGGCACAACGAAGAGCAGAAGAGAAGGCTTGCTTCAAGAAATTTTTTAGGAGCAGCTTTATATTGGTAGGATAACGTAACGATTAGAGTGAATAAGGACACAATGACATGGGATGAGTTAGCAAGGAGGTTCGAGGAGATGTTCATGTCTGTGATGGCGAGGCCTACCTTGCTCAGGAAGTTTGCTGAGTTGGAGCACGGGGAGATGACTATATTGGAGTATACTACAGTGTTCAAGGAGTTGACGAGGTATAGTTATGCGATGGTGGACACTATGATTAAGAGGAACGAAAAGTTCATTGGGGGTTGAAAACTAAGCTGGCAAAGGCTACATTACTGCATATTAGATACCCTTGTGACGTGGTTGAGATGGCTTTAAAACATGAGGAGATGTTTTCTTTTCTGGAGGGGAATAAGGAAAATGAAGTCAAGGTAGGGCAATGTCAGAAAAGGAATTTCTTTCATAAGAAGGGTGCTCAGAAGGGAAGAATTGCTAAGAAGGGAAAGGCAGAGGTTGTCTATTATAAGTGCGACAAGAAAGGACATTTCTCTAATGAATGTTGTTCTGGAGATGGAAAGAAGGTGAACCGAGAAGAAAAATATTAGGTGCTTCAATTGTAATCAAATTGGACGTTACAAGAACCAGTGCAAAGAGTCTGCTAAGGATGGAAGGGGAAAAGTGTTTGCATTGGAGGCAGCTGCCTCAAGGCCAACGGCAGAGGAAAATAGTAAGGCAGTGTTGGAAGGTATGCCTCAGTTTTATGGTATGTCTGTTAGCGTCCTGTTTGATACTGGTGCATCACATTCTTTTATATCTCAGTGTTTGGTAGATAAGCTTAACCTAGAACCCTCATATTTAGTTACTTCCTTAAGGATTGCAAATCCGATAGTAGGGTATGCAACACTTGGGATGAAGTGTGACCATCTAGAGTTTGATTTATTAGATCATACCTTTGTTTGCCGTTTGCATGAGTTTGATTTTGTAGGGTTCATAATTATTTTGGATATGGATTGGTTAAGTAAGTACGATGCTAGGATATTTTACTGTGTTATGAAAATATCGCTTAGACGCACTTACTATAGTGATCGTATGTATATACTATAGAAAACCTTAGCTGTGAGGTGAATGCTTTGTCGGGAGTTGTGGAGGTAGGAGGCGAGTTGAACCACGTTTTCGTGGTTAAAGAATTCGCGGATGGCTTTGAACCTATAATAGGACTGCCACCGAAACGAGCCATTGAGTTCGGATAGATTTTTCATGTTTTTACATGTTTTAACAAACATGGTAGGTTAGTTGAAAAGATTACTCTAAAAAGCAAAAAATCAGATTTTACTTGCTTTTAACATGTTTCACCACTTTCGACACCTAGGTTTCAATTGAGTACTTCCGCCTCCATCGCCATCGAAACAAATGCACATAGTATTAAAGACTTGGTACATAGTGAATTGGATATAGGCGAAAGGTACTTGGTCAAGGCAAGGTGTTCCAATGGGGTCGCAGCGCTATTTTTCTTTTAATTGGAAATGTGCCTAGCTTTGCTTTTGAAAGGAATGCTTTCGACTTGGTCGGCTTCCGACTGGGTCAAATTGGTTTAAGGAATGGTTTCGAATAAGGTTGCTTCTTTTGTTTTAAGTAAATACTTTCGAAGGAGTCGAAACCCCTTGCTACCACTTTCTACCTTTAGAAGCAAATGGTTTCAAATAGAGAACTTTGGTTTTAAAACCCAAGTTGTTTCTTCAATGCTTACGAAGGGTTGGTTTCGAGAACATCACTTCTTCATTTGGGAATTATTTTCGAAAGATTGCTTTCGACCTAATTGTTTTATGACCCTTTTTGTTCTATCGAAGGTAGAACCCAAAGGTTTTGAAAGGTGTAGTATTATTCACATCAAGCTTTATGTCTGACTCGAAGTTTATGTTTTTCCCTTTAAACTCTCAGGTGCTCAAAAATTGATTTGAGTTGGCTGAGAGTTGAGGATTTATAGGTTTTAGTAGGTTGGAGAATAATGCTTCCGAAGGCGAGAAAGAGGCTGACGGATAACTATTTAGGAGTTGTGGTTTTTGTTTGTTTTAATTCCGCTATGTTGTATTAAGTCAGTTATGACTACATAGTACTCTGGTCAACCAAGGGGGCATCTTCATATGTCGCTCTTGGCATATTTATGTTATAATTTTAATTGATCTGAACCTAGAAAATGATTATGGGATTATGTAATTTGAATATGAAATATTGTTTTAGAATGTAATCAGAAGAAATCTCTAGATCAGCATGTAATGAAGAAAATGGCGACAGTTTGAATCAAGAAAATGGAGGCCTCTCCTCCCTCTTCTCCGATTCCTCTCCTCCCTCTTCTTTGATTCCCCCTCCTCCTCCCACATCTATGACTCCTCCTCCACCTCATCCTCCCTCATTGTTCCCTCCTCCTCTTTCTTCCTCTTTACCCTCATCTTCCCTAATTCCTTCTTACTCTTCTATGTCTCCTCCATCTTCATCATCACTGAATCCTCTTTCTTCCTCATTTCTGACTCCTTCTCTTACTCCATCTATTCCTCATTCATGTCTGAAATCTGTGAATAAATCCTCTATATTATCAGATACAAATTTTCCTTCTTTATCTGATAATATGAATCAAAAGCTGATTAATATTCTTTTCAATCCTCAAAGACCTCTGGAATTACAATAATTGGTCGTCGCTTTTCAAGAAAAAGCCAAGAAATTCTAGATTGTTTGTTCCTAAACAGTTTGATATTAAAAAGGATGGTAAACCGAAACCTTTACCTGATGAGGTAAAAAGAGAAGGAATTAAATTCTAGAGTCATCGTTTGGTTGGTTTTTTCTTGGATGGATCTCTTTCTTATCTAACGGTAGCAAAGCATCTGAGAAGTGTTTGGAGATTGAAAGAAGTTGATATAAAATATGATAATGAAAATTTCTTTTTTAATTTCTCAAATGAACAAGACAGAATGAAGATACTACAATTTGATCCTATCTTTATTAACGGTAAAATTTTCATTATAACAACATGGAATCCATCTTATGGTTATGTTCAAGAACAAATTAAGAAAGTTCCAATTTGGGTACATTTTTATAGAATTCCTCTGATTGCTTGGACTTTAATTGGGATTAATTGGTTGTCTTGTCATGTTGGAAAGTTGATTCGTCTTGATGAAAGTATAGAAAAATTGAAAAGATTCAAGTATGCTAAGGCTTTGATTGAGGTAGCTCCTGAACAAGAACTTCCTGAGTATATTGCAATTGATGATTTAGGTAATAGTTGCCCTCATGTTAAGGTTGTGTATGATTGGAAGCCAAAAATTTGTTGTAAGTGCAAAGTGTTTGGACATGAAACTAAGGATTGTTCAGGAAAATGTAAGTATGTGGGACTTGGAATGAGCTTTGAGAATGATATCGAAGATGCAGATTGCAGTGAATTTATTGCTCAGGAGAAACCACTGGATAAGGTTGTGAGGATTCATAATTCAGGAAAATTCAATATAAATTCTATGAAAATTTGGAGAAAGAAGGAAATAGAGCAAGAAAATTTTATTAATGATGGTACTACTCTTGATAATGGGAAGAAGAAGCTAGATCAACAAAATAAAATTAACAATCTAGAAGATTCCTGTGCAGATATTGTTACTACAGGTTTAAGTTCTGATCAAAGAAGTAAGTATGGTAAAGGCTATGAAGAAAGCATTACTACTTCAAATAATTTTATGGCACTATCAGACTTATGTGAAGAATCAGTCAATAATATTTTACTTAAAGAAAATAATGCCTCTTCCATCAATGCTGGAAATGCTCAGGAAGACTTGATGTCTATTAAAATTCAAGGCTCTATTGAAGTTAACATAGCTAATAACTCGGATACCCAAGAAACTGTAGATACTCAAGAGAAGCATTCTCTAAATGGAATTATAGGAGAGAAATCTATTGATAAGGAGAAATTTGGATCTTAAAAGGTGCAAGAAAAATAACAAAATAGTAAAAATGACTTATCTGAAGAAAAGCATATTAATGATACCTCAATGCAGAATTCTCCATATATCAATATAACTCCACCTACACATCTGATATTACCTCCCCCTCCTTGTATATCAAATGAAGTAAATGTTGAGCAAAACACATTTATTAATAAAAAAGGAAAAAGGGGAAAAAGAAAGTTTCTTTCACTGATCCTGCCGATGATCTCAATAAAGGTACTAACTATAATATTGATGACATACAACCAATAAATCATAAAGAGTCCCCATCATCTAACAAAAGTTCTTCTATTCTGACAAGTGGAAACAAGCATATAAGGAAGCATCCTACCCAATTATTAACTCCTAATATGTTATGATGATAAGCAACAATATTGCATACTGGAATATTAGAGGAGTGCATCTATCCTCAAAGCAAACTGAAGTGAAAAAATTGATAAAGGATGAGCAAATTCAACTTATTGCTTTAAGTGAAACAAAGTTAGACAAGACAATGTCTGAAAGGGCTTGCAAGTATATTGCATCAAATTGGTCATATGATAATAATTTGCAAAGTGCTCCTTATGGAAGATTATTAGTACTCTGGAATCCTGCTATCTTCAGCCTGACCAAAATAATGCAGAATGATCAAATTATTCATTTTAACGCTTTATCCTTGCTTTCAAACATTTCTTTCCTGATTTCATTTGTTTATGCTCAAAATTGTTTGGATAGAAGACTCTCATTTCTCTCCAGTATCTCTTCTCTTGCTCAACCAAATTTACCTTGGCTTATTCTAGGAGACTTTAATTGCATGTTTTCTTCTGAGCAAAAAGTTGGAGGAATTCCTCTATCATTGAAAGACATTTCCCCTTTGAAATAGACTCTTATTAATTCTTCTCTTAGCCATATTTCTTTTGTAGGAGCTGAATACACATGGAATAATAAATGTAAAAATGGTCCAAGAACATTCTGTAAACTTGATCATGCTTTTCAAAATACCTATTCTATAACCTTATGGCCAAATCTTCTTTGTAAATTCTTAAATCCCTTTATCTCTGATCACTCTCCTATTATTTTATCAGGGGGACAGAATGCTACTAGGAGAAATACATCTTTTAAATTTTATAAATCATGGACTAATCGCAAAAATTTCCATAGCGTTGTTATACAGGTTTGGAAAGAATCTATTTTTGGAAATCCATTGTATATTTTAAAGACAAAGCTTCAAAAGTTGAAGGTAAAACTTAAATTCCGGGCAAAGGAAATTTTTGGAGAAGGAACAAAAGTATCTGATCGAATTAGAGAGAAACTATATCATATGCAACATCTGCTTCAGAATGATCCAATGAATTCTATTTTAGCTTACCAAGAATCAGATTTATCTAGAGATTTACATGAAGCATTTGAGTTTGAAGCTTTGATGAAGAAAGAAATTCTGCATGATATTATTGATAAGCAAGGTGATAGGAATACAAGATATTATCACAACTCAATCAAATTAAAACAGGTCAGAGAAAGGATATTGAGTATTACTGATATGAACAGAGTTATGTATGATAATGATGATTCCATAACAAAGGCTTTCATTGATTATTTTTCATCTATACTTGCCAATCCAACTCCAATGATTCCAAATCTGTTACCTCCTTTAATATGCAAGTTCCCTACCTGGATATAAAGTAGGCTAATATTTTGCTAGAAGAAGTTTCACCTAAGGAGATTAAAGAAGAAGTTTTCTCTTTAAAATCTGATAGTAGTGGTGGACTGGATGGTTATAATGCTTACTTCTATCAAAATACAAGGAGAATAATTAAACTTGATGTTTCCAAAGCAATTCAATATTTCTTCCATCATAACAAAATGCCAACTGGTGTAAATGCAACAAATATAGCTCTAGTGCCAAAATGTTCAAATGTAGTAAATGTTTCAGAGTTTAGACCAATTTCATGTTGCAATGTTCTTTACAAAATCATATCCAAGATTTTAGCTAATAGAATTCAAAAAGTATTGCCTTCAATCATATCAAGCAATCAAGTTGCTTTCATGCCTCATAGAAACATCAGTGATATTATTTTACTTACTCAAGAGCTTTTAAGAGGATATGGAACTGGGAATATTTCACCTAGATGTATGTTGAAACTTGATATATAGAAAGCTTTCGATTCTATTGCATGGAGTTCTATTATAGCAGTTCTTTCAAGGATAAATTTTCCTAAACCAATGCTAGCATGGACATATACTTGTATTTCAACTTCTCACTTCTCCATACTAAGGAATGGATGTTCTAAAGGATTCTTCAAAGGAACTCAAGGAGTTCGTCAAGGTGATCCAATATCTGCATTCCTATTCATTATAGTAATGGAAGTTCTGAATTCTTTGATTATTGAACAAGTGAAATCTAAGAAGTTAGAGCTGCATCCAAAATGCAAGGATCCACTCATTACTTACCTGCTATTTGCTGATGATCTAGTCATTTTTACAAAACCAACTATTTCAAATATTTCCTCTATACTTGAAGTATTGGATTAATTTTTTGCAATTACTAGGTTGAAGATAAATTTTAATAAATCTCACATCTTAGTAACTGGTCTTAGTGATGGTATGAAAGCTGATATTATTACACATTCTGGTCTTAAAGAGATGCAACACAATGCTAGATACCTTGGTTTACCTCTTATTTCTGAAAGAATCACCAAATCTAACTGTTTGCCTTTATATGAAAAAATTACTGACAAATTATCCATCTGGCCTAACACAAAATTATCTCTAGCAGGAAGATTGGTCATTATACAGAGTATTGCAACTGCTATGACTAATTATTGGATGAGGCATTATATTCTTCCAACCAAACTTATATCAATGATAAATAGTGCATTGAATAGATTTCTATGGCATGGTGATCCATTTTCTAAAAAGCTAATTCCAATATCATTTAAGAAGATTGAATTGCCAAAGAAAAGTGGAGGTCTAGGAATAACAAATATAAAGGTATGGAATAATGCAGCTATCTCAATTTATTATGACAAGATTTTATCAAGAAAAGAAGATCTATGGACTCAGTGGATTTTAAAAAACCTTATTAAAGGAAAAGATTTTTGGTCGATGAATGTTCCAAATTTATGTAGCTGGAGTTGGCATAATATCCTAAAATTAAGAGCTACCTTTCTGCCAATCATTCATTGCAATCCATCTTAGAATAATGAACTTCATTTCTGGTCATCACCATGGGCTAGACCTAGTTTGATTATTCAGGAAATTCTTCCATACTCTTTAATAATGCAATCTGGCATTCCTATAAATGCTAAAGTATCATCCTATGTAACTGATGGATCAATTTTTTTTTACCTTACTGTAGTTCTAATCAAGTCAGGTATTTATGGCAATATATGTCATCACTGCCTCTTCCCTCATCAAACCTTAAAGTCCTCTCGACAAATAATGGAAAGAATCATGCAATATCTCTAGTGTATAAAGCTTTGTTAAATAATGCTAAATCAGAGAAGTTCCCATGTGCTACGAGAATTTGGATGGAAAAATCCCCCGCAAAAGAAAATTTATTGTTATGGAAAGTCATGGCAAATGCACTTAATACTAAACAGAAATTAACATGTACGGGTATTATAAGCAATGAAGATTGTGTCTTCTGTCAAAAGCATCCTGAATCTAATACTCATTTATTTTTTAATTGCTTTTACACTTTTGGAACCTGGTGCAGGTTACATACAAATGGAAATTTTCACAAACCTGTTAAAAGATCGAGAATTGAATGGTTTAATATATTCAAGGCAACAAGGTGGAAGTCTTCGAAGGCAGATATTCGTATGATTATGTTGAAGTCCTCTGCATATGAGATATGGAATGAAAGAAATAGGAGAATTTTTGATATGAAAATGGAAGCTGGAAAAAGATTAGGAAGGCTGAAGTGAAATATGAGATGATTTGATATATTTTAGTTTTATGTCTTGGATATGAACATGTTATATTGTGATATGTATTTTCTGAATTAAGGCTGTAATTTGTATGTATACATTTCTATATGAAAATATTAGGCAGGGCTCCCTTAGCCCGTTGCTTTTCAAAAAAAATAATAATGTAATCAGAAAAGCCGTTCTAATTTCTGATGATTTTATTTCATAATCATGTGACTCAATGTTATGGATACCATTAGCATTACTGTATTTTTCACCAAAAGTTAATACTATAGATGACTATAACATGTGTAGCACTTAGCTTTTGGCCTCCAGATATGGGGTGTTACACAAGGCAAATAAATTCTTTTTCATCTATTGAAAATCGGGTGTCGATGGCTTCAAAACGAAAGGATGGACCACCCTGCTTGCTCGTGGACTTTGCATCTTTTATGAGGAACTTATGGATCGAAGCCATGATTTCCTAGTAATCATCCATCCAAGCCAGACGCTTCTCCATAGACATTCTATAATAGATTTAATTTAGGAGAGATTCTACCTAATCTAGCAGGCTATTCGGTTCATCACATTCCGCTTGCAGCTTCTCAGCCTTCGAGGTCTCAGTGGCCTTTCCAGTAGATAGAGCCCTGCCTTTGCTTGGAGAAAGACCCTCTTAGCTCTCCATTCCAATACTTTTACCTTTCGGTCAGTAATACTGGGCTCCACTCTCTCAACTACCTCATGGAGTTCATCTACTCTGTTGGTAAATTTGGCCTTGATGTTTTTATAATCATCGAAAAGCTGCCTGGCCCTATCATTATAATCCGTCTTGGCAGCCTTGATATTGGCAGCACGATCTCGCTTTAGCTACTCTATTTCTTCAGTACGAGCAGACTTAATCCTCTTGATCTCGTCAACCTACTTCTTCATCTCCTTATTATGAAAATCTCTCTTATGCATTCACCACTTTATTTTGGTCTAAGTCTTTCTCAAGCAATTCCATCCTTAAGTCAAAAATCTTCAAGTTATGCTCAACATTCTTCTTACTGATCTCCCCCGGCCTTTGTGAATTTGGCGTGACACTTTGACAAGGCCTTCACATCACCCAATCCATCCAAAAGAAGATCAATCGGCCCAGTAAAAAAGTACATTCGCTTTAGCAAGCAAGCAGGCTAGGGGATCTGTTGGCCGATAGAGCTGTTGGAAAACATCAAATTTCGAGTCCTTGGGGTAATTTATGACAACTGCTTCTTCCACCCCTTTCCGTTTGTCTTTTATCCTAGGGGCAGGGACTATCGCTCCTGTATTGTTCATCTTCTTCTATTTTTTGGAAGCTTCTAAGTTATATCACGTAATAGGCAGATGACCGGGAGACTTGGATGAATGAACCAGAGTCCGGGACCTCAATTTACTACTAGAAGAGAGGGATCTTTTTAGAGAACTATCTTTTGGGTCCTGGTTGCCTTTGTCCCCAATTGGATGGTAATGAACATCTCCCTAAATGGTAGGTTCGTAGATGGTAGCCCGATATTTTCACTGGGGCCAAAGGAAGAAACAACCTACTTCACATCCTTGAGAGGCGCATTTGGCTTTAGTTGCTTCATTTTAGAGAGATAATTTCCCTTCTTGTGCTCATTTTACATGCAATTGCATTGTATGAAGGATTAGAACCAGAACAAATACTTGAAAGATGCATGACTATGACATGAACATATGATTATGCGAGTGTGAATGTAAGTGGATGTAACGGCTGCATGAACCCTTAGGGTTCTCATGGGCCTCCAGCTGTCAATGGATTTCTGCTATAGATGTAGAGCCCCATGTTATCCAGGTTTTTAACTTAGCAGAGTCCAAAAGAAACAGAATACCTTGATCAAGTTAGAATAGCTCAAAAGCCAACCAAAAGGACTATAGCAACAACCTAAAGGAAGTCAAAAGAGAAGATAGTAAAATTCTCTAAGAACATGAATTGCCAACGATCCATAGCCTATGGATCGCTAGCGGTCCATAGCATCTACTCTTGAGTCCATCAATCTTCTTGCATCATGCTATAATATGTGTTCTAAGAGCATTGTCTAGGTTTGAGGAGATTTTAAGCTAGTTAAATCAAGAGACAAGCGTTCGTCTAGTCCAATCAGCCGTCGAATACAACTGACAAGCAGACCATCATCAAAATAAGGCAACATGCGACAAGACTACATGAACAACATCAATACAAGACAATAAAGGCAATCCAAAAGGAAAATTCCAAAAATAGACTAAGTGTATGGATCACTAGCCATTCACATACCATGGATCGCTAGCGATCCATACAATTTCATCAATCAGCTACGATGTTCATGGCGCAAGGCAAGGGAAGAATACTAAGGCATTGGCTCGCCTTCAAGTCAATCCTATGGGTCGTTGGCCATCCATAGCCTATGGATCTCTAGCGATCCATCAGTTTGGCTTGGATTGCGATGTCATCTTTAATGCGCCTTCTTACGAGTATGAGCAAGCATTTTGCAAATAGGCTTGGCCTAATAGCTCCCCAACCTCTATAAATACTCTCCTATCTACAACATGAAGGAGATCTTCCAAACTAGTTGCCGAAACTCTAGCGAAAGCTCTCTTCACTCTTCTCCTTCCTTACAATGGTCATCCAAAGGGCTCGTTGTGATTCTCCAGTGAACTCTAACTGGAGGCATAATCTAACTAAGGATATTCAAGAACTTTGTAATTGGATTAAAACTTTGTAAAAGCAATTAGTCAATAACGAAAACTATAAAGTGAACGTAGGCTTTATTAACAGCCAAACCACTATAAAAATCTTCTTTCTATTTCTGCTCTTTTTACAATTATTCTCTATATTATTGCTCTGTAAGAACAGGGCTGGTGCTTTCACACTCAATCCAGGTCCATTTTTTCGGTTAACATTTTGGTCCTTTTTGAGAATCCAACATAGGGTTCAGATCTAGCTATCTTCTTTGGATCAGATAGGTCCAGAAGTTAGATCCTCAATCATTGTTCAAAAGTTCTACTGCTAAAAATCAATGGCTCGGGAAGAAGAAGAACTGCTTTGGAAGATCAATAGGGACAGTAATAGTTGAGGAGAAGATGAATCATCAACAAGTTGAAGTAAATGGTGCCAAAGTAAGAGATTGGGTGCCATCATCCTCCAACCAATGCGAAGTTGTCATAAGAAACAAGTTGGAAAAATGGTTAATGAAATCAACTAAAAATGGAAAGCGGTCAAAGAGCTCTTATAGATAAGCTCAATGTTCCATTAACTTTACAATCAAATCCTGCTCTAAAAACTATGGTTGAACCTGTGGCTGTCGTAGAACAAGAATATTCTTCTATTTTTGACCTAAACGGAAGAAACATAAGGCAACTACAAAGAAGGGTGATAATAGGAACTATGGAAATCAACGTAGAAGGAAATACAAGTACTCTGCTAGACGTAAGGCAACCAACTTTGAACTTGAACCTAGGGGAGAAAACACCACGAGAGGATATAGCCATGGACCTCTCTGACTCCGAAGATAGAGAATAATTGAACGATGATAAGTTGGAACAAAATGCCAATGCATTTGATAATGCTAGAAATGTCCAAACTGCCCAGTCAGGCCAACCGCTGCCCAACGGGATACCTAGGGAGTGGTTCTCCTAAAGACAGGAGAGCCTAGGCTTCAGCCCACTCACAATGCCAACTTTCAACAAAGGACCCAAAACCCCATTTGTACAGTATAGTTGGCACATGGATGGAGCAAATGCTTCAAAGGTTGTTCGATATAGGTGTTTTCCCATCTTTTTGGAAGGAGTTGCTTCCATGTGGTTCATTAGGCTTCCACCGAGATCCATCTCCACTTTTGACCAACTAGCAAGAAGATTCCTCGATCAGTTCAGGCTCCATATCGTGCAACCTAAAGGTGTGATGTCCCTGTCTGGACTATTCTAGGGACGAAACAAATCACTGAAGTCTTTTATGAACCGATCCAGTACCATAGTGATAGAGGCAAGAAATCTGAACAAGGACATGTTTTCATGGCTTTGGTCTGTGCCATTCACCATGAAACTGAATGTAGGAAGTTCATCAAATTGAAGCAACCTACTACAAGGAAGGACTTCAATCGTAAAGCAAGTTAATATTTGAGATTGGAAGAGGCGCAAGAGCTAGAAAGGAAGTCAACTGGCATGCAACTGATGAACATCGGAGAGAGTGACGTTGCAATGAATCAAAATACAAATGCTTCTGGGATTGCCGAGGGAATCATAGGGAAAGTTGGAAATCAAAAAAAGGAAGTATCAAAATTCCAATAAATGAAATGGAAACACTACATGACTTAAAGGCATCAGGCCTGAAGATTACATCTCTCTCAACGATACTTTGGAAAACATCTATCTCCCAACATAAAGGACAGAGGAATATAAAAAACCTCCTAAGAATGTAACAACTGAACAAAAAATGTGCTTAGGGAAGTTATGCTGCTTCCACAAGATGCACGGTCACAACGCAAACGAATGTCGCCACCTAAAGAACTTGATTGATGAGTTGTGAGAAAACAAGCTTCAGCAATACGTGAGAAAATCATAAAATCCTGACCATCTCATGGCTCCTCAAGCTCCTAGAAATCGAAGAAACCAAGCCAAAACCAGTGAAGAGGGATTAAAGTGAACTGACCAGAGACTCATCATTGGAACAATATCTGGAGGCCCACATCGTGCACAAAGAAGTTGGGGAGTGATGGAGCAGTACGCAAGTTTGTTGAAGCATGCTTCGAAGGAATCATGTCTTACAATCGAAGATGAGGCTTCCACCGAGCAACAAAAATTTGAATGATGATATTGTATTTAGAAATCGAGATATCGATGGGATTGAAACTCCAACTCTTTACTTTCATAATCAGAATAAATTTTCACGTATAACGCCTTCTTGGGATGGCCCTCCCTACCAAATTTCAGAGTCGCTCTGGCCTAATGGTGCCTTACCATGAAGTTTCGAACGACAAATGGAATCTGGGTAGTCAATGGAGATCAATGTGCCGCTAGAGAATGTTACATTATAGAGTTACAAGAATCTAAAAGAAGGGAAAGGGGAAGAATGAGGGAAGAACTCTCTATATTCATGAACCTTATGAATAGCAACTACAATGCCGCCCCTGCCTCGAGGACCATAGCTGATTCGATAAGCCTTTGGACCCTAGAAAGAAGAGTTCGAGAGATGATGGAGCAGCATCGGTAGAATTGACGGTGTCTGTCTAGTCGATATGGATGACCCAACTAGATTCCTGAAAATTGAATCGCACATTGGAAACAGATGCAATTCGAACTTACAAAATTTCTTCGCGCTAACTTAGATGTGTTCGCTTGGATGCATTTTGATATGTATAGGGTATTGCTAGAAATTGCATGCCACACACTCAACATTGACCCTAGGTTTACAATAGTAAGAAAAAGAGATGTAGCTTGGGCTCTAAGCAGTCCAAGGCATTAAGAGAGTAAGTGGACAAGCTAATGGCTAATGGTTTTGTCCATGATGCGACTTATCCTCAATGGGTATCTAACCCAATCTTGGTCAAATAGTCTAATTGGAAGTGGCAATCTTGTATTGGCTACTCAGACATAAACAAAGCTTGCTCGAAAGATTGCTTCCCTCTTCCTAGAATAGACCAACTTATGGACAGAATGCTAGGACATGAACTGCTATCATTCATGGACGCAAACTCAGGGTACAACCTGATCCTGATGCATGAACTTGATAAAAAACACCAGCTTCATCATTGATCTAGGACTATACTGCAATAGGTAATGCTATTCGGTTTAAAGAATGCAGAGGCAACCTACCAAAGATTGAAAAATACCATATTCAAATGTTAAATCAGGAAAACCATGGAGATTTACGTGGATGACATGTTATTCAAATCGCAAGTGGCGGCCAACCACCTGGATAATCTCGTTGAAATGTTTGAAATACTCAAAAAGTATGGAGTGAAACTCATTCCACTCAAATGTCACTTCAAAGTAGCCTCTGGAAAGTTCTAAGGATTCATAGTAAGTGACAGGGGCATTGAAGCAAATCTAAAGCAAATAACTACCCTACAAAAGGTCTAAGTCTCGAAGAACAAGAAGGAATTGCAAAGCTTGAATGGGAATGTCACAACACTAAGTTGATTTATCTCGAAAGCCATCGAAAAGTGCATACAGTTCTTTGATGCATTAAAGAAAGGAAAGAAAAACTTTGAGTGGAGTGAGGCATGTCAAACTGCACTTGAGGAATTGCCGTGACATATGGAAGCCCCACTGATCCTATCAAAGCTCGGGGAAAGAGAGGACCTATTCATTTACTTAGCTATCTCACCTCGTGCACTGAGCGCTACCTTTGTGCGTTAAGAATGGAAAATCCAGCGACTCATATACTACATTACCAAGTGGTTTGTCGAAATCGAGAAAAATTAACCGAAGTTGGAAAACCTAGCATATTGCCTCCTAATCACGTCTAGGAAGTTACAACCATATTTTCAAGCACATCCAATCAAAATACCAATTGATCAGCCTCTGAAGCAAGTATTGTACTGACCCGAAATTTTTGGATGACTTCTCAAGTAGAACATCAAACTGAGCCAATATGATATGATTTACCATCCGAGAAAGGCTACGAATGGGAAAGCGCTGGCATATTTCGTTGTTGAGTTTACCATACAGGATAATGAAGAAGAATCACCGTTGGAAGTGGAGACGTAAAGGAAACTCTATTTTGATGGCGCATCTAACAACCTCTATCCAGGGGCGAGGTAGTGCTTGAAACCCCTAAAGGACGAGCCATATGCTACGTCTTACAACTTGGAATTCCCTACAACAAGTAGAAAAGAGGAATACGAAGCATTTATAGCAGGGCTAAAGTTGTGAAAGAACTAAGAATAAAGTCCATTCATATCTATAGTGACTCCCAGCTAGTCATCTATTAGGAAAAAGGCGAGTACAAGGCTCAATGGGAGAACCTTGTCCTATATCTATCTAAAGTACAAGAGTAGCCGAGAGACATCGAACATTATACCATAACTCACATTCCACGGAAGCAAAACACCAAGGCTGACTGGTTAGCTAAACCGGCACGCTCTGGAGAAGCTCAATCGTTGGGATTGGTCCTAGTTAGGACTCTGACTTCCCTGAGTATAGACAAAATGGATACCAACTGGATTCTTGAGACCACCACCGAACCGAAAACATGGATGATGCCAATCAGGGACTACTTACTTACAGGGACCCTTCCAACTGACCGAAATCAATGGAAAAAACTTCTCTGAAAGGCACAACGATTAATAATACACAGTGGAATACTCTACTGTAGGGGAATCTCTACCCTTTCTTAGGTGCATGACCAATGACGAACTCGACGGATCCTGAAGGAAGTGCAGGAAGGTGAATGCAAAAACCATACTAAGGGTAACCCTTGCAAAGAAAGTTCTCCGGTATGGGTACTTTTGGCCGACAATAAACCACAATGCAGTAGACTACACTAGACGGTGTTATCGTTGCCCAAGATTCGGTATAATTAAAAGAACTCCCTCAACAGAGTTAATACATTGCTCAGCCCATGGCCATTTGCAATATGGAGAATCGACTTGATTGATGTATTGCAAATTGCTAAAGGAGGGGCCAGATACGCTACAGTTGTTGTTGACTATTTCATGAAATGGGCCGAAGCAAAACCACAGGATACCATTACTACAAAGAAAGACATTAATTTTGTTACTAAAAACATTATTTGCAGATTTGATGTGCTATAGAAAATCATCACTAACAATGCGACCTAATTTGAAAGCGCATAATTCAAAGCCTTCTGTAATTGCTTTCGAATTGAGAAGAGCTTTTCCGTAGTCAATCATTTGCAAGCAAACGGGCAGGTAGAAGCAATAAACAAGATCATCAAGTCCACTACCAAAAGGTGACTAATTAAAGCAAAAGGGAACAGGGTTGATGAAATTCTACTCGCACGATGGGCTATAGAACAACCCACAAAACGCCAATCAGCCACACTCCGTTCGCCTTGGCATATGGCTCAGAAGCAATGATTTCCATCAAACTAGAAGTCCCATCCCATCGAAGGTAAAAAATTAATTAGAAGAAAAATGAGTAGCTCCTACTTAGATCATTGGGTGCGATTGACGAAAGGAGATAAGAAGATGAATTGAGGATCACTGCCTACCAATAAAGGGTCGCGCGATACTTAACCTCTAAAGTTCACAACCAAACCTTTGAAGTGGGACACCTCGTCCTCTAACGAGTCTATCCCATGTCAGGTGACTTTGGACCAAATTGGGAAGGTCTGTATGTGATCAATCAAAGGATAAGGGATAAGACTTTCAAAATGACAACTGTCGACGTAAATCAAAATTCCCATAGCATGGAACAGCGAATCGCTACGCCGTTACTTCACCTGAAAACTACCTTATGTCTTTTCTATTTTTCATCAAATAAGTCATCCCGGGATGCCGTGGGGCATTATAAATGCGCAAAAACTTGCCCAACTTTTCTTATTCACGTTTTGAACCAACAAAATTGTGTTCATAATAGTAACCTACCGAGTCGAGGGGGTCAAATTGGCTCAAAACCATTCAGTTGCTACTTGAGAATATGAAATCACGCTCAAGTACACCCCACTTAACCGTCGAGTGAACGGAAGCAAATCGACTCAAACCATTCGATCGGCGGAACCCGATCCCGCCTTCTAAGAACCGATGCTGCCCGGCAACGTCATAAAGGCTCAAATAAAAAAGCCACGCATTGTGTAAGCCGCGCATTAATTTTTTGAGCCGTGAATTCACACTCTTAAAATATAAACTCCTCACATTACCCGAAGATAGGCAACATTGAGAAGTATCAAAGGCCACGCATCCCATAAGCCGCGTGCTAACTTTTCAAGCCATGAAATCACAGTCTTAAAACATAAACTCCTCATACTGCCCAAAGATAGGCGGCATTGTGAAATATGAAAAGACGCGCATCCCATAAAGCTACGCATGCTTTTATGTGCCAGAATTGCCCTAGCAATGCAGAGAAACTTATCCATCATAGGAATAATGAGGATCAAACCATTCCCATTATCAAGAGTGATGGCATGAATCCAACAAAATCGAAGTGCAACAAACTAGCAGAAAACTCCAATTGCTGACACCTAATGATTAATTATAACATTTAACGTGGATAACATTTGAGTATCTACCGCTAACTCATACAATGTGCATTCTCTAAGCAATGAAGCGCATGTTTGAAGATTGCAAAATTCCTAAGGAATAATGTTCATAAGTATTTACTCATGTTCTTAAGAAGTGATAAGTGGTTTAATTTCCAAAAATCTGCAAAGATTTTATTCATTTCTGAAATACATAAGTTACACACTTTCTCGAATTGCATAAAAAATGTAAACTATATATTAAAGTTGTAAAACTTCAAAAAATCAAGTCGTAACTTAGTGTTATTCCATGTTTTGGTATGCTAACTATTCAAACCATAAGTTACCGGTCGTCTGTCAAGTGTTTGAAGTAAATAGCCCTGTGAACTGGGAGGCATACACCGGTACTCAAATAGAAATGCTCAAAAGCAAAAACATTTCACAAGTTCTGTAATATCAAACAAAGAATTTTGGTAGTAATCACAGGACCAGTTAAAATAAAAGGAAGTATGCAAAGTAGACATAAGTTCATAAAACATAGACAAGTAGACAAGTGAAGTTACTGCCAAAATGTCAGCAACGTATTACTTATAACTCTTTTTTGTACAAGATCAAAACATGCAGGTCGTACCCACGTAATAACGACTAACAAAAAAAAGTGTAGACAATGCAACAAAAGCAGTAATTGCAGACTATGCATTTGAACAAAACAACATAGAATGACTCAAAATCAGATTAACTAACATCTAAACTTCTCAACTCCTTTTTCTGCCACTCCACTTCCCGCCTTTTGTCTGAAGTTTTTGCTTCGCCACAAGAGTTGTGCCGCTGCCGGTGATGTCAACTATTTCCTCGGTGCTGATGTCTTCTTCCTACTCTTTAACTTTCTCGGACCCCTTTCGTCTTGTTCTTCCGAGATCTGCAAGAGCTCTCCAAGGACTTTATCGCTTCAACTTTCTCCTTCTTGATGGCAACCTGTTGTTGTTGAGATTTGTGTGGTTGCTCTATCTGAATCTCTTGCTCCTAAATTTTGATCACCGTGAGATCACACTCCAAAGATATAGAAGGATCATCAAAGCCATGTAATGTAGCGAATTTCTAGAACTTCGGCCGATTGTGAGCTGGACACGGACACGGCAATCAAAGTAGCTATGAAGACGAGCACAGACGCAGTTGAAATAGCGATAAGTCCAAGAACCATGGAAACATGGGGATAGGCAGATAAGGAAGACAGACCTATAAGATCAAAAATGAAAGCATTAAGTTCATCCCGCTCTTGCGGCATGAGTTTGAAGTTCTCGAACTTGGTGGGAACAAGAAGATTACCTGCACTAAGGGAGTGTAAGAGAATGTCGATCTCATAAACACCACATTCTCCCTCCTTTGATGGTTGCATAATCTACAGAGAAGCTTCAACCCCATTACTTGTTAATGGATTATGGGGCTGCTTCAAAGATTCGCCGAGTCCATACACAAGGGGATCCGGCAAAGTTGTGGCAGTTGCAGCAACACTTGCAACCTCCTCTTCCCTTTCAATTTGCATGATTTTCCAGCCTTTTGTCGACCCTTTCTTTGATTATTCATTAAGATAGGTGTTCTCCATCTCCCGCTCGGTGTAGGCACACCCGATATCATGGAAATAGGTCAAAACTTCCTCCCAAACCACGACAATGGTGCGTTGGAACTTAGGGCCTAGGTAACTGATGTGAGAAATGTGAATTACGGATCTTAAGGTTGGAGTAACAATAGAGCGGGGTGGATAGTGTTTTATGGATTTTCTAAATCTTTTTGAAACTTATGTAATTTAATCACCAAGAAATGCAATTCATAGACACAAATATAATCACAGAATCAGTTGCAGATGCAAATACTAAATAAAAGCAGTAAAGGAAAGAACACGCCAGGATTTTATACTGGTTTGGAGTTACCCTACATCTAGTCCCGCATAACCGTACGGATTTTTTTTCAAAATAATTTCCTAGATTACACGCTCGGTTTCAAGGCTACGAAGTACACCCTACTGTATTCGAGTTCAAGGAAACTCTCTTGATTTAACTAGGCTATACGATCACCTAATTGATTTCCAGGGATACAATCACACCCAGTTGATTTGAAGGCTCAACCACACCTTTTACTCAACAGTTTGATTTACAAAAGATCCTATAACTCTAAATAGCACTAAGATCTTATAAAGAGAGTGGCAGAGAATCAAACAAGAGATAATCAAGTTTGATTCACTTAGTATTTCGGCAGAATATTATTTGGGATTCTTTTAAAGTAAGTGTGGAAGATGAAGAAGAGAGAAAGCTAGTGAAATCTGATGTAAAATTCGTTTAGAACTACTGGTATTTATAGAAGATCAACATCCATATCTATTCGTGAAAGGATATGACGAATAAACACTTCTTTTGAAAATTTGAATTTTGAATTTAACGGGCACCATGTCGACATAGGGGGTTTGAAGGATGTAGACATGCTCTAGAAAAATTGGTGATTTTTATTTTCTTATTAAAATTGGTTTCTATAATTTTCTAAAACAATTTCTAAACTTTGTAAATATATTTGAATATAGTTTAAACATATTAAAGTAATTTTTAATATATATAATCTTAATCTATAAAATGATTCAAAATTTGAGTATATAAATATTTAAAAGCTAAATATTTAAAACAAGAGATGGTTTAAAAAACAAGTACAATTTTGAAATCAAAATATTAAAATGATAAAAATAGTTTTGAGGCTAAAATATTTAAAACCAAGAGAGATGTCTTTTTGAAAAGAAAGTTTTGAAAACCTTTTTAAAAAACAAGAGATATATTTTTGAAAAACATTTTTATAAAGTTAGTGGATGTCAAAATAGGACCACTACATTTCCACTAGATATTGTCGTGGATTCCGTCCCACTAGGGTTCCATCCCTTTAACAGGCTCGAAGTGGATTTCATTCCATGAACAAAATTTCGAATAAAGATGTAAGTGCTTTCAATAAGTTTTAACATAATTATAGACTCAATACTTATCTTGTATTCTTGAAATCTTGAACTCTTGATATCTTGATACTCATGAGTCTTCAATCTTGATATCTTCAGTCTTGAATCTGTATACTGTACACTCTTCATTCTTGTTACCTGCATTTTTGTATCCTGCATATACATATATATCTAAACTATAATGGCAGTATTTATATTTCATAACACGTCCTAATGTTGTTGTCATCAAAACTATCATCTCAAGGACTAATAATCTCCCCCTTTTTGATGATGGCAACCTATGTTTATAAAATATACTCCACCTTCACTATAACTCCCCCTACTAATAACTCCCCCTTAATCTAAGCCTAATTACTCTAACTACTCTATTTTATATTTCTCCACCTTTTTCATCAACAAATACTAATCCTTAACTAATATAACTCCCTATTAATCTAATACTAGAGCACCTGTGACAAAATATGATAGAGTATATATTTATATAAAGTAACATGAGTTAATATTAAAGACATGACAAAATGAAAGTTTAAACCCAACGTATATTATGTTTCATATAATGTTATAAAAACCATTCAAACCAAATCAATTCTAATTAAAGCAAATCAATCAAATCAAACAATTCAAAAAGAAACAGTTCAAATCATAAGGAGATCAAATATTTCTAGGAACTTCAACCCATCTTTCTTCTCCAAAGATAGGATCCTTTACAATATCTTTCCAATCTTCATTATCTTGAATCAAAGTTCCTACAGGATTTTTCATCGAGAGCATCTTTGTTTAAGGCATAAATCATCCAACGGAGGGCATCTAAATGCTTCTCCTGTTATTTTATCACCTGCATTTGACTTTGTTCTAAGTGCCTTTGATTGTGGAGAATAAAAGTAAGTATATTCTTGAATGATTTGAGAGTTTTTTCAAGATTATCACTTACAGTTCGAAAAGAGGAAGACATTTTTGATAAGAAGTTAAGAGATGCAAATAGAGATAAGTAGAAAATGAAGAGATTACAAATTCCTGGAAGAAACAGGTTCTTAAATAGGCAAAAATTCATTTAAAATGAGTAGACACAAGTTAGTTATTTTAATTTCAAAATAAAAAAAACCAAATCAGACACATATACGTCGACATAAGGGATAGAGGTATGTCGACATGGGTATGTTAATCTATATGTCTTATTTATTTTGTGAATAAGTATGTATATATATAAACTTATATATTATACTAACATTTATTCCAAAGACACGATAAGGTAAAAAACATAAGATAGATGATTTTTATTAATAGATGAGGTGATACATAAGATACTACATAATATAAAAAAAAACAATACAAGTTCACACAAAACTAACTAATACATCACAATCTAGTTCTTGGAATGTGCTAGAGGATGAGGAGGATGACGTTAAGCCAAGTTTTCGACCAACTTTAGCAAAGAATTTGTTCATATTAGTGGACGTTTTATCCAATTTCTTACTAATGGATCTTTTGAGAATCCGTTGATTTTCCACTATGATCTTTTGATTTTTGAGGAGTGTATTGTTGGAAGGATTGTTAGTATTGGTAGGATATTCAATGCTTTCCAAGGAGGTATCTTCATTCTCTTATTCAATTTCCATTTCCTCCCCTTCTCCTTCTTCCTTATTTTCTTCCTTCATATCTTCATGCACCAATCTTTCATCCTTTTCGACAAGAGATTCATATTTTTGAAATATGAAAGGAATTTTCATGAGAGAAATGTTGGCATGATTAAAATATCTATTTATTTTCTTTTCCTTCATAATACCACGATTCGAATTCGCATAAAACATTTTAACAAGATTTGGGTAACAAACAAAATCATTTTCAAAATTGTCAAAAAGACTGAGCATATGATTCTCTTCAAGAAGAGTATTGATTTCATATGTAGAGAAATCGCTAAAGATAGCAAACTTTCCCGTATGAACTTTTCCGTAGTTAGCATAACTTATATAAGCCTTGATCGCTTCCGGATCATTGTAGAGATACTCTTTAATGGTTTTAGACAACCTCATTATGGATGGAGTGCTTAAAGAAACCATTTTTGAAGAGAGTAGAAAGTTTGAAAGAGTGAAAGAGAGTTTGAATTTTAAAATGAAAGTGAAAAGTTATGATTAGATAATGGAAATAAATAGATATTCAATAGTCATGTTCTCTGGTTAAGAGGTACCTTTCCAGAATATTGGACATGGTGAAAAGGTGGAGAGAAGTTCAAAGATTTGAATTCAAATTTGAATTTCCAATTTCTAACAGGGATGTCAACATCATGGGTATGGCCATGTTGACATGGGTCAGAGAATTCATGTGACATATCTTTTCTTATGTACTTTAATATATATATATATATATATTATTTTTAATGTCTATATATTTTCTAGAGTAATATTAAATATAATAATACTCTTTTAATAAAAAATATTATAATATTAAAACAAAAATTCAAATAACACATAATTTCAAAAACATCAAACAATTTTAAGAAAAGCAATTTCAACCAATATATTGTAAACATGTACCATTTTCTAGATTCGTATCTCCGAGATCATCGAAATCATGAATAACCGTAAAGCACATATTTGAATTTTCCATCTTCTGATAATCATCGCTTGAAGATGAGTCTGAGTCTGAGTCGTCTAGTGAAGTAGTATACGCTCTTTTCCTTTTTTTTGTATAACCTTTGCTTGCATGAAACTTTTGCTTAACAGGATGCAGACAGCCTCTTTTGAGATGGCCTGGTTCGTCATAGTTAAAACGTTTGACGTGGTTTGGTACTTCATTATGATTTCCAGAATTTCAATTATCATTCTTTTTGAAGTTATTCATCTTTCTATATTTTAGAAACTTTAAAAAATTCTTTGTCATGAAGGCTATTTCTTTATCATCATCACTTCCCGAGTCTGATTCATCTGTTAATGCATTGAACGCAATTGACTTCTTTTCGAATGACTTGCTATCTCTTCTCCCTTACGTTTGTACTTCGAACGACATTAGATTTCCACTCAATTCTTCAATTTTCAAAGTACTGCTATCATTTGCTTCTTCGATAGCAAGAGTTTTCTGATCCCATTCCGGAGTCAGAGAATTTAGAATTTTTCTGACTTGATCTTCTTTGCAAAACTTTTTCCTAATGATATTAGAGAATACACAATATCCTGAAATCTACTAATACATATCAAAATAGATTCATTAGAATTCATTTTGAATAATTGAAACTGATTTGTGAGTACGGATATTTTGGTCTTTTTGAGTTTGCTTGTTCCTTCATGAGTTTCTTGCAAAGTTTTCCAGATATCATATGCAGACTTACAAACAGATACTCTATTGAATTCACTCCTATCAAGTGAGCAAAATAAAATATTCATGGCTTTGGAATTATTCTGTGAAATAGTCTTTTGCTCAGCAGTCCACTGTGCAAAACTAGTTGTGGTTTAGAATATTGAGTTTGTGTGATATTCCAAGTGTTTAATCCTATTAACTCTAAATATATTTTCATTCTACATGCCCAATATGCATAGTTACTGCCATTAAAAAGTGGTGGTTTGGCAGTAGACTGACCCTATAAATAAAGTAATGCCATTTTCAGAACTTTTCAAAATTTATATTATGAAAACTTTGAAAACTTCACTCTGATAAAAAATGTGAGAAATGAGGATTACAGATCTTAAGGCTGGAATAACACTAGAAGGGGGAGGGTGAATATTGTTTTATGGATTTTCTAATTCGTTTTGAAACTTATGCAATTTAATCACCAACAAATGCAATTTACAGACATAGATATAATCACAGAATCAGACACAGATGCAAATACTAAATAGAAGAAGCAAAGGAAAATACACACCAAGAATTTATACTGGTTCGGAGTTACCCTACATCCAGTCCCCACAATCATATGGATTTCTTTTCAAAATAATCTCCCAGATTACACCCTCGGTTTCAAGGCTACGAGGTACACCCTCCTGTATTCAAGTTCAGGGCAATTCTTTTGATTTAACTAGGCTACAAGATCACCTAATTGATTTCTGGGGCTAAAATCACAAACAATTGATTTCAAGGATCAACCGCACCTTTTACTCAACAGTTTGATTTACAAAAGATCCTATAAATCTGATAGCACCAAGATCTTATGGAGAGAGTGGCAGAAAATCAAACAAGAGATAATCGATGTTGATTCACTTGGTATTTTGACATAGTACAGTTTGGGATTCTTTTAAAATAAATGTGAAAGATGAAGAGGAGAGAAAACAAATGAAATTTGATGTAAAATTCATTTAGAACTACTGATATTTATAGAAGATCACCAGCCATATCTATTCGTGAAAGGATACGACGAAAAGACACTTCTTTTGAAAATTTGAATTTTGAATTTAACGGGCACCATGTCGACATAAGGGGGTTGAAGGATGTCGTCATGCTCTAGGAATAATTGGTGATTTTGACTTTCTTATTAAAATTGGTTTCTATAATTTGTTAAAACAATTTCTAAACTTCGTAAATATATTTGAATATAGTTTAAATATATAAAAGTAATTTTGAATATATATAATATTAATCTATAAAGTGATTCAAAAACCAAGTATATAACTATTTAAAAGCTAAATATTTAAAAAAAGGATACTTAAAAAACAAGGACAATTTTGAAATCAAAATATTAAAAATGATAAAACTAGTATTGGGGCAAAAATATTTAAAACCAAGAAAGATGCCTTTTTGAAAAGAAAGTTTTGAAAATATTTTTAAAAAACAAATGAAAAACATTTTTATAAAATTAGTGGATATCAAAATAAGACCACTATATGTTCCACTAGATATTATCGTGGGTTTCATCCCTTTAACAGGCTCGAAGTGGATTCCATTCCACGAATAAATTTCGAATAAAGATGTAAGTGCTTTCAAGAAGTTTTAACATAATTCTAGACTCAATACTTATCTTGTATTCTTGAAATCTTGAACACTTGATATCTTGATACTCATGAGTCTTCGATCTTGAATCTCTATACTGTATAGTCTTCATTCTTGGTACCTGCATGTTTAAATCTTGCATATACATATATATATCTAAACTATAATGTTAGTATTTATATTTTATAACAAGTCCTAAGTTTGTTGTCATCAAAACCATCATCTCAAGGACTAACAACTGAAACTTCCTCGGTGTGGCAGGGAGTTGACATAAAAGTTTAAGAAGGTCTCATCCATCTTCTCCATCTTTCTCTCGAAGTTGTTCTGAAGCTCCAAATAATCCTCCATAATGGCGGCCTTTTCAACATCGACACGAATTTAATCGGCGCTAAGCTACGCAACTCGATGCTGGAGCACGGTGATCGTCTCAGCCTGGTCGGAGATAGATTATCGTACCACATCATGACTTCTTCGTATTCTATGATTGTTTATTGTGCCTCTTTACGATCTTGTCGTGGTTGAAAATGGTCTTCTTTTGGGCTTTGATGATTGTATTGCGAGCTTCAAGCTCCGCTTGCAATTTATGATTGTATTTCGTCTCTCATGATGATCTTGATCTTCACATGCGCCTCTTTCAGCTCTTCCAGCTCTTTCAGCAAGCTAGCATTGTTCTAGCTTTATCGAAGCACCGTGTCCCTTTCTTCTTCTAACCGTTTTACTCTAGCATCATGTTGCACCAATGCTTTTTCAAAGTCATCCTTCTCTAAATCAAAGGAGAGAATTTTTTGATAGTTGTTGCAGTTCATGTCTGCCAGTTGTTTGCATAATTTTTCTTACCCCTCAGCTTGCACTAAGTCATTCTAGATTTCCTAAAGGTTAGATATGTATGTATCTTTGCGAATTGGATAAAGATCACGATCAAATTTAACTCCCCTTAAAAACAACTCAGGGAGCACTGCTTCAAGCCGAGGAGTACCAGACGAAAGAACATAGGTAGATCTCTGGTGCGGGCATGAAGAACAGGGGGAAAGCTCCACATGAGATGAGGGAACTAGAGACGAAGATGGAATAAAGACAAAAGAAATCGGAATTTCAAGACCGATTAAAGCGTGCGCTGGAGCGAAGGCCCATTGTTCCCAAGAATGAGAACAGTGATGAACTTTTAACCTTTTAGACGGCTTCTCTCGCTCATCGTAAGTTTTTCTTTTTTCGTATCCTCCTTTGAACACTCGACCTCGTTCCCTTTCATCTTGGTAACAAGCTTTAGCCTCTAAATCTTTTCTTCTTCTACATTCTTCCTCTGTTTCACTAGGCTGGTGATGGTTGGAGGATCATTTCGACCAGCATTGAGAGCCGTTAAATTCCTCAAGATCGTCGTAGAGACCATATCTTCTCATGGTACTTAACATGAGAAATAGATAAAGAGCCTTAGTAGTGGAGAACTAGCATGAAAAATATGTGTATAAGTGAGTGTAACCCTAGTGAAACATGTAATGTGTTTGGGGAAGGGCCTAAATCGACGTCATAAACTAGATCGGGCAGCCATAATGGAAGAAAATGGACTTGTTTTGGGTGCAACATAGCCCAGACGAGGAGACATCCCTTTAAATTTGAAGTCTTTTCCCATGAGTGCGTCAAAATTCACATAGACATTGCTCAAATCTCCAAAGTCTATGCCAGCATCTTTGATCGGTGAATCCCGACGTCGTTCGACTTCTGAGCATCATCTTTATTAATTATCTCTAGGGTTAGGGAGCTCAATATAATAGGACACATCCCCAAAGTCTTGTCGCATGATTTAGAATCTCTACCATTGAAATTTTCATAAAAATTGTAATCATTACTAAAAGAGGAATCATCGCTAGTACTCTCAAATTCACCCTCCTCCTTTTCTGTTGCTTTCATGGCATTGCCATCTCTCTATTAAAACTCCTCTTCCTCTTCTTTTGGAATCGCGGCCATTCTAGCCGGGCAACAATTGCGGTGTCTTTGCCCTCGTGAGTCTCTTCAGACGACTCCCGAGACAAGCCTTTCCTTTCTTGAAAAACACCCTCTTTGGATCCATGAGATGAAGAAATGGATCACGTACGTACCCTAGGTTGAGAAGTGGTTGGGACCTCAACTGGGACTACAGATCTTCCCGGATGCAACAATTCGTATTGAAGCAAGTTTTCGTCTATGAAAAAAAGTTGACTGTTCTCTCCTCGACATCATTAGCCTTTAGAGTTTGGAAAGTTTCAATAAGAGATAAGTCCTTGTTCGACCTTGGAATAACTGTAGGAAGTATTTGACTCAATAGAAATTATGTAACAACATATCAGAGCTCTATAAGTAAGAAAAACAACTTACCCATATTGTCTAGAGATGATAGAATCCCTAAGGACATCTAACAAAGAAGTATTGGGTCTTGAATTGAGATAAATTGCTCTGCAGTCACAACATGATTTTATAGTTTCTCTGTGCCTCAATCACAAACAAGGATGGACACTCGTCTCTTCTTTTGAACGAGAGAAAATATCTCCACCTGTCGAAGCTCGGGACACGATTGAGAGTCCGCATGAAAAGAACATGCAGGCAGGTTAGAATAGTGTATCCGTTGGTGTGAGTCTGGAATGGAGCGATTCCCAAGTTTGAGAGGGTTTCCCTCAAAAAGTCATTGAAAGAGGCACTACTCCATTCAGGTACATATGCCAATGACAAGCAGTATATCCCGAAGGCAGCATATGAGCAAATTCATCCTTCTCTAGAAGGCACACGTATTCCTTTGGAATGCCATGCTACAGGCAGATGTTGTGCAAGACTTTAGTAGAAATTACGGAGGGGGCTCTCTCTAGCAGATTGAGAAGAACTCTAAAGTTAGGATTAGTTTGATCCAAGACAGGACCGATTGGAACAAGCAGGCCATATTTTGCCTATGAAGTAGAAGAAGGAGCGACAAACGACGACTCGACCTCAGAATGTGTAGGACTTCCCCCACTAGCCTTACGACGAGAAAATGTAAATTTCATTTTAAACAAAAGGACATTGTACTAAACGGTTAGGTATTTCTACTCTAAAACTAAGAATTTCCCCTATTACACTCGAATTCTATAGAAATATTGATTCATACTGTCATGTCGGATTTCAAGTATGTACTGAGGTGAGTGCAGTGTGTTATCTATCGATAGTGGGCTCGGTGTCCTAAACACTACAAATGCTCAATCCAATGTAGATAGTATGCTCGCATCTGAAAGGGAAAAGGACTTCTTGTATTGTTTGCTTCTCGGAATTACTTCTTCTACACTTACCTGTTATTGATCAACGATCTATAATGGATCCGTTGCCCAAAATGACATGGAAAGTTCCTCCCAGTACAGGAACACTATGCATGCAAAAGAAAGCAAAACCAATCTGAATCCTTCAAAAGGGTGATACCAATTCACGTTGTATCGTGCGGAATCGGTAATGAAACCTAGCACAAGTCAATTTTTGTTCAATGGATGTGGACTGCAAAACATGTCATGAACCGGAGCAAGGCCCGAATGTCGTTCCGTGAAAAACCCAAGACTCGATTTACTACTTTCCTCCATTAAACCATAATCAACTCGAAGCTTTTATGATTGCCATACAAGTAAAACTCCCTCGCTAAAACAACAAACGAAGGCCATAAATAGTATAACCCACCTTGAATTAATGACCAAAACGCAAAGATAATTGGAATTCTCAATCAACGAAACAAGCATGATAGATCAGCGGCGATCTAAGGAAGCAAGCGAACAAGCTAGGTTAGGGTTTTTTCGGTGGCAATTTAAAAAAAAGGTGCGGCCTAAATCAGGGCGGCGACGAGGTTCTATCAATGGCAAAGCGGACGGTCGGTGACGTTAATGGAATCATGATGAAATCTTGATCGAAGTTAGGTCAAATCGTTAGAGGAGATAACTCAGATCATAGAAGGAAGTTCAAGTCACAAGCTAAAAATGAAGTAGGTCGACTCATGTCATTTAAATAGAAAGGTTACATAAAAAATTGTTAAGTAATTAGATCGCTAGCGATCCATCAAATGGCTGGCCTTCGATCTCAAACTCGACTAGCAAGATCCATATACTACTTCAAGGCATGTTTGGATGCTATAAAGTGAAATTTGATAAGTTATGACAAGCAATGGCGGTCTAAGTCAAAACTTAACAAGCAATGTAATAGCCAAAGTCAAATTCATGTGGCCTTAACACGACTACTTGGAACTCAACGAGTAGAAATTAAAAAGCTATTACTTCGAGAGCACATCTTGTTTTCAATAAAGACATGCTATGGGGAGCAAATGTTATCCGGGTTTTTTACCCAGTAGAATCAAAAAGAAGTCGAAACAACTTGATCGAGTTAGAATAGCTCAGAAGCCAACCAAAAGGATTAGAACAACAAGCCATAGGAAGTCAAAAGAGAAGACAGTAAAATTCTCTAAGGACATGGATCGCCAGCGATCCATAACATCTGCTTATGAGTCCATCAATCTTCTTACATCATGTTATAATATGTGTTCAAGGAGCTTTGGCAAGTTTTGAGGAGATTTTGAGCTAGTTAAATAAGATACAATCGTTCGTCTAGTCCAGTTAGTAGCAAAATACAACTAGTCAGCAAATTGTCAACAAAATAAGGTAACATGCTACGATACTACATGCATACCGTCAACACATGACAACAAAGGCAATCTGGAAAGAAATGTCCAAAAATAAACTAAATATATGGATCGCTAGTGACCTATACTATTTCATCAATTAACTGTGATCTTCATGGAGCAAGGTAAGGGGAGAATGCTAAGGCACTGGCTCGCATTCGAACCAATCATATGGGTAGGTGGCGATCCATGGCCTATGGATTGCTAGCGATCCATCATTTTAGCTTGAATCGCAATGTCATCTTTAGTGTTCCTTCCTACGGGTATCAGCAAGCATTTGGAAAATAGGCTTGGCCCAATAACTCACCAACATCCATAAATACTCTCTTATTTGCTACATGAAGGGGATCTTTCAGACTGGTTACTGAAATTTTGTAGAAAGTTTTCTTCACTCTTCTCTTTCCTTACAACGGTCATCTAAAAGGTTCACTGTGATTCTCCAATGAACTCTAACATTGGGGGGCTTAATCTAACCAAGGATATTCAATGATTTTGTAATCCGGTTAACTTTGTAACAGCAATCAGTCAATAATAAAAACTATAAAGTGGACATAGGCTTCATTAATAGCTGAACCTCAAAAAAATCTTCTTGTATTCTTTCTATTTTCGCTCTTTTCACATTTATTCTCTATATTATTTCTCTGTAAGAATAGTGCTGGTTCTTTCACAATTAATCTAGAATGTTGATCCATTTTTTGGTTTAACACCCTATCATCGATCCCTGCCTCCGAGTCTTAAAAATAATCAAAAATAGAAATGTATTTGGGAACGAAAGTTCTCTTCTCTTCCCCGGGACCAAAAACATGGTGTAAGTCCTCATCTATATCTACATTAGGTGGGGTAGCTAAACCATTGTTTCTAGAGGAATGCGCTTCATCATCGCCAAAGAAATTATGTTCACTATCATGAGAATGAGGGATTGCCTCTTCTACTATCTTTGTAACGATGTTGTCATTCTCCCACTCCCTTAAAGTCTTGAGCCGACCACTTTTACGAGATTTGAAATTGAAGGGATCTAACTTTGGTCCCTCTAAATCAATAAGGATAGTAGGAGTAGGTCTGTTTGAATCGATAATCAATGAGGCACTAGAAATAGAAGGCTGAGAGTAAGGTGCATCACTTATCTTGCCGATAGTCGAGTCTTTTTTCGTCTTCTTCATAGGCTTATGTGTGGAAGGTTTCCTTCCTTTCCCAATAGAGTGGTTGGCGGCCAATAGCCTGAGTTGCCTAAGATGGCACCAATGTGGTTTTTACTAAAAATAAAGAAGACTATGTCTTTGGCATATTGAATATGAATAATAGGTAGTATTAGCTTGGCACTTCGAGTTCGATATGAACAAAGTATTATTATTTTTTCTAACACGATATTTTCTATCGAGATTGTAGTATGAAAAAAGGTTATTTTCGACTTGGTTTTCTATATTGGGAGTGCATTTCAGTGTCACAAACCATGAAAATTGAAATGAAATAAAGAATAAAAAATAAGTAGATGTTAGAAGAATCCAGATTCCAAATGAACAAATTGAAACTCGAAAAGATCTTTCTTATTCTTGAAGAATGGGGGACAAAGGGATTGATTGAGAAAGATCTCTTGTTCTTATTTGATTAAAATAGAAGATTGTGATTTGATCCGCATATGTTTGTTAAAAAGAATAATATTCTTTTTTGATCATAAATCAAAAGTGTTTAAAATTGATATCTTATAAAATTCAATCTGAGTCAAAATTCTATCATTAGTTAAAGATGGGGAACTTCTCGAAGTTCCTTTGGGATTCGCTAGATATATGCAGCATATCTCCTAAGTCTTCCACCATTGCTGCTCTCTCCACACTTGGAAGAAAAGCTGAAGAGGGAAGAATTAGTATATAACGCCAAGTCTCACAAAAAATTATTAAAGGAAGCAAATGAGAAAGAAAGAGACTCGCATCCAAAATGCTACTGATGAAAGCACAGAGAGCCATCTCGGATGAAAAGATATTTGTGCTTAAACGTATTGTACTTAGAATATATGTTTTAATCTATCTTAAACTCACTTCTTACCGCAGGATAGATAAAAGGAAAACCCTATAGTTTGCTTTTATAGAGTAAAGGAATCTGTTTTTGGGGGTGAGTAGGGAAACTAAGAACTCCCTCATGAAAATAGAATATAAGCCAATGAAAATAGCATATTGTTGAGGTGCAGCTGGAACGGAGGGATATGAGAAAGCTTACAATCCAGTAAGGAAGAGGAGGCGAGGCTCTGACTGCACGGTGATAACGAGAATAGGCCATGTATCCTTCTGACGGAGCATGTGCATGTGGTTCAGGATTGGGCAAAGGAGATCCTTTCTAGGAATCCTATATATGGCAACGATCAAATCCATCTGGTTAGCAGTCTAAGTGGAGGCTGCAAAGATGATAGGATTTACTAAAAGCTCGGATGACTCATACTAGTATACCAGAGAGCGAGAAGAACTAGGCTGATTGGAGCGGTGGATGTAGGATTTAGAGGAGTGGAAGAAGAAGGGAACCGATCTCTAGAAATATTCTATGAATGAGCCTTCCACAGCCCAACATAACTATTTGATATTGTAATTTATTTCATGAATTATTGCAAAGGATGTGAGTGATCATGTGCACACATGAGCATATGCATGTATGTTGAAAAGGAACTAAGACAATGTTAACTCAAATACTTAAACGCTACTAGAATACTACTTCATGCCATACTTTGCCCGAAAGCACTGGTTAAAAGTTTAATAAAAAACCTATCTCCTATGTTCAATTGAGAGTCGACCAGCCTAAACCCTAAACCCTAGGCCAACCGCCAGATAGAACTTGAATTATTGCATACGAATTGTTAGTATGGATGCAATAGTTGGTAGAGATGCTTACCAAATCGTTCGACGGTCGTGGATGGAAGCTATGTTTAATTGAAGGCGAGAGAAGCAAAGGTCAACATTAGCAGTCTGAGTGAGGAAAATGGTCATGAAGTATTGAGGAGATTAGAAAAGTGAAGTAGTATTCATGGTAAGAGGAGGTGCCGGAGCATATATAGGGTTGAGCTTACGTCCAAAGTCAAACTGATGGCGTGCCAAACCAACTTTGCCAAACAAGTAATATGTTAAAATGGAATGTGTCGAACCTACGTCTCACCACCCTACCTTGAACACTGAGCAAGTAAATATACCGACCTAAGGAGAAGAAGCAAAGATCATAACATGTGTGCATCAAAGCATACATTCAAGGAGTTTTTCAACAAAGCCAACCTCATAGTTTACAAGATGAACTTTAGGGAGTAAGTGTTATGGGAAATTTTGCCCATGAGATTGAGGCTTGGGAATAGCTGAACAAAGGCCTGGAAAGGAGTCAAAGTAGGTTGGGAGAAAGGTAACTTGGAAAGCAAGGATAAGGCAGGAAAGTTGGTGTGAAGAGCAAAGGAGGAGAAAGGAAGGAAGATTCCACCCTCTTATTTGGTACCTAAAGTACTGAATTGGAGATCCTTTTCAACATCCCAAGGTAACGAACATGATCTTCTATCTAGTATTTGGGGATGTTGGGCTAGGTGTTTCATCATGAGGAGACCAAATAATGGAAAAGTAGTGGAGCCAAACCTGTTCAAGGGAGAAGATGCCGAGCAAAGGAGATTGTGTAGGAACCGGACTAACAATGTGCCCACATGCACATCACCGAACCAACCAATTTCGAACTAAACTCTTAGCCAAACCAAACAGTGCATATATGAAATGAAATATGCATATATTTGGAAATAGTCAATCACATTCATGACACTCGAGAACATATCATCTAGGCATGATATACATGGAAATTTCATAGCTTTTTAAATTAATCACACCACCTCTTTACCCCTATAAATATCTAAGCATATAGCATTCATGGGGATAATTTTTGAAGCTTGGAGACTCTATGCTACTGGAAAAACTGAACCAAGCTTCAGATATCTATTTTTAGTGATAATTCATTATATTTCTTCTTAAAACTCTTGTAAACCTGAAGTTATAAGAAAAAGAATGAATGTGAGCAATGGATGTTGGCCTGTTATGGCTGTATCACCATGAATTTGCATGTTCTTTACTTCCTTTGCATTTATTTACTATTGAATATGCAATTGTTACTTCGATTAGTGGTATTTGTCTATCTTTTTGTGCAAACATGCAAGATTGCCCAATGGATGTAGATCCCCATAGAATTTCCAATCGATGATGTAAGTTAAATATGGATAAATGAAAAGTAAAAAAAATCTATACATTGCAGATATCCAAAAGAAAGAAATGTGCTAGTTCTTGAAAGAAGGAGTGTAGTAATCACTCCAAGATGATATCTGGATTTTTAATATACTCTAAAAGAAGATAAGTAAGAAAGTAAGCGGAAAAGTAAAAAGTCCAAAAGTTGAGACAAATAAAACAACTTTGAGTCCGACCCATATGATAGATTTAATAAAAAGTTTGAAATATATATATATGTATTAAAATTTAAAATATATACATACATATATATAATATTTGAAATAATTTCAATATATATATTTAGAAGGTAGTTAAACCCTATTCTTAAAAGCAAGTAAATATTGAAGTTTCCTACAAATTAAAATTGTCTTTTTGTGTTTTATTTTAATAAAATTTCATGTATAAGTTAAAGTTTGTTTAGACCGAAAATTTTATTTAAAACATGTTTTAATGAAGAGATGATTCATTAGAAATAAAAAGAAAATAGAGCATATATATGTAGCTCGTGAATTTTCTGACTATAAAAGACTTGTGTTTTAAAATTCTTTTAAAAAGGGCAGAGAATAGGAAGTGATACTAGTTTAAAATGGGGGTAAAAAAGGATGGGTAAAAACACCAATAGTGAAGATAAAAATAATTTTTCTTTCCCTACGAGGAAAACACATACAAAAATATTTGAAATATGTTTATGCATAAAAAGAGCTGTATAAGGATAAGCCATTTAAATAAGAACAATTTAGGTAGGATAAATTTAAATAGTAGCAATATTAAGAAATTTAAATAGAAAATAATGTTAGGAGTTACATTAAAATAATGCTAGTAATCTAATTAGAAACTATATAGGAAATTAAAGACAAAACAAAGAGAAATGGATATTTTTCATAATTTTGTACATTGATTGCATCTGAAATCCCTCCTCACATGTTATCAAAGTCTCCGCCAAGATTGAAAGTGGAAAAAGCATAAGTGATAGGACAATAATAGGGAGGATGCTGTCCTTATCTACTCCGTTTATTCCTAAAAGTTATAAAAGATGTTTTAGAAATTTGTAAAGTGCATTTTTGAAAAAAATGGTTTAATATGACAATTGAGTTTTTAACAGAAAAACTTGATCTTTTTGAAAAGAAGGAAATGATTTGTTAAAAATTAAACTACTAACATTTCCTTTTAGACTTAATAAATAAACTTAATTGATCAATATTAAATTAGCTTTAAAAGTTAAGATGTCTACAATTAACATTGGTTAAAATAAGGAGATTTTCATGGTTCCTTTTTGAAACCAAGCTTTTGAAGGATTTAATAAAAAGGCTTTATGTTCATATTTTTAAAGATAAATGTTTTGGGATTAAGTACTTCCCGACAATGATGTTTTTAGAAAAAGTGGTGAAAATAAAATAAAATTTTTAAGTAGATAAGGATGACTGCATCGTTAAGACAGGGTAAAAGTTAAGGCTATGAACAAATTAGCGATGAATGCTCGTAGACTAGCAATAATGAATCCCTATTGGATATAAGGAATATTGGTAAGAGCATAGGAGTGTTTCTTAAACATGTGTGAAGACAAAAAAGAAGAGCCCGTATGGAAATGGGAATTGGATTAAAGTATATTTTTGGGAGTTCTAGGGTATACCCAAATGAAAAATAAAGAAAGTATACGCTAAGATTTGAGAATACTATCATGAGGTTTGGATTAAAAGAAGATAGTTACATATTTGGATATAATAACTAAAGTAATGGATGAAACTTATTTATTAGAAGCCAAAAAGGTAAATGAAGAGATGTGGGTTATGGTAAAATGACATAGTAAAAATGTCCATTTTATTTAAGTAAGAAGTGATAGGGCCACAACATCATTAATGTCAGCTGATGTTGAAAGGAAATTTCGAACAATTGTTTATTTTAGATTAGTTGGGTTGTAAACATTAGTTGCCTCTGTTTGTATAAAACATCGTATGGTATTTTATGAGAAAAGTTCATTTTTTATCACTGTGCTGATTTTCTGAATTGCCTGCTATATATTGGAAAGCAGAATAAGTATGGAAATCTCATATAGATGCTTAACTAATGAAATGTCAGATTGAATTTTATAAAATTTATTAGGAAATTTATTAGCTACTAAAAGTAAATAATGTTAAGTCCCAAAAGCCTTATAATTTTGGAAAGATAAATTTTAGCAAGCGAAGGACAAGGAAGGTTGCTATAAAACACGGGTCACTATATGCCTCAGAAGTTAAAATGGACATGCTAAAACAAAAGGGAAAGAGAAGGATGGAAATATGGAATTCTCTGTCCAAACTCATTATTCGACATATGAGTATAGATTTGGGAAAGCTTTATTTTTAAAAAATTTGGATGTTAGAAATTGTGTGGTAGGTATTGGATAGGAGGGATTGAATGCAAAATTGATTGAACCATACTTCTATACGTAGAAGTGTGGGAATTTTTTTTGCAAAAACAAAGATTTTGATTTTTGGAACTTCCACATATATAGAATTGCCTTTATATATAGGTCATTTGCATCATATTTTCAAAAATTATTTTACAGAATGCATTCATATAGGAGGAGCCTGTTTAATATTATTCAGGATGCATATCATATGTATTGTGATACACCATGCACTTATACATGATTAGTTGACAAAATGAGTGCACACTAATTAGTTGGACAGCTTAGAGTGGGGCGTGCTATATTGCATGATATCGGTCTTTGAGGAATTTCAGGGATGAAATTCTTTTAGGAGGCAAAGAATGTAACACCCCATAAATTAAGCGATAATTAATTAAAAATAAATTAATAAATAATTAGTAAAATCAAAAATAGAAATTTTACAAATGTTAGAATTTCGTTATGTAACATGCCCCATTGAGCTTATGGCAATTTTCTGATGAACTTTCATGTATAAAGTTTTATGATCACCAGACAAAAAAGTTAACAAATTTTGAAGTTATTGGATCGAAAATAATTCATAGCCAATTAAGGAAATAAATGTTAGTGTAGATAATTCCTAGTGGGAAAGAGGAGATGACGGAATATACGACTACTTGTGGTACTTGATTGGGTGCGGTAATGATGCAAGGATATATGGTTGTTGGATATGCTAGTTAATAGCTTAAGCCGCATAAGAGGATGTAACCGAACTATGATTTGGAATCACGGTGATAGCCTTGCTTTGAAGACTTGGAGGCACTATTTATTTGGAGAAAAGTTCAATTTATTCACAGATCACAAATTGTCGAAGTACTTCTTCTCCTTGAAGGTTTTCAACCTTCGCAAGCAGTAGTGGCTGGAATTCTTGTCCTCCTGTGACATTGGTATATCTTATTTGCCTTATAAGGAAAATACAGTAAAATATGCTTTGAGTAGAAGACATGCCACTTGGGGACCAGTGTTCATAAGGTGGATAAAACTTGAGTTTATTACTAGTTATGACTTAAGACCTTACTGTGAGTCAAATCAGGAGATGTTGGCATGTCTGAAAATCTGACCTACTTGATTGATCTCCACTAGTCACCCTGATGCTTGACTAGTAGAGACCATGACAAAGATAAAGGAAGGAGTATAGTTTAATAAGATGAAGCAATATGGACTCGACCGATATGGTTGGCTCCGTAAATACAGGAGGTTGATTTTTTCAATGTCGATGGGTTGAGTGATGGGATCCTACAAGAGTGTCATCATTTGAGATTGACTATACATCCTAATGGTAATAAGTCATACTATGGTATAAAGTAGTGGACATACAGTTGGGAAAGGATGAAAAAGGACGTTGAGGCATTCATCTTGAAGTGTATAAATTTTCAATTAGTAAAGGAAATGTGGAAGTGGCCAAGTGGTCGATGTAACCACTTGAGATCCATGAATGGAAATGGGAGCATATATCGATTTATTTATTTGTAGACTGCTAAGGACTAAAGAAGGGTCCAATATCATTTGGGTCATAGTCGATAGACCGACGAAGAGTGTTAGGTTCATATCCCCTAAGTCTAATAGAATCAAGTTGGTTGATTGTATATGAAATTGGTTATGTGATTCCATGGTGTGTCAAAGAGCATTGTGAGTGACTGAGATGCTTTATTCACTAATGGGTTTTGGAAGAGCTTTCAGAAAACACTGGGGGCAGAAATTCATCTCAATACAACTTATCACCCACAAACAGATGGACAAACCAAGAGGGTGAATCTTATCTTAGAGGATCTCTTGCAAGCTTGCATTCTCGACTTTGGAGGCTTATGGGATGATGTCTTGCATTTGGTAGAATTTGCATGCAACAATAGTTATCGGTCTAACATCAATATGGCACCAATCGAGGCATTATATGATAGATCATGTGATGTTCTTTTGTGTTAATAGGGAGCGGACGAAAAGATGATATTGGAGCTGAAATGATTAGGGAGATTTTGGAGAAAATTGAGAACATTCAACAACGAATGAAAGCTACTCAAGATAGGTAGAGAAGCTTCGTTGATAAGTGATATAGGGAATTGGAGTTCTCTGAAAGCATTTTAGAAGATCTCTACACTGAAGAAAGTAGTTTAATTCATACTAATGGTAAGTTGGAAGCAAGGTCCATAGGTCCTTTTCTGATACTCGAGATGATTGGGGACTTAGCTTATAGAGTTGAATTAACTCAAAAGATGGTGGGTGCATAATTTATCTCACATTTCTCATTTGCGAAAGTGGGTTCAAAGCTCAAGTGTGACTATTTTAATGTACCAATCGGATGATATCAAAATTGAACCAGAAGCTTCAAGACCATGTAGAGCAATTTCAATTGTCAGACGTGATACGAATCAACTTAAGGGGAAGGGGTAAAATTGGTGAAGGTTTAATCGAGTGAAAGCGAGAAAAATTGCATATAGGAAACTAAGGAGAGCATGAGGACCACTTATTTGGAGCTCTTCACTTGGTAAGGCTTTCTATTTATCGCGCTTATGTCACTTTTTGATATCACGTAGGACGGTTTAATATTTCGCATGCTAGGATGACCGTATATTGTATTTGATTTATTATCATTACAAGGTTTCATATTTGATGGTCGGGATGATTTTTTATGGTTGTTAAGCATGCGTGGTAACTATGATTGCTTTTTCTTGTTTAGTTTGAGGATTTTGGGCACAAAATTCTTTAGGAGTGAGAGTGTAACAATCCATATTTTACATACCAAAAGATCACAAAATATTATTTCTAAATTCACATTAGCTCATATGACTCTATAACTTTGGGAAATATTAACTAGTGACATTTCTCATCTTTGCAATTTTTAGTTGACTATTTTGACCTTGAAAATATTGTAAGGCCAGTAACTTCTGATAGGAGTATAATTAGATTTAAATCCACTTCCATTGGAATGACATGACAAATTTTCTTTCTGTATAGTGGTGATGCTAGGTTTGGGACTTATTGTTTGGAAGTTGTGGCCAGTTTTAGGCATATTGGTGGGTAATTATTGGATGGGTGCGGCCCATTAACCCAATTCGGGAATAGAGTTAACACCAGCATTCCCAACCCCACCAATCACTTTTATTCATCTCTAATTACCCTTTAACCTCCATTAATCCATTTCTTAGCTAATAAGAATCATTTTTCATACTTTAATTGGCCTAAAAACATCATTAAGGAGTAAATAGAAAAAGGGATTGAAGGATTGCGGCATGGACTACCTAGGTGTTCAAACGTTCATCCCACCTTAGAGTCACCTAGGGATTTATGTAGTTTGGTATAAGGTAGGTGATTTGGAATCCCTCACTATTCTATGTTAATAGATATGGTAAAAGCAGTGTTTTTAAGATATTAAAGCATTTTCAAACACAGATGTTACCTTAGTAATATGTTTAACCAGAGTTTAAAAAGACAAAATTGTATTTTAACCCATTTTCTACTATTTTTGAATCATGTTGTCATTTTGATAAATGATTATAACTAGGATGAAATATTTGTTCCAATTGCATTTACATTGATTATATGTGATGTTTAGATATATGTGATGATTATATTTGATTGATTGTAATGGATTGATGTGTTTATTTGTTGTTTTAGTGTAGTTTGATGTGGTCTTCATTTTGAACAAAATTGTGTCAAATTACATTCAAAACGTGATGCAACTTAGATATAGTGTTCTTGAGGAGAAGAGGAACCAATAAGACAATTAGACGGAGAATTGGAGGTGTTTTGAGTGGATAAAATCATGCCAGCAGTGGTTCTAGAATCATGCTAGTGGTGATTGGCTCAAACATGTCCATGGTGGGATTATTGGGAAGAACCTCGAACAAGGAGGACAAAACTTCGGGGCTTGGATATGGAAGCTTCAGTCAAGCTAAGTGATAGAGGAATTCAAGATTCGAGACATAAAAAATTATGGGGATGGGAATAGATTTGACAATGACTTGACTAACCCTTAAGAAAGAAAATGAGAAATTTGGGATGGTAAGGAAAATATTCTGGAAATGCAAATAGGGCGATAAGGGATGAAAGAAACACTTAGCAACTTTGGGCTAAGTGAATCTTATTGGTACCGATAAGATGAATCTTATGGTGAAGATATAATTAGTGGTTACCATATTTTCTCAAACGTCATGAGGATAGTCAAGATGTCTTGGGGATTATGGCATAGGTGTTCATTCGTTCGTTTAGTGTTCGCTTTCAATGTTGTGGTGCAATGAAGAATGACGATTGTTGATGGGGCGATGACGCGATACTTCGACGTGATGACTTTGGAACTTTAAGAAAAGGATTCTACGAATTACAAAGAATGTCTAGATGTGTTCCAATGATGAAAATTTGATGATGGAAGTCTTAATGATGATCCGGAAGGTCTTTCAAAGAGAAGAGATCACGAGTTGAATGATGATGTGCTTTATTATAGTTAAATGTAATGAAATAGAACGACGATGGATTCGAGGACGTACGCAAAGGGATCGTGGATACTCGAATGCTTTTAGGAGTACCCATAAGGAAGGGGTATGTGGGGACACCCACTTAATTATAATGGTGTCCGGATCCTTATAATGGTCTTGCACCTTATGCGAATAGTCTCGTTCCTGGCCGTATGAAGTGGCATGGATTCAAGTATTGAAAAATTGAGACTTTTCCATTAGCCTTTGGCTTAAGTGGATGCCATTCAACTTATGTTATAACCAAAGCATTGAGTGATGCAAGGATTTTTTAATGGATGCTATGTTTGTTAGATTTATCTATTATCCTTGGGATGTCAATGAAGTAGGTATTCTGGATTTGGATATCTAGACACCCGATAATATATTTAGAATGCAGTATACCCTTGTGATGGTGATAGTTGATTAGCATATAGTTTCTGGTGCTATCTCTTTGGATGCAAGGGAAATTTAGGTATGATTCTTCATAGTACATGTCCTTTATTCTGCCGGTTTTCATAGTATTTTGAGAATGTTTATCGCTTACACCATATAATTATCTCACCGTGGTTTTAAACTTCTCTTATTATTATCTCGCGTATTTTTTATGAGTAAACTAGATAGCATGCATGGCATGGCATGCAACATGGTGCAGATGGACTGGGAGGAGATAATGCTTTCAGGTATATTTTATTTATGAAGCTTTTACTATTTCGCTGCGCGACATTACGGATCCTTGACAGTGTTGATATTATTTTATCGGAGAAATTTTATTGTTTTAGTTTTATTTATAAGTTGTATAAATTCGGTTAATGTTTTATGCAATAGTTTGAAACTATGCACTCTGATTCTATGGTTCAATTAGTTATATCTCTGTCTTACCTATTTTATATTTGTGTTGATATTATATATTATTCAATGTGTTGTGAGATATCTGACAAAATCTATGTTTATTTGAGTTATTTCACCCCTTGACTATGCATGATGTATAGGGCAGTTACCATAAAGTTAGAAATGGCCAAGGGGCATATATATAACCTAGTCGAGACTTATGACGTTCTGCATCAATACAACATGAATATGAATCCAATGATTTGTTCTTTTGCCATTCGATTTGAAGATTCCTTGGCTATGTAGTATGCGCCATTGAAATTGAAGCTAATATTGACAAAATCCAAGCAATCCAGGACATGCAGGTCCTTGAGACCATAAAGCAAGTGCATAGCTTGAATGGATTGTGTGCTACTTTAAGTCAATTTCTGTCTAAAGTTATCGACCAGTGTCTCTCCTTCTTTGACCTCATTAATAGGCGAATGTCATTTATATGGAAATACTGTATACTAAGGAATTTGAATGGAAATAAATGTATACTAAGGAATTCAAAGAGTTGAAGTTTCACTTGGCTACTCCACTGGTGCAGTCCAAGCCCATTGACAGAGAGGACTTATATCTTTACCTTGTAGTGTCTGACCATGCGATCACCGCTATATTCATCAGAGAAGACGAGAAGGTCCAATGGTCGATCTACTATGTCAGCAAGAGTTTGTCAAGCCTAGAGACAAGATATGGAAGATTGGAAAAGTTAGCTTTCTGCCTCAATAACCAGTCTTTAAGGCAAATTCTCAACTGACTCGATACACTAGGTCAGCTATTGAAGTGGTCCGTCGAGCTAGGGGAACATCACATCACTTTCCAGCCCCACACTTCGATCGATGGATAGGCTATTGCAGATTTCATTGTTTAGTGCTCTAGCTTGGAAAATGGAAGGATAGGGAGAGAACTCTGTTTTGCGGTCCACCTCACTTTCAAGGAAACCAATAATGAAGCCATGTACTAGGATGTTCTAATTGGTCTCAGGATAGCAAAGGAGTTATGCATGGTTTCCATCCATATGTTCAACGACTCATCGCTAGTCATCAATTAAATTAACATTCATTTCCTAGTCAAAGGAAAAACAATAACCTTGTATGTTATAGAGGCCAAAAGGATGAACAACACGTTATCGGAATTCAAACTAGAGTAGATACCTAGGGAGAAAAACACCAAGGTGGTAAGTAATCCAGAAGAAGCCACTCCTTGGGTCCCAATGGAGATATAAGACACCCCTTGCTACAAGCTGGTGGCAACATCCATGGAAATTGATACATTGTCCATGAAAAACTGTATAGCTCCCTTAATCATGTACTTTGTTAATGAAGAGCTTCCATCTGATCTCAACGATGCTTAGGAAGTCCTCTACCAAGTTTCTCAGCACATAATTATGGATGGAAAGTTATAAAAGTGGGAGTACTCAACACCACTTTAGCATTGTGTGTCTGAAAACAAATCCAGCCAAATGCCGAAAGATCCTAATGAGGGTTCTATGGGAATCATTCCGGTAGGCAAAATTTAGCAAAGAAGGCCGCTTGGTAAGGCTATTCCTAGCCTACTTTATCAAAGATTCGACTTCATCGAGAAAAGTAATCACTATCAATGGTTCCTTAAGATCCCTAGCTCCTCTCCTACTTTTCTCACCCCAATGACTTCCACATTGTTGTTCAATACTTAGGAATTGATTAGATAGGAATGCCGGCCAATGCAAAGGGAGGAATAACCACACCATAGTTGCTTTCACCAAATGGGTCGAGGATGAGCCCCACATTGGGATCACCGCACCCTACGATACTAAACTTTATCATCGAGAATTTTGACTACCGGTTTGGACTATTAAATAAAATCATTACCGATAATGACACTCAGTTCAAAAGCAGATTCTTTCATGACTTTTGTGTAAGAAACAAGATCGAGAAGTGTTTCTCTTCTATTGCCTACCCCCAAGCAAATGCCAGGTCAGGGCTATCAATAAAACCATCAAAGAAACATTCAGAATGGGCCTTGCAAATGCCAAAGTAAACTAGGCTGAAGAACTATCACTCATCCTCTTATCCTACCTTATTTCTATTTTCTCCTTTGTCTCTTTCCTATGGGTATGAAACCATGCTACCCATCGAAGTAGTCATCCCCTCTCCTCGACTTCTTGCTTAAGAGCTTGAGCAAAATGACTAGCTGCTCGATCTCGAGCTCAACACCCTTAAAGAACAAAGAGCTTAAGCCAAACTCCTTACTGAAGCCTATAAAAAGATGGTAACCAAGCATTAGAACTCTAGAGAGAAGCTTTAGTAATTCTTTGTTGGCAATCTGGTCTTGCATTGGGTATTCACAAACATAAAGAACCCAATCGAAGGAGTGCTTGATCCAATTTAGGAGGGCTGTATGTCATAAGCGCTGCCTTGTTAAATGATGCTTGTGGCCTCTCTCACTCGAACGTGGTGCACATCTTCCGCATACGGAACTCATAGCATCTCCGAGACTACCGCATGTGAATGTAAGGTTCAATAATAAAGCTGAAAATTGTAAGAAATCTTTTGTGAATATAATAAAGACCTAATATACAATTCTATTTAGATGAAATCACCAAGGCTATCCGACGGGGATAGACTACGCTACTTTTCTATTTCGAGGACTACCGGCCAATTCCATCAAGGACCGCACAAGCCATTTAATATTCCCTTCTTTCATGTTTGACTACCTTCCACGAACAAGCCTCTTCATGCACTCTTCCATTTTGGGGATGCCACTACAATAGGCTATCCAACGAGGGTGAGGTTTTATGTGCTCACATCCTTGTTCGAGGATTATCAACCTCCGATGCTGAGGGTCGCATGAGCCGTTAAATGCTTCCCTCCTTTATCGATTAACTATCTAATGAGGGTAAACTATCATGCACTCACTTGTATTTGGACTGCCAAACTACCCCATCGAGCTTGGGTGAGATGTATCTCATTTTCATGCCAAGGTGCATCATCGAATGGATGGTGTGACCACAATGGCTTGATTCCACCATCCTTGATGTTGCCCATCCATGGTGCATTTTATGACACTATTTTCAAGACTGGCGCTGCTACCTCTAGTGATGTCGAAGTCTGGCATCCTTAGTACACCTTCATAAAAATAAGCAATGCACCATATAGACTATCGTGTGTCACCTAGGAGAACCCTCGAGCCATATAGCGCTCTGGTTTGTGCAGGGACCACCCGCCACTCCATATTAACCAACCATGTGTCACCAAGGAGAACCCTCAAGCCACTTGGCGCTTCGGTTCATGCCGTGACCATATATCACTCCTCTTAAGATGTAACTAGGCTCAACAACTATTTTGCCTTCTCGGTTTTCTACCGCAACTTCTCTATATAGCATACACTCACATATAAGCCCACTTGCTAGCCTGAACCATCTTACAAATAAGATATACTATCATAATCAGCATAGTACATAGTATACACGAACCAGCCACACTCACTGCCCATCTCATTTACCATACATTATTGTTTTATCTATCTTATGAAAATGTTTGATTGGAGATAACAAAGGGACCTTTCCACCTACTCATAGATGCTACCCTACAAGCTACATAAAAATAAATAATAAAAGATAAAAAATTACTTAACAATTCTCACATGAAAAAAGGTGTTTCTATTCATTCAATCCAAAAATGCAAGGCACAAAACTCTCCCTATTGGGCTTGCAAAAGGATGATAGAAAATATTTACAAAGCTAGTTCAGCAGTCGTCGAGTTAAGGGGTTTATCTACTTTCATGTCAAAATGCCCGATATGGCATTCCCGGCTGCCTTGATCTCGACAGCCACCTTAGCCTGGGTTATGATGAGGGCCTCACTGTGGAAGTTGCTTAAGGAGATCTATATGTGGTCGTTTTCCCTGAATAGGGCCTTGACCATCTTTATTTGCCATTTCTTCCATTTATCCTCCTCCACCATCCTAGTGGCCTCCAAATCTATAGATGACCGACACCCAATTAGATGTTGATGCTAGTTGTTCCATTGAGTTTCGACCATCCTCACAGCCTTTTTCAAGCTCTCTCTGAGGTCCTCAGTTTCCATCTCTACACTCTCCCTTGCTTTGCATGCATCCTTCACCACCTTCCCAACATATGCTATTACCTCCTTAGTCATCGCCAGGCACCCTCAGCTACCTTTCGGACCAACTCCTTTTTCTCCACTTTCTCTTGAGTTGTAGGAAGTCATACCAAATGTGGATGAAATGGTAGCTGGCTTGAAAAACCAGTGTTAGAAAAATTTGCTTAAGCACAAAAGAAAATTCAAATTCGAATGCTTACGAGAAAGGCAACCTATGTACGTGAATTAACCACGGACTCCCTGGAGTGTCGCTCCCAATTGGATCTGGGATATGAATGATGATACAATCTCCATGGACATAAGCTGGAATGACCACAACAGGTGATCCAGGTCTTCTGGTCCGAATCCCGATGAATCTCCAAAGGCATTTGCCTACCGATGCTGCCTCTTTCCCTTGGGCTAGCCCTTTTGCAATGTATATAAGTGCCTACCTAGAAAAAGGAGCACAGGCATGAAGGGATGACTCCTCTCGATCCTCTTTCCTTTCCTATTATTGGTGGAATGTTGGGTTGCCTGCTCGAGGTTGGGAGGTAGCTCGATTATTTATAGGTTTGTCATGGGTGCCTTAGGTCCAAGGGCCATAACAGTCTGGGTAGTGGAGTCAGGGGTGTGAAAGGTGTCGAAGTTGACCTTATTGGTATAAAAAGCCATGATTATTTCATGTGCAATGAAAAAAATACAAGCGCAAATAAGTTAACTATCATTTAGACCAGCGCGGCCTCGACTTCTCGCAAGATGCGGGTATGATGAAATTAGACTGCCTACACTAGGGTGATGAGTCCCGACATAGGACCTACCCAGTGGTGCAACATCGTATATGGGATACAAAGGATCATAGGCAGGACAAGGCTCATAGCAGGAACCTACATCCTTTCCAGTGCCTTATTCTTATGGCCCTCTCCCTACACTACCTTCCTTGAAACTCACTTTGTTATCCTACGAGACAGTCAATGTCCCATGCTATGGAGCCTGGACATTAACTAATGGTTGTAGGTCAAAAGTTTCCCACGAAGGTGTCGGTACAACATCACCCAACGTATCTTAATCAACTTGTTACCACTCTTTACGCTCCTCAACCTTGATGACATTACCGTATCCTTACTCATTTGTAATCGGTCCGACATTAGGTTCCAAGAAAGTGATTTTGGAGTAATCGCTTTTAGACTTGGCCGCTTTGTTTGATGGGCATCCCACTCTGCAACCATGGTTTGGGTTCACCTCATCATTCTGACCTGATGGAGGTTCTCATCAGTTACTCAGAACTTTAGATTTTGGAAATTATTGACAGTCATCTTTATCGGGTCAACATATTAACTAAACATCCTATATCCAATGACAACGGAATCAATATAAACTACTATCAAAAAGAAAATTACACAAAGGAAAGAAAGGAAAGAGATGAAGGAAAAAGTCTGGCAACGAATATTTACTAAGGTTTTGAAACTTTGTTTTTTTCGACCGTGGTTGAACCTGGAAGGAACAAATACTTTCCCATCCAGCTCGGGGTAGCTTTGCTAAGAATGCCCATGAAAATAGATGGCTTGGTGTTTTATTAAAAATGGAAATAGGTTTCAGTTGGGTATCCGACTTCCCTCTACAACTGTAAGAGCATGTTAATGAAGTAAGCAGTCAGCTCAGGAAGATCCACACAAGTAGTGTAGACCATGCATAAGAACCATTGTTAAGAGGAAGCTGACCAGTGGCAGGCCCTAAAGCATTAAGAATGGAAAGAAAGAAGGAGCGATGAGGACTTATGGCCTTGACTTTGAAATATACCAAAGACCAAGAAAAGTATCCTAAGGAGGGTGTTGCTGCCAATCGACATCTCTAGGTATCCTACCATCCTGACATTACAACCATGCTTAGTTAGGATCTCAGTCAAGTTTATCACCCCTCCATTATCTTAGATGTTTTGGGATCGAAAGTATCGACCGTAATAGATCCAAAAGTAATTATCTGAAATATAAATATCTTGATTAAACCACAATAGCCCCAAAACCAATTCCAGAAAAGTTCAAGCAACCATACCAGTAAAAGACGTGATGACCGTCCCCATGGTGTTCCCATGTCGAGCACCCCATAAAGGCTAGCTTATAACTTAAACAAATCTACTAAGAAAAGTTACAGGCATTAAGGCCCATATCTATTATTCTAATTTTTACTTCAAGCCCATCGGTTTGGGCCTAAAACTACAGCCCGTGCTTTAACATGTTTACTATATTCACAGGTCACTGGAATGTTCAAGAATGTTGATTGACCATTACTAACCGGGAAATGATGGTCGATCGATATCCAAAAGATGACCAAAAAACATGAGTTTCGACAAAGCAATGACATAGAATCAACTAAAAACAATATGATTTCAAATTAAAAAACCAAAAAACAAGACAACAAAATCACTTTTTTTTTCATTTCAAAAGAAACTCTCAAGCATTCAAAAACGAGGGTAAAGAAAAAGAAGAAATTTACTATTTGTAAATTAGGGAGCTTTAATAAGTTTAAGAGGGTTTGAAGATTTTTAATGGCATAAATTTTCTTAACTTCGGTAAAGAATGAAGAGGAAGGAGAAGAGGGGTGTTAACTAGGTTTCTAGCCAAGCCAATTTAACCAAAAGTTAGAATGTCAAAACGAAGACAAAATGATTTAAGGACTTATCATAAAAGGCAAGAAGATGGAAATATCAGGAAATGAGTGGAAAAGTTTGACTTGAGTTTTTCAATTTGGCATTTGTGTTTACACCCGAGTCATACCTGAGTTGAACCTAGAAAAATGAAAGAAAACCAAAGTTATTATTTTTCTCTGGTCGGACTCACAAAAGTCTCTGGTCGAAACCCGAATTAGGTCAACCCTGACCCGAAACTCATGATTTTCATCGATATGTTCTCATCTTTATGATACACTCCAACATGATGAAGATCTATTTATAATATTGATTTGAAGTAAGGAAAAACTCAGGAAACTTTCAGTCAATTTTCACTCAATTTAGAGTTAAGTGCATAGGTCGGTACCGAGCTGTCCATAGGTCGGTACCGACCTATAGTTCTCCCCAGGTTCGCCTCCTATAGCTCGTGATCAAGTGGTTTTTCCAAAGTATGGACAACCTTATCTGTTAGACTTAGTCTCATGGGCCCTCTATAACTTACTCTTGGGTGCCGATCCATTTTTGACATCAACATTTTGCCGCTTTCACTGAGAAAATTGAATCCAAGCTTGGATCTGGCTTGCTATTGTGGATATGGAGAGATCCATTGGTTAGATCCAAAAAAAATATACTCTAGAAGGTTTGAGAACTTTCTATTGAAGATCAATAGCATCAAGAAAAGGAGGTTCTACTTCTGGAAGATCCGCAGGAGCGGTGGCTAATGGTGATGAAGGAAACACTCACTAAACGTAATAATGGAAGTGCAATACCAGAATCCTCCACTCAATAAGAATTTGTAGCTAGAGGAGGGCTTAACAAGATGATTCATGAACTTAACAGAAAGTGGTGGATAGCCAAAAAGATCTCAGGGACAATATGGATACTTTACGTAATCCACAACCCTGAACTACCAGGAGAATTAGAAAGAAACTTCACCCATGATAGAATAGGAAAACTCCTCCATTTTTGGCCAAAACAGAAGAGATGGAAGCAAAAAACAGAAGATAAGAATCACTGGAACTATTGAAGGACTTACGGGATTGATCCTTCTATATGCAAGCCAACTGGTACCAAGAAGATTTCTCTCGGTACCGAGAGGAATGTAGAAGTGAATAATAGGCAAGAAGCTGATGCGATGATAATCTCTTATGAGGAAGAAGATTTTGACTTGATAATCATGACTTTAAGCTCGACGATGGTACCAATGGAGTTTAAATAGCTATAACTGAACAAACCACTTGCTAAAGAAATTCCACGGGAGTGGTTCTCCCAGAGACCGTAGAACCTAGATGCTAATCGGCACACCAAGACCTTTGCGAAGCCAAAAACTCAGTGTATCCTAGGCAGTCATCCTACGGAATACCATGCTAGTGAAGAATACATAGCTGACATGATAAAGAGGTTGGTTGAGGAAACCAAAGGAAGGATGAATTAGGATTGGGGTTTTGCTTCGAGCAAAACTCCTTTCATAGAGAACATCTCGTGAGAAGAATATCCCTAAAAATTCACAATGCCGACTATGTTGTCGTATAACGGGATGACTGACCCTAGACAGTTCTTGTTTAAGTATAAATGACAAATGGATGAAGCAAGAGATATGTATGTTGTTCATTGCAAATGTTATCTAATCTCTCTTGAAGGAGTCACTTCTATGTGGTTTATTAGGTTCTCACCATAGTCTATTTCTACTTTTAATGAATTACTTAAGAAGTTCCTAGAGCATTTCGAGCTCTATACTACCTGACCAAAGGACATGATGTCCCTATCTAGCTTGTCTCAAGGGCCCAAGGAGTCTTTGAAAGCTTTCTCGAACTGATTCAACATTGCTGTTATGGAAGTCAGCAATTCGAAGGAGGATCTTGTATTTAAGGTCTTAGTGCAGGGTATTCATCTGGATATGGATTTCAGTAGACGGTTAAAGATGAAGTAACCCACTACCATGCAAGAATTTCATCGATAGGCGAATTAGATCCTGGAGTTATAAGAAGCATGACTGGCGGAAAGAGGGGTTGGTGATGAGCAATCAAAAGAAGTAAATGTTGAAAACTCCGGTATTAAGAAGGAAGAAAGTCAAAATTCTAGTAGCAGGCGTGATGCGAATTCCAAACATCCAACGAACTTTAGATTAGAAGATAACACACCATTGAATGATACAATTAATAGCATATATTTCTACTCAAGGAACTGAGCAATATAAGAAGCCGTCAAGAGGGAAATGACAGAGAAAGATAAACATTCTAGAAGTACCGTCGCTTTCATGAAATTCATGGGCATAACACAAAAAATAGCAAAATCTAAGGAATTTTATCAAGGAGCTAATAAGGAAAAGCAAGTTCCAATAGTATGTTAGGGAGCCATGGAATGGTGGAGAAACTATCAGACCCAGGGTCTACCAGCTTAAGGGAAACTGCTTGGACCTAGCAGATTTGGATTAGGAGAGTCGATAAAAGATTGGTCATCAAATAAACTTCAAGCTAGCCAATCACCAAGAAATGAACTAGCAACCTAAAATAGTATTGTTTTATTCATCCTTATCCAATTTCCTTTCGCAAATAAGCCTCAAAGGGACACTGAAGGCATTGTAAGTTGGTTGGACTTGCCATTTTTCCTACACATTAATAATATCTGCTTCTTGAACCAATGGAAACACGTTCTTGCAAGCAAAACTCCTATGCCACACAACCAATGGTACATCCGAGAAATTGCTTCTCTACCCTCGAATGATGAACATGGAGTGTAGACTCAATAACTACTAGATTGACGAGTTGTATCGATCCTCAACCTTCTAAGAACCAATATTGTCCCAAGACTGGCAATGTTTGGGAAAGTCTTAACCACCAGACCGATGGGTCATATGGAACCTCAACCTTCTAAAAAACGGCATTGTCCTATGATTGGAAATGTTAGGAAGGTTTAAACTACTGGATTGACAGGTCCTATCACCAACCTTTTAAGAACCGATGTGTCCAAAGACTAACAATGTCGGAAAGGTCTAAACCGCCAGATCGACGGGTCGTATCGATTCTCAATCTTTTGAGAACTAATGTTGTCCCTAGACTGGAAATGCCAGGAAGGTCTAAACCACTAGATTGATAGGTCATATTGATCCCCAGCCTTTTGAGAATCGGCATTATCCTAAGACTGGTAATGTTGGGAAGGTCTAAACTGCTTGATCGATGGGTCGTATTCTCCTGGACCTTTTGAGAACCGGCGCTTCCCAAGACTGGCAACATTGAGAAGGTATGAACAGTCGAGTCGATGGCCACATTAACCCCTAACTTTTTGAGAACCTAAACTATCCTAAGACTGGCAACATTAAGGAGGTCTAAACCGCCAAATTGATGGGTCGTATCATCCTCAACCTTCTAAGAATCGGTGTAGTACCAAGGTTAGTAATGTCGGGAAGGTCTTAACCATCAGATCAATAGTCACATCGTCCCCTAAAATTTTACGAACCGGCGTTGTCCCAAGATTAGCGACATCGAGAAGGTTTTAACCATCGGGTTGATGATCGCATCGACCCCTCAACTTCTGAGAACCAGTATGGTCCTAAGGATGGAAATGTTGAGATAGTCTAAACCGCCTGATCGATGGATCATATCGATCCTTAATCTTCGAAAAATTGGCGTTGTCCCAAGATTGGCAATGCCAAGAAGGTCTTAACCACTGGGTCAATGGTCACATCGACCCCTCATCTTTTGAGAACGATGTTTCTATGGTAATTTCGGGAAGGCCCAAAACCATTGAGTTGATGGTCAAATCGGCTTCTACCTTCCAAGAACTGGCATCGTCCCGATAGCATCAGAAAGAGAAACCAATTCTAGGAAATCATTGTTCCCCAAAGATTGGAAGGTGAACACCATCGCCCAGAGATAAGTGAACATGGAAATATTTTTCAAAATTGAATCGTCAACTCACTAGTTTCTAAAGACAGGAACAAGTGCTCAATTGAGTTTTCAACTCTAACTTGTAGGAATCAATAGTTTCTTGGAGATAGGCAATGCCAAGCACAAATCAATGAACTTGAACCACTCGTGTGTTGGTTTCCATTGATAGAAACTAAAAATTGAACAAATCCTCAACCCTGAATAATGGAGGAATTTTTTATTATGAAATATGATGATGCATCTTTTTGACAAATGCACCTAGAATGACGTTTGCTGAAGATATCAAATTAGAGGATTTCGATTGCAGCCTAGAAATGGGCAGCATGGAAAATATAACACTTGGAATCAGGTGGAAAAAGTACTAGCTCCTAGTCCTAGGAATCCTATTATAGGTAAAATTCCAAGATAATGTTAGTAGCCAAGCATGACACATAAGGCTGAATATGAGCGAGGAAAGTCATGGAAAGTTAGGAATCTAACCATCGCACTTACCTTATCCAAAAGCAAGATTAGGAATTAGACTATGAGCAATCAGATAAATTACTCAGGATATCTAGGCCCTTGTAAATGACTTAGCCTTCTTAATATCGATGTTGCCCTAAGAATAGAGACATTGAGAAAGCCTTAACCATTAGGGTTGATGGGTTAAATCGGCCCCTAGCCTTCTACATACCAGCATTGCTCCGGCAACATTGAGAAGGTTAAACCGCTACGACAATGCAAAAACGGACACCAAATCTTCTAGAATTTGGTGTTGCCCGAAGACATGCTACGTCGAGAAGCAACCATCTTCCCTCCCATAGGAATCTGGTGATGCCTAAAGATAGGCAGTGCTAGGAAGGAAAAAACATAACTTTAAGGAATCTGTCATGGCTTAAAGATAGCAATGATAAGGAGAAGAAGCACATAGTCCTCAAGAATACATTGCTACCCGAAGATAAATGGTAACGAGCAGACTTCATAACAAAATCCATTTTTTCGGATTCATTATTGCCTAGATATTAGCGACAATAAGAAGGTTCTTAAAACCAAACCGGGAACCAATCAGATAATTTGGCCTTGGCCTTTAGGAATTTTCCAAAACCCAAAGCATGGCGAAGATGTGAAGGATTGATTACCTACTTAAGAATAGAATAGATCATTCGGTCCTAACTTGCACGAATATGCCATCGCTTGAAGATTAGTGATGCTAAGGAGAAACTCCTAGAATGGGACCATTGAGACACTGGCCTTCGAAAATAGAAACAAGAGCTCGATTGAGTCTTCAGCCCTACTTTCTAGATTTTGACACAGTTCAAAGATTGATAACATCAGGAAGAAACCATCTTTCAACCTTTAGGAATATGCATTGCTTGGAGATTGGCGATATCGAGAAGGTGTATTCACTAGCCTTTAGGAATTCTATTGCTCCTCGAAAATATGCAACTTCAAGGAAGGGAAATCAAAATTGAATAATTGTTGTGCTAGTTTCCAAAGGTTAAAGCTAGTGCATGACCGAACTTCAACGATAGCACTATCATTAGCAACCAAACAGGACACGCTTGGTCAAGGATAGGCGAGAATAGTCATAGAAAGTTGAAGACAAGTATTATTCAACTTTCCCGATCCAAGACCATGATTGGGAAAGCACGATCAGACTTGGGGCAGTCAGATAATTTAGCTTGTGTGTTTAATTCACACTAATGCCTAGGTTTGTGATAGAAACTCCATGAACATGACTTAGTTCACAATGTAAAAATATGAATGAGGGGTAAACATTATAGATAACGTTCCCAAATTATATGTAGCAATGTAGCACTTGGACTATTTGCAATGAAATCTGGTAAAGGGAAACTAACCCAATTCATTAGGGACTTGCCTTCACTCGGAGATAGGCAACGATAAAAAGGAGTAACCACACAGGGATCGATGGGATTATTCAACCCTGACATATTGGAATTTACCATTGCCCAAAGGTATGTAACGTTAAGAGTGATGCTTGGAATTGAACAATTCATGTCTAGTTTTCGAAGATCGAAACAAGCGCACGATTGAACTCTCGCGATAATGCCAATGTCTAAGAGGGACACGCTTAGTCGGGAGTAAGCATGGATACTCATAAAGAAATCTAAAGCTAGTATTATTGAGTTTTCCCAATCTAGGATCAGGATAGAAAAAACATACTCAGACTACGAACATTGGATAATTTTCCCCACAGCATTCAACTACTACTAGTACACAAAGTCAGGTATTTTGAAAGACAAATTCCATGAACATAATTTAGTTCATAGCAAATATCATACAAAGAGGAAGTGAACATCCCAACTTCTTTCTGAGATAGTTAGGAGCAACGTGAAAATAGAGTTATCCATAACTAACAATTGGTCGAATGGCACACAACCAAACACATGCAGGAATGGCTATGCAATTGGTTTAATGATAGTCCTATTTTGCCAAGCATAACACTTTGGGAACTATAGCCAAGGCCAAATAAAGGAATATAACCAAACTAATAGCTGGCATTTTGTTTACATGCACAAAGTTGTGAGATAGCAGAGGCCACTCTTGCATAAACACGACTAAAAAGAAGATCGATAAGCTAGCAAGCTTCCGAGGGTACCTACTTGATCTTCCCTCTTCGTCCAAGACACACAAGCCCATGTACTCATATAGAGGAGGAGGTGGATATAGAAATAGCTCTGTAAGGGGAACCGTGCCTTGTAGTCCAGTCATGATCGATTATCAAGGCATAATAGGAATAGAAGGCAAAGCCTAAGCTGTAAAGGATCCGGCTTTAAGAGGAATAGATGTACCATCATCGGGCTTGAAGTGAGACGATCGTTGAGTCATTCAAGAAAAGAAACTTGATATTCAATATAATCGAGTATGTTTTATTTTGAGTACTAAAATCTGTGTGACCAACGCATGGAGTTGTAACATCCTCTATTTTGAGGCCCGAAGCTAAGCGCTACAGATGCTACAGTCATTTATGGTATTTACCTTCAATGAAAAAATATGGTAATGTTAATGGTATCCATAATACCATAAGCATGTGAATATGAAATAAAATCAACATAGATTTTCCAAAACACCTTTTCTGATTACATTTCAAACCAATATTTCATATTCCATTACATAATCCCAAAATGGTTCTCAGGTTTTGATCAGATAATATTGTTACAAATTTCTCTAAGAGCGACATATAAAGATGCCCCTTGAATGATTAGAGTACTATATAGATAGACATATCAATCATAAATACATTACGGCAGAAATATTACTAAATAACTCCTACATAACTAGCTTTGCCTGTAGCACGTCTTTGGAAGCTTATTCGTCCAAATTACTAAACCTAAAAAGTCCTTTACTCTCAATCTACTCAAAATAAATTTTAAGCACCTGAGAGTTTAAGGGGAAACATAAACTTCAATTCAAACATAAGCCTTGTATGGACAATTCTATTATATCTTGGTTTATGGATATTAAGTGAGAACATGCCACTTAGCGGAACAGGTTTCCCCTTATTATTGTCCTTTTAAAATTACATCTTTTGCAAATCAAAATACTGCAATGATGATTATAACAATAGCAATAACATATATGTACATAAATTAGGTAATCAATAGGCCATCTGTCCGAACGTTATACTTTTATCTGGCTAACTATTAACCACTGGTTGATTCGGGACTATCAGGCATAATTAATAATCTAACTTATATTAGATACAATACTGGATGATCTGTCCTTAACTTACTTCTCCAAGGGTCAACTACTCCTAATGGTTTTGCAAGTGCAACAATAACCTACCTCTACTTCGTGTATTCCTTTCTGTGTATAACATCGTTTTAGTCTTACATGTGACAAATCCCTACACACTTTAATTTTGGACTTATACTAGCTAGGGGTTACTAGATAAAGTATAGGGCATGACCCTACATTAGTCCCATCTGGTTTTCTAATATCTGAGTCATATACTTAGGGTTAACTATCCTATTCAATTTTTCACGGAAACATTTCTTCAAAATTGATTTAATCCTTTTAAATCATACTTCAATAAGAAAAATATACTCATTGCTTTACTCATAAAATCTATGCCATGGTATATGCTTTCCACAAAACAATGTTGATGAAATCTGAATCAATAGGATTATCCATCCCTTCAAAATAAGTTAAATCCCCCTTTTTAACTTAGAAAATTTAAGCCATAAAACCAAAACAACATCTTTGAAACCATTGTTTAAAACCTAAAACAATCCCTTTTGAAATCATAGAAAGCATTCCTTTCGAATTCATTGCTTAAAACCTTATACATCCTCTTTCGAAACCATTAAACATATCTTTCGAAAGCATTGGAAGCGTTCCATTAGAAACACTTAAAAACATACTTTTCAAAATTCTTAAAACATAACTTTCGAAGGGTTCAATTAAGGATTTGTGGAACATAGCTTCGAAACAATTTAAAAGTAATTCTTTTGAAATCATTGGGTTCAACATTTAATATTACTATAGGGTCAAAGAAAATAGAAGTGAAAGCTCACTTTTGAAAGCATTGATCTCAAGTAAAAGAATTGGGAAAAGAGCACTTCGAAACTGCCCTTCTGAAAACATTGCCTCCAAAACTATTAGCAAAAGCGGCTAAGACACCCCTTCCAAAAGCATTGGGAAGGCAGCTTCAATATTAAGAATATGAAAGCCTTCCTTTCTAATATTTTTTTTTAAGGTTATAAAGAAAAGAAACCTCTAACTAATGCGAAAGGTATAAAGCGGTAGCTAGGGTATCGAAGGGTTTCAAAAGTGGCAACCTTTTTGAAAGCTTTTATTTAAAAGAAAAGACAGGTTAATGGATTTGGAAGCAGATAAAATTGGCTTCAACCCTTTCGAAAGCATGTTCTCACCACCAGCCTTTCCTTTCGCCTTTCTCTAATACACTACGTACCAATTATATGATACTATGTGCATTGGTTTCAAATGGGAGCGAAAGGGTTACTTGGTATGGTGACAGAAGCAACCAATGGAAGTGGTAGATTTGTACTTCAAAACAAAACTGATTTTATGTTTTTCAAAATAATTCTTTTTCACCTAAACATCAATTTTTTTTCGAAATTTCATTGGCTATGAAATATTTATCATATACTCTTCTGAAAAATAGCTGCCACATTAATTTAAAATATTTAAAACATTTTATACTTAAAAAAATAGCCTAAATCTTAAATACCAATTAACTGAACATATTATAAAATCTATATTAAACCATATAAATCATCAACAAGCATACATATCCATTTTAACAAACATAACATGGCATATTATTTGCAAACATAGTTCAGATCCACTTTAAACCGAAATCATTATCAAAAGTGAGATGTAAACTAATTATTCACCTTGGTTTGACTAAAAATATTATAATTTGGAACAAGGTTGATTCCCTAAGCTTTCAACCTTGAATCTCCTAGCTTTAATCTTTGGTTTCCCTTCTCTTTTATCTTCGACCACACCCCTTAGGTTTTAATTTAGTTTGTAGACGCAAATGGCTGAATGAAGTGGAAAAGGAGAGGGTTTTAGGATATAAAATAAGGCTCTTTCTATTTTGTCCTAATTTTCCTCCTCCTTATCTTAAATTTTAATTACTTATTTTAGTTCATTCATAAGGCATGGCTCAAGTTTAATTATCAAATATCAACCTCTTAACACTCTATATTATTTAATTTAATTTATCTGATTAAATGTCTAAATTATGTTAACTATAATTAGGTTCATTACAGATCCCCTCCTTAAATAATTTCGTCTACGAAATTACGATAAGGTGCCCACAACAATCAAATATAAAGGTAAAACATATCGTCAAACAAGCCAAGATAAGTGTCTCTAATCCTACTTTCGGTGTACCAAGTGCAGTCTCTCTCTTCTACACTTCATTGGACTTTGGTTGAACTGACTATCATGTTTCGTAATCTCTTCTCATCTCTCGCAACTATATGAACTAGTTTTCTAATTAGTCATATCTGGTTCCACTACTTGGTCCTCTAACATAATCAGTGTAATAGTATTCTATGGATCTCGAATAATCTTCCTTAGATGAGAAATATGGAAAATATCGTGGACTCCTATCAAAACATTCGGTAACTCCACTCTATATGCGATTTTTTCGATCATTTCTATAATCTTCCTAATTTTCAAAATCTGATCACTCCTTTAATCGATAATACTTTGATGAAAACATGACCACCAGCTGAGAACTATAGGTCTTTCCGTCTCTTATCAGCATAACTCTTCTGCCTAGACCGAGCTTCCTATATTCTAACCCGAATTCACTCAATCTTTTCTGTAGGTTCTTCAACCAGATAAGGACCAAGAATTAATCTAACCGGGTCTCTTGTTGAAAAACAAAAGATTTGCATGGTTTTGCACACAAAGGTTCAAACGGTGTCATCCCTATACTAGTCTGATAACTGTTATTATATGAAAACTCGAATAAGTGTAGATAGTGTTTCCATGATCCTCCAAAATCTAGCATAAAAGCTCTTAACAAATCCTTTAACTATCTATGTTTGCTCATCCGTTTACAGATGGTAAGCGTTACTAATATTGAGCTTGGTACCTAAAGTCTCCTATAGACTCTTCTAGAACTCACTAGTGAATAAGGAATCTCTATCACTTACTATACTACTAGGAATTCCATGCAACCTAACTATATTCTTCATGAATAACTTAGCTAAATCCGAGGTTGTTCTGTTCGACTTAATGGGTATAAGGTGTGCACTCTTAAGCAACATGTCCACTGTAACCCAGATACTCTCATTTCCACAATTCGACCATTGCAATCCATCTACGAAATCCATTGAGATAGAATCTCATTTCCAGATTGGAATATCCAAAGGCTGAAGTAATCCACCCAGTTTCGGATGTTTAGCTTTTACCTATCTATAGTTCAAACATTGCCTCACCCATAAGCCTACATTTCTCTTATTACATTCCTAGTAGAAACTCATTTTGATATCCTGATACATCTTAGTTCCTCTAGAATGATTCATAACTTTTGATTGATGACATTCTCTAAGGACCTCCTTCCTTAGGCTTTCTAAATTTGGGACACACAATCTTCCCTTCTTTCTCAACAACCATCTCTGCATAAGACTGAAATCCTTCAGATCATCAATCTCGATTCCAGCCTTTAGCCTTCTAATCTTCTCTGCTAACATTGGATCATCTTTCTGCTTAGATGCAATCCTTTCGATCATTATTGGTTGAACATCTATACATGATAACATGGAAGTTTCTCGACTAGAACTGGCCTCAGATCTCCATTGTACATCGTGTGTACTCAATGTTCCTAAATCTTTCCACTTAGCTATCATTGCCAGTACTTCATTCTGACATTTTCTACTTAGTTCGTCTGTAATCATATTTCCTTTTCCTAGTATGTACTCAATAACAAAGTCATATGCAACTATAAACTCTACCATCTCTATTGTCCCATATTCAACTCTTCTGAGAGAGTAATATTTTAGTGACTTATGATTTGTAAAATGCTCGAATCTTTCTCCCAAAAGTTATTATCTCCACACCTTCAATGCAAAAATTACCACAGCTAATTCTGAATCATGAGTTGGATATTTAACTTAATGCGGTCTGAGCTGTCGAGAAGCATAAGTAGTCACTTTACCTCTCTGCACTAACACGGCTCCTAATCCTAATCCACACGCATCTACGCATACCACTAAGTCCTAATTCCCCTTTGAAGGTGCATTAGCCAATAAATGTTTCAATTTCTTAAAGTCCTCGTCACATTTATCAGTCCAAGCAAATTTCACATCCTTCCAAATTAGCTCAGTCATTGGTACGATAATCCGTGAGAAATACTTAATGAATCTTCGGTAGTAGCCAGCTTACCCAAGAAAACTCTTATCTCCATCACTATCTTGGGTCTCTTCCAATTATTCACTGCCTCGATCATAGTCGGACCTATAGATAACCCTTTCTCTAAGACAACATGATGAAGAAACTTTATTTTCGTCTTCCAAAAGTGACACTTTGAAAATTTTGCCTTCAACTGATGCTTTCTGAGTGTCTCAAGCACTATCCTAAGATGCACTTCATGATCTCTTTCAACCTTGGAATATATGAATATGTTGTCTATGAATACTAATACAAATCTATCCAGATGCTCTTGGAAGATTATATTCATCAATTCCACGAAGAATGCTAGAGCATTATTTAGACCAAATGACATCACTGACCATTCGTATGATCCATAGCCGGTCCTAAACGTCGTCAAAGGAATATTATCCTCTGCTACTCTAAGTTAATAAAACCATGTTGCCATGTCCAATTGAGATAATATATTATCTCCACTCAACTGGTCAAAGAAATTGTCAATCCTATGTAACAGATATCAGTTCTTTATTGTCTTATCATTCAGCTTACGATAATCGATACACAACCTCAATGATCCATCTGTTTTTTTAACAAATACTACAGCTACTCCCTAAGGCAAAATTCTTGGTCTGATAAAATTCTTACCTTCTAGACCCACCAACTGCACATTTTGCTCCTTAATCTTGGTAGGTGTCATTCTACTTGGCGGTCTACTCACAGGTTTAGCCCTTGGTACTAAATGTATCCAAAACTTAATGGTTCGTTTTGGCGGCAGTCTTTTCATAGACTCAAAGACATCTGTGAATTATCTTTCAACATAAATTTTCCCTTTTCCTCTGCTGTTGGACTTGAGGTAGCTGGTTCCAATGCAAACACTTTGTCCTCTCCGTCCTTGGATGGTTCCTTGCACTGGTTTTTATAATGTCCAATCTGATCAGAGTTGAAATATTTCACTCCTTTCTTGTCATCAACCTTCTTTGCTTTACCTATTCGACACAGATAAGCAAAATGTCCCTTCTTATCGCAGCTGTAGTAAATTACATCGGCCTTTCCTTTCTTGGCTTCTCCTCCTTTTTGAGCACCTCTCCTATGGTAAAACCTTTTCTCTGGTTTATCCCAACTTGAGTTTCCATTGCTTTGACCATTAAAGAAAGCGAGCATCTCCTCATTCCTCAAAGCCATCTCAACAACTACATTGTATGGATCCTTAATATTGGGTAAAGTTATTTTAGCAAGCTCGGGTCTCAATCTGTGGATGAAATTCTCATTCTTCTTGATAACCATATCAACCGTAGCATGCTCTTATCTTGATAATTCCTCAAATCTGGTTGCATACTCAAGCACGATCATGTCTCCCTGCACTAACACAACAAACTTCTCAAAGTTGATTTGGCAATCTCCGACATGAATCTTTCCATAGACCTCCTTCTGAATTCCGCCAAAGTCATAGCCTATTTAGCTACTCCTACCATAACATTGTTCCACCAATACAATACTACTCCTTACAACTATCTGGATGCCAATCTCCTTTTCTACTAATCATTAGGTCCTAAATCAGTAAAAAAATCCTCTCGTAATGAAGCAACCATTCTCCACTTCAATTGTGTCCTAGGTACCGATAAAGGCTTCCCTTAAAGCCTAACATAGTCTCTACCTAGTACTGCAGAGTTATTTACCACCAGAGCTCCTTGATTTCCTTCTCCAACATTTCCTCTGACTAATCCCACATTAGCTCTAGCTTCCATCATGTTGCCGAAGAACTGATACATGGCTCCCATATCAACTTGCGAAACTCCAGCACCCACAATAGCAGCTTGTGCCTGACCTAGATTCCTTCTAGTGTTTGGTCTAGCATTTCCATTGGTTGTGGTGCTTCTTCCACCAAGGTTAACTCTTCCATTCCTAGCGCCAATATCTTGCTTCCTTTAAATATGCATTTGAGTCATTATAAGAAATAGAAGGATAGCCTAAGAGAGATGGAAGAACAGAGATAAAGTGTATACTTATAAATAACAAACAAAAGTACGTTACAATAATGTTATCCCATACCCCAATCTTTTCTTTAATTCTTTAGGATTATCTTTTCAAAAAAAAATCGAAGTTCCAAATTTCTTTTAAGTTTTCATAAACCTATGCCCTAATACCAAGTCGTAACGTCTCCTATTTTGAGGGCCGAAGCTAACCGCTACAAATGCTGCAGTCATCTATAGTATTAACTTCCGATGACAAAATATGGCAATGTTAACGGTATCCATAATATCAGAAGCACATTTCCAGTCAATATTTCATATTCAATTAAATAATCCCAAAACGATTCCTAAATTTTGATCAAATAATATTATTACAAATTACGCCAAGAGCGACATATGAAGATGCCTCCTTGGACGATCAGAGTACTAGATAGGTAAACATATCAGTCATAAATATATCATAGCAAAAATAATACTCAATAACTCCTACATAGCTAGTTATGCCTTCTACATGTATTCGTAAGGTTATTCGTTCAACCTACTAAACCTGAAAAGTCCATAACACTTAATCTATTCAAATTAAATTTTGAACACCCAAGAGTTTAAGGGGAAACATAACTTTAAGTCCAACATAAAGCCTGGTGCGAATAATTCTATTACATCTCGATTTATGGATATTGAGTGAGGCTACGCCGCTTAGTGGATGGGATTTTCCCTCACTAATGCCCTTTTAAAATCATATCTTTTGCAAATTAAAATCCTACAATCAAACTGATTATAACAACAATAGCAATATAATATATGCATATAAATTTGGTAATCAATTGACTATCTTTCCTAAAATTATAGTTTTATCTTGCTAATTATTAACCACAGGGTGACTCGGGCCTACCGGACATAATAAATATTCTAACTTCTTTTAGATACAATATTGGATAATCTGTCCATAACTTACTTCTCCAAGGGTAAACTGATCCTAATGGTTTTGCGAGCTGACCAATAACCTACCTCTACCCTATGTATTCCTTTCTAAGTGTAACATCATTCTAGTCTTACCTGTGACAAAGCACTACACCTTGGAATTTTGGACTTATATTGGCTAGGGGTTACCAGTTAAAGCATAGGGTGCGACTCTACCCCAGTCCTATTTGGTTTTTTAATATCTAAGTCACATACTTAGGGTTAACTACCTTATTCAGTTTTCCATGAAAATATTTCTTCCAAATTGACTTAATCCTTTTAAATCATACTTTAACAAGAAAAATATGCTCATTGCTTTACTCATAAATCTATGCCATATATGCTTTACACAAAACAATATGGATGAAGTCTAAATCAATCGGTAATCTATCCATTTAAAATAAGATAAAGCCCCTTTTTAATTTTGAAAACTTTAGGCCATAAAGCCAAAACAACATCTTCGACACCATTGTTTAAAACCTAAAATACTCCCTTTCGAAATCACTGCTTAAAATCTTAGACATCCTCTTTCAAAACCTTAAACATATCTTTTGAAAGCAAGGAAATGTTCCTTTAGAATCACTTACAAGAATACCTTTCAAAACACTTAAAACACACCTTTCGAAACATTTAAAACGTACCTTTGGAAAGCACTGGGTTCAAGTAAGGATTTGTGGAAACATAGCTTTGAAATCATTTAAAAGTATTTCTTTTGAAATCAATGGATTCAACATTTAATATAACTACAGGGTCAAAGAAAACAAAAGTGAAAGCATCACTTTCAAAAGCATTGATCTCAAGTAAAGGGGAAGAGAGCATTTCGAAACTACCCTTTTGAAACCATTGCCTTCGAAACTATTAGTAAAAGCTGCTAAGACACCCCTTTCGAAAGCATAGGAAGTCACTTTAATATTACGTAGACAAAAGCCTTCCTTTCCAATGTATTGTTTTAAGTTTATAAATAAAAACAGTCTCTAACTAATGTGAAAGGTATTAATATGGCAGCTAGGGTATCAAAGGGATTCAAAAGCAGCAGCACTTTAGAAAGCTTTTTTTAAAAACAAAGGCAGGTAATGGATTCGAAAGCTAATAACAACGACTTCAACCCTTTCGGAAGCATGCTTTCGTCACCATCCTTTCCATCTGCCTATCTCCAATACATTATGTACCAATTGCTTGATACCATGTGCATTAGTTTTGAATGGGTGCAAAAGGATTACTGGGTATGGTGATGGAAGCAAGCAATGGAAGTGAAGAAGTTGTAATTCGAAACAAAACTGATTTTATGCTTTTTAAAGTAATTCCTTTTCACCTAAACATCAATATTTGTCAAAATTTCATTGGCTATAAAATCTTTATCATATACTCTTGTAAAAATTAGCCGATATATTAATTTAAAATATTTGAAACATTTTATACATAAAAAAGTTACCTAAAACCTTAAATACCAATTAAGACCCTCTAGCTTAATTAATTTATTTACCTTAGTAAAACACTTAGAAAAAAAATCCTAAAAAATCACAATAGTTTGCTTTAGATATATTTTCGGTCATATATAAATTTCAAACTCAAAAACATTATTTAACTGCCTTAAATAATTTAAACCCAAAATTAACTTTTTTCTCTCATAGAAAATTCAAAATAAATCCAAATCATTTAAAAATTATGAAACTTAAAACCCACTTCCAAAATAATGTTTTTGGCCATATATAAAAAACACAACTTATTTAGATGTAATTTGATAGGTTTTCTAATCCAAACATATTATAAAATCTATATTAAACCATATAAATCATCAACAAGCATATATATATATATCCATTTTAACAAACATAACATGGAATATCATTTGCAAACGTAGTTCAGATCTACTTGAAAACAAAACCTTTATCAACAGTGAGTTGTAAACTAATTATTCACCTTGGTTTGATTAAGAAAGTTGATATTTGGATCATGGTTGATTTCCTCAGCTTTCGATTTTGAATCTCCTAGCTTTAATCTTTGGTTTCCTTTCTTTTTAATTGCCAGCGACACTCTTTAGGTTTTAATTTAGTTCGTAGGTGCAAATGAATGAATGAAGTGTAGAAAGAGAGGGTTTTAGGATATAAAATAAGGCTCTTCATATTTTTCCCTTCTAATTTTCCTCCTCCTTATCTTAAATTTTAATTGCTTCTTTTAGTCTATTCATAAGGCCCGGCTCAAGTTTAATTATCAAATCTCAACCTCTTAACCCTCTACATTATTTTATTTCATTTATCTAATTAAATGTCTGAATAATGTTAACTAATATTAGACCGTTATAGGATTATAAAGGATGTGGATGTCGACTGATGTCCATCGAGCAAATTCCAAGCATTAACTAGGACAAATGAGAAGTGTCAATCTATGCAGTATATGCCTTGTGTCATGTATGGATGAACGAACCATCCTGTATAGATAGCTTACTTGGGGTACAAAAATGAGTCACCTTGAGCAATGATCATGTATGTCGGAACTTAACTGTTATCGAAGATAATTGATAATGGAGCCATTATCTGGAGTGACATGGAAACTTTTCTTTTCAGGAACATGGGAAATGAAGCAATATGGAAAGCATAATGATGGTATCACCTAACGCAACCATTCCTAAAGAAAACAGTCTTATTGGAATGAAAGCGGCAATATAATAATAGCTGTACATTTATAGGCGTTAGCCAAAGATAGATAGTTGGACATGTTTGTAGAGCGGCATGAATATGAGCTACGTCAAGATTGAGATCCATCATAGGTTAAGCGCAACCCAAACTTCGATCTCCACTATGAAGTAGTCGGCTGCACCATCATCATCATCTACATCGCTATAGCGATCGCCATTCCTCTGATTATCGATAAATTTAGCTCGATGGTAGGGGGCAAAAACTCTAACTGGGGCAATAGAAGAGAAAAATGAATAGTAAAGAAAGAGCATGCTCAACTAAGAAATGGAAAAATCTCCGAAGCATAGATCTTGTCCTTAGCATGAAGAATGGAATTCGAACTATTCAAAAAGGTTGAAAGAACGTCTACCGGAAAAAAGCAATGCTTTAAAGCATTTTTGGAATGACTATTTAGAATGAAAGGATAGAAATTTGAAACTGACCTTGATCCAGAGCATGCTTTATTTTTAATGAAAGCATACTCTGAAAGGCAAGGATTAGCCGGGGTTTTAGCCTAGCCGATTTAACCAAAACTTAGAATGTTAAAACGAAGACAAATGATTCAAGGACATTGGAAACATCATAAAAAGGCAATAAGAAGGAAGTATCAAAAAAAGAGTGAAAATAATTGACTAGAGTCTTTGAAATTGGCGCTTGGGTTCGGGCCCGAGTCATACCTGAACTGGAGCTAGGAAAAATGAAGGAAAACTCGATTTATGATTTTTCTCTGGTCGGACACAAAACTCTCAGATCAGACTCTAAGTTAAGTCAACCCTGATCTGATGCTCATGATTTTCATCGACATTGTTATCACATTCATAATTCTCTCCAACGTGATTAAGAACTATCTAGAATGATGGTATGAAGCAACAAAACAACTTGGGAAAGGTTTACTCAATTTGGAGCTAAGTACATAGATCGATACCAAGTTATCCATAGGTCCATAGGTTGGTATCAACCTATAGTTCTCCCCCTATTCACCTCCAAAATCCATACTTCTCATATACATCTCCAATAGCTCGTGAAGAAGTGGTTTTTCCAAAGTATGGATGACCATTTCTAAGGTTGATGAGAAGAAAGCCAAGAAAGCAGAGTAACTCAAGTGATAGAGGAAAGATTATTAAAATCAATCAGAAGTCAATGAAAAGAGCATGGGACACATCAACATGAAGACAAAGGGGAAAAACCAAAGTATGTGTTGGATTTTCACAAATACTTATAGCTTGGTACCGAGCTATCTCCTTGGGTCGTAAGGCTTTGATTTCTTTTGTACAACTTCGGGCATTCATCTAAACTCCAATGCAAACACATACCATCTATGTTTCTCTATAAATACAAACCATAGAGCAACCAAACTTGTCAAACCCATGTACTAGTGAATTATTCTCTTTCTAATTCCCTGTAATCCCATACAAACTCTATCAAACCAATGAATAAAAGCTATAAAGTGGGCGTATGCTAGAGTTTGCCAAACTACTACAAAAATCTTATGCCTCCCTATCATTTTTCTTTTATTTCTACTGTTATATGCTAGATATAGGTCTTATAGGTCCTTTACAAACTACTCGTGGGTATTTATCCATTTTTGGCGTAAACAAGTGGTATTTAAAAACCTACATCCTCGATTACAACAATCTGATTCAAAAGGCAAATAAATTTGACCTTCTTTGTATAATCAATGTTTTTTAAATCATATATATTGGAAATGTGAACCGCCCCTGCAACGTCTGGAAAATGAACCATCACATCTAATGGCACAATGCCATATGTGGCATGCATTAAACGCAAAGAAGACGACCTCATCAATAGGATCTTTGTGATTTGACAAGCCCGTCTCTGCTCGTAAAGACGGGCTTGGAAGGCACAATGTTTCTCAAAATTCTCGCTAATATAATTAACCAGCTAACTCATCAAAGCCTTTCTTAAGTAAAGATGGCCAAGTTCTCCTAAGCCCGACCTTGTTCAAGCTGACCCACACTCAGCCTGTCCCTATACCAGCTAATCGAATCAGCAGCACTCTAGAACTACAACCAATCAACTTAGCTCATGATGACTTTAACAGCCAGCTTATGTAACCAAGTATGCTCAAGCGAGACCCGTCTTTTCCCTGAATCTATCTCAGCCCACCTTCGATTAGTCTCATGCATCTCATCTTATCATCCCACGATCGGCTTGGCACATACCTTACGACCTTATCATTAGCATTTTTCAACTTTTCTCTTCCCCATCTTAGGCAATAAGCAATTAGTCATAATTGTGCACTAGAAGTTCTCTTAATCCCTTATCCCCTAAAAAAGCATGCTACGTGATAAATAGTACACCTAGGTGTATCATCCACTAGAATGCCTATCAATAGCATACCTATTCCTCTAGCAAACCACCTTTCTTAACATAGAGCATGTTCCTAGTATGATATTACAACTAACATACATCTTAGCTATATGTTCACACCACCTTTCCAACTATCCTCTATCTGCCTATGTAACTAGATCCACTGCCATGATGTATTCTAGCTAATAACCTATGCAATCACAGCCATCTACCCATCTACATCAACTGTTGTAAATCTTCTTTCCATACAATATCAAAGGGGTTGAACTCTTATTGAAACTTAGTGAATTGGTTCAAAATTACATCTTCTCCCATAGAAAATTCGAGCTCTTAAGCTTATCCACAACGGTCTTAAGTGCTATGATTTCTTATTGTTCTCTAGTTCTTCATTGTAATTGTAAGAGATAATCATAGCTAGAGATCTTCACAGTGGATGTTGGTAAGCTTTTGTCGAACTACTCTATACCTTGTGTTATTTACTTTAATTGCTCATTTACTCTTCATTTTAACCTTTTCTGATACAAACACATTAGTCTGATTCTTAGGTTGGCTATGTTTTTATTTAATAACATTATTTAATAATTTTGTGTACTTATATTAAACGATCATTTAACTATTTATATATATTATAATATAACATTAAATAATAGAAAATAGAAAGCGAAAAGTGTTCTTTATTTTGAACCAGATTTGTTTCGAAGTTAGGATATATAACAAATTACATAATTGCCCCATAGCATACCTCATTAACTTTTAGATGAATTTTTTTACGTGTTTCCTTACTTAACTCCATTCATATTCCACTTGTATTTGCCGCACACATTGACTATGAGACATGGCATATAAATGTTGAAAATGTCTATCTAAATTAGGATTTGGAAGAGACTATTTGAATGTTGCTACCAAACATTATCGAGTTTAGTTGAAGCAATAATAAAGCTTTTAGACTCGTATGATCTTCTGATGATTTTAAAGAACATCTAGAAGTTGGAACATATGTTTTTGAAAAAAAAGTTGAATAGTTTTATTAGAGTAAAAACACATATGAAGCGTGGCATATATGAAAGTACAAAATAAGGCATTATGATATTTTTGATAAAAAATGTATGCAAATAACTTAATACCAATCAGTACTCTTTTACTTATGTTACAACTGATCAAAATAAAGTTGTATACAAAAGTTATCAGTGTAGGATTCAGGCGGGCACTCCCTACATGCTAAATGTAAATATCTATAAAGATTGATCAAGTGGGGTGTTTGGATTGTCACAATCCAAGTACGAAGCACCAAACTAAAATGTTTAGTATGAAATTCCTAAAAAGGAAATGTTCCTAATCCTTTATAGAAAATACTCCATATTTTGAGTGAGGAGAAGGAAGCATATAAGTGATAAATTTCACGGTATGCCCTAGTGGATTTTATGCAATTTTGATTGTACAGTTGTACACTTATCTGATTTGTATGAACCTTGTTTGAAACAAAAGTATGATTTTTTAACTTTTGTTTATATGTGCACATATATTTGTAATTAAATATTTATTAATGTCTTTTATACATATAATAGAAAATCTATAGGAGTGAGTATTTCATCGATTATAGTTACGAATGTGTTCGTAATCATGAGTAATGAATATATGCATATATATATATGCATCCTTAAATGTTTCTAGAGAATATGATGTAAATTTTCCTACGAGAACCGTGTACATAATGTTCTCCACATGATGGACAATAATCTACCCATTATAATAGAGGACACCAAGAGCTAAAGTATTTGTAGTTGTCGTGGATCAGCTAAAAAATGACTCGTCAACAGTCTTCTATATGTTAATTATATCTAAATAAAAATAGAGGATCTTATATGATGATGTGTAGTAGTATTTTGACGTGAGAGTACTATGGATCTTGCTTAGCAAGGCCCTACTTTGGTGATGGATAATCACATGATATGAGCTCATTTTAAAGCTATGGTTAGGCACATATTTAATATTCGAGTAAACACTAACCAAGAGAGAAATCATATCATTTAATATAGAAGGTTAATCTCATCGTAATTGATTTTTGACACAAAATTAGAAACCTTTAGTCGGAGTAAGTTTTGTTACTCAATAACTATTTTCGATTGAATTGAGTAACTTCGTAGCTCGACTTCGCATTTAAATAAAGATATTATTAAGGTTTGGACCGATGACCTAATTTTAGATATCTACGTGACATAGTTTTGGTGAAGAGACAAATGTGCACAAATATCATTGCATAAGGGCGCAACTTTAAAATGATTATGTAGTAGGATCAACTTCACCTAGAAGATCAATAGCTGTAGGACTTCTTGACCTTTATTATTCTTTAGAAAAAATACTCTCATGCTTTATATTCAAATAGTTCAAATACTGGCTGAGGACCAAAGTTGCATCTATGAGTCATAAAATAGTGAATTTTAGGATTTGAGGCAATGATATGGTAATTTATAATTATTATAAATTATTTTGAAGATGATTTTATATATAAATTTTATGTATATATAGGTGAATGGTTTAATGATTTAAATTACAAAAAATTAATTGAGTTAAATATCTATAATTTTGGTTATATGAAACTTAATTTAAATGGGTAATTTAATTAATTAAAAAGGTACACAAAACATGCAATGTATACATTTTACACCATGTACTGGTCAGTTAATATATCTATTAACTTAGATATCACTACTACTATAATGGTAGGAGGATGGGTCAAATGTGGTTAGTCTAAAGAATGAAATAAATAGAGAACTGGTATATATTAGATGAATCAAATATTAATAAAATTTTCAATTATCTTATATACAATGCTCAACTATATAAGGAAGAAAGAGAAGGGTTAATTATGTAGAAATAAATGAGAGTCATTTCCCATTGTAAACGCATTAATAGTATCTCCTTTCCATGAATGAAATTCATACCATTTCTAATCAAAGAAAAGGGTATCCATTGAAGGGAAAAGTTCTTATTATCCAACATTTGAATTGAGCAGCTTTTGAGTGAATCTGTGCATCGAGATGAAAATGGAATGGATTAAGAACTTGGAGCATGCTTGGAATGACAAGATGAGATAGCATAGAAAGTTTAAAGAAAAGTAAAGGAGATGCAACATGGTCGACACCAACCACAATTGTGGTTGGTACGGAGTTGATTCAAGAGGAACCCATATATGGACGCTAAAGGCTTGAGACTTATGGAGGTATGGGATAGATTATATCATTCTGATGACCAATATGGTCGGTACCGACTACAATTATGGTCGGTACCAACATAATATTATTGCTCAGAATTAGCCCAATCTCTCGCCGTAGCTTTGTGGATCTAATATCGTACCGGTCATCCATGATCTAATGACCATGGTGGAGGATTTCTACTATAAATATAGGTTATAGAGAAATGGGAAAAGGAATTTTACTTTCTTCAATCTTTGAGCCACTATTCTTCATATTATCACCTCCACAAAAGTAAATTAGCCACAAATATTTAGCAAAGTAGAGATGACTTTGTGTTTTAGACTACAAATCATTGTTTATTTGTCTGTACTCATAAAAAATATAAAAGAAATATGACTAAGTGGATGTAGGCACTTGATTTAGCTGAACAACTAAGAAAATTCTTTTCTTTTTGCCTTATTTTTATTTTTGATTATTTATTTTGATTTGGGGTGCTGTATCCTTTTTTAACTAAACATTTTTGGAGTTTTCACTGAAAATCAAGCTTTTTAAGTGAGGATCTAGCTTACATCTTTAGAATTTAAGCATCCAGAAGTTAGATCTTGAAGTTTGCTATTGTAGATCTAAAGTTATTAAGATTTGAAATTGAATCTATATCAAATTTGGAAGATATGGTACCTAAGAGACCTTCCATAAGATCTAGAGCTACTTTCAGAGAGGATGAAACTTCTTATCACAATGAAAGAACCACTCTACCAACGCATGCTTTCCAGGACCTTCTTCCCCGTAGGAGATGTTACCCAAAGTAGAATTTGATTGGATGACGGCTAAGATAAATCAAAGGGTGCTTGATAGCTAGAATGCTATCTTTGAAAGAATGGAAAAATGCTTCATTATTCTAGCCCAATAGTCACAAAGGCGTATGTAGAGCTATACGAGTTCATCATCTTTAAGTTCTAAAGAAAAAAGTCCCTCATTAGATTAGAACAGGAGAGAAGGAAAACAAAAGTTAAAGGTATGTAACGACCCGCCTTTTCGACCCTTAAAAGTTGGCACTTAATACATCTACGATATTCAAATGCCAAGCATCCACATGGAGAGAGGCATATTATTAGGGTAAAATGAAAAAGAAAAGGAACACGAGGAAATAAAATTTCATAGCGGAACGGCAACAGATAATATAACAAAGATAATAAAAATTGTCACTATAAAATACATGGTGCATCATAGTTAAAAACAAACCTCATCAGCCTAAACGGTTGTAATTTCCTAACCTTACAATTGCTGATGAGGGTATATATATGGAAAAAAACTATAGCAGGTGATCTCCATCTCCACTCTATGACATCCATGTCCAACCAATGACAACCTGAAAATATACTTGGTCTGACCCCAACATTATAATAAAATAACACCAGGATTAGATTGGAAAACAGTGTAAGAGAACTCAAGAAATATAGTGAACATATAATAATTGATGAGATCATGCTGCTAAACACAAATTGAACATTCACCTCATAAAAAAACATCCAAAACAGAAATAAATTAGAAGAAAACCAAAATTTGAAAGAATGGGCATAAATATGATCAAAATCCAAACTTAAATAATAGACAAAAATAATTAAACATTAAGAAGAGCTCCAGGCACTTCTAAATGCAATAAAGAAAACCATTCAAAGTTAGAATCAAAAATAAGTAAAGAGACATTTTTGCAACAATGACTAGGAGAGTGCAACCTCTACTGGAAGTATACCATTAGAAAATATACTTGAGATCTGTGATAACTCTTAAAAAATGCACAAGCCAGACCCCGCTAACTTTATTGAGCATCCGAGTATTTCACCTTTTCGTGCATATACAATCCAATCCAATCATAAGTGGATGTGAATATACCATAACGAGAGCAGCCCTACATAACTTGACATCCACTCATGCTTTAGTTTTAGTCATTTTCGACAAAGGATATCAATGCTCAAATAAACAACAAATTGTCTTAGATTGACGATACATAAAGAAGATAACGAAATTGATAGTCAATAAATAAACTATTGGGAATAATCAAAATGATCATATATAGAAATTAAATCTCATGCCCTTAACACTACTTGTCGATTTCTAACTTGTAATATCCCGCGATTGAAAATGAAGTCGGGAAAGTTAAGGTAGTGTTACCTTTAAGTCTTGCCTTGATGACATTTTTAACCTTCGTGATCGACATTTAATGCTAAGGATATGACTAAATACTTTCTAAATAAGCGATATTGTTTACAAAAATTTAATTTCTTATAATCGAATCAAACTTTTAGACTTTTAAAACTAAATTTATGCTTGGTTTTACATCACAAATATTAACTTTAAACTGCTTTATTAAACTTATTGATTAACTTTAAACATCATTATTAAAAGGATTGACTAAAACAATTTATTATTAACATCTTATAACAACCTTTTACTTTAAGATAAAACAATAATTTAAAATATATTTAAAACCTTAAATCCCTTCCAAATACTTATAAAATCTTTATGAACCTATTTGAAAAGAACTTACAGAATATTTATAGTAAATAACCTTTTATACTTTACAAAAATCAAATAGCTCTGAACTGCATCCATAGTTACTATCACTATATGGACATAACTTCTAAACTTGTTTTCTAAATCAAAATTGCTTCAAACCTTGGTTCAAACAACATTTTATTATCTTAGAAGAACATATATTGATTTAAAATACTTTTATAAATATAAAACAATTTTAGTCATCTGAAAAATAATTGATATAACTCTTTTATAAATTCAAAATTATATTGTTTATCCTGAAAAAATTTAAACAAATTTAAAATTCTTTTACAAACTTAAAATATCATTAATTATCTTAAAAGAAAATTAAATCAATTTATAACCCCTTTCATAGAATTTATTAAACACTTACCCTTTATTTCAATTATCTAAAAAATACTTGAAAATGTAGTTTAAACAACTTTAAAAGGGTAAAAACACAAGCAAACAATTGTTTTGTAAAAATACAAGCACAAGTTCAACGCACACAAAGGTTTAAGGAGATGATATTTCATAAGTTATGATATAACAATAATCGCCATAACGACACTTATACGAATCAAACAGTAGTTCATAAATACTTCAACTAAACATCAATATAAGCAACATATGAATATAAGCTAGATGCAAATAATAGTAAATTATAACACCGATAAACCACTTAGAGTCTCTCTACAAAAGTCCCCTGCAAAACAATTGTTATTTATACAATCGGCTTTTCAATTGGGAATTCAAATCCAAATGTACAATCATACAATAATAACAAAATTTTTTTTTATCAACAATTAGCAATCAATTGCTAACATATCATTTATTAAATAATCCATATACTAATTAACCTCAAAAATAATATTTGTACTTTGCAAGCATAGAACGATGATTTATACTTCTCGATGGATATCTAAAATAATCTATTCAATTTAGTTATAGTAGAAGGTGTTTTAATCTGTTCAATTTAGTTATAGTAGAAGGTGTTTTATTCTGCTAAATAAATATCGCAAATGAAGTATATGTAATTTAACTACATTAAACGTAATTAAATTAAATCACCATAATTTTATCGTTGATTTATACTTTACTAAAACTATCAATTATCATCCAAACATTGAACAATAATCTATAACAACACAGGTATCATATAGTTTATTTAGAGGTTAGTAAACCCATTGAAATTCCAACTGACACTTTCACATTCCAATTTGGTCTAAAATGGAATGGCGTTCGATTTTAGCCTAAAATTCTACTTTCTCTAAATTCAACAAAATCCATTCCGAAAAGTAGATATCATCGACATAAGTCCAACATACAAGATCATGCTCGAATCCGACCTCGTATGGAAGTGTTATAGAATTTCTAAGTTTTTGGATTTCAAAAGTAAAATTAAATCCCTCAAATAATTAGTTAATCCACTAATTCCCCTATTAAACTTCATATCCCCCAAATGCTAATTACTCCCTTGTACATGTATCTTAGTGCCTCCCTCTCCTGTGCACACATTGTCGTTCTCCATAATCACTCAATAGCGTCACGCATTGTAAACTCTGACAAACTGCTCTCCCCAACTTTATGCATCGCACACCACAATCACGAGCTCGATGCTATAAATAAGATCACGACCTGACGACCCTAGGTGCGATAGTACTTGGATGCTATCTTCCATGGTGGGTCCAATTCTACTAAAACATTCCCATGAGTTCGCCCAAGCCATAGAAAGATGAATCCAACTTCAACTTCGCCTAACAAAACAAAAATCGATCTAAATTCAAAATACTAGTGCGTTCTTAATCTCATCGAGCTCTGCCAACGACTACCGCTCGCATCTAATCCAACATAGATTAGAAGCCCATGCAGAAACAAACTCAACAAATCAATTTTTATATTATTTTTGTTAAGTACATCTTTGGATTTAGATTTCTTTAAAGGTGGAAGACTTTTTTTGTTTATTGTAAACATGTCAATCACCTCAAAATCTAACCACACATCACCAAACTCTATAGGTTTGAAGATCTCATCGTTACAAACTCAAATAATCCAATTATGATATTTAGTCGAGTAATCGATTTGGTTTTAAATTTTGATTGATGGAGGATTGGTTTCATTATTTACAGGAAATGGAGTGGAAAAGAAAGGGAGATGGAAGGTTGAAATGTAGAAGTATGGAAAAAGTGAAAATATCTAAGTGTTAAAAGGTGTTTATAATTATAAAAAAAAACTAATTTCTTTACTACAAACTCAAGTTACCAAAAAATTCCAAGAAACATATCATATCAAAACCAAATCACCATTAAATCAAGATGAAAATTTTAAATTTTGATTTGGTTTAAAAAGTTTTGAAACGAAGGTTTCGCGATATTCCATTACACAATATTCTGTTCGCATATGAACTGCGAATGACGGAAATAAAAATATGATCATGCACCAATATGCGAGACGATCACAAATCAACAACAAAATACATAAATTATTTCAATCTGTGAAATTTCAAAATACAATTATTTGCCGTAACATACGTTAAATGAAAATTTAAATATTTTCCAAAATAAAAGCTATGGAGGAATCCTATAAATTGAAATTAAAACACGTCACTATAAGCCAATTTATTCTATTAGTAATTAATTTTCTTGTTATTTATTCGAACCATTTGTTATTGATAAATTTACAAAATATGTTTGCCATTTTTATTTATTAATTAAAAGTAGTTAAATAAGGCTACTACATTCATTTAATTAATATTAATTCATAATTCAAATACCTAAATTATCGCTATATTTGAATATAAGCTATTAATTTTCAAAATTAATTATTTAAATATTTAAAATTAATTAAGTATTCAAAATCAAAAGGATAAATTTTTGGAAAGTTACATTCTCCCATAAAAAGAATTTCATCCTCGAAGTTCCCAAAGGAAGAAAATGTCTCCAAATCCTTATGTTTTAAAAACTATTAATTAAAGTAAGTTCTTTAACTTTTAAAGTCCCTCGTGTTATGAAAAATTTCGGCAACATCTCCATGCACAGTTAGATCTAAAAAGCTACAACTTGCCACAACATGCCCAAACCAATCAAAGAAAACAAAAGTCAAATAGCCTCCCTTATCTAATGCACAAAATCATCGATCAATCACCAACTTCTAAATCTATGATATACCTCTTCTGCGTTTGATTTTTAGCAATCAACTTACTAACTTGATGTGAATGGACATGCGCATGAAATCAAATAGAAATCTCTTGCTTCTTTGTGCCTATCTTATATTTACCTAATTCAAAAGAGAATCATGCTGACGAATGAGTAATACATTAGCTATTTCTATTATAAGCACAAGCAACAGAAATATTATAACAACCATATGAAATAAGGTAATATGATGCAACTAATAATATTGGTGCAAACAAAAGTACAGAGAATACTTTGTAATAAAATACTACATATCAAATCCTTTCAAATGATAAATTTAGAACTAAATGACGATCTTTGTATTCAAAAATATGTTTTCAAATTTCTCTAAAGAGAAAAATACCAAAATTAATTATGGCAAGGAGGGGGGTCCTCCTACCGAAGCATGATATAACTCTAGAATCAAAACAACATGGAGCATCCATTGGTGTCCTGGTTCCTCCTAAAACAACAACTAGAGTAAGCCAATATATCTAGCGAGCCTTCCAAATAAGAAAACCTCCAATCAGCCAAATTTAGTCATAACCAAAATATTTGAAAAACTTCCATGCAAAAACTCTTTTCAAATATCCTAGAATAATAATATTTAACCAAAGTTTTCAAAATGTTGTTATTATTATTAGTTCATTCATAAAATTTTCAACGTTACCTTTTCAAAAGCACCACGATTTAAGTCCAAATAAAAAAATTTAAAAAACCTCTATTTATAAATTCAGGCTTTATAAATTATAGTATATAAAATCACAATATCAATTAAGTCAAATTCCATGAAGGAATAAACTAATACTTAACATTATTTAAATGTTTAAATGACTAACAAACAAGACTTAGAATTTTTCTTTAATTCACAAATTTCTCGATCCTTCAAGAATAAAGATAATTTCCTAAGCATGCTATTACGCTCAATAGCCTTTGGTTATGCTTAGAAGATTGTCTAAGCACCCTTAAACAAAATTGAAGTCACTCTCCAAACTTTCGTAAGTAACCAAACATAGTATACGAATATACTTAAGCCCGTATGATGTACATGGATCATTCGTATGCAATATCTGATCGGACCACTCACTCGAATACATAAACTTTAATTTCAAACTAGTATCTCTCATAATTCCCTTATGCGGACTCTGATCAGGTTCCTTGTTTAGAAACTTCTATTCTCCTTACATAACAATATGCTATGACAGAAAACCACAATATCACATCGAGAATATGAATCCATTATTCACTGATTATAATCAAGGGAGAAAATCTTTTTTGGATTGGTGTGAATCACCTCAAAGTTTGTACTTAAATTCGATCAAGAACCGTGCGAATAAAATGATATACGTACAAATTACGTACTTAATCCGATTGGTTTCTTAATTACAACAATCTCTTTCTAAATCAATTTCATTTTCACTAATATTTTTCATTTAATACAAATTATTTGTGAATTAGTTCACGAATTTCCACTTAAGTTTATAAACATTTTATAAAGTCACAACTTTAAATTACAAACTTACTCTACTATTATTCACTTTAAATTAAAACTTACGAAATACGGGTCTTAAAACCGAGTTGACTACTTCGACCTCTTTTCCTATCTGGTCGGGTAAGTAGCTAAGAAGAGTAGGGTGTTGGTATCAAAACTCAATCCTAGAGTCTACTCTCCTAAGGCATCCCTAAGGTAAAGAGGTTTATTAGTCGGTCCAATAACATTAAATAGTTTATGAGACATAGTGTTTAAACAAAAATTGTGGTTTTAATAAAACAATGCTTATTAAAACCTTCCTATACATTTTAACCCATTTAAAAACTTGAGTTAAATTTTCTCTTTTCTACCCAGGAGTTACAAATTTCATTTATCAAAACAATTTTTCCATTAAAACACCTTTTATTTTAAATCAATTTCCTTTAAGGAAACTTAAGAACTAAATACCTGGTTTTTATTTCAAACCCCTTTCCGAAATTATACTACATATATTTCCATATATATATATATATATATATATATATATATATATATATATATATTAAATTTTACAATTTACTTACCAACATTCAATTTGAGTCCGTTTAGATTCGTACTCATTCCGATTGCACAATGATATAGTGATAATTTACTAAGTGCACTACAATGTTCGCCTAAGAAAACATTCGATCGTCACTTGGAAGATTAGTACAAAACTAATCGAGATATTTTCCCCGACTATCCAAAGAAAATATATTTTTCATAATTTTTTTTGAAATATTTGTACTTACAAATACTTCCAAGTAATACTACCATTTCTTTCTCAAAAACTTTTTCAGAGTATTTCAAGCAATACCAGGATTTAAATTCCCAAATACTCATTTTACTTATAAAACACCTATTATAAATCATATAAATCATTTTATATGTTATATACATATAAAATGCACTTTTAAAATCATCTTATATTATAATAACTTTTCCTTTATTACAATAAAATTTTACAAATATTAATCCTTCAAATGTCTTATCTTCTCGTTTATTTTGTATTAAACAGCTTTTATTAAAAGATGAATTTTAAATTAGCATTAGTATCGAACACCTTGTAGTCAAACAATGAAACTTAATTCATAAAGGATTTTTTTAGTGCACTCACAATTATCAAAACAATAAATGTCCATAAACTATTTGAGCCTAAATCAACAATCAATAAGAAATAGTCGATGCTCCAAAACTATCCGAGCTATGAAAATCAATCAATAATGATGATAAATAAATATTATCATTTTCAAAAAAATAAACATGACATAAATAACTATATCAATTTGAAAATTATTCGTTTATGTATAAAATATTTAAAACTAGGTAAAATATTTCATTTACCAAATTTTCAAAAATCAATATTGTATATGTTTGCCTCGTGATAGATTAGAAATCCCTATCAATACCGTGGGGTCCCACGTCTCGACTAAAATTCATAAACCACTCATTGGCCCAATTAACATAATACATTTTTATATCAACAACAATTATACTCCCATATATATAAAATACTCTCAACTCATTCTAGGGTGTCACTTACCCAATCTCTTATGAGCCATATCCTACCCAAGCTAAGGTTCTCGCTTAAACTTCAACTCCGATTCCAAATGTAACGAGCCGCCTTTTCAACCCTCGAATGTTGACACTTAATACATTCATGGTATTCAAAAGCTAAGCCGGTGCAAGAGAGGCAGATTGTTAGGGTAAAAAGAAAATGAAAAAGAATAAGAGGAAAGAGAATCTCATAGTAGAATGACAACATATAATATGACAAAGAAGATAAAACCTGTCACTCTAAAATGCATGGTACATCAGAGTTAAAAACAAACCTCATCAGCTTAAACATTTATAATTACCCAACCTTACAATTGCATAAGGGTGTATGTATATTACTAAAGTGGAAATAAAAAATACTACGACAGATGAACCTCCAGCTTTACTCCATGTCACTAAACATGGTCTGACCCGAGCAATATAATAAAATAACACTGGATAAGCCTGGAAAAACAACTTGAGAAAGCTAAAGAGATATGGTAAATATGTAATAATTCTGTGATACCATGTCACTAACATGGAACATATTTTATCCCATAAGAACAACATCCATACATGAAAGAATGGAGACAAATGAGAACAAAATCCAAACTTGAAAGAATGAGCATAAACATGACCAAAATCCAAACATAAAGAATGGAAACAAATAATTAAACAACGAAAAGAGCTCCAGGAACTTCTCAATGCAATTAAAAAACAATTCAAATATTTGAATCAAAAAAAGGAAAGATAAATTTTTCAACAATGACTAGAAGGATGCACTCCCTTACCGAAGTATACTCTTGAAAATATGCTTGACAACTATGATGGCTCTAGGAAAATGTACAAGCCCGACTCTGCCAACCATACCAAGTATTCAAGTATTTCACATCTCCACATACAACCAAATCCAATCTAAAGTAGATATGAATATACCCTAATGGGAGCAACACCACATAGCTTGACATCCACTCGCGCTTTGGGTTTAGTCCTTTTCGAAAAATGATATCAACGCAAAAGTGAGCAAAAAATCATCTTAGGTTGAAGATACACAAAGAAGATAGCGAAATAGATAGTCAATAAATCGACTATTAAAAAATATCAAAATGATTGTATATAGAAATTAAATCTCATGCCCTTATCGCTAATCGCTGATCTCAAACTTGTAGTATCCCTCGGTTGAGCAGGAAGCCGGTAAATTTACGGTAGTGTTACCTCTAAGTCTTGCTTTGATGACATTTTTAATCTACGAGAATGAAATGAGTTTCCATACCTTGATATTTAGTGCTAAGGATATGATTAACTCCTTTCCATATAAGCGATATCATTTATAGAAATTTAATTACTCATACTTTTCATAATCGAATCAAACTTATAAACTTTTAAAACCAAATTTTTGCTTGGTTTTACATAACAAATATCAACTTTAAACTTCTTTATTGAAGTAATTAATTAACTTTAAATATCATTAACAAAAGGAGTTATTAAAGCAATTTATTATTATCTCAAAATAACCTTTTAAATTAAGACAAAATAATAATTTAAAATATATATGAAACCCCAATTTCCTTCCAAATACTTATAAAATCTTTATGAACCCATTTGAAAAGAATTTGCAAAATGTTTAAAGTAAATAGCCTTTTATACTTTATGAAAACCAAATCTCTCCGAACTGCATCCCTAGCGACTACCGCCATTTGGACCATAACTTCAAAACTTGTTTTGTAAATAAAAATTGCTTCAAACCTCGGTTCAAACAACATTTTATTATCTTGAAAGAAAATAAATCAATTTAAAATACTTTCATGAATATAAATTAACGTTAATCATCCAAAAAAATAATTGATATGATTTTTTATAAATTTAAAACATATTAATTGTCCTCAAGGAAAATTAGTCAAATTTAAAAGATTTTTATAAATTTAAAGCAAGACTAATTATCCTGAAACATAATTAATCCAATTTATAACCCCTTTTATAAAATTTTAGCAATACTTACCCTTTATTTCGAAATTCTAAAAAATTAATTAAAAATATATTTTAAATAACTTTAAAAGTCTAAAACTCTACAAAACGTTATTTTGTAAAAAGCACAGGTTCAATGCATACAAAGGTTTAAGGAGATGATATTTCATAAGTGACGGTATAACGATAATCACCATAATGATACTTACACAAATCAAATAGTAGATCATAAATACTTCAAATAACATCAATATAAGAAACATTAGAATATAAGTAAGATGCGTCAAATATTAAATTAGTAACGGCGAGAAACCCCTTAGAGTCTCTTTACAAAAGTCTACTACAAAACAATGATTATTGATGCAATCTGCTTTTTAACCAGGAATTCAAATTCAAACGTACAATCAAACAACAATAACGAACATACTTTTTATCATCATTTAGAAGTCAATAACTAACATATCATTTATTAATTAATCCATATATTAATTAACTTCAAAAATAATATTTTTACTTTGCAAGCGCGGAATGGTGATTTATTCTGCTCGATAGGTATCCAGAATAATCTGTTTAATTTAATTATTGTAGAACGGTGTTTTATTCTGCTAAATAGATATCATAAATTAAGTATAACTAATTTGATTACATTAAACATAATTAAATTGAACCATTATAATTCTATCATTTATATATACTTCATTAAAACTATTAACTATTATCCAAACATTCAATAATAATATACATATATTATATAGTTTATTTAAAGGTGAGTAAACTCGCTAAAATTCTAGCTGATGCTTTTGCATTCTGGTTTAGTCTAAAATCAAATGACATTTGATTTTAGTCCAAAATTCTACTATCTTCCAATTTAATGAAATCAAATTTCAATGCATAGATATCATCGACACTGGTCCAACGTAAAAGATCGTGTCTGAATCCAACCTTGTATGGAAGAGTTATTAAATTTATAAGATTTTGGATTTAACAATAAAACCAAATCCATTAAATAAATAGTTAATCCACTAATTACCTATAACATCCCTAATTTTAGATAACATTATTCGGAAGATTTAGTTAGCTAAATCAAATAGAATAATGAAAAGATTAATTGTTTAAGGGATTAATATTTGTATAATAAGGATGTAGCCGTGCCTAATTGAATTAATGAACTAAGGGAAAAAAATGAATTAGATAAGGGTAAAATAGGAATGAGCCATATTCATATACCCTAAGCCTTTATACCATCTCATTTTGCACTTTCATTTCACAAACTAAAAAAAAGTTAGAGGTCGGCCACCATTAAGAAGAAGAAAGGGGAAGATTAGTTAAATCAAGAGGAAGAATCCAAATCAACTTAATCTAAGATCCAATCTCAACTCCTTAACAACAAAGAAAAGGTGAACAAATAGGTTATGTCTCACGTTTTTGCTTTCGATTACTAGATTGACATCCGAAATAGTTTTTCAAATATTTTGCCATGTTTTGATTGATTAAAATGGATATATATATATATATATATATATATATATACACACACACTTGTTGATGATTTTGGCTATTTCATATGGAATTTATGTTATGAATTGATTTAGAAAACCTATTAATTGACATCCAATAGACTTGCAATTTTAATATGAAGTCGGAAATATTATATTTGAGATGGGTTTCAAGTTTCATATTTTTTCCATTTATTGTGGATTTATTATGAATTTTCTAGTGAAGAAAGTGCTACTGTGGGTATAAAATTATTTACGGCCAATATATGAAGGGTATGGGTCAGAAATCTAAATATGTTAGAAAATGTATTAAAAGTGATTTATTAGAATTTTTGGAGAATTTTCGCAAGTGTTTTGTTAAACGTATAAAATTATTTAAGGTATAGGACTTAAATGTTTTATATATTTAAAATCGGAGAAGGGTTATTTTGCAAATGTTTTAAATAAATAATTTTGAGTTTGGCAGTATTTTTTGAAAAGGATTTTTTACCAATTATATAATGACAAATAAATGTGGTAGTTAAAAAAAAATTTCCTTTTCAAATTAAAAAGTTCAGATTTCCTAGGTTCCGCTGTTCTACCATCTTCGGAAGCCACCTTTCAACTTAATTCCTCTGCCTCTAACCTCGGTCAAAACCAATACACAAGGTATCAAACCTTAGTACATAATGGATTGGAGATATGCGAAAAGTATACGGTCGAAACATATGCTTCCGGAGGGGTCGAAACCTTTTATGGTTTTCAAATGGAAATGCGCCTGCTTTGCTTTCGAAAGGAATGGTTTCGAACAAGATAACTTTCAACTTGGTTAATAGTTTTTAAAGAAAGAATGCTTTCGAATAAGGTTTCACCTTTGTTTCAAAGTAAATGCTTTCGATGGGGTCGAAATCCCTACCTGCCGCTTTTCTTACCTTTCGAAGCAGTGCCTTCAAAATGGTTCCTTTGTTTTATAAATAAGAGCCGCTTCACTAATGCTTTCGAAAGGGATGGTGTCAAAACCCTCCACTTTCTTTACTCGGGAAAACTACTTTCGAAAAAGTGCATCCGACATAGTTGTTTTGAGACACTTTATTCCATTGAAAGATAAACCCATAGGTTTTGATTTAAATTATGGTTTCAAAACTATGTTCCACAAGCTTTTGCTTGAACCCAATGCTTTCAAAAGTTTTGCTTATGGTAAATGACTTTGATGCTTTCGAAAGGTTTAAACTATGGTTTCGAAGGGGAAGTTCCCCGTTGGTTTTGAAAGATACTTAAAGCATTCTAAATGGAAGGTTTGCGATTGTTTTCGTATGTCCATTTTGATGTTTTGAAAAGAGGATTTTCAAGGTTTATAAAGCTTTCAAAAGAGACGTTTTTAATGTTTTCGTAAGGACTATTGTGTTATCCACTGTTTTGGCAAAACCAAGAACATGACTGGGAACCAAAGATAATTCGATTCAAAGATCGACTATACACAGGTTCACTATGGATACTGGCAAATTTTATCCGAGTCCGGATCGAGCTATAATTAACATAGTATGACAAGCGAAGCTATGGAGGGAAATCTTCCAAATTTCAGGTCAATCAGAGTTCATTTGCTCAATTTATTGATCAATCAAAATCCATGAAGGAAGAATCAGTTTGTATCTTCATATCCATCGATGTCCCTCGTATCCATCAAGTGGTAGCATCGGTCAGATTTCATCTATATGGATCTAAACCCTCTTCGCATCGATCCTCTCAACCACATAGTTTGTATTGATCGGCTAATGATCGATACAAAGCTTCCTACAAAATAATTGATACAAAGAGCATGTAACAGATCGATATGAATGCCACGATTCCCTAACGATATGAAGTGGCCCACAGTCATCGATACAAATCCAACAGCGAACATCGATACAAAATAACGCCCAAGGATCGATACGAAAGGGATTATGTTAGATTGATATCAAATGGTTTGGACAACCAGAGGAAACGTTCACTAGGCACTAAAAGTGGGTCTTCAGTGATTGCTGCTCCATGTCATCAAAGTATGACCGATCGATACACATAACATTGATATGAAATGCGATGATCTGAACATGGATCAATACGAACTCAACAGCTTATTGAAAAATCAAACTTGGATCAATCATACCTCAAAACCTACAAGTCCAAATGCTATCAAATTTTCACAGGAGCTTATTTACCACTTCAACATTGTCTCTAATCGATCTCAACTCGAACGGATGTCGTCTTGATCGATAACAATAGAGGTAGTGATCGATCAGGAATCAATCCCAAATGACCTCGAATCGATCAAGTGGGTCCACCCACGTATGGAAAGGAGTATTCCAAGGTCTAAGCCAAATATTTTCAGACTACACCTATAAATTGCAACCCTATGCCTTTAGAAAAAGGACTTTTGACACCATTATGTCGTTACTCTACTGGAGATCCATTGTAACTTGAGTGTTTGTGTTATTCTTTGTTGTAATCAGTTAGTAAACATCAATTAAGCAGAAAACCTTCCAAAGTCGACATAGGCTACAACGCCGAACCACTATAAATATCTATTTTTTACATTTCTGTTTACTGATTTTGGTACAAACACTTTGGTGCTTTCATTGAGAAAACCCAGTTTTTCTCCTACTCATTGGATCTACTACCGTCGTTGGATTGCTAAAATCTAAGAAAGAGATCTAGATCGGATATCCGGTAGTTCCTTCCATTCTATTCAGATTCCACTAGATCTAGAAAAGAGCTACATCACTCATCGTGGTCACCACCAGAACCGCTTCAACTATTGCAGATCCAGAAGGAAGGGATAGGCAGAATCCCACACAGTTAAATACAACAGGTCAAACGTCTGCTGGAGCTCCAGATCCACAAGGCCCTGTGACTCGGGAAGAGTTCTAGATTCTGATGCAAGAGCTAACCCAGATCCGTCAGTAGCTCACCTGGCAGATCCGTGCCAATACAGAACTCGTGAAATAATTGAAGGAGATATAGAAGAGATCGTGCTTCCTATTCATCTACCAAAAGCTCGACATCCTCTGATTACAATCATAGACCTACATGCCAATGGCTAGATGGAAACTATGCTCAAGCCTCCGAACAACAGTGTGTCATGAATCTCGGACAAGCCAGGGCTGGTCCTTCCATAGCACACCAAACTTGGCCCTACTATCGAGGAGGGGCGCTTCCTTATCACACTGTTGATAGCTACGCAGCCATCGCCATAGACTTGGATGCTGAGATACTAAACAGAGCAGATCTAACCCTTTGTCAACATGTTCATGCTCCAGAACCCTATGTTCCTGAAGATCCAGAGCCAAGGAGGCAAGGAACGGATCATCGACCACGCCCGGACCGTCCACGCAACGTGGAACCCAACCACGCCTTGGCTTTGAATGTCAAAATGCCTGACATTCCAACCATGATCCACCGAATAATTCATGAAAGTCAAGGCCTTACTAATGACGATTGGAGAAACTCCCAAAGTCATACTCCGTTCACGAACGACATCCTTTATGCTGAGCCACCTCGCCGATTTAGTATGCCTACCTTTCCTGTGTATGAAGGAAGTTCAGATCCAAATCAGCACATATTAAAGTATGACTGGCTCATGAATGCCACATGAGCTGACAATGCGGTTAAGTATGGGAGTTTCCCTATATCATTGGGAGGTATTGCATCGATGTGGTTTACTTGTTTACCCTCCAGATTTATTTCATGTTTTGATCAGTTGGCTACGAAGTTCGCTGAATCATAGGGCCAAAAGGTGTCAACACCTTGTCCAGCGTTTCCCAAGCTCCGAGAGAGACACTTAGACGTTATCTAAAAAGGTTCCATGCTACCTGTGCTGAGGTCAGCAACCCAAATGACAATTCTATCTTAATGGAATTGACAAAAGGAATCGATCCCGATTTCGAAATTCGGTAATTAGTTGGCTGGGAAACCTCCGACGTCGTTGGATTGTTTCTATGCTAAGGCGGCCCAGTTTTGAGTTAAGAAATGCTAGACGATCTAGGAAGAAGGACAATGCGCATCATGATGTCGAAGGCATTCAAAGCAATTTTGCTGTGAAATAAACCGGTGATTCAGTAAAGTATAGTTGAATATATTGAACAAGTAGAGCCAGCAGAAAGGCAATGGAGGTCAAGGTAAGAAGCGAGAACAAAATCGTGGACCGAGACCCAGAGCTCCCATGTTTGACCGATATATCCCTTTGAATACATCCCTAGAGAATGTTTATTTACAGACTTGTAATACTGGCCAGTATAAGATCAGCTCTGAAACAGTCATCTGAGAAGCAGATTGAAAAAAAAGTTCTACAAATTCCATGATTGCTATAGCCAAAATACAAATGAGAGTCATTATTTACAAGACATCATTGAGAAGTTAATCAGACAGAGGAAGTTGAAACAGTTCATTTGGGTGCTGTAGGCTGGAGGTTTGGACTCATCAAACTCGAATCAAGGTCAAAACTAGGCTAAACCAGAGGAACCAGTGCGTATTGGCAGGAGGTTGGTAATAAATGCAGTTAGTGATGGCCCTCGTTCAGCTGATCGGAGCTGGAAGGGAATAGAATCTTATGCCAGTTTAATTAGGCATGCGAACTTCGAGTGTTGCAATAACAGTGATGATGTGGCTCCGACGAAACAACAGAAAACGATGATAGATGCATCATTTTTCGAAACAGAGATACTGATAAAGTCGAAGCCTCTACTATCGATCCACTAGCCATATCAGCTCAAATAGGTTCTGCTTGGATGAGGAGGATCTTGGTAAATAGTGGAAGCTCCATGAATATTCTTTTTAAATGGGATTATGACCAGATGAGAATGGAGGCAAGGGATCTAAAGCTGCGTCAATCTCACATACATGGCTTTAATGGAAGTGCAAAGATACCCGCTAAGATGGTGGAGTTGCCAATCGAGTTGGGAATCATAGATCGCCACAGAGTGCAGATGCTACAGTTTGTTATGTTAGACATTAATTCCCACAATATGCTTTCTTGGGGCGATCGGCCCCCAATGAATTCAAGGTAGCAATTGCCCTATGGTTTTAACTCTAAAGTTCCCCACTGATAACGGGGTTTGAGTATTGCAAAGTGATCAGACGGCTGGACGCACCTGTTATGTTGCTAAGCAGCGGGATGCGCAACAAAAGGAGATGGTTATAGGCACAAAGGAATCTCTCTGCGTCCGCTTTATGGAAATTATTTCGTTCATGTACACATAACAAGCTTTATTTTTTTTCATTTTGGTCTGCTTTTCCTTTAAAATCTGTTTATGCATTTTTTGAATTTGAACTTGTAATAAAGCAACTGACTTTGACATACTTTCTTATTCCAGCAATAAAATGCAGACTCATCAAGCCAGAATGGCGATTCTTGAAGTGCGTCATGTGACCGTCACAATGCACAAAGGGCTAATTACCATCCCATGGTGGGACTCATTCAGATTAGGAGTGATTGTGATCCATCCAGTCACTCGCTAAGTGAAACCTCGAGCTCATGGGCAAGCAACCATGCTAAAGCCAAAAAGGACTGATACACGACAATTCTCTAACGAACTCTAGCTCCAAAAGCGCGAGCTAGAGTACAAACTTCAAATTCAAACTTGAAGGGGATAGATCCGTCCATCCACTACTTTAATTGCCAAATCAAGGTGGATGTGATCCAATCGTCTGTAATCTTGGTTAACTCCTTGTTCCCAGAGTGCGAACATGATCCTAGTACCAAAACAGAGGTAACTGACCATCTGTCAACAAACTCTGGTCCCGAGAGCATGGACTGGAGTATAAACACCAAATGGGTGTGACTGACCACCCGTCAACTAACTCCAGATTCCTGGAGTGTGAAATGAAGTATAAATATCAATAACTCAGGGCCTGAGAGCATGGACCTGAGTATAAATGCTAAAAAGGGTGTGACTGACCATCCGTCAATTAAATCTGGCCCCGAGATCGTGGATTGAGTATAAACACTAAAAACAGGTGTGGCTGACCACTCGTCAACAAACACCGGGCTCGAGAGCATTGACTAGAATATAAGCATGAAATGGGCATGACCGACCTACTGTAGATTAACTAATGTCCCAGGGCACGGATATGATTCCAAACACTCACTTGTGCGACCAACCACCCATATAGTAATTTATGTCCTTGGAGTAAGGATGTAATTCCAAGCGTTATGCAGGTGTGACCGACTACCGACATACAAGTTCAATCCCCAGCGTTGGATGTCAATACCAACAAATGAGCGAGTGTGATCTGACCACTCAAACTTATTTTCCTTTAACTATGTTCCAGTTAAGTTAAAGCGAAGGAAATAAAGGCAAAAAAGACCGCCGACCAACTATTTCAATTCAAACCAGAACTAGGGGCATAACTCAAGTACAAGTCATTAATCGAGATAGCTCAACGTTGGAACTCGACTTAAAATTTGGTTATGATCTGTAGCCATGACTTCAGGACTTAACAACCGAACTCAAGTCCAACCTAGAGACTAAAGCCTCATAAGTACATTTAATTGAAATTCGAACCAAAAAACTTGAACAAATAAAAATAGATTTAAGCTAAAGACAAAAGGAAATTTAAAGAAGACGAGTACAAGATCTTATTCCAAGAATTTCTAAAAGCGAGGGCCGAACCCGCATCTATACACGGCCTGCAAAAAAGAAAAAATAAATCCTGTCCTATCTCTCTACCAAAAGAAGGAATAGAAGGACACGTCTACTCCTTCAACTTCTTCTTCCTCGACGTTGACCCACTAGAACTACCGCTCGGATGCCTCTTCGAGCCTTTTCCTTCCCGACCTCATTTGCTGGTTGGTCTTCGGCAGGGGGAATTACATGGTCACTTCCTCCGAACTCACGGGAATCAGGATACCTTTTGAATGCGGAGCCGGAGGAATGGTGGCACTTTCAGTATGGGAAGACGAAGGAGGCACACCGGTTTCGACAACAATGCCATTAGGAGAAATAATAGGTATCGGGGTTGGACCAGGAACAGCCATGCCACCATCTCCTCACTCCAGCTCTGCCTGCGCAATCTTGGTCTTAATCTCTTCCATTATTTCCTTGGCCCGCTCCGCCCGAGCACTCATCGGAATACTACTGGTTGGGCCAGAGGAGCCTGTAATTGTATCATCTTCATCAACATGGAATGGCATTTTGGTGAACGGGTCGCTTTTATGACCGAGGAGCACTTCCAACATTTGTTCATTGAACACGCGGCTTCCTTCATGCATCTCCCCAGATGATGTAGCGACCATTGTGATTGTTACCTCCGTCATAATGGCCTTCTGCTCATGACGCAATTCTTCGGTTGTAGGAGGAATTGCTGGTGCAACATCTATAACTGAATAAAGATAAGAAAAGATATTAGTGACGTCTTCCGACAATGCTCCTACAATTAGGCAAACGAAAAAAATGTTTATAGTATCTTCCTTAGAATGGCTCACATGTCGAGCCGGAGCACCTTCAAAGACATGTTCGAGTACCGAAGATATGTGTGGCCTGCCATGGTCATATACCGGAACAGCTGAAGGATCAATTATAGAAGTAAGCTCAAGCTGGGTTGCTACAAGAATTTTGGAGCTAACTTCATGATGTTCAACTTTGGACCATCCTCCAACATCTGGATACATAGCAACAAATTTTTCCTTTTCGAAAGTGGAGATGGGCCATGAAGAAACCTTGGCTCATCTCCAAATAATATCCGGTTTTCAAGCTCAAAGTCATCGATAGTTGAAGTGTCGCGGTTCGCCTTATCGTCCTCTACCAAGAGGTGCCTTGCATTATATAGGTGGAATGGGTAGTCTTCGAGCCAACCCAGGTTGTGGCGTTTTAAGACATTGGCATTATATGAGACCAGAAGATCTTTAATATCAGTTTCCATCCTGGTCTCCACAACTTTTACCTATGTTTCAATTCTGGCTTTGGCTTCATGTGCCTTAATGACTACCATGTCTCTTTCATCCTTCAACACCACTGACTGCTCACATGCCTCTTGGGAAGCTTTATTAGCTTCATCTTCTTCCTTGACAACTTTATCAAACTTCGTCTTAAGATCCTCAAGCTCCTTGAGGACAGCATCCTTTTCTACCGTGACAGTGGTGGTGCGGTGGCCCATCTCCTTAACCAAGGCCAAGTGCTCCTACCACATCTTTTCCATAGAGTTATTCGTCTCCTCGGCTCTCTTGTTGGTCTCCGTTTTCGACTTCCTTAAAGTTTCATTTCGTTAGTAAGCACTTGCATTATACGGTCCTTCTGGGCAAGATCTTTCTCCAGTTTCTCAATTATTTTTGTCCGATCGAAGGCCACCACAGAAGCTTTCTCTACCAATTTCACCCATTCTAGTTATTGTCATCGTGTACGTAGTCTTGTACCATCTGTTCTTCCTCATTGGGGATTCGCTTTAAGTGTGGAGGAAATATAAAGCCATCTAAGCAAATGGTGGGAAAATCTTTCCTCAAACTAGCGATTCTTATCACTCCTTCCCCGGTGGGTTTTAAAGCGGTTTGTTCAGTGGTAACAGGGGTTCAGTCTCTGTCCTCTGACGTTGCTCGTCGGGCCTTGAAGAATGTAGGAGGTGATACTTGATGAGAAGTTTTCGACGGATGTCTACCAGAGCTGAAAGGTATGGGAGGAACTCTGTGTGGCGGAGAGCATGACCATGAGCGGCGCCTATAATCGTGCTCTTGACTGGAAAGGTGATGGTCATTGTCTCTTTCAAACTCGCGCCTGTGAGACTCAGAGTAAGAAGTAGAGTTAGTTATCGAACCTTGCCTCATCATTGTGTCTGTGAAATGAAAGAGAAATAGAGTTAGTTATCTCCAAAAATTGAGAAACATGTGATTAAAGGTTGTATGGAGCTATGAAGTATGTGCATGCATGTGCAAACCCCTAACCGACTAGTTGTGGCAGTCGTGCTTGAGGGAGTTGGCTCCCCTATATCTAAGGCACTTTGATGCCCCTCTAGTCCAACATTTTGATATAAAGACAAGTCAATCGGAATAGGAATGTCGGTAATTCCCTTAAAAGAACTCTCCATTTGGGTGGGAGGAGCCTCCGAACTTATAACGGTTGTTACAGGGGAAGATATCACCATATATTTTTCGTCTCATGGATTTATAGGCAATAGTCTTGCGTTTTCTATTCAACTCTGAAGATCGAAGACTTTGCGAGGGCCCACCCTATAAGAAAATTCACATCTAGCAGCACCATAACACAGCGTTTTGACTGAAAATGCATTTGAAAATTATTTAACTATAGGAAATAAAGTTACAAAATGCTGTTTGAAGTGGGCTAGAGCAGTAACCGTTGTCTGTGCGTAACAAGGTGGTGAATTTTAATGTTTCCTCCAAATTGAATCCTAACAAAATAAAACATTGCTAAAAAATTTGCTGCTAAAATTTCCGTCCCTAATTTCATCCCGTAGAAACCTAATTACAAAATTTTCAGTCCTTCTAACTAAAATTAGGTGTTCCATTTCCCTCTTCATCGTTTGTCTTCATCATTTGTCTTCATCACCACCTAAATATCAATGAGTCAATTCAAAAAATGTCACTTAAAGAAAATCATCCTTTATACTCAGAGGCGGTGACCCCACCATTGCGTCAGTCCAATCTTATCGGACATGTACCCGAAATCCAGTCAGATCTCGAAGTCGATCGCCTTCCCCACCACTCATATGCCCACAAAAATAATAACGGTACCTTTGTCTCTAACCTCAGCCTTCGACTATTCCAAAACCAAATCTAAAAGCAAAACTTCGATTTTCATTTCACAAAATATTATTAGATCATTTCCCAAAATTTCATATTAGTTTCCTATTCTCTTTCCTATGTAGCTTAAGATTATTAAAGTACATAACACTTTTCCTCTTTATTTTGATTTTGATTCTCTTTTGAATTGTGAGCCATGCAAACAACTGAATTGTATTTTGTTAACAGAAATTGCTAGAACAACAGGAAATTTAAGTCATGAAATTCACGGATCAAACAATGGAAAGATGGGCGCTAATTTCTTTTGAAATTTGATTACATCTATATGTTCTCGTAAATAAATCTCACAGTTGAACAGGTATTGCTGTTTGTTAAAATCTGCGAATACAGATAGACTTCAAGGAGGCAAAATCAAAAATTTAAAGGGAGTCTAGAATTTTATTTCAGGTTCGGGTAAGATTGCCAATTTAAATAAAACATTTTACTCGACTTAACAATTTGAATTCATATTTACCAACTGGCATTTCTAATGGATGATTATAAATCTATTTTTGCTGATGCTAGACTTTGTTTTATACAATATTGTCATTTTGAGAACAGTTACGTGTAGACTTTGTAGTGTAGAGATAGACTAACCAGGTAAATATTGCAGTGGTTTATTAGATGGGAAACTTTTTTTAATGTATTAGCACATCTATTAAGGTGTTTTGTTGAGACCTACTACTTCAACTTTCCTTATTTTCCTAGTTATTTGTAATACTTGGAATCCTTAAAGAATACATCTTGACCTAGTTTACAAATATCATCTGTTTTATGATATGTATAGACTTGCAAAAGGCATTTCCCCTTAACTCAATATTTTTTCCAAATGGTAATGGTATAATCCTAAATTTTACCAACATATTTAAGTATATGTTAAAATCCAAAACATAAAGGGTTGTTTTGAAAAGAGTCATTTTGAGGAGGAGCCAATCAAAGAGGAAAAGGACTATGAAATACTAAAGAAACATGTATATAAAGCGTCTAGTTGGGGAGCCAAGGTAGTGGGAGAAGATTGCAGAGGCATTTGAAGGAAGGTTTAAAGTGGAAAGCGTTACAAAGATGGGAATCCAATAGGGGAGAGGAAGGGTGGAGAAAGTGATTCCTTTGTGCAGTTTATGAAGGATGGGAAGCCAGTGGAAAAGAGAGTTGAGAATGAGATTTAGAATGCGAGGAACATGAGTCGGGGTTCCAATGAGGACATAACATTGTTGAATGCTTTAAAATCATTTCCTAAGGATGTGGATATGAAGTGGGGGGAATATGGCGGCAGCAGTGCCAGGGAGGTATAAGGCGGAGTGTGTGAAAAGCGTTTCTGAGTTAAAAAAGGATTTTAGGAGCTCCAAATGACTACTTTCTTAAATAAAGTTGTTTGATGTATTGCTCTTTTACATTTTACTATATTGAGGCTTGTACTATCTTCGAGCATGCATTTACAATACTATTTATTATATACTATCAAAGATGAAGAAAATATTATTATATTGCTTGTTATTACAGTTTAAACTGTCGACTTTGGTCTATTTAATGCTTTGAAGGAAACGAATCATATACCCTTTCGATACGACTATTTACTAATGTTTTCTGCTTTTTTTACTCAAAACTCGGTCTATTTTATCTATGCATGATTCTTTTGCATTCATAACATATGTAATAATAAATATATATTGTAACCAAATCAGGTTTGCATGGCTTTTATGATGCATAGGTATGGTTACGTCAAAAAGCTTTGCTCAGAGCTACAAGATTTTACGAGGCAATACAACTTCTATTCAATTGAAGAATTTAGAGGGTATGGTTTCTTCTAGCCCTGTTTTTTTACCCTTTCCTCGATTGAAATACAAATACTTAGTAATACATGCAGTTATGTTTCATGAATCGAATTTCACTCCACTTCAAGATTTAATAATTTCAGAATGATGTGCATCCTTCCTCGACTTGGACATATTTATAGTACTTAATAAGATTATAATTAAATTTAATTCTATGAGAAAATATGTTTTAGGTGTAATCTCTTATGACATATTGATTTCAACTAAATTACAAACTTTGTTAAACATCGTTAATTTGGATAACAAACAATTTCTATGTAAAACCCAACAATTTAAGACCAAATGGTTCTTAACACATGTCTGTATATTTAAGTTATTGGTTTATAAGTTAGAAATTGGCTAGCACATTTCTATAACAAAATAAAAAATTTATAAAAATTAATTAAGTTAACTAAATTTTATAAAAATTAAATAAACTAACTTAGTTGACCAAATCTTATATAAACTAACTAAATCAATAAAAGTTAACTCAGTTAAATAAGTTTTATAAAAATAACCAAGTTTATAAAAACTAAGTTCAGAAAAGTTAGCTAATTAACGAAGCTAATTAAGTTTGATAAAAAGTTAATTAAGGTAACTAAGTTTTATAAAATAATTAATAAATTAAGCATGTTTACAAAAATTGATGAAGATAACTAAGTTTTATAAAAGTTTAACTCTGTTGACCATGTTTTATTAAAAATAACTAAATTTAAAAATTAACTAATGTAACTAAGTCTCATAAAATTAAACAAGCTTATTAAATTAACTAAGCATATAAAAAATTATTAATTTTTTAAACACTAAGTTAAAAAAACTCGAACAAAGTTAACTAAGCAAAAATTAACTAAATTAACAATGTTTTACAAAAATTTAACTAAATTGGCTATAATTTATAAAAATTAACCAAATTTATAAAAATTAATGAAGTTAATCAAGTTCAATGAAAATTTAATATGTTTACAAAGTTTACTAAGTTTATAAAAAATAGTTAAGTTTTAACAAATTTAACCATGTTTATAAAATTGATTAAGTTAACAAAGTTTTATAAAAATTAAATAAACTAATATAAATTAGGTTAATTCATAAAAAAATTACTAAGTTTATGGAAATTATTAAGTATATGAAAGTTATTATAAAAATTACTAGGTTTATAAAAGTTATAAGTTATAAAAAATTAATTAAGTTTATAAAAATAAATGAGTTTAAAAAATTAGACTTACAAGTGTATAAATATTAGATTGAGTTTATAAAATTATTGTAAAAATTGCTAAGTTTATAAAAATTAATTAGTTTTATAAAAATAACTAAGTTGTAAAATTAGACTTTATTTTATAAAAGTTGACTAAGTTTTATAAATATTTAACTGTATTGACCAAGTTTGTGAAATTTAACTTTGTTGAGGTTATTATAGAAACATAACATATAATTGGTGAGTTTAATTTATTGTATGCCATATAAATTCTACTCTTAAATCTTATATTTCATTTCATGGTTCTGATTAATGATATAAGTGCCAAATATAAATATTATCTAACAACTTTATTGCTCATATTTTTATGATGATATAATTGATTCGCAATTGGAACTCAACTATGATGATGCTATTTTTCGGGTCTGAAATTGTGCCACTCGTTAATATAAACCTAGCTTATCTTTTCCCCTGTATATTAGACCATATGTTATGTGGTTACCCCTTAAAATTCATCTTTATATTTGTAGAGTTTGTAGTTCAATACCAATCCTAAACTTTACAAGATATGGTTTGACATAGGTGAATATGGACAAATGAACAAGGTAATTTCTTTTTTTGTTAGCGAGTCCTTTCTTCAAAAATTACTATCGGTTACATTCTTCAACTAATTGTTGATGTTTTTTGGTTTTTTAGATATTGAAAGAACTTCAAAAATCATGTCGAAAAGAAGATGGCTCTGATGGCCATAAAAAAGGAACTCAGCTTCTAGAAGTGTCTGCTATCGAGATTCAAATGTACATGAAAACAAAAAATAATAAGAAACTCAAGGTCGGTAATTTACTCTCAATTCCAATTTGTCTAATTTAGGATTACATAATTCATTTGGGATATACTTTAAAAACATGTAACAAGTAAATCCTAGTATAATTTTACCCAACATTGTTGGGAAAAAAAGATTCATAAACAGTAGAAGCTTTTGAGAGTGGTGGTGGTCGGGATATTCTTTATAAATAAGTTGACCAAGTTTTACACAAATTAATAAATTTGTGTAAATTAACTAGTTTTTTAAAAAATTAAAATTATTAAATTTATAAAAATTAATTAATTTTTAAAATATTAAATAATTTTATAAAAAATAACTAAGTTTATAAATATTAGTTAAGTTTATAAAATTAAATTAATTAACTAAATTTTACAAAAATTGAACAAAGTTGACCAAATTTTATAAAAATTTGTTAATGGATTGTCTATCCCTACTATGGACCTAGTATTTTTTAGGAATGTTAATATTAGTATATAAAGAAATATCCTCGGTTTTGTCTATGATTATACATGATACATGTATGTCCTTGTTATTAGTTCTACACCATGTCGTGATGCACAGCAATGAACATAGCATCATACTAGTTGTAACTGTTTTTCAATGGCTTACAACTTTGACTACTTAGCTGCCTTGTTTTTTTGTCATGGTCGGGCAAACAAAATAGAATATAGTCCTTCATAAAATAGTTCATGCAACTGGAGTTAAAATGTTAAGTAATTATGTTGTAAAAACAATAATGCCTTATTGTGCTTACAGTTGATGGTTATGGGCATTTTCATACTAGCAGACTAGAAGAATAATTCCATTTTATAAATATAATCAGATACAAAAATTCGACTTTTTTTGAAGTTTAAGAGATAATTGAAATGGATATTTTTATCATACTATAAAATCATAAATTGCTCAATGCTTTTATATCTATGAGTTCATAATAGTTTTTGTAAATCGGTTAATGAACAGTGTTTTGTAAATCGGGTTAGGTGAAATCTATTTCCTATTCAATCTGTTTCTTGTTCTATTTTTTAGTATTTATAACTTACTATTAAATATCACAACTACTAAAATTGTTATTTAATAGTTTATTCTCTGACATGGCAGAAATAATTTTGTTTATTAATGATCTTGTAGAAGAAAAAAGAAAAAACTTGTTGGAAGCATAACCCTTGTATTTGAATTTTGTTTATCATTTGCCAAAATTATTATTTGATTTGAACTTCGCCACTTAAGTTAAAATATTACTTTTAATCATTTCAAATAGCAACTGCGAGCCAACATCATACATTTAGCTTGAGCTGCTATGCAACATTTATGCTTAGTTTGAGCTGACATGTAAAATTTCATAGTTTTATTATTTATCACCTCAACTCCAAGCCACTTAACTCTTGACCTAACATTAGAACCAGGTTCATGGTTTCCAAATCCAAAGTAGGATAAAATTTTCAATCCAAAATATCCTTCCCATGGCATGTATCCTTCAAGATCCATTAATCCTCCCATTTCACTTTCCATTATCACTAATGTTGAATGCTCTTTCCATTATTTTTTATCAGAACTGTACGAAGCTAGAAGAAATATAGATAACAAATGTACTAAATATGCTACACATACAGTGGTTGTACTAAGCTGCAAGAAATGTAAATATCAAATGGTCTAATATTTTGTCATAGAGATTGTGGTATCCAGTTTTATACTTTAAAGGCAGTCAAAAAGGAGCAACAAATATTAAAACTATCATGTCAGCAAGAGCTAAGTGTAGTTACTAGAGAGAAATTTCTGCAAAAACTTGTAAAGCAACACTTCTTTAGGCTGTTGGTTTTTTTTTTAATTTTGTAATTATGTAAGAAAATTTTGATTATCAGAACATGCATGTGAATGACACTATGAAAGTCAAACAATGCATAAATGCCATTGGACCAATCCAACATAAAAGGACATTCAAATCAATTTAAGCATTCCTCATTGCCATTTGATCGATTTAAGAAGGAGTTAAACTGCCATCTAACAGTGTATATCATGTTAGACTTCTAAATTTTCTTTCTTAATCCTTTTTTCCGGGAATCAGCATTCTATCCTACCTATTTTGCTTTATTTTATAAATGTGTATATATATTATCTTCTACTGTGAGTTATACATTAGCTTCTACCAGAAGTAATATTTTTCTTCAGGATATCTCAAATGGCATCATCATTTCAATGTTTTTTCTTGCATTAAATAGATTGTTTTTATTTGTATTTAGACTACGTTAACTATTGCTGTTTATTTCTTTGCAAATAGTGTTTACTGTTAGGTTATTTTCTTTTAGATACCTTTTTTAAATGCATAGCTCAATATCAATTTATTTTCGTTTATTTTTTTATCAGGTGTTTACATTACCAAGTATGTGTATAACATAAATTCAGGTTATAAATTTTACTCCATACTTAACTGGTGATATGCGAAAAGGGTAGGTTCCACATCTATTGAGATAACAGGACAAATGTCTATGTGCTATAAACAGGTAATGAGCTGAACATACCAGTTTATTTTTTGAGTTTTACATATTTATTTTAACTTTATTCCTTGTTACTATATCACAGAGCTTACAAGTCATACATTTTACTTTTAACTTTGTTCCTAATATTAATACATAGCGTACAAGTCATGTTGGAATAATATTTTAAATGGGATGAAACGTGGATGGTTTCAGACAATTCTACAGCACCTGCAAATCTCAAAGAGCACAGTGGAATTCTGGATGCATTATCTTGAGTCGATTGAGACTCTAAATGCAGAGTTGGATTGGATCACCAGGTCTACGTGGGAACCATACCACTAGTGGACTAGATGATTGATGTGCATGTAAATGTGCATATATTTACATCCATATTTTATATCCTTCTATTTAAATAAACATCATATTTGGGTATTTTAACATGTTTAAAACCAAAATTCAATTATTTTCAAACCATCATATTTTCATCTCCATTCAGGGGCAAAATGGTCATTTTTGTGCATGAGTCAATGTAAGAATTTTTACTTGGACATTTTTTGATAGTTTTTGTAGGAATTTGGATGCATATGGAAGAGGCTTATATGAAGATACATGCATGCACAAATGAAATACAAAGAAATGAAGAGGAAATAATTCAAGTTCAAGATCATGGAGGACTCCACCCACTTACCTAAATGTACAATTATGAGCTAAAGGATAGCTAAGTGGAGGATAAAGCTTCATGCACAACAAATGATGGATTAATTAGTGGCTAATGGTTACTTGGTGGCCACACTTCCTAAAGGGCATTTTAGGAAGCCTCTAAAAATAGAATTAGGGTTTTATGCATGTATATATAGCCCTCTTATGTATATGAAACCATCTTCTACTCTTTCATTTTACTTAGGAAATTAAGAAATCAAAGTGTAAGCTCAATGTTCTATGATATAAAAATGTCTTTCAAGCCTCTTTCTTCTCTCTTTTCTACATGTTTTTCTTTATTTTATTGTTAATGTTTATTTCTATGCTCTCTTTCACTTTATGCTCATATCTTAGATTTACATTTATACAAGTAGTTAGTAGCTAATCTCTTTTGCTTTCTTTACTTATTTTCTATTCTCTTTTCTTTTTAATGTTGAAATTTACTTGTGTTGCTTCAATGCCACAAATGAGTAGTCAAACCCCTTTAATTAGGGGTGATGAAGCTCTCTAACTTTATGTAATTTCAACATTTTTATGATTTATGATCTCTTTTTTTATGTTTCATGAATGTGAATTTTGATGTAAGTTTATACAAGTGGGTTTGATAGCTTATATTGCTTATGCAAATGAGCTATTCTTATTCAACATAAACACAATTCACATTATCATTTGCTAATTAATTTTTGATTATGAAATGAAAGTAAAAAATGAAATTTGATGGTCTATATTACTAGTTACAATAGTAAATAGATCATACTTAAAATAGCTTTTGCTTTGGCTTCATTTTCATGAGAATTATAAGTGGCATAATTGTTGTATTATAGTTTGATGGTTTGAGGTATGTTAACTAATAACATAAACAAACCATACTTATGATAAATGCAATGATTATTTCACTTAATATCAAAGTTAGTGATCACAAACTATGTGTTTGTTGAATTACAAAAATTTGAGAGTGGATTTGCCTCTAAATTATTCTCTAGCCCAATAGTTTTCTAATCACATTTTAATTCTAGTTTAGCTTCATTTCAGTTCTAGTCAACAATTCGTCCTCCATTTGGTCTAATTTGATTAAATAGATTTTTAAAACTCTAATAACTCCCTACGGATCGACCCGTATTCGCCACGTACTTCAAGTGTACGCCATACGCTTGCAGTTATTTTTAATTTGAAATTTTTCGACGGTTCTCTAACTCTATAGAATTTCCGTCGATTAATAAGTTTTTGGCGCCGTTGCCGAGGAGTTGTTTTGATTTTATTTTTCTATTCTTCGAATTATTTTCATTTGATTTTTGTGTGCTTGTTTTCTTTTGTTTGCGTTCAATTGAAATATTTAAAAAAAAGGGTGTATTTACTGTTTATTTCAACTGTGCAAGCCCTTAGTTTACAAGTGTGCATTCACTTCAGCCAATACAAATTTTTGCTACATTTGTATTCAATTTTCATACTAAAAAAACATTGCATTTGTGATAGTTTTCAAATTTCTGCATTACATTGAATACAAGTGTGCATGCCCTTAGTTTACAAGTGTGCATTCACTTCAGCCAATACAAATTTTTGCTACATTTGTATTCAATTTTCATACTAAAAAAACATTGTATTTGTGATAGTTTTCAAATTTCTGCATTACATTGAACAACATTTACATTGCATTTACATTGTCACATTTCATTAATTCCTCATCTCTGTTTACATTTCACAGTTCTCTTTTCACATAACTTCATTTCACCTTCATCAACCAGAAACACAGCCACTACTCACCCCTCCTCCAACAATCCAACTATTTCACCATTGCTTTCAACTGAACCCTCCACTGTCACGACTGACTGCACTGCATACATACCCATACAAACCATCCAAGATCACTGCTGCAGTTCCATATCACCATCAACCCAACAAGCCGCTGCCCTTCATCAGTCAATCCACCATTCTAGTAGCTACTTCACTGCCTTCAACACTCCACAACCACCATACTCCCTCCACCAGCGTAGACAATACTTTCCCTTACCTGACCTACCCTCTGCTACCCCACAGAAACCACCCTGATCACATCAAACATCTTCAATTTTCATAACCTATGCATGTCTCTACAATTTCAATCCTCACCTGGTCGAATACTGCTCACATAAACATCCACTTCCTTACCGCCTCATCCATCACACAACTGCAGCATTTCACCACCACATTTCATACAGTCTATCTCCACCACCATATTGCCACCATATAACTCAAACACCCCCACCTTCCTCAACATCAAAAAACTGTCTTCCACTATTTCAGCTACCATACAACCACCATCAACAGGGACTGGTGCCAAAAGAAAAAAAACAACAACAACTTCACCTTCTTCCACAAAACCCCAAACTTCCTTGACCATATTTTCAAGTCCCTGCAAGTACCCATCACAACCTCTACACAATCCCATCCGCACCCTGCATCACTATCATCTTCGACCATAACTTCACTGACTACAACACAACACCACTGCTTCAAAACCATCATCCTCCTATACAACTTGCAACCATCACCAGTCACTTACCTAACTACAAGCGATTACCATCTGCCTACCACTGTAGTTTCACAACTTCTCCAATCACCATCGCCTACCACCAACAATGAAACATCACCATACCTTCCTACAAAAGCATCGCCTGCAATCTCCAATTCCCCTCTGACCAATCACATCGCAACTTCAAAAAAAGCAACCTGACCACAAACCCTCTCCTCGGCCACCCAATTCGCCAAACTAACTTGTGAGCCTCCTCAAAATCCAAACTCCAGACAACTCGACTCCAACTTCCACCACAACCTGCAAATCGCTACCTCCAACCGCACCTACCTGTTATTGCACAACCATCAGTCACCGATCCCCACGCGACCATAATCATTTCCGAGCAGCACTGAAATCCAATACCACAACAGCAAATTCATACGAGTTTTGGATTGGGAATTTGATTTAGAAATTTGCAGTGAAAATTAGTTTGAGATTTTGATTTTAATTATTATTATTATTTTTTTGGGCAACTATTGTGTTTGTTTTAACTGGGGAGTGGTGGTAACTTTTGGTGTCGGCTGGGTTTTGGGCATTAGTGTGTGTTTGTTTTCTTTTTTTAAATTGTTTAGTTTTGGTTTGTTAAAAAAAGTTAGCCCTATTTATTTTGTTTGATTTCTTTTGAGTTTGGTTTTGTTATACTATATAGTTGTAAAAAAAATAGTTGTAAATTTGTTTTGTCTCGTTTCAAGTTGCTCTTAAGTTTCATCCTTATATTAAAAAAATTGTAAATATATCTTGTTCTTCATTTCAGGTTGCCAAAGCAGAAATTCAAAAGGGAGAAGTGCTTGCTAACAAATAAACTGTTTTGCTTTGCAAAGAAAAATCACCGCTAAAAAATAATATGTATATTGCTAAATAATCTGCACGCTCTGGTATCGTGCACCTTTTTCCTTGTTTTTTGAATTGCATTGTTGGTTGCTTGCATTTGCATTTGTGTATATATATAAAAAAAATCAAACTCCAAAAACAAAAACAAACTTCATTTTAGTTGCATTGTAATTTCACGTTTAATTTCTACTTTGCATTCATCTCATCTTGGTTTTCTTTTCTAAGGGCAATACCCCAATTCACATAAGGTGAGGGATTTCATCACCCTTTCCTTAGCCTACAAACGCATTTCATCGTAGAATTTGACTAATAATAAAGGTTAGACGTTGGACCTAAGGGTGTCACGAGGTCACTTAGGGCTTAATTGTATCTTCACAATTGTTTTATTTGAACGATTTTATTTCTTGGTGTCAAGGCAACGGCAGTGTAATAACCAGTCACAAAAATTACGGGGATACGTAAATATTATATGGGTTGTTCCTCTGAAGGAACTTAAACCTTCGGCTGCATTGCGACGGTGATTCGTGGTGCACCGATAACTCATGTCCGTTACATGGCTGAGAAATATTTTTGTTGATTTAAGACAAAGTGTGATCATACAATTTTGGGTTAGGAGCTACTAAGGACAGCAAATTGTAGTTAAGTCCTTTGCATTCATTTAGTTGCATTGACTCATGCAAATTTAAAAAAAAACAACAAAAAACCAAAAATAAAAAAAATTGTAAATTTTACTTATTTAATTTTTAATCAAAAAAAATTCTTTTTTTCCTTTCCTTTGAAAATTTTCAATCAAAACCAAAAATAAAAAAATCTTTTAAAAGGGAAAAAAATTTGAAAATTCAAAAACAAAAATCAATTCCCATTTTCTAAAAACAAAAAATCCTTTTGGTAAATATTTAAAAATTCAAAAAAAAATACAAACCAAAAACATAAAAAAAAAATTGAAAAAAAACCAAAAAAAAAAAAGATCAAACTTTTCTTTTGAAAATAAATCTCACTTGTTAAATAGTTTTCTCCCTTGTAAAAATTTTTTTCAAAAAAAACAAAAACACGTTTTCAAATCTTCTTTCATTCCTTAAACTCAATTCTAACTCCTTTCTCTTCTCGACTTTCACTTGTGCATAGTACTTAGACTCGTGACACAACAACGAATCGTTGGACTCGCGACCCTTCTACAAATTGTTTAACTCGAACAGACGATCCTCCTGAAATGGCGAACGAAAAAGCCCCTCGAACTCTTATGGATAGAATCTTTCCTAACAGAATTTCTATTCCACCTTGCATCACGTTACCTGCCCCTACGGGTAACCATTTCGAAATCCATTCAAACCATATTGCCACGCTTCCAAAATTTGGCAATTTCGAACAGGATGACCCATACATCTTTTTGACTAAATTCGAACAAGTTTGCGCAACCATTAAACTTCAACAACTTTCTGATGATGGAATCAAACTTCGATTAATCCCATTTGCTCTTACGGATTACGTTAAAAAATGGTTGTACAGCTTACCTTCGAACTCAATTAAAACGTGGGAAGAATTTGTAAAAGCTTTCTTAAAAAAGTTCTACCCTTGGAAAAAACAAATAGAATTCGAAATGAAATTGTAAATTTTCACAATTCAAGGGTGAACCATTTGGAAAATATTTTGAAAGATTCAAAGAGCTTTAGATAAAATGTCCACACCGTAACTTTGAAAAATGGACGATTTGCCAAATTTTATATGATGTACTCGAAAACAGCTCACGAACCATGCTCGAATCAATGTGCCAAGGCAATTTTCTTGCCCAACATCATGACGATGCTTGGCAATTTCTTGAAAACCTCGCTGAAAAGTCGTCCCAATGGGAACGCTCGAAAAAAAATCAATCTAGTCACGATCGAGTGCACACTCGATAGGATCTTCTGTTGCTTTGGAAGCTAAGATCGACGCAATGATTAAAAAATTCAATAACGTTTTCTCATCGAATCAAATGAACCAAGCTTCCTAACCAATGTGTTATAAATGCAACGATCCTAATCATATAGCCGATCGGTATCCCAATTCCGTTGAACAAATCAATGCTTTTAATAAAATCAAAAACGACCCGTTTTCTCCAACGTACAACCCTGGATGGAGAAATCATCCGAATTTTGCGTGGAACCAAAACAATCCCAGTACGAATACGGTTCGTCCCAATTTTCAAGCATGTCCGAATAATGTTTCGAATCCTCACTTTCAGCTCAATAATTTTCAACCAAACCTTGCGGGCCCGTCTCATAATCAACGCAACAACAAAATTGTCCACCAAATTCTACTCATCCTCCACAAGACGATAAATGTTTAACTTCGCTTAAGAAAACTTTTGAAACGTTGGCTAAGGCAACTAGTCAAAGCCTTCAATCAAACAGAAATTTGCAAAATTTATTGACTTCGTATATGCAAAACACAAACCAATCGATTGCAAAACTCGAAATGCAAATGAGTAAATTAGCCACATCTGTAAGTGAACGTGAACGAGGAACATTTCCAAGCCAGCCCCTTCCAAATTCCAGAAATCAAAACGCAAATTCAAATCAAGCCCATGTTGTTCAAGATAACAACGTCACCCAGTTGAATGCTATCACAACTCTCCGTTCTAGTAAACAAATCGATAATCAAGTCATTAATCCAAATGATTTACCGGAAACTTCTCTCGACACTTCTAAAACAACGAACGACTCAGAACAGAACGTGGAGCCAAACGGCGAACCGAACGACAATCATTCTTCTTCTTCTACTCGAGTAGACCCGCCTACCGAGTATCGTGTTCCATTTCCATATCGTCTTCGACCAAAGAAACACTCGGACCAAATGGAAAAGATGTTAGAAATTTTTAAACGAGTAAAAGTGAACATCCCGCTTCTTGACATCATTCAGCAAGTCCCCACTTACGTGAAATTTCTTAAGGACTTGTGCACCTAAAAGCAACACACTCAAGTGCCAAAAAAGTCTTCTTAGCCGCCAGTTTGAGTGGAGTCTTGTGCCAATCCATGCCCGTTAAATACAAAGATACTGGCTGCCCTACGATTTCGTGTACAATTGGAGACAAGACGATTAACAAATGTTTGGTAGACTTAGGCGCGAGTGTCAACTTGATTCCATACTCCGTGTACAAACAATTAGGCTTAGGTGAGCTCAAACCCATGAAAGTTAAGCTTCAATTTGCCGATCGTTCCATTAAGAAGCCTCTGGGAGAAATCGAAGACGTGCTCATTCGAGTAGGGCAATTCATATTCCCCGTTGACTTTATCGTTCTTGAAACACAACCCGTGACAAATCCCTCGATTCAAATTTCGTTGATTTTAGGCCGACCATTCTTAGTTACCTCAAATGCCTTAATCAATTGTCATAACGGATCAATGAAAATATCTTTCGGAAACATGACTTTGGATCTTAATATTTTCAATCTTGAAAGCCAATCGAATGAACCTCGTGACCAAACGTTGGAAGTTAGTGCCACTAAAGAAAATGTTGAAAACGAAACCCTTGATCTGAACGATGAACATGAGGCCGAGTATGAAAAATTGTTTCACAAAATTCCCAACGATGTTGAATACACTCTTCCTTTTGAATCACTTCCAGTTGAGTCCGAATCTCAACCCAATTCTTCGATCGAAAAACTCCCAAAGTTGGACCTCAAACCGCTTCCCGACCACCTTAAGTACGCATACTTAGGTGAAAACGAAACTTGTCCTGTCATCGTTTCTAACAATCTTTCTCTTGACCAAGAAGCTTCTCTTCTCTCTATCCTTTTGAAAAATAAGGAAGCAATGGGATGTTCGATTTTCGATATAAAAGTAATTAGTCCCACTCTGGTTCAACATCGCATCCATTTAATTGATTATGCCAAGCCTATTCATGACGCGCAACGAAGGCTTAATCCAAAAATGAAAGATGCGGTGCGTGATGAAATTCTTAAACTTCTTGACAACGGAATTATTTACCCAATCTCCGATAGTTCATGGGTTATCCCAATTCACGTTGTACCAAAAAAGTCCAGGCTAACCGTTGTCAAGAACGATTCAAATGAGCTTATTCCAACTCGTACTCAAACAGGTTGGCGTGTTTGTATTGACTATCAAAAACTCAATGTCGCAATACGTAAAGATCACTTTCCTCTTCCTTTCATTGACCAAATGCTCGAAGGTTTAGCCGGCCATGAATTTTACTGCTTCCTTGATGGGTATTCTGGCTATAACCAAATTCCAATCGCTCCCAAAGATCAAGAGAAAACGACTTTCACATGTCCATTCGGTACCTTTGCTTATCGACGTATGCCATTCGGATTACGTAACGCTCCTGCGACTTTTCAATAATGCATGGTTGGCATTTTTTCCGACATGATTGAACGTTTTCTAGAAGTTTTTATGGACGATTTCTCAATCTTTGGTTATTCTTTTTCCCAATGTTTACATCACCTCGAGTTGGTTCTGACTTGATGTAAAGAAAAACATTTGACTTTTAGTTGGGAAAAATGCCACTTTATGGTCAAACAAGGCATGGTCCTTGGACATATCATCTCAAATAAAGGCATTAAGGCAGACAAAGCAAAAATCGATGTCATTGCAAATCTACACATTCCTAAATCTGTTAAGGACATTCGATCATTTCTAGGACACGCTGGCTTTTACCGCCGTTTTGTGAAAGACTTTAGCAAAATCGCCCGTCCTTTGCCGACCCTTCTTGGAAAAGATGTTCCTTTCGATTTTAACACTGATTGTATCTCTTCTTTTGAACGTCTTAAGAGCGAACTCATTTCTGCCTCAATCATTTGCGCACCCAATTGGGATCTTCCTTTCGAAATAATGTGTGACGCTTCGAACTTTGCCGTTAGTGCTGTCTTGGGACAACGCATCAACAAGACCCTTCATGTCATTTACTACGCGAGTATGACCTTGAACAACGCTCCACTCAACTACACAACAACCGAAAAAGAGCTTCTAGCTGTCATTTGCGCTTGAAAAGTTTCGACCTTACTTGATAGGTTCACACATTACGTTCTACACTGACCATTCTGCGCTTCGATATCTCTTTGCTAAAAAGGATGCTAAATCCCATCTGAATCGTTGGATCCTTTTACTTCAAGAATTTTACCTTATAATCAAAGATAAAAAAGGATCCGATAATGTCATAGTCGATCACTTATCTCGTCTTCCAAACGCATCATCTTCCTTGTCGATCAATAAAGACTTCCCCGATGAACAACTTCTTTCGATTTCTATCGATCCATGGTACACTGATATAGCGAACTACTTAGTCACTAAAGAAACTCCCTCATCATGGTCCAAACATGACAAATGCAAATTCATGTCCCAAGTGAAATATTTCTACTGGGACGATCTATACTTGTTCAAATATTGTCCCGACCAAATCATCTGACGTTGCATTACGGATAATGCGATCCGAAGTGTTCTTTCATTTTGCCACGATCAAGCATGCGGTGAACATTTCGGTCCTCGAAAAACTACGGAAAAGGTGCTTCAGTGTGGTTTCTATTGGCCTTCTCTTTTCAAAGACTCATTCGAATTTTGTAAAACTTGCGATCGATGCCAAATGCTTGGACGAATTTCTCGATGAGATATGATGCCTCAAAACCCCATTCTTACGATCGAAATCTTTGATGTTTTGGGTATCGACTTTATGGGACCTTTTCCAAATTCTTTTAGAAACTTGTATATCCTTCTCGCTGTCGATTACGTTTCAAAATGGGTCGAATCCATTCCTTGCAAAACCAATGACCAAAGAATTGTTGTGAAATTTTTCAAAGAAAATATCTTTTCGAGGTTCGGCACACCTCGTACAATAATCAATGATAACGGAACCCATTTTTGCAACCGTTCTTTTGAAACTTTAATAAAAAAAATTACTCGATAACCCACAAGTTATACACTCCATATCATCCTCAAACTTGTGGTCAAGTTGAAGTTTCAAATTGACAAATAAAATAAATCTTGGAGAAAACTGTTAACAAAAATCGAAAAGATTGGTCTCAAAAATAGAAGGACGCGCTTTAGGCTTACAGTACTGCTTTTAAAACTAACCTTGGGATGTCCACATTTCGTTTAGTTTACGGTAAAGCTTGCCATTTACCCTTTGAAATTGAACACAAAGCATTATGGGGGACAAAGAACTTAAACTTTGATCTTGAAAAATCTGGCGAAAACCGAAAACTACAGCTCAACGAATTAGAAGAACTTAGGAACGATGCGTATGAAAATGAGAAAATTTACAAAGAAAGAACAAAAGTTTTTCATGATAAGTCAATCCTAAAGAAAAGTTTTCACCTTACCAGAAAGTTCTTTTATATGACTCGAGACTTCATTTATTTTCAGGGAAACTTAAATCAAGATGGAACGGACCATTTGTGGTACAAACTGTTTTTCCACACGGTGCCATAGAAACAGAAAATCCCAGGGATGGATCAATTTTCAAAGTCAACGGTCATCGTTTGAAACCTTTCTTGGAATTGCTAAATAATCAAGAGGAGGAGCTCATGATCCTTCATGAGCCAAGCTACGTCCAGTAAGAATGTTAACCCTCTTTTGTAAATATGTACATATTTTTTCCCGTTACACTCATTATATCATACATTGACTGTAGGGACATAGTCAAAATTAAGTGTGGGGGGAGTCTCATTTTCATTTTTAGTTTTTCATGGCATTTTTGAAATTTTATTTTCTTATTTTAAAAAAATCTCAAAAACATTTTCTTTTTACCATTTTGATTTAATTTTGAAGAATCACTATGGGATAAGTATAAGTTTAGGTTAATAAATTGAAATTTTTGAAAATTTATTTGTCTTAACAAAAATAAAAATGAATTTTGATTACAAATAACAATGGTTTAACTAGTATATAGGAAGGTTCATCTATGTTAATTATGAAGTATATTCTAACTGAAAATCTTTGTTTAAAAACTGGTGAATTTAAAGTAAAGGATATAACATTATTGTCTTCTAAGTAAAATGGCGCTAAGATGATTTTGCAAAACTCTCTCTCTCTCTCTAAAAAATAATAAAAATATAAAAAAAAATAGCATCCAAGTATTCAATCTCATTTATAAGTCCTCACGGTTATGCATGGGTGAATTACTTGGAATCTTTGATTATGTGCTTTCATACTCATTTAAAAGTCCTCACGGTTATGCATGTATGGAACACAAGCCAAAAAAAGAACAAACTGAATAAAAACCGCCTACGGTCGATAGGTGTATACACGAAAGTGTGTGCACTCGCCATGTTATGTACTCACCTCACATAAGCACGAAAGGCGGTGCATGGGTGGTATATCCAGCCTCAGTTTACCTGAGCTAGGTGTGTAATTTTTCTTGCAAATAATGAGAGAGCAAGCAATTGAAATCCTAGCATTATTTTAACTTGTTTGATTTAACTTGTTATTGAAAAGAAATGAAAATACCACATAAAAAATTCTGATAATCAACTTGGGATTCATTTCATAATTACATTGTGTTATTAACCGAAACAACTTGCCAAAGTATGGTCTACCTGTTATGAGAACTTGATTTTATTTGATATTTTGACGAGTAAATGACTTAAATTTCCAAGACAATGACCAAAACTTGTATTTAACTTATTTGTGTCTATTTAAAAGTAAATCATTCATTTGTAAATATTTCCAAAAACTGGCATTCATCTCTTTGTAAATAAATCTTGCATTTTGTAAATATTTTCGCTTTGCATTAGATTTTGTGGGTAGTATCCGCTGAAAACCCTCACGAGACAACACTCGTCCTACTAGGGACGCCCAGAGGTTTAACGGCTTGTTGCATATGCTCAATGCAATCATGCTCCCTACGAAAATGGATTTATCTTAGTTTTCCTTTATTCGAGGACGAATAAAAAGATAAGTGTGGGGGTATTTGATGTGCATGTAAATGTGCATATATTTACATCCATATTTTATCTCCTTCTATTTAAATAAGCATCATATTTAGGCATTTTAACATGTTTAAAACCAAAATTCAATTATTTTCGAACCATCATATTTTCACCTCCATTCAGGGGCTAAATGGTCATTTTTGTGCATGAGTCAATGTAAGAATTTTTACTTTGACATTTTTTGATAATTTTTGTAGGAATTTGGATGCATATGGAAGAGTTTTATATGAAGATACATGCATACACAAATGAAATATAAAGAAATGAAGAGGAAATAATTCAAGTTGAAGATCATGGTGGACTCCACTCACTTACCTAGATGTACAATTATGAGCTAAAGGACAACTAAGTGGAGGATAAAGCTTCATGCACAACAAATGATGGATTAATTAGTGGCTAATGGTTACTTTGTGGCCACACTTCCTAAAGGGCATTTTAGGAAGCCCTCTAAAAATAGAATTAGGGTATTATGCATGTATATATAACCCTCTTATGTATATGAAACCATCTTCTACTCTTTCATTTTACTTAGGAAATTATGAAATCAAAGTGTAAGATCAATGTTCTATGAAATAAAAATGGCTTTCAAGCCTCTTTCTTCTCTCTTTTCTACATGTTTTTCTTTATTTTATTGTTAATGTTTATTTCTATGCTCTCTTTCTCTTTATGCTCATAGCTTAGATTTACATTTATGCAAGTAGTTAGTAGCTAATCTCTTTGGCTTTCTTTGCTTATTTTCTATTTTCTTTTCTTTTTAATGTTGAAATTTACTTGTGTTGCTTCAATGCCATAAATGAGTAGTTAACCCCTTCAATTTAGGGGTGATGAAGCTCTCTAACTTTATGTAATTTCAACATTTTTATGATTTATGATCTCTTTGTTTATGCTTCATGAATGTGAATTTTGATGTAAGTTTATACAAGTGGGTTTGATATATTATATTGCTTATGCAAATGAGCTATTCATATTCAACATAAACACAATTTACATCATCATTTGCTAATTAATTTTTGATTATGAAATGAAAGTAAAAATGAAATTTGATGATCTATATTACTAGTTACAATAGTAAGTAGATCATACTTAAAATAGCTTTTGCTTTGGCTTCATTTTCATAAGAATTATAAGTGGTATAATTATTGTGTTATAGTTTGATGGTTTGGGGTATGTTAACTAATAACATAAACAAACCATACTTATGATAAATGCAATGATTATTTTACTTATTATTAAAGTTAGAGATCATAAATTATGTGTTTGTTGATTTACAAAAATTTGAGAGTGGATTTGCCTCTAAATTGTTCTCTAGTCCAATAGTTTTCAAATCACATTTTAATTCTAGTTTAGCTTCATTTTAGTTCTAGTCAACAATTTTCCTAAATTTGGTCTAATTTGATTGAATAGATTTTTAAAACTCTAACAACTCCCTACGAATCGACCCGTATTCGCCACGTACTTCAAGTGTATGTCGTGCGCTTGCGGTTATTTTAAATTTGAAATTTTTTGACGGTTTTCTAACTCCATAGAATTTCCGTCGATTAACAATGATATAGCTGGTTTGGAGTAATATTTGTGTAATTTGACTTATGCATATTGTGCAAACTTGGTTTACGGATATTATGTAAACCTGTATATGCTTATTATATATAATGTGTTGAACTATTTAAATGTGTTTATATGATTATTGTTTGAGTTTCATTTGAATATATTATTTATATGGGTTAATAAAGCATATTGATAAACATAATTCTACGATATTACAACATAATTATCGTGTTTTAGAAAATCAATAAAACAATATATAACTTCCTTCAGCGTTTTTCATTTATGCCATGAAAAAGGCATTTCCAGCATTTTAAAAACGCTGTGAAACACTTTCGCGGTTTTTTGAAGAAGGTTGTCTAATAACAATTCGTAATAGGATCAGGATATACTGCAGCATTTCTGAAACGCTGCAAAAAAAGTAAAATGCTGCAATATGGTACTTTTTTAGAGCGTTTATATAATGATGCGATATATCCTAACTTTACTACAGCATGTTTTCAGGCAACATTCTTCATAACGCTGCGAAAGCATTTAACAACGTTTTTAAAATGCCGTGAAAGGTTCTTTTGTTGTAGTACCAGCCGCGGGCTCATCTCCAGTGGGCACATTCTCTTCACCGCCCTATTCTATGATCACGACACTAGGAGCACTTCTCCCTCAATGCCTTGCAGAGGTCATTTTGAGAACTCCTGCTGATCCGATGGTTTGGTCTCTATCTATCTGCGCCACAACAATCAAAATTTCATCTGTGAGGACTTCGTCGATTCCTCTATACGCAATAGGAACTACTTAAAGAACCCTTACTATTTCGTTAAACTGAGCCCCTTCTCATGGAATCAAAGATATATAAGAAGAAAAGTGTTAAACTAGGCACCAATTGATATTGTCTTAGTAATCAACGAAGAGGTCGAAGCACTTACGTCTGACTAGCCACCGTCTGGCGAATCTCAGTGGACACCGAACGAAGAATCATTCGGTCTCAAAGCACCTTAGCTTGATCCAAGCTCTCGCAACTAGCTGGAACTTCCTAACCGGTTTTAGAAATGTGAAAGAAGGGTTGTCCTAGTGACTTTTTATGTTGAACAGGTATCTGATCTCTTCTACAGTTGGAGGTCGAAAGAGGTGCTCCATGAATATAACAAATAGACTGTTCAGCAAAGCGAACCTAGTTGCGTGCAACTGGGACGGAGAAATCCTTATGTAAAGAAATACTTCCCAAATGAACTAATTAAAGGGAGGAAGTGTCCCGACTACACACATGAATCTGTTGCAAGCCGCGTATCCCTCCGAGGGGTTATGAGCTCTATCCTCTGTCCCCAATAATACGAGACATCATTTAACGAGAACCCATTCCTTAGGCAAATCCTGCCTAACATGTCTTCGGAAATATTGGAGGGAATAGAATCTTGTGGATTTGCAATAAAGACCGCTCTCGATAATTCGTCTAGGGCATGGCCGACAATTTCAGCTACAATGGCTGGAATTTCGATAATTGGAAAAGAAGGACTCCGGACATCCTACGGCTCAGAACTTTCGGGTTCCATAGCTATTGAACTCAGTAAAAATTATCGTTAGACGACAGTGAACCCATGTTCTCCCTCGGTGTGAAGTGTGTGAACGTATTGTGCAGTGTCGTGCTATATACTACTTAAAATTCTACACAATTTGAGAGATGTTCAAACGATAATACTTTGAGATTCAACCGGAGCGACCATCATCACTGACCATCACAACCGTGCCATCCTAACTTTGGAGAATGATCCAAGTTAAAAGCTCGTGAAATTTACCAAGTTACAGTTCCATCGACGAGCTTCGAAGGGTAGTCAGATATGCAGTTAAATGGTTAAGTCAAATTATGCAAGTTAGAAGCTCGTTGGAGTCAAATGTTTGAGTGTGTAAAGTTTTCATCAAAGTTCGAACTTGGGTCAATCACCAGAAGCCTAATTCATATCGATCGAAGAAGAGCAAGCTTCGTATCGATTAGATACTCGCACTTTCGTATCGGTTGCCTACAAAGAATTCATATCGATCATCAGTCTGGAGTGGTGGAAATTCATATCGATCTGAAGTGGTCGATACGAAATATTGGTTGTGTGCATCGATCAAGGATTGGGAACTCATATCGATCTAGAACCGATGGGTGGAAGAGGGAACCGATGACCGATATGAGGTTAAAGCCAAGGATACTTCCATCGATTCTTTAGTATCCATCATCACTTCTTCTTATCCAAATGGCCTAAACGCCATTCTCTGCTTCCTCAACTATGCTCAGACCAAACTCCGGCCTCAACATCACCAGAATCGGCCAGGGTTATGAAGGAATTGGAATAAGAACTCGAGTCTCATCGTTCTGAGATGAATTATTTCAAATAACTACCTAATTTAGATAGTTGGTTCGAAGGATTAAAGTTCAAAATGGTTCGAAGGAAGGGATGGTTTCTCTTTCTCAATCTTTTGATCGATGCTAAAGCAGTATGCTGAAATGAAGGCAGGTGAAGATTTGGCTAAGTCCAAAATGAATTTTTATGGGTACAAAACCAAAGGGAAGAAATGATTCGTCTCCCAAAAGCATGGAATGGTCGAAGCGGTTGAAGCCAGATCAATTCGAAGGTCACTGTGCAGACCATCTTGAAGCCGACCCCTACATCATCGATACAAGGAAGCTTATTCGTATCCATCAATGTAGAACGATCTGAAGAACAGCACTTCATATCGATCAGCTTCGTTCTCATGTGTCATCTATACGAACGCCGCTGCCAAGCCCTATTTAGTCCATTTGTTTCCCATTGATACGAAATGCTGATTTTGTATCCGTCCATTCAAAAACTGCATGGGCTCGTACCTATCAACACAAATCATCTCAAAAGGCCAACTAATTCATATCCATAGCCATCGATACGAAGCATACATCCCAAGTTCTCAAACCGATTCGAGAGGATCGATATGAAGGAAGGACTTAAAACAACCATCAAACGTGGTTACAACTTGAATTTCACATCGATCTAGGAGAGGATGGATATAAAACTCGATCCAAACAAAAACTAAAGAACTTGATAACGACCAGTGAACGTGCAAACATGAACATGACTAAGGTTAATACACGTGCGTGTATGAAAGACTAACATTCAATTTTCAAAATTGACAGGAATTGAATGGTCACCTAATGACAATCAAAACAGTGAACGACCAATTTCTAGCACTCAACACTCAATTACAACAAAACGCCGCATGATCATTGAAGGTCTACAATTCAGCCTTTATATTACTGGAAATCAATCAAAGGATACATCATTCGACGAAAAGGAGACGACTATTCAACAAACCGGATAGAACTTTTTTAGAATAAAGAGTGCATTTTTACAAAGCACATCATGTTCACACAAGATGTGCTTTAGGGGCAAATGTTATCCCACCTTTTGGCAAGGTCGTGACACTAAGGACATGACTGGGAACCAAAGACAATTTGACTTAAAGATCGGCTATACACAGGTTCACTATGGATATCAGAAAATTTTGTCCTAGTCCGGATCGAGCTACAATTAACATAGTATGCCAAACGAAGCTATGGAAGGCAATGTTCCAAATTTTAGGTCAATGGAATTTCGTATGCTCAAGTTATCGATCGATCAAAATCCATGGAGAAAGAGTCAGTTCCTATCCATCGAATTCGGTTCTCCTTTGTACCCATCCATGTCCCTCGTATCCATCAAGTGCTGGCATCGATCAGATTTTATCTACTTGGCTCTAAAGCCTCTTTGTATCGATCCTCCCAACCACACAGTTCGTATCGATCGGCTAAAGTTCGATATGAAGCTTCCTACCAAATAATCGATATAAAGAGCATGTAATAGATCGATACAAATGTCACCACTCCCTATCGATATGAAGCGACCCACGGTTATCGATATGTATCCAGCAGCAGGCATCGACATAAAATGATCTTCAAGGATCGAAATGAAAAGGATTATGTTAGATCGATACGAAATGGTTTGGTCAACCAGAGGAAATGTTCACTCGGTACTAAAAGTTAATCTTCATGTGATTGTCGCTCCCTGTCATTGGAGTGTGACCGATCGATATGCATAGCATTAAGTGTGATCGATCTAAACATGGATCGATACAAACTCAACATCTTATTGCAAAATCAAACTTGGATCGATCATAACTCAAAATACACACCTCCAAATGCTACCAAATTTTCACAAGAGCTTACTTACCACCTCAACATTGTCTCTGATCGATCTCAACTCAAATGGATGTCATCTTGATCGATACGATTTAAGATAGTGATCGATCAGGGATTGATCCCAAATGACCTTGGATCGATCAAGTGGGCCCACCCACGTGTGGAAAGGAGTATTCCGAGGTCTAAGCCAGATATTTTCAGACTACCTTCAGAAAATGAGACTTTTGACGCCATTACACCATAACTATATTGGAGATCCATTATAACTTGAGTATTTGAGTTATTCTCTGTTGTAATCAGTTAGTAAACATCAATAAAATAGCAAATCTTCCAAAGTGGACGTAGGCCATAATGCCGAACCACTATAAATCTTTGTCTTTTTACATTTCTATTTGCTAATTTTGGCGTGTTTGTTAGATTAGCCTCTATTTACATTTAAATTCTTTATTTTAACCTCTTCAAATATGTCCGAAGAGTGTTGTACCCAATTTTGGTACAAACATATTGCAAATGGTTTCGAACGGTATGTTTTGAACTTTCGGCCAAAGGTTATAAAGTAAATTAGTTTACTTGTATCGAAAGGGGTACTTTCAATAGTTTCGAAAGGTGTACTTTCAATGGTTTCGAAAGGGTTACTTTCAATGGTTTCAAATGGGTTGTTCAAAGATTTTAAACAAATTTTTTGAATGATCTACCTTGGCAATATAGCCTAAGAGTTTTAAGTTAAAAAGGGTTTTAACTTATTTTGGAGGAATAGGTAATCCTTATTATATTTCATCAACATTATTTTGGGTAAAGTATATAAAACATGGCAAATAGCTTAGACTAAAGCAAAAAAATGTTTTTCCTTGTATGAGTATGATTTAAAAAGGTTAAATCATTTTGAAAAGGTTTTCAAGAAAATTTTTGAAGGGTAGTTAACCCTAAGAAAATGACTAATATAAGAAGACGAGATAGGACTAGTGTAGGGTAGCGCCTTACTCATTAGCTATTATCCCCTAGCTAATTTAGTCCAAAATTCCAGTGTGTAGAGCTTAGTCATAAGTAAGACTTAAATTATGGTTACACACGGAAGAGAATATATGTACAAAGAAAGCTTATTGGCGAGCCGGTAAAACCATTAGGATCAGGTGACCTTGGAGATGTAAGTTAGGGACAGACCGTCTAAAAGACTTATCTAACAGATGTTAGATAATATTTCATGTTGTTTGGTAGGCCCGAGTCAACCAAAGGTTAGTAGTTACCCAAATAAAACTACATTTTGTTCGGACTGTTGGTCCCTTTATTACTTGTTTTATTAGCATTAAGGATATTTCTATTATTGATATAATTTATTTGATTAACCAGTTTGGTTGCAGTATTTAATTTGTAAAAAAGATATATTATGAAAGGGTATTAGTGAGGGGAAACCCGTTTTGCTAAGCGTCGTGGTCTCACTTAATATCAGGAAACCGAGAAGTAATAGTATTATACATACAAGGCTTTATGTCTGACATGAATTTTATGTTTTCCCATAAACTCTCGAGTGCTCAAAATTGATTTGAGTAGATTGAGAGTTAGGATTTTTTCAAGTTTTATTAGGTTGGCGAATAAAGCTTTAAGAGTCGAGTAGGTGGCCGATGGATAGCTATATAGGAGTTGCATTTTTGTTTTTTTTCCACTGTGTGTATTAAGTCATAATAGTATTTAGTACTCTGATAAACCAAGGGTGCATCTTCATATGTCACTCTTGGCTTATTTATGTAATAATTATATTTGATCTGAATCTGGGAAATGATTATGGGATTTTGTAATTTAAATATGAAATATTGTTTTGAAATGTAATCAAAAATTCTACTTCAATCTGTGATGATTTTATTTCATATTTATGTGACTCTGATATTATGGATACCATTAGCATTACCGTATTTGGCCACGAGAAATTAATACTATAGATGACTACAGCATATATAACGCTTAGCTTTTGGCCTTCACATATGGGGTGCTACATTATCCAATTAAACTTCATCTCCCCAAAATGCTAATTACTCCCCTGTACATGTATCACAATATCTCCCCCTCTTTTATATGCACAACCGTTCTCTACTATCACTTAGTGGAACTACACGCCGCCAACTTCGATGGACTTTTCTCCCCAAACTCTACGCAATACACACCACAATCATGAGCTCGACGCCCCAAAGAAGATCGCGATTGACAACCCTAGGTGTGACAGTGCTTGGACATGATTTGCCATAGTGGGTTGCACGCCACTAAAACACTCCTATAAGTTCGCCTAAGCAAGAAAAAGACAAATCTAACCTCGAATTCGCCTAACAGTGCCTAAATTGATCTAAATTCAAATCTCTAGTTCGGCGTTCACTCCATCACACTCTACCAATGGCTACCATCCGCCTCCAAACTAATACAAATTAGAAACCAATGCTAAAATAAACTCAGTAGACCAAGTTTTAGATTTTTGGTTGATTATATCATTAGATTTAGATTTTTATTTAAAGGTGGAAGACATTTTTTGTTCACTATAAACATGTTGATCACCTCAAAACCCAACCACATATCACCAAACTCTATAGATTTTAAGATCTCATTGACATAAACTCAAAGAATTCAACTTTATGATTTTTAGTTAATTAATCTATTTAATTTGAAATTTTGAATGGAGGAGGGTTGGTTTTGATTTTTTACAGGAAATGGAATAGAAAAGATAAAGAAGGGAGAAGGTTGAAAAGTAGAAATGAGGAAAAAGTGAAATATCTAAGTGTTGAAAAATGTTTATATTTATGAACAAAACTAATCTCTTTACTTTAAACTGAAAGTAACCAAAAATTCCAAGTAACATATCATACTAAAAGAAGATCACCATTAAACCAAGATGAATTTTTGAATTTTATTTGATTTAAAAAGTTTTGAAAAGAATGTTTTGTAATATTCCACTATGCAATATCCCGTTCGCGTATGAACGATGAACAACAGAAATAAAAATACGATCGTGCATCAAAATGTGACAGTATCACAAATCAACAATAAAATATACAGATTGTTTTATTTCATGAAATTTCAAAAATACTATTGTCTGCTGTAAAATACATCAAACAAAAATTTGAATATTTTCCCAATTAAAAATTATGGAAAAATCCTATAAATTGATATAAAAATACGTAATTAAAAATCAATTCATTTTATCAACGATTGATTTCTTGTAATTTATTTGGACCACTTTCTATTGTAAATAAATTTTCACAATGAGTTTACCATTATTATTTTTAAGTTAAAGGAGTTAAATAAGGCTATCAAATCCATTTAATTAATTTATACTCAAATATCTAAATAATCACTATATTTGAATATAAGTTATTACACTTTTAAAACCAATTATTTAAATATTTAAAATTAATTAAATATTTAAAATCAAAACAATAAAATTTCAAGATGTTTATATGGTAAAAACTAATGGGATGTCAAATAAGAAAACTGGAGGGAGTGGCTAAGTTTTGACCATAACCAACATGGTCGGTACTGGCCAAAATCATGTTGGTACCAACTATGTTAAAGATTATGTTAATGTGCTACCACTTGACATTGTTAACTTATCTAATAGTGAGGATGAGTTGCAAGACATAGATGATGACATTGGATACAATGTAGGTACACGGATTTATGGTGCTTAGACGAATGCCCTATAACCAATAAGGCATCATAGGAGATTCAAACGAGCTGCTTTCCTAAATACAAGAGAGCCTAGATGTTAGGTGACAAACCGAGAGTATTTGTAGATCTAAATATTTGGGGCATTTCATGACAATTCCGTCCAGCTGCCCCAACTACTAATGTGTTTAATGCAGATATGATTAAGAGATTGTTGAATGAAAATCAGCATAAAAATAATGTCAAGTAGGGTTTAACACCCAATGGGACTCCATTCACAGATGATATACTGCATGAGAGTTACCCAAGGAAATTTATTATGCCAGAAATGTTGTAGTATAACAAGACCATGGATCCTAGACAACGTCTATTGAAGTAAGGGGGCATATAAGTGGTGCCCATACAACTGATCCAGTGAGGTGCGGATGTTTACCTATATTCTTAGATGTAGTGGCCACGACAAGGTTTACTTGGCTAGTGTCGAGGTCTATGTCTTAGCTTGATAGGCTTGCTATAATGTTTATAAAGCAGTTCAGGCTCCACACAGCTCGATCGAAGGACATGATGTCCTTATTGAGCATCCATTAGAGTCTTGGAGAGACTCTCAAAGATTTTCTAAAATGATTTACCACTATTATGACTAAAGTTGGTAATCCAAAGGAGGACATAGTTTTGATGAAAAAAATCTAAGGGATACACCCGAATATAGAATTTGGTTGTTGGCTAAAGAGAAAAAACGCCTCTTACCATGGAAGAATTCTATCGCAAGGCATCCAATTTTCTACACCTTGAAGTGGCAGATCTGGTCGTTGGATCGATCTGTGGAAGAGTATTAAACAAAATTGTATAGAGCAACGTCGTTATTAAGCAAACCAATATGTAATGACCGACAGATTCAACACTGCAAAATATAAATTTGGTAATTACGCATAAATTTAAATTGTATGAATTATGAGTATATTAAATATGTGTATATCTACGAATATGTATAATCAGTGCTATGGATTTATTATATATATCTTAATTGTTAATAAATATATAATTAGTTTTATATTAATTTCATATACTGTGAAAAATTAATTGTGTTGATTAGCAATTGATTGTGCATTAATTGTATATTAATTTCATATATTAAGGGAAATTAATTACGTGAACTAGCAATTGATTGAACAAAAATTGGTATCTATCCCAATTTTTGAGCTTATACGTATAATTTGTTTGTGCATTTATTTCATGTGTTGTGGAAAATCAAAAATGTGATTTTAGCATTCAAATTCTATGTCTTGAGTTTTCGATTATAGGGCTAATATTCATGTATATATTTGGTGTAAAAATAACAATCAAATATACATATATGTTCATATTCTCTATATCCTGATTATGGAATTTTATTTAAAATTTAAATGTATATTTGTGTACTAAATAAGAATTACGGGAATTTAATTTCCTGGGCATCAATTAATTTAAATTGATTGGAATCGATAGAAGTTGCTTTATTTATTCCTTACTTATTAGAAATAAAAAGGGAAATAATCAAAAGTAAACATATTCCTTCCTCCTTCCTTCCTCCTTCCTCCTTACAGAAGGATCATTATAAGCATTTAAAAAGAAAAGAGAGTAACAATTTAATATTTTCCTACAATCTTCACTCCCTTCTTAATTCATAAAATTTATAATCTATTTGATAAAAGTATAATAAGAAGAAAAAGAGGACTAAAAATTCACTCAACAACACACATGTGTCAATTTTGAAAGCGTTTTGGTTGTGATGGAAGAATAAAATGCTAATCTTCACATGAGATGAGTTCTTCTTTTTTTATCCCTTATCTAATATTTATAATTTAAACCTTGGATCTTCTAATCTCCATATATTTTATATACGAACACTAATTCACGTGTATTTTCTTTCATTGGACTTGTGGTGGAATTTTAGATAGTTTAGCACTGGTTTTGCTGAGTTTGGAGACTATTGAAAAAAGTATGTCGGTATAAATTATAATTATTTAATTAATTAATTGGATTATAAATTATAAAATAGTATTTGTTGATGGAAAATTATAACCATTGGTATGGGTTGAGATATGTTGGTGATTATTTTATGTGTTGCAATTTTTTATGTTGTACCTTAATTGGATAATTATTGTTAATTATCATATTTTCGGTGTTTAACTATAATTCATTGTTGATCTGAATAAAAAATGATTAATTGAAATTAGGTAGGTAATATTTTGTAATAAGGTGAGAATTTGATAAAAAAATAATAATAAACATGATTGCATACAGCTTATGTGAGATGTTTGTAAATAATATTGTTTGAATGAAGTACAATAAAATTAATGAGATAGTTTTAGTAAGGTTATTATTTATGGATTTTTAGGGAAATTCATGAACAATAACGAAAAATAGATTTTTAAAACAAAATTGGGAAGTTTATCATTATTGTTTGATAAAATGAGATTTTATGAGTAATGATATAATTTTTGTGAAATCTACTACCTTTGAGATATAATACGATGTTTATGATAACCCGGATTTTTGTCATCTAAAAATTTGTAATTAGCTCATTTCTCTCTATTAAAATACTGATTTGGTTTGATTAAATAAATAAAACTTTGATAATTATAATATATTTGGATATATATATATATATATGTATATGTATATGTAGACTTTAAAGAGAATTGGGATTTGAAATTCAAACGTAAATAATCTTAATATGTATATATATATATATATGAGAAAAAAATATAATATGTATATAGGATTTTTATTAGTATAAGATTGGTTTATATCATTGTCTTTAAAGGATTTTACAATAGATATATTAAACTTATATAATCAATTTTTTAGCGTATAATTAGGATATTATATCGTTTTCTTTTGAAATATATATTGATTAATAAAGAGGTAGTTTAAATATTTACACTTAGGATATCTATTTTTAATATAAAACTAGATTAAAATGTAATATTAAAATAGTATAAGTATATACTAAAAACCTCTTAATAAAATGAAATCACAAGTATTTAAAAAAAATATGCATACAAATTTACAAATGTAAATCATTTAACATAGGAATAAACAAATGTAACATTTGTAATGTAAAAATCTAAAAAGTGTCAAGTTTTATTCCATTCTTATTTTATTTTAGAAAAATGATAAAATCAGATTTATATGGATACTCCTTCTTTCCTTTCCTTTTCTTTTATCACATATTTTTAAAAACAAAGGTTTGCAAAATAAAGGAAAATAAAAAAAATCTGTAAAATACAAACCTGAGCAGATCCAAAACAAAAACAATTCAAAGCTATTTAAAATTGGAAAACTCAATCAGGAAGCTAAGGCAAACATGTTTATTCAAGCCCAAGACAGAAGTAACAGGTAGAAAGAAAATAAACTGAAACAAGTTAAATAAAAGCAAGCGTTCAGATCAGAGCATTTAAACCAGGCCTCTGTTCTTCATTGAGATGAGCAAACTTTCAAAAATATATATGTAAATTGGTTTGCATGTGATTAATTTTGAGTAATGACTTGGAATTGATTTTATATGAATAATAATGTGTTGCATGCGGATAAATATATAGTTATATGTATATGCAGGTCTGAGCATATGTTTGTATATATCATCTCTGTCATACTGTAGGTTCAAAACCACCAAAGAAAATTTAATTGATCATAGCAATCGAATTTAGGCTCTGATGTCTAAAAGAGGAATGTTTGTAATATGTTAACATCTTTTTTAAAAATTGATTCAAATGGAATTATTGAGTAATTATTTTAAATATATGAATTACAGTAAAAAAATAAAACAAGGTCAAGAATTCGATCATCATATTTTCAGATTTTGATCACATTATTAGAATCATCATCAAAAATAATGAATTTTAAAAACAAAATCATGATTTTTAGTTTGGCATTGGTTGTGAATTGGCGAGATGAACGAAAATGCTTTATTCGTCGATTTTCGATGTTGGACGAGAGGATGGTCATCGGGATTTGAGCTGAAGGTAGCTAGAAGATGGGAGATTGTAGGGAAAATAATCAGAAGGTTTCTAGATGGCATGGTAGCCAGAGGTGGTCGGGGTAGGGTTTAAGGGCTTTGGATTTGTCATCGTGAGTTTCGAGGCTGGATCGTCGTCATCAGGGGATCGAGTTGAACGGGACCTAGGGGATTAGATGCAGCATGTCGTGTTGCGGCTCTGAGTGAAGTGGCATGACCTCTGGTGATCTAAGTTGTCATCGGCGTGGCATTTTTGTGTCAAAGATGTGGGTTCCAGGGAGAGGTGATTAGTTCGATTTTTAATTTAGGAAGACGACGTCGATCTGGGTGCTCGTCTGTGGTGAAGTGGTCTTCGACGATGTGTCGAGGCCGGAATGGTTGGTCGGAGGATCGAGGGTGGTCTGTACATGCGCATGTGCACGTTTGTAATTTGGAGATGATCGATGGTTTAGGGAAGATGGAATGGGCTCGGGTTAGACTCGAGAATCTGTAGGGTTTCTCTCGAAGTTTTTTTTGGGATGTAAGTTCTTGTGTGATGGCTCAGGAATAATAGTGTATTGGCTCGGGTTGTTTTGTTTGATTTTGTATAGGTTTCAACTTTTAAATAAATTTGTTTCAAATTTTAAATTTTAAGTCGACTAGTATCCAGATTTCAAAGGGTTAAAGGAAATATGCAGATTGGTAAGAGTAAAGGGTTTTAACAATATTAAAGTCTTAAATAATTTAATTTTAAAAGAAATGTTTAGTTAATTTAAAAGTGTGTTTTAAACAAATACATTTTTTAGTGAATTATTTGGCAAGTTTTAAATAAATTTCTAGAGAAATGGAATCTATATTTTCCAAAGTGAAATTAATTAAAAGTTAATCACTTATTAAAATTAACATGAGTTAATTAATCAAGAATTAATAATCAAAGGGGGTAATTACTTAGTATAAGTAATGAAGGAATAGTTAATGAATGTGTTTAAAAGATCATTAACTAATGATTATGAGATAATTAGTTAAGATAATTAATTTAAGATAATTAATTTTGATTAACTAATTAAGTATAATCCTTTGAGGAAATTGGTTAAGTATAACTACTTAATGTAACTACTTAGTGAAGTAATTAATGGATAATCGTTAAATGTGATTTATCAATTGAATAAAAAGGAAATCACTTAATGAAGTAACTAATGAATAATTAATTCAATGAAAGTAATTAAGGATTAATTGCTTGGTATAATGAATAAAAGATTGATTAATTAAGGATAATTAATTAATGTAAGTGATTACAAGATAATTAATTTGAATAATTAATTGAGGGTTAATTACTTAATGTAATTAAAAAAGATAATTTAAGGGATGATTAATTGATGGTTTGAAATTAATAATGATTAGGTGAGCAAGATTTAAAAGGAGTTGAAGGAATTAATTTAATTTATTTAAATTAATTAGGAATGGTGTGACGAATTGATCTTGCTTATGAATGGTTGAATGATTGGATGATATTAAATACCTTGAATTGATTTATAATCTCTGAAATGAAATGTTTTTGTGATATGATATGATTGGACGGACGGTAATAATGTGGGTATCTATCGATGATGGATTGCTGTGTAAGGGCGTCATCTTGTATTTAAAGTTGAATTGTATTTCACTTGAATAACTTGGGTTAAGAGGGTATTGAATTCGAAGAGACCGGGGTTGGATATCAGTAAATACCCGAACTTGATAGGTTGGAATGGAATAATTTGGACCTTGAAACTAAGGGATAGATTTGTGAAGTAAGCATTGACTAACATATTGTGAACTTGTAAAGAAGTATGAGTTACCTGGGTTTTAATAGTGTTTATGCATTGGTTTTTCTTGTTCGATGAGTTTATTCATGCTTGTTTCTAGCCTGACTCGTGTATTACTTTGATGTAATGCTCGGGTCAGACCGAGTGTTACAGATTTTCAGGTATGGACGTTCTGGAGCTCAGAAGATGAGTTGGATGGCAGGAATGTATGGAGTGTTTCCGCTGTGATATAATGTAGTTCGTCTGGGACATGTTGATTTTAACTGTCCAGTGTATGTGTAAATGTTGTAACTCTGATGTATTGATGTAAATTAATAGATACAGTTCTTCTTTGTATAACTACTATTATTTTGATATTATATTTTTGTCCGCTGAGAATGTGAGAATATGTGTTTTGGTGTTTTTGTTTCTTCTTCTTCTATCTCTTTTCTTCTTTTCCTAACTATCTGGAATTTTCGAGATCCAAAATTCCAGGTCATTACATTTGGTATCACAACCAGGTTAGCAAGAACCTTGTGGGCGTACTCATTAAGGATAAGGTCATGGTACCCTAGAATGAGTTGAGTGTGTGTGTGTGTGTATGAGAGCGTACTTGTTAATTTCTTATGTAAAGGTTTTAAAAATGGTTTTAATAAATGATTTTTTATAAAAGCTTATATTTTATATATAAAGCAATAATTGGTGGTTGGATATTGAAATTGAATAAGAATTAAGTGATATATGTGTGTGTGTGTGTGTGTGTGTGTATATCAAAATGGAATTGAATAAAATGAACTATATAGATAAGATGAAATAGAATTGGTTTCAAGCCAGAATATGGAATGGTTATTGCGTATAATAATGGGATGTTGTTTGATAAAGAAAAATGAAAAAAATTAGGGAAGAAAACTTTTAGATGAGTATAACTTATAAATTGAAGTGGGTCTTAAATTGAGAAGTTTTGAATTCAAGTTTATAAACATTTGAAATTGTTTTCCAAATGTTAAGAGATAATAATAAATAGTATTATTCCTATATTTTGAATGTGATCTTATTTTAAAATAAGAATTGTTTGAAAGCTTTAAAGAAAACTGTTTTGAATTAAAACAAAGGGTGGTTTAAATTTTAAAATTTGGCTTAGTGGGCCAAGAAATAAATATGTATATATGAATGGATATACATGATATCAAAGATGATTTGAAATAAACTCTAAGGTGTTGAGTTTTGATTTTCCCTGAAGTGTGATGTAAGAACCCAAAGTGATATAAGTTTTGAACTTATAAGGGGGAAAGAAGTTTAAAATTTGAAATGGGGAATTCAAATTTGAGAAGGTTGACTGAATTGAGTAAATTGAATTTAACTTGGGAGAAGTTAAACAAGTGAACAGACAACATGATTTGAAATTTCAAGACGAAATTGAGATTTAACTTGGGAGGTCAAAGGTTAATTTGAATTGGGAGTTTGTGTGATCTCAAAATAGGTTTGAGATCTGGAAATTGGAAATGGATGGATGTTTTAAAATAATTTGGATGATACTATCCCATCATTATTAATAATCTTTAAATTGTGAATTGGATTTGTTTAAATGAATGAAGAAATGGATTGTGGTAATACATCCATTATTGAGATAAATAAGGTGATAAATTGAATTTTGAAGATAAAATTGCTTTGAACTTTTATTTGAACTTTAAAATAAGTTAAGTAAGATAAATTAAAATGGAAATAGATTTTAAATTGAAATTATTTAAGTAATTTTGATTTTTGAAGATAAAAGGTGAACTTGTGAAAGTGAAATCACTTCGAACTTAAGTTTTGGATGTTTAAAAGAACTTGGAAATTTAAATTGTTAAGGATTGGTTTCAAAAATTGAAATTTTGTGATAAATTGAATTTCAAAGATTGATTTGTTTAAAAAGGGTTCTTTTAAGATATTAGGGCTCTGTTCTTTCCAAACCTCTAGGTAATAGAAAAGGCATCTAGATTTATGACTTTTATACGACTCTTATTTTGGATAAATGTATGTAATGTTTGAACTACTAGTGTGTAGTCTATTAATGTATGGAATATTTTATGGTAGTACAATCTAATATAAAATTTTATTTATCTATTGAGAATAGAATTGTAATTAATTCAAAAGTGGAATTGTAAGGAATCATTTGAAATTTGATTTGAATTAATTTGAAGTGAAATTAAAGGTTAAATAGTTTGAAATTCAAATGGGAAAACTTGAACTGGATTAATTTGGAATAAAACTGAAGTTGGACGAATTCAAATTCAAAAGGGAATTTGATTTGAATCTGGAAAGAATCAAGTTTAATTTAACTTATTAAGATTAATTCAAACTGGAGTTGAAACAAATTGAAATTGAAAATTGGTTCAATTTGAAAATTATTTGAATTAAGTTAAATTGAAGTGGAAATTGAAGTTGTCTGAATTGATTTGAGAATGGATCAATTTAATGGGATGGGAAATAAATTGAAATTGGAGATTGGGAACTTCTATAGTTTGGCTCTGAACTATTTTCAAAATAAGTTGTTTTAATATAAACCGTTTTAAATCTATTTTCTTAACCAATTACTCTAGAACTTTTCCTTTTTAAAAAAAAAAACAAACTATTTTATACTTATTTTATAATTATTTTTGATAAACTAATTACCATTTTTCAGCTACTTTATAACTAATTGCTATTTTACAACTATTTTGCAATTATTTAAAATTTCTATAACTATTTGACTATTTTTCAACTATTTTACAATTACTTAATTATTTTACAGCTATTTTACAAACTAATAATTATTTTTCAACTGCTTATCTATTTTAAAAAAAATCAAGCTATTTTCCAAATTTAAGCTGAACAGAGTTCAACTATTTATGGTTAATATTCAAATTGAGATAAGGATTAAAGTGATAATCCAAATGGAATTGAAGCAGTTGTGAATAAGTGGATAGAATTTAAAGTGAATATAAATAGAAAGGAGAAATTGATTTAGCTAATAATCAATGGAGATAAATACGTAGGATGTACACATATTATTCTATTCATATAATGATTTGATCTAGATTCGAGCATAGAATTTCGAGATAGCATATCGATCCAAATTGGGATTTTTCACTCGATTTTCGACGGCAAACCTAGATATGGATTTTTGGCTGATTCTGGATATTCTCTATCATAGTTATGACTATGCAAGGAGAATGATGGTTTCTGATCAAGAAGCAGGATCTGAGTCCGCACTAGGAAGTCAGGTGGATGATACTAGTTTGGAGGTGAGATTGTGTGATAGAGTGAGCGACCAGATTGATATAGCGTATGGATGATATGTGTGCATCGTACGGGTTTGAACGAAATTGATATTGAAATTTATGGATAAGAACTGTAAATGATTTTTGAAATGAAAAGTATATTTTGTGAGATATATGATAAAATAAAATGGAAATTGGATATTTCTATGGTAAAAATTTACTTTATAGGAGTAAGTGATATAGTAAGTGATTTTCTGGAGTAATCAAACTTGAATATTGGTTTGGTATAAACAATGTGATGTACATATAATTGATTAACTCCCCTTGTTGAATCTATTGCCAGAAGAAAGGGTTTTTGAAAATATTTGAAGTACAAAAAAAGAATTTAAACAAGTATGAAACGATCCAAAGATTTTCAAAGCTATATATATCTATATATATGAAGGATTTTTATGAGAAGATTTTAGGAAAAGCTTTTTGGAACCTTTGGATTTGGTAAGGCTTTTGATTTTTGGGTAAAGTCAATTTTGGAAATTTGGAAAACCTAGTTTGAGAATTATCGATTTTGGGATAATCGATTTTGAAAAAGGAGATTTATATGAGATTCATACTAGATGTATGATTTCGAAGATACTGTAAGGGTACAATATAAAGTGTTTTGAGATTGGCTCTGGAGAAAAAGACGCTCCCTTGAAATGAACTTCTCAGGAGTGCCATAGGGTGGTACTGCCTTGAACCCTAAGGGGAGTTCTAAAGTTGAACCTGTGATGAGTTCGGACAAACTAGTTCCTAAGGATTTTGTGTAGTGCGTAGCGAAAATCGAGGGCGTTGATGCCTACAGGGACATTTGAGTTATGCTGTGACGATAGTGTAACTCGATGTCACTGCGATCTACTGCAGACCATAGCGAAAGTCATGTGTGCTGCTACGAGCCAAAAGTTTACATTTGATTTTATATTGTAGACCGTGACTTATGGTGACATAGCGAAAGTCGAAAGGCCGTGAGAGCCTAAGGCTGCATTGGGACTTTACTGATGTAGTCTGCGACCTATGTGGGAGTGGTGAATTTTCATTTGGCAGCGAAAATTGAGGGCGCTGATGCATATAGTTACATGGACTTTTGCTGTGATGGCAATGTAACCCAGGATGTAACTGCGATCTGTGGTGGATTCCATGGCGTAATTAAGGGGCGTGGATTTCCTACAGTTACATGGACTTTTACTGTGATGGCAACGCAACCAAGGATATAACTGCGACCATGGATGAGGGTGATGATTTCCAGAGCACTCTCACCAAAGATATTTCCTCTATTTCAAAATGTTTTCTATATTTTCAATAAAATTATTTTCTAAGTATTTTCTCTGGGTGTTAAAATGGGTTTACCAAGTACTATAGATTTTTAGTCCTACGCCTGATCAACGCATGACCCAATTTCTGTGAGAACAAGGATGGACTTGTTGAAACATCGAGCTATAAAAGTATACTTATAAAACTATTTTGGCAATATTATATAGATTTTAAAGTGTTTTAGAAATGATCAAAAGGTGATTTAGCTAATATTAAGTACTTTAATAAATTCTGGATACATTACTTTTCGAGGACAAAAAGATTCAAAAGGGGGAGAAATGTGATAACCCGGTTTTTGTCATCTGAAAATTTGTAAGTAGCTGATTTCTCTCTATTAAAATACTGATTTGGTTTGATTAAATAAATAAAAATTTGATAATTATAATATATTTGGATATGTATATAGGTAAACTTTAAAGAGAATTAGGATTTGAAATTCAAATGTAAATAATCTTAATATATATGTAAGAAAAAAAATACGTATATAAGATTTTTATTAGTATAAGATTGGTTTATATCATTGCCTTTAATGGATTTTATAAAAGATATATTAAACTTGTATAATTATTATTTTTAGTGTATAATTGGGACATTATATCTTTTTCTTTTAAAATATATATTGATTATTATAAAGATATAGTTTAAATATTTATACATTTAAGATATTTATTTTTAATATAAAACTAGATTAAAATGTAATATTAAGATAGTATAAGTATATATTAAAAACCTCTTAATAAAATGAAATCACAAGTATTTAAAAAAAATATGCATACAAATTTACAAATGTAAATCATTTAACTTAGGAATAAACAAGTGTAACATGTGTAATGTAAAAATTTAACAAGTGTCAAGTTTTATTCCATTCTTCTTTTATTTTAGAAAGATGATAAAATCAGATTCATTTGGATACTCGTTCTTCTCTTTCATTTCTTTTATCACATAATGTAACATTCCTGAAATATTAGCCAAAATAATTCAATAATTAAATTGATTTTGAATTTAAACTGTGAATTTAATTGTGAATTAATTTGAGATTTCCAAAATAAACTTAAAAATTTTAGATTTTAAATAGAAATTTGGTGGGAATTTAAGGATAATTTTATTTGAGATGAATATGCACTATAATTTGAATAAATATATATATAGATTGAAAGTTAAAATTTTAAATAAGATTTTGATTTTGAAAATTCAAAATGTATATATTTATAAAATTGGATTTGAAAACCACATAATTTATACTAGTAGAAATTGGTAATATTTCTTTTGAAAAATTTTATTTTGAATTAGATATAAATGATTTAAAACTAAGCTTAAAAAAATAATATTGGTTTAAAAAGTAATATTATAAAATTGATATAAATAAATAAAAAACTACAAAAGCTATTTCAGAATTTTAATTCAACCATATTATGTACCTTTTTATTTGATTTGATAAAAAGATTTAAAATACATCTTCTTCTGGAAAAAAAATATATATATATATATAGTTGTATATTCCCAAAATTTAAAATGTAAAAATATTTACAAATGTTAGAAATATGAAAATATAAATAATACAAATCACTTCCATATTTACAAATCAATAATACAAAAGGGGTAGAACATGAAAATATATATATATTGTACATATGTATATGTACAAACAATGTAATCATACCTTTAGATCTTACATGTTTACATACATACAAATAGCATCATTTCTTTTGTTTAAAATAATGAAATTAAAAAAAAAAAAAAAAAATACAAGAAACTTCACATCTTCCCATATGCCATCATATAGTATCTTAGAAAATCTGAAAAAATAGTAGAAAAAGATTTGGCTTCACATCTTTCAAAGCCATAAAGCTGTTCAAAACATAAGATAAGAAGAAAAAAAAATACAATTCAGTTTGAACTCAAAACAAAAGAAAAACCCAAAATCTTCATTCTCAAACCATATACAAAACTGCATTTCTCAAAACCTGATAACATATGCATTCAATTCCTCTTCATAATCAAGCAAATATTCAGACCTGCATTTCTTTGCATCTGCAAATTCAATCATAGAACCTGCATTTCAACATGAAAGCATCTGAAACAATGAGGTCTGCAACATGTGTTTGGATCTGAAGCTCTGCATGTTCTTGCATTTGAAAACTCTGGCACCTGCATAACAAATTTGAGGCCTGCATACATCAAGTAGAGCCTGCATGTAGAACCTTGGGAAAACTGCATCTGAAATTATCAAGCTAGCATCATTTTTAAAGGCAGAGGTTTGCATTCATTTTCAAGTCTGATAGCCTGCATTTCAAAACTCTGGAACCTGCATAATGAAATATGCTCTGCACTTTGAATTAAGGTGAGTAAACTACCACTTAAAAAGGTTTAAGTGATAATTAATCTGTTGCTTGATAAACTTCTTAAATGATGAATGCTTGCATGTTTATAAGTTGGTGATTTACCTGTGTATATGAATGAGTTAGTCTGCATGCTAGTTAGACTGTTCCTCTCTGATATTTTTAGATACAGAGATTTTAAATGAATCAAGTCCAAACCTTCTTATCAAATCACTTAGTGAATTATGATCCTAAACAAGTTAATTTGGGTATACAACATCTAGTTTTAAATGACAAGTTCAAGTATAAACTGAGAAAAAAAAGAAAGAAGATCAAAGTCACTGGATTTTGAAATTTGTCTGGAAACAAATAACACAGTAGCAAATTTTTATCAATGTTTGAAAACAAATGTTAATTTATATTGATTCAAGCTTATATCTTGAATCATCACTGAAAGTTAGGAATTTCAAAATCAAAATTTCAATTTTTAGTAGAGTATAATATGTGTAATTGGGGTTTTAGTGAAATTTGGGGTTTTGCCAAATCCTGTTGATCTATGTAATTGGGTTGCTTGAAATTGTTGATGGAGTTAGGTGATGCATCAGAAAGTATGGTAAAAATGGTGGATGAATTTATAAATCACTGTGATGTTTGAATTTACTGGAAATTGATTTTAACCCTAGTTTTGGGTTCTTACTGTAATTGGTCTACTACCACTTCATCTCTGCATCGGGTTTGAAGGAGTTTTGGGAGAAGAAAGAGCGATGGGTCAGCAATCCATGGCCGAAGTTGTGGGGTATATCATCAATCGGAGGCGTGTGGGTGATGGGTTTTCTGACAGTGGCTAATTCCAGTTTCTACTGGAACAGTTCAGTTTGAAGTGCTAGATTTTGATTCGAGGCATGAGTGGTTGATCTGTGGGTCGTAGGTGGATGTATGGTGCTTGGGTGACTCGGCGGTGAGTTCGAAGTTGGCCAGTGGTGGCTCCGGCAATGGTGCAGGTGCACAGGTGGATGGTGTCAGTGTTTTGAGTTTTTTTTTTTTGTTTGGGTCGTTGTTTTCTCGAAGTAGGTATCGGGAAAGAAGGAAGATGGCTCAGGGGAAAACTCGTGCATTTTTGGTCTTGGCTCGGGTTTATAATGGTGTGATCTGGGTATTGACGTGCTTTGTTCCCAGTAAATAAAAGGGTAAACCCAAACTGAAGTGTTAACAAAAGTTTCAAAATTTATGAATAAGTTTAAAACTTTAAATAGTTTAAATCAAAGTAAAATTCTTTTTATGAAAATTGAATTGTTTTATAAATGAAATTTATATGATTTATTTAAATGTTTTTAGCTAATGTTGTTTTCAAACTTATGTTGGAAAAAATAAAGTAAACTTATAATTGTTTTTATTTATTAACAAATAAAGTTTAAGATAACATATTAACCTGGAATTAGATTGGTTAATTAATAATTAGTGAAAGTATTAATGATTTGTAATTAAGAAATCATTAATTGAATGATATTAGGTTTTAAATTAATAATTGAAGATTTATTAATTGAATAAATATGGATAGTTAATTAATTAGGAATAATAAATGAAAGTAATCATGTAGGTAATAAATGTAAAACCACCCAGTTTATTCATCTTAATGGTAGATGCTGATTGTTATTGTATGTTGTGTGATGGATTGATATATTTGATATGTGATGTGATGCTATGTGATACTTTGTGCTGATCTGCTATATTTGTGATGAATATACTGTTGTATGAATATGAAACCCTTTGACCCGTAAAACGACATTTGAATTTCGATGCGACAGGGAGTCGGATTCCAGCTGGTTATCCGAAACCTACATCGAATCATATTAGTGAATTTTTGTGATTGATAATTTACTTTATCTATGAATCTATGAATATAGATAAGCGTTATGGGTTATACCGCTTATCTTTATGATTGAATCTGTGATGTTGATGTTGTGCACTATTGTGTTGAACCCCTAGACCACACTTATACACACACAAATATGGATTGCACGTGGTAATGGGTTAAGTCACAGATTTTGAAATTATTTTAAAATTTGAATTTTTGAATCCAAAATAGTTTTGGAATTAAGATTGAAGCTTTTGAAAAATATGAATTTCAAAAATAAAAGTTTTGTGAATAACTTAATTGAGTTTTGAAATTTAAATAATTTGAGTTAAATTTGAATTCAATAATTGAATTGAATTCTATGATTTGGGAACTAGGGTTTTAAAAAGTTATCCAACTTATAAATGGGTTTATATGGGGTTTTTAAACCAATTTAAAGGTGATGTTTTGAAATTTAAAATTAACCCAAGATTCCAACTTGTATAAATCGGACTTTTCTGAAACGAAAACTGTCGTTTTCAAATAATAGAAGCTTTCATATAAGAAATGGATTTCCAATGTATGTTAAAAGGAATTCAAGTTTTGAAATGAAAATGGTTTTCCAAGTTATAAATAAATCTTTGGAACGTGTTTTGAAAGCTATAAATTAAATCTTTAATTTAAAGATTTATTGAGTTAATCCAATTGGAATGGAAGTTGTTTTGAATCTATGAATAGATCTTTGTGAAACTAGGTGAAACTTTGTGAAATAAATCTTTTTGTTTAAAGATTTAAAATGGTAATTTGTTTAACCATTTGAAAGAAAAGGTTTGGATTTTTTAAGTTGTGACTTAACTAAAATCCCATATCCATATGTTTTAAAATATGGCGCTCATTATTCGGTTTAGCCGGGAGATGACCTAGTGTCATATAGCCCATTCCGAATAGTGATACGACGTTATGGATAGCAATTGAAGACCGGTGGTGAAGACCGGATATTTCCAAAAACAAAAGGATAACTCATCGATTGTCTCTGCACTGGCTGATCCCCGGTATAGAGATCTTCATATGTGATGGGAAGTCCGGACGTGATTAGGGATTATCCGGATTTGCAAGGGCTTCTTCGGAAGTGCCTTCGGTTCTGTTCGAACCCGGGACAGACTTGTATGGTTGTATGTCCGACATTACACTTTGAGATGTTAACTGATTTCTATCAAATACATTTCTGCTTGGTGGCGGAGAATTTATTCTCTTAGCTTAACACCCTTCTCTGAGACGTACGAGCTCAGAGGTTATGTAGTTGATATTTATCAGTGATATTCCCAATTTGGTAATGTGGCATGCTGAGTGCTGCTGTGTGATGATCATTGGTTGATCATTTGTGATATGATCATTTGTTTGATCATTTATCTTTGTGATCATTGCTTTGGTCATCTGTTGACCCAAAGCATGGCTTTGTGCCAAAGCGTAGCTTTGTGGACGAGACTGTATCAGGACCTCACTCCCCGGAAATGGTCGAAACAGGAAAGATGCGGCAAGGTTATGAGGGTCGCTCCCTTTAGGGTGTGTCATTCCCTTCTGGTAAAGGGTGGTATCAGGTATGGAGCCCTGGTATTTAACCTATGTGGTTGCTCCAATCTCATTTACTGTGTGGTTGTTGCTTTGAGGCGCCTCGGATAAAGGTCCCAAAGGACCGGGGGATGGCATATTCGTGTAGTAGTTACCTAGTGACAGAGGTAACCCGGCCTTGTGTTGGCAGAGATCTAACCGTAACGTTAGTTCTCGGGACGTCCCGCCAGAGGCGTACCCATGTGGCAATAGGAAGTTCCTTAGCCTGACCATTTGTTGGAAATCCATTCATCCAATACGTGCCTTGTACGGTTTTAGTTGTAGAACCTGCCATTTAACATGGCAGCTATAGTAGGCATAGTATCATGGTACCTATGCTGGCTATGATTTATATTATACTTTCGAAAGATTTTCCACTATGCACTAGTAATAATATCAAAGGATTTTTCTCGTAGTAAGCATATTTGACTATCATAAGGAGAAATCTCCCCCATGTGTGCGTTTGCATTGTGTGTGTGCCGGGAGGCCTTATGGTAGTTTCATTTTTCAAAAAGCATTGCGGATTTCAAATTTAAATTCTGTTGTTTGTTTTAAAAGACCAAATGTTTTTGTTTGCTCATACCAGTCCCATGACTGACCTGGAGTTTATTGTTCCTTTCCTAAACTCTGGGTGCCCACTATTTTCCCACATGGGCAGTCTAGAGTTGGGGCTTTCAGATAATCTATAGTAGGTGTAGATTCCATAGCTTTCAGCCTTAGGATTTGGCTCTAGAGTTGCTTCTGTTCATCTTGATTGGGAGTACAAGCTATTTCTGGATTGATGCCTTGGAGATGGAGTTACAGCTGGAGTTCTTTCTTGAAGCTACATTGGAGATTTTGTTCCGCTGCTAGTGTTATCTTTTATTTCCGCTGCTATTTCTTTGTAACTCTGATGTATATTGATGTTCATTGTATCATTCTGTTGTATCGGATATTGTATCAAATGTTGTACATTGATATATATTATTCATTTCTTCCGCTGTGTTATTTACTTAATGTGTTATAAGCTCCGGCGACTCGAATTTGAACGGTCGAATCTGCGGCATTCGAGTACAATTTAAAGTATGGATGTCGATTTTCGAACGCGAAAAATTCGAGCCGTTACATTTGGTATCAGAGCTGAAGGTTAAAACTTTAGCTCAGGAGTATAACACATTAAGTAACTCATTAGAGATAGGGTGAAGTAAACCTTAGAATGAGTATATCCCTGAGATATCCGTTCGAATGCCTCAGTAAATTCTCTTACTATCCACTGATAGTGAGTATGAGTGCGAGAAGAGAACGAGATAGGGGACAGGGGAGTACCACTACAAATGGTCAATACCCTGCAACAGTGGGAATATCTTTTCTCTATCAATCTCCTTTGATTCGATTTCGAATTCTTTTGATTGCTTCGTAGCAGCTCCAGAAAGAAGTTTCGGTGTGATGATGGCCATACGTATTGTTGTAGGAAATTCTTACTTCGTATCATCATCGGTTTCTTATCAGCTTTTCGATCTAAACTCTAATGAATTTGAAATTGAAAATATTAAATAAATTGGAAATTTTAAATTAGTAAATTGGTTAACTAATATGAAGATTTGATCCATCTATCTATTTTCTGGGATCCGATATATTCTACGAACGATTAGTTATCCCTTCAAACTAATCAATGCCCTTGCATATTCGTAGACCGGTGAGCCCAATATCTTGTGTAATGTTATATGAGATTGTTCTCATATCTATTGTTGATATTCTTATTTGGTAAGCCAAATGCAGAATAGTTAATCGGCCTGATTTATGAGTCGATTATCTATCCTTGTGTATCTATCCATCATTGGTTGTCTTCTTACTTTCAAATTTCGAGGACGAAATTTCTTAAGGAGGGGAACCTGTAACATTCCTGAAATATTAGCCAAAATAATTCAATAATTAAATTGATTTTGAATTTAAACTGTGAATTTAATTGTGAATTAATTTGAGATTTCCAAAATAAACTTAAAAATTTTAGATTTTAAATAGAAATTTGGTGGGAATTTAAGGTTAATTTTATTTGAGATGAATATGCACTATAATTTGAATAAATATATATATAGATTGAAAGTTAAAATTTTAAATAAGATTTTGATTTTGAAAATTCAAAATGTATATATTTATAAAATTGGATTTGAAAACCACATAATTTATACTAGTAGAAATTGGTAATATTTCTTTTGAAAATTTTTATTTTGAATTAGATATAAATGATTTAAAACTAAGCTTAAAAAAATAATATTGGTTTAAAAAGTAATATTATAAAATTGATATAAATAAATAAAAAACTACAAAAGCTATTTCAGAATTTTAATTCAACTATATTATGTACCTTTTTATTTGATTTGATAAAAAGATTTAAAATACATCTTCTTCTGGAAAAAAAAAATATATATATATATAGTTGTATATTCCCAAAATTTAAAATGTAAAAATATTTACAAATGTTAGAAATATGAAAATATAAATAATACAAATCACTTCCATATTTACAAATCAATAATACAAAAGGGGTAGAACATGAAAATATATATATATTGTACATATGTATATGTACAAACAATGTAATCATACCTTTAGATCTTACATGTTTACATACATACAAATAGCATCATTTCTTTTGTTTAAAATAATGAAATTAAAAAAAAAACAAAAATACAAGAAACTTCACATCTTCCCATATGCCATCATATAGTATCTTAGAAAATCTGAAAAAATAGTAGAAAAAGATTTGGCTTCACATCTTTCAAAGCCATAAAGCTGTTCAAAACATAAGATAAGAAGAAAAAAAAATACAATTCAGTTTGAACTCAAAACAAAAGAAAAACCCAAAATCTTCATTCTCAAACCATATACAAAACTGCATTTCTCAAAACCTGATAACATATGCATTCAATTCCTCTTCATAATCAAGCAAATATTCAGACCTGCATTTCTTTGCATCTGCAAATTCAATCATAGAACCTGCATTTCAACATGAAAGCATCTGAAACAATGAGGTCTGCAACATGTGTTTGGATCTGAAGCTCTGCATGTTCTTGCATTTGAAAACTCTGGCACCTGCATAACAAATTTGAGGCCTGCATACATCAAGTAGAGCCTGCATGTAGAACCTTGGGAAAACTGCATCTGAAATTATCAAGCTAGCATCATTTTTAAAGGCAGAGGTTTGCATTCATTTTCAAGTCTGATAGCCTGCATTTCAAAACTCTGGAACCTGCATAATGAAATATGCTCTGCACTTTGAATTAAGGTGAGTAAACTACCACTTAAAAAGGTTTAAGTGATAATTAATCTGTTGCTTGATAAACTTCTTAAATGATGAATGCTTGCATGTTTATAAGTTGGTGATTTACCTGTGTATATGAATGAGTTAGTCTGCATGCTAGTTAGACTGTTCCTCTCTGATATTTTTAGATACAGAGATTTTAAATGAATCAAGTCCAAACCTTCTTATCAAATCACTTAGTGAATTATGATCCTAAACAAGTTAATTTGGGTATACAACATCTAGTTTTAAATGACAAGTTCAAGTATAAACTGAGAAAAAAAAGAAAGAAGATCAAAGTCACTGGATTTTGAAATTTGTCTGGAAACAAATAACACAGTAGCAAATTTTTATCAATGTTTGAAAACAAATGTTAATTTATATTGATTCAAGCTTATATCTTGAATCATCACTGAAAGTTAGGAATTTCAAAATCAAAATTTCAATTTTTAGTAGAGTATAATATGTGTAATTGGGGTTTTAGTGAAATTTGGGGTTTTGCCAAATCCTGTTGATCTATGTAATTGGGTTGCTTGAAATTGTTGATGGAGTTAGGTGATGCATCAGAAAGTATGGTAAAAATGGTGGATGAATTTATAAATCACTGTGATGTTTGAATTTACTGGAAATTGATTTTAACCCTAGTTTTGGGTTCTTACTGTAATTGGTCTACTACCACTTCATCTCTGCATCGGGTTTGAAGGAGTTTTGGGAGAAGAAAGAGCGATGGGTCAGCAATCCATGGCCGAAGTTGTGGGGTATATCATCAATCGGAGGCGTGTGGGTGATGGGTTTTCTGACAGTGGCTAATTCCAGTTTCTACTGGAACAGTTCAGTTTGAAGTGCTAGATTTTGATTCGAGGCATGAGTGGTTGATCTGTGGGTCGTAGGTGGATGTATGGTGCTTGGGTGACTCGGCGGTGAGTTCGAAGTTGGCCAGTGGTGGCTCCGGCAATGGTGCAGGTGCACAGGTGGATGGTGTCAGTGTTTTGAGTTTTTTTTTTTGTTTGGGTCGTTGTTTTCTCGAAGTAGGTATCGGGAAAGAAGGAAGATGGCTCAGGGGAAAACTCGTGCATTTTTGGTCTTGGCTCGGGTTTATAATGGTGTGATCTGGGTATTGACGTGCTTTGTTCCCAGTAAATAAAAGGGTAAACCCAAACTGAAGTGTTAACAAAAGTTTCAAAATTTATGAATAAGTTTAAAACTTTAAATAGTTTAAATCAAAGTAAAATTCTTTTTATGAAAATTGAATTGTTTTACAAATGAAATTTATATGATTTATTTAAATGTTTTTAGCTAATGTTGTTTTCAAACTTATTTTGGAAAAAATCAAGTAAACTTATAATTGTTTTTATTTATTAACAAATAAAGTTTAAGATAACATATTAACCTGGAATTAGATTGGTTAATTAATAATTAGTGAAAGTATTAATGATTTGTAATTAAGAAATCATTAATTGAATGATATTAGGTTTTAAATTAATAATTGAAGATTTATTAATTGAATAAATATGGATAGTTAATTAATTAGGAATAATAAATGAAAGTAATCATGTAGGTAATAAATGTAAAACCACCCAGTTTATTCATCTTAATGGTAGATGCTGATTGTTATTGTATGTTGTGTGATGGATTGATATATTTGATATGTGATGTGATGCTATGTGATACTTTGTGCTGATCTGCTATATTTGTGATGAATATACTGTTGTATGAATATGAAACCCTTTGACCCGTAAAACGACATTTGAATTTCGATGCGACAGGGAGTCGGATTCCAGCTGGTTATCCGAAACCCACATCGAATCATATTAGTGAATTTTTGTGATTGATAATTTACTTTATCTATGAATCTATGAATATAGATAAGCGTTATGGGTTATACCGCTTATCTTTATGATTGAATCTGTGATGTTGATGTTGTGCACTATTGTGTTGAACCCCTAGACCACACTTATACACACACAAATATGGATTGCACGTGGTAATGGGTTAAGTCACAGATTTTGAAATTATTTTAAAATTTGAATTTTTGAATCCAAAATAGTTTTGGAATTAAGATTGAAGCTTTTGAAAAATATGAATTTCAAAAATAAAAGTTTTGTGAATAACTTAATTGAGTTTTGAAATTTAAATAATTTGAGTTAAATTTGAATTCAATAATTGAATTGAATTCTATGATTTGGGAACTAGGGTTTTAAAAAGTTATCCAACTTATAAATGGGTTTATATGGGGTTTTTAAACCAATTTAAAGGTGATGTTTTGAAATTTAAAATTAACCCAAGATTCCAACTTGTATAAATCGGACTTTTCTGAAACGAAAACTGTCGTTTTCAAATAATAGAAGCTTTCATATAAGAAATGGATTTCCAATGTATGTTAAAAGGAATTCAAGTTTTGAAATGAAAATGGTTTTCCAAGTTATAAATAAATCTTTGGAACGTGTTTTGAAAGCTATAAATTAAATCTTTAATTTAAAGATTTATTGAGTTAATCCAATTGGAATGGAAGTTGTTTTGAATCTATGAATAGATCTTTGTGAAACTAGGTGAAACTTTGTGAAATAAATCTTTTTGTTTAAAGATTTAAAATGGTAATTTGTTTAACCATTTGAAAGAAAAGGTTTGGATTTTTTAAGTTGTGACTTAACTAAAATCCCATATCCATATGTTTTAAAATATGGCGCTCATTATTCGGTTTAGCCGGGAGAGGACCTAGTGTCATATAGCCCATTCCGAATAGTGATACGACGTTATGGATAGCAATTGAAGACCGGTGGTGAAGACCGGATATTTCCAAAAACAAAAGGATAACTCATCGATTGTCTCTGCACTGGCTGATCCCCGGTATAGAGATCTTCATATGTGATGGGAAGTCCGGACGTGATTAGGGATTATCCGGATTTGCAAGGGCTTCTTCGGAAGTGCCTTCGGTTCTGTTCGAACCCGGGACAGACTTGTATGGTTGTATGTCCGACATTACACTTTGAGATGTTAACTGATTTCTATCAAATACATTTCTGCTTGGTGGCGGAGAATTTATTCTCTTAGCTTAACACCCTTCTCTGAGACGTACGAGCTCAGAGGTTATGTAGTTGATATTTATCAGTGATATTCCCAATTTGGTAATGTGGCATGCTGAGTGCCGCTGTGTGATGATCATTGGTTGATCATTTGTGATATGATCATTTGTTTGATCATTTATCTTTGTGATCATTGCTTTGGTCATCTGTTGACCCAAAGCATGGCTTTGTGCCAAAGCGTAGCTTTGTGGACGAGACTGTATCAGGACCTCACTCCCCGGAAATGGTCGAAACAGGAAAGATGCGGCAAGGTTATGAGGGTCGCTCCCTTTAGGGTGTGTCATTCCCTTCTGGTAAAGGGTGGTATCAGGTATGGAGCCCTGGTATTTAACCTATGTGGTTGCTCCAATCTCATTTACTGTGTGGTTGTTGCTTTGAGGCGCCTCGGATAAAGGTCCCAAAGGACCGGGGGATGGCATATTCGTGTAGTAGTTACCTAGTGACAGAGGTAACCCGGCCTTGTGTTGGCAGAGATCTAACCGTAACGTTAGTTCTCGGGACGTCCCGCCAGAGGCGTACCCATGTGGCAATAGGAAGTTCCTTAGCCTGACCATTTGTTGGAAATCCATTCATCCAATACGTGCCTTGTACGGTTTTAGTTGTAGAACCTGCCATTTAACATGGCAGCTATAGTAGGCATAGTATCATGGTACCTATGCTGGCTAGGATTTATATTATACTTTCGAAAGATTTTCCACTATGCACTAGTAATAATATCAAAGGATTTTTCTCGTAGTAAGCATATTTGACTATCATAAGGAGAAATCTCCCCCATGTGTGCGTTTGCATTGTGTGTGTGCCGGGAGGCCTTATGGTAGTTTCATTTTTCAAAAAGCATTGCGGATTTCAAATTTAAATTCTGTTGTTTGTTTTAAAAGACCAAATGTTTTTGTTTGCTCATACCAGTCCCATGACTGACCTGGAGTTTATTGTTCCTTTCCTAAACTCTGGGTGCCCACTATTTTCCCACACGGGCAGTCTAGAGTTGGGGCTTTCAGATAATCTATAGTAGGTGTAGATTCCATAGCTTTCAGCCTTAGGATTTGGCTCTAGAGTTGCTTCTGTTCATCTTGATTGGGAGTACAAGCTATTTCTGGATTGATGCCTTGGAGATGGAGTTACAGCTGGAGTTCTTTCTTGAAGCTACATTGGAGATTTTGTTCCGCTGCTAGTGTTATCTTTTATTTCCGCTGCTATTTCTTTATAACTCTGATGTATATTGATGTTCATTGTATCATTCTGTTGTATCGGATATTGTATCAAATGTTGTACATTGATATATATTATTCATTTCTTCCGCTGTGTTATTTACTTAATGTGTTATAAGCTCCGGCGACTCGAATTTGAAAGGTCGAATCTGCGGCATTCGAGTACAATGTAAAGTATGGATGTCGATTTTCGAGCGCGAAAAATTCGAGCCGTTACACATAATTTTTAAAACAAAGGTTTGCAAAACAAAGGAAAATAAAAAAGAAATCTGTAAAATACAAACCTGAGCAAATCCAAAACAAAAACAATTCAAAGCTATTTAAAACTGGAAAATTCAATCTAGGAAGCTAAGGCAAACAAGATGATTCAAGCCCAAGGCAGAAGTAACAGGAAGAAAGAAAAAAAACAAAAACCAGTTAAACAAAAGCAAGCTTTCAGATCAGAGCATTTAAACCAGGCCTCTGTTCTTCGTTGAGGTGAGCAAACTTTCAAAATTATACATGTAAATTGGTTTGCATGTGATTAATTTTGAGTAATGACTTGGAATTGAGTTTATATGAATAATAATGTGTTGCATGTGGATAAATATAGAGTTATATGTATATGAAGGTCTGAGAATATGTTTGTATATATCATCTCTGTCATACTGTAGGTCCAAAACCACCAAAGAAAATTAAATTGATCATTGTACAATCGAATTTAGGCTCTGATGTCTAAAAGAGGAATGTTTGTAATATGTTAACATATTTTTTAAAAATAGATTCAAATGGAATTATTGAGCAATTATTTTAAATATATGAATTACAGTAAAAAAAAACAAGGTCAAGAATTCGATCATCATATTTTCAGATTTTGATCATATGATTAGAATCGTCATAAAAAATGATGAATTTTAAAAAAAAATCATGATTTTTATTTTTGCATTGGTTGTGAATTGGCGAGACGAACGGAAATGCTTTATTCGTCGATTTCTGATGTTAGACGAGGGGATGGTCATCGAGATTTGAGCTGAAGGTAGCCAGAAGAAGGGCGATTGAAGGAAAAATAATCAGAAGGTTTCTAAATTGCCATGGTAGCCAAAGGAGGTCGGAGTAGGTTTTAAGGGCTTCGATTTGTCATCGTGAGTTTCAAGGCTGGATCGTCGTCATCAGGGGATCGAGTTGAACGGGACCTAGGGGATTCGATGCAGCATGTCGTGGGGCGGCTCTAAGTGATGTGGCACGACCTCTGGTGATTAGAGTTGTCATCGGCGAGGCATTTTTGTATCGGAGACGTGGGTTCCAAGGAGAGGTGATTAGTTCGATTTTTAATTTGGGAAGACGACGTCGATCTGCGTGCTCGTCAGTGGTGAAGTGGTCTTCGGCGATGTGTCGAGGCCGGAATGGTTGGTCGGAGGATCGAGGGTGGTCTGTACACATGCACGTGCACGTTTGGAATTTGGGGATGATCGATGGTTTGGGGAAGAAGGAATGGGCTCAGATCAGACTCGAGATCTGTAGGGTTTGTCTCGAAGTTTTTTTTGGAAGTAATTTCTCATGTGATGGCTTGGGAAAAATAGTGTATTGGCTCAGGTTGTTTTCTTTGATTTTGTTCAGGTTTCAACTTTTAAATAAATTTGTTTCAGATTTTAAGTTTTAAATGGACTAGTATCCAGATTTCAAAGGGTTAAAGGAAATATGCAGATTGGTAAGAGTAAAGGGTTTTAACAATATTAAAGTCTTAAATAATTTAGTTTTAAAAGAAATGTTTAGTTAAGTTTAAATGTGTGTTTTAAACAAATATTTTTTTTGGTGAATTATTTAAAAAGTTTAACATAAATTTCTAGAGAAATGGAATCTATATTTTCCAAAGTGAAATTAACTAAAAATTAATCACTTATTAAAATTAACAAGAGTTAATTAATTAGGAATTAATAAGAAAAAGCGGTAATTACTTAGTATAAGTAATGTAGGAATAGTTAATGAATGTGTTTAAAAGATCATTAACTAATTATGAGATAATTAGTTAAGATAATTAATTTCAGATAATTAATTTTGATTAATTAATTAAGGATAATCCTTTGTGGAAATTGGTTAAGTATAACTACTTAATGTAATTACTTAGTGAAGTAATTAATGAATAATCATTGATGTGATTTATCGATTGAATAAAACGGAAATCACTTAATGAAGTAATTAGTGAATAATTACATTAATGAATTTAATTAATGGTTAATTATTTGGTATAATGAATAAAAGATTGATTAATTAAGGATAATTAATTAATGTAAGTGGTTATAGGATAGTTAATTTGAATAATTAATTGAGGGCTAATTACTTAATGTATTTAAAGAGGATAATTTAAGGGATGATTAATTGATGGTCTGAAATTAATTAATGATTAGGTGAGCAAGATTTAAAAGGAGATTGAAGTAATTAATTTAATTTATTTAAACTAATTAGGAATGGTGTGACGAATTAATCTTGCTTATGAATGATTGAATGATATTAAATACCTTGAATTGATTTATAATCTCTGATATGAAATGTTTTTGTGATGTGATATGATATGATTGGGTGGACAGTAATAATGTGGGTATCTATCGATGATGGATTGCTGTGTAAGGGCGTCATCTTGTATTTAAAGTTGAATTGTATTTCACTTGAATAACTTGGGTTAAGAGGGTATTGAATTCCAAGAGACCGGAGTCATGTATCAGTAAATACCCAAACCCACTTCGATTTATAACCTGCAATGATTTTTATAGATTGATATGTGAAATCAATAGGTTGGAATGGAATAATTTGGACCTTGAAATTAAGGGATCGATTTGTGAAGTAAGCATTGACTAACATATTATGAACTCGTAAAGAAGTATGAGTTACCTAGGTTTTAAATAGTCTTTATGAATTGGTTTTTCTTGTTATATGAGTTTACTCACGCTGGTTTCCAGCCTGACCCGGGTGTTACTTTGATGTAATGCTCGGGTCAGAACGAGTATTACAGATTTTCAGGTAAGGACGTTCTGGAGCTCAGGAGATGACCTGGATGGCAGAAACGTATGGAGTGTTTCCGCTGTGATATAATGTAGTTTGTCTGGGACATGTTGGTTTTAACTATCTAGTGTATGTGTGAATGTTGTAATTCTGATGTATTGATGTAAATTAACAGATATAGTCCTTCTTTGTATAACTACTATTATTTAATACAATATTTTTGTCCGCTCCGAATGTGAGAATCTGTGTTTTGGTGTTTCTGTTTCTTCTTCTTCTTTTATATCTTTTCTTCGTTTTCTAACTATCCGGAATTTTCGGGACCGAAAATTCCAGGCCATTATAATGTTTGGAAAGATTTGAAGTAATGAGATTATAATAGAATATTTTGAAGTATATTATTAATTTGGGAGTATTATTATTGGTTTTTCGGTAAATAATTTTTTTTCATTATAAATAGTAATAAAATGATTTTTATACATATGAGAATAATGGATGCAAATATTGTTTTTGATGGTTGTTGAATGTGTGGTTGATTACTAGTTGTAATTATAGCATGTTTGATGATAGTATCGTGTTTTAATGAGTGTGCGATTACTTATCATAATTGCTACTTTATGATAGGTAGCCAATTATGGTTATTTAATGATGGATTTTGCGTTAGTGATGTTGGTTAGATTAGTACATATTTGATAATGTTGATATTGTGTTACTATTGTTATTGTGTTACTATTGTGAAGCGATTAACATAAACTAGATGATTTATTCTTACATTGATGATATATTATTATAGTTGATAATTAATAATGGATAAGTATGTTTAAGTTGTGATTTTATTATTTGATGGACCGAGGTTGAAATGGAATGTTGTTAATGATTGCTGGCTATATGTTATTTTTTTTATTTTTTTAATCTTATTTGATGGTTTATTGAGATGGATAAGTAGGAGTACTATTTGCTGCATTTACTATTTGCATTGGCTTCATTGATTGCGATGGTTGCCTTGATTCCATTGTTTGTGATGGTTGCAATTGTTGCATGAATGTTATGGTTGTAATGTGCTTGCAATTATTGGGTGCAAGAGAAGAGCAGGAAATAGAACTATGTGAGCTTGATCCCCAAAAGGGGTATGCAGGCATGCTTTTTCTATACAATAGCCACTGGTTCCCTAGAGGTCGGGCGTACAGAAATTGGTGCAGTCTAAAACATAGTTGAAATTTTTTTCTTTATAACACACATGAACATAGAGGTGTAAAGTTAAAAATAAGAGGAAAAAAGGGGACGGAACGCGAGGATTGTTGGGTTATATCAGAGATAGCTGATTTGGTATATTCTTCTATACCATGGTTATATTATTTATGTGTCGATGATAACTATTGTTATAAAATATAAATTGATGTGATGAAATTAAAATTAGTATGAACGATATAAAGCCATATAAATCACACATCCAAAGATTTATTGGAGAGGGCAAAGATCTGGTTAAATGCATTGACTTGTCCTTGGAATTTGGTGATAAAGTCCGCAAGATAATGCCGGTGCAGACCTTTGTGATGATTGATAAATTTTCAGCTTACGACACTTTCCTGAGCCAACTAGTCCTTGCTAATTTCAAGATAGCACTGACTATATGGTGTCTGATGATGAAGTTTCCCCAAAGAATGGAGTTAACCATTTCAAGGCGATTGGAGTACAGGTCGAGAATGCTATGTCATTGAGCTCAGAGAGACGAAGCGTTGCAAGAAGCGAAAGGATGCGGAGAAGGCTCTTAGCATCTATACTGCGGATGTATAACAACAATTGCTCAAGCCTTGGCTCTGGTCCAAAAGTAAGTTATCGAAGCCTATAAACCCTAGAAAAGAGCCAGAAGATATGAGGGAAATACCAGGGGAGTTCACAATCAACATCCTGATCGATGATGAAGATCCCACTTGGGTTCTCAAGATCGGATATCAATTCGGCTTGAAAATGAAAATGGATTCGGTAGGATTTCTTCAGGAAAAACTAGATGTGTTTTCCTAGACAAAACCCAGTATCCATGGAATTTCGTTGGAGATACCGTGACATGCATTGATTGTGGACCTAAGATGCCAACTTATGAAGTAAAACAGACACGGCCTAGGTTCAAAGAAAACTGCCGCACTAAAAGAAGAAGCGGATAAGCTAGTGGAAAATGGCTTTTTCTGCGATGCCTTATACCTTGAATGTGTATCAAACCCTGTGTTAGTCAAAAAGATAATGGAAAATGATGGACATGCATTGATTATTTAGAACTCAATAGAGCAAGGTTAAATGTCGGATTCTTGCTGCCAAAGGTTGACCAATTTGTGGAATAGTGAATTGCTATCCTTTAAGGATGCTTCCCTAGCTACAACCAAATAGAAGTGCATGTTCTAGATCAAGAGCATTTAGTTTCATCACCGATGAGGGCCGGTAATGTTGTCGAGTGATGTCATTCAGTTTGAAGAATATTGGAGCTACTAACTGATAACTGGTAAATAAGATGTTCAAAAAATAGATCAGATGGATAATGGAGGTTTATGTGGAGATTATGCTTGTGAAGTGGCAGCAGACGATGAATTACATGGATGACCTCTCTAAACTATTTGATAAGCTTTATAAGTACGGGATGAAGTTTAATCCATAAAAATTCTATTTAGGGTCACATTGGGCAAATTTTTTGGTTTTATTGTGAACTCAAGGGGTATTGAAGATAATCTAGAGCAGTTTTAAGTGTTGAAAGATGTAATTGCCCCCAATAACAAAACGGAAAAAGCAGTGCTTGAACAGGAAGGTCATTATGCTTAGTCGATTTATTTTTTAGGTGATGGACAAGCGTATACCATTCTTTGATGCTTCAAACAAAGAAAAAGGGAAGATTGCTTGGATGAAGGAATGCGAGCAATTTCCCAAAATTGTTAGAACATACGGAAATACCACCGGTCTTGTCGGAGCCATTGGAAGGAGAAGACCAATTCATTTACTTGGTAGTATCTACTCATGTACTGAGTGTAGCCTTGGTAGATGAGGAGTCTAAAATCCAAAAGCTCGTATACTATACTACCAAGCGGTTTACTAGCGTAGAAAAGCACTATCCAAAGTTGGAGTAGCTGGCATATTACTTGTTGATTGATTTGAGGAAGTTGCGACCATACTTCCAGCCTCGCTTGATAAAGGTGCTAACCCACCAGCTACTATAGCAAGTGCTGCATCGACCGTAGACATCAAGGAGATTATGGAAGTGTAATATTGAGCTAAGACAATACAACATAACTTACCATCCTTGGAAGGCCATACGCGGACAGACATTGGTTGTTTTTATTGTTGTTGATCCACTGTTTGGGATGGGGAAAAGAAGAAGGTACGGTCCAAATTTTCTAATGGAAGTTATATGTGGACGAAGATTCCAATGAATTTAGTTCCAAGGCAAGATTGATTCTTGTAACCTCCGAAGGACGAACAATATGCTGTGCACTAAAGTTAGTGTTCCTAGCAACAAATAGCGAAGCCGAATATGAATCATTGATTGTGAAGCTCAATAAAGTAAAAGATATGGAATCAAGACACTACATATATTCGAAAACTCCCAATTTATGGTCTACTAAGTCATGAAGGAATGTTAGGGCTAAGGGAGAGAGACTTGCCCCTAACCCGACAAGGAAATTAGATCTACTGAATGATGTTGAACATTATATAATCATGCACCTACCTAAAGAAGATACGAAAGCTGATTAACTAGCCAAATTGGCCAGTTTTTATTACCCTCTAATTTGAAATAAAATTATTCAATATATTTAATTAGATAAATTAAGTAGAATAATATAAAGATTAAAGAGATAAGGATATTGAGATTTAAAATTTTAAATAGAGGCCGCGCTTCACCAAAGAAGATTAATGAATAGGTTTATGTAAATGTTTTTATAAGCTAACTAATAAGAGAATAAGGCAAAGGGCATTATGGGGAATAACCACCCACCATATCCCTTATCCCCTCAACCCTCTTTGTTATTCTCATTTTTCACACGTTCAAAGTCATAAAACATAAACAAAGAAAAGCTCAAGCCGGACATTACCCAGGAGAAGAAAATTCAAGTAAAAGCTAAGGAATCAAGCTAGAAGAATTAAGCAACCTTAAATCTCAAGTTCCTTATCCTAATTAAGCTGAATAATAGTCAAAACCATCTCTATTTTTGTTTTAAGGATCATCTGATATCGGGATTTATGTTTAAAACCTTTACGATTATTTTGATGATGATATGCTTGGATTTTATGATATGTTGGATTCATATAAAAATGAATCATGAATGTTTAATTCGATTTTAAGGATAAAATCATATTAACTGGGTTTTGATTGCCATGAGGATTTAATATGTTAAGTAGAACATTATTTCATAGACGAGTTTAAATTTTCATAATTTTGTAAGATATGGATAAATTATTATGAACTTTTGAATGAAAGAAGGAATAATTAGGTTTAATATTTATTTTAGCTAGTATATAATGGAATTTGAGTCTAAAATTTATACATGTTATATAGCGTATTGAAAGTGAATTATGTTGATTTTTGGGAATTTTTCCTACGTAATTTACTATGCAAATTAAATTATTTAAGATGAAGGCCTTAAATGTCTTAATTGTTTTATTAAAGGGAATGGCTAATTTGTTAATTATCTTTAAATAATTTCTTATTAAATTCGGCAGTCTTTTAGAAAAGAGTTTGATAAAGTTATGAAAACCAGTCACATTTTTATAAATAGGCAAGTTTGTTGAAAAGTATTACTTAAAAAGGAAATAAAAACAGTTTTGCATCAGCCTATGGTTTCGCCACTACTAATAACTACCTTGTGACCCTATACTTCCACCCTAACCAAGTCAAAATCAATGCACATGGTATCGGTACATTGGTACATAGTAGATTGGAGAAAGCCGGTAGGTATGGAAGCTTTTGAAGGGGTTGAAGCCTTTGTTTTCTCCTCAATAGAAATGTTGCTTGCCTTGTTTTCAAAGGAATGCTTTCGAAAGAGTTAAATTGCTTTAATATGGCTTTCGAAGGAGTTGTTGCCTTTTGTTTTAAAAGAGTAGCTTTCAAATGAGTTGCCCTGTTTTTAAAATAAAGCTTTCGAAGGAGTAGTTTGATCCCAGTCGAAACCATGCTGCTATCTTTATACCTTTCAAATGGATAGAAGAAATTAATGAGTTCGAAGGGTTGCTTTTGTTTTATAAATATACTAAGCTGCTTCCCAATGCTTTCGAACGGGCTTCAGTAGCCAGTTATATTAAAGGTTTCGAAGGCAATGGCTGCAAAAGGAGTTTTGAAGTTATCCTTCCAATTGGTACTTAAAAATTTAATGTTTTCGAAAGAATGGTTTCGAAGCCATCTGTTTTGCCCAAAACTCTTTTATATGAAGGTAAATGGTTTAGAAAGGGGTACTTTCATTTGTATTCTCTTTCACCCAAAAGTATATTTAAGGTTAAAACTTCATGGTTTCTCAAGGGGTACTTTCTAATGGTTTCGAAGTTATGCTTCTATAAATTAGCAAATGATGCTTTAATACTTTTGAAAGGTATGATTTGTTGGTTTCGAAAGAGATGTCTTGAAGTGTTTTAAAATGCATAAGCTTAGTGTTTTGAAAAGAAGATTTGAATGCTTCCGAAGCAGGTTTTCTAATGGTTTTGATAGTAAAGGTATAGGGTCTTGAAAGGCTTAGTTTTCAAAACAAAGAACCTAATCTCATTTTTAAAGGAAAACCAATGGCAAAATAAATGATTTTTGAAATAACTTTTAAGTATGGAGTTTTGAAGAAGCTTTCCTCGATAAAGTAATAGGTTAAAGGGATTAACCATATTTCATATGAAAATGATTTTAAGGATATTAAACCATAGATGTTGGTGTTATTATGTTATTATGTTTGCTTCTTCTAATATATACACATCCACTGTAAAATTGACCCATAATTGTATCTTGGGGAGAAAGGGCAGAATAACCAGCTAGACTAATCCGGTAGTGAATATAAATTAAGTAACTCCTTAATGAATAGAGTTGCATTTAGGAGGTCTGAAAGACCAAAATATAGGATGACCAAAGACTGATTAAGAAGTTGTCAATCTAGACAAGTTCATAATAAACCCATGAAAACTATGTTTAGTAAGAGTTATTGGCAGGGGCCAACAGGTTGTAGTGAACCCATGAAAACTATATCCGGATTAAGTTATTGACAAAAGCCAATAGGTTATAGTCTACCTATGAAAAGTATGATATAAGGGGAGTTATAGGAGATACCAATAGATTAAGGGAGAACCCACGAAATAATTGAATGAAGTTTTTGGTAGTGGCCAATAGGTTCTTAGCGATATCATGAAAACTTTGAAGTAGGACAGATAGTCCATAAGCTTTAAACAGGTTACTAATCAGCCTATAAAAACTAATAGGTTAATAGTGACCCTAGAAACTATAACTAAGACAAATAGTAAAATAAATGGGGATGGGTAATTCAGATTATTTTGCTTATTTGCATATCATAATAATATTTTAAATTGCAATGTTTTTAACCATTGTGGATGCAGGAGCACAATATATGGTTATTATAAATTTTGATAACATACTAGTGAGGGGAAAACTCATTCTGCTATGCGGCGTGATCTCATTAGATATCTAAATGGTTCGAGATGGTAGGTTATTATTCATACCAGGATTTATGTTTGACTCAAAGTTTATGTTTTCCTCTTAAACTTTTAGGTACTCAATTAACTTTGAGTAGTTTGAGAGTTAAGTTTTTCGAGTACCTCTTAGCAGAATAAGCTTCCGGAGACATGCAGGAGGCAGGCTATCTAGTAGGAGTTCTTTTCTATTTTGATTCCACTATGTTTTATTATAAAGGCAAAGTTGTTTAAATTGCCTATATTGAGACTCTAATCATCCGTGCGGGCATCTTCATATGTCGTTTGGCTTATGTTGTAATAATTATAATTTCTCTAAACGTGATTCTCGAATATGGGATTATGTAATGAATTTGAAATGGAATAAGAAAGTTGTTTAATGGTTTTAAATTTTTTCCATATTCATGTGTTTCTGTTATATCAATGTATCTAACATTATTGTATTTGGTCACGAGGATAAATAAATATGGATGACGGCAGCATCTATAGCCGTTAGTTTTAGGCCTCCAAGTGGGAGATGTTACGGTTCTGGGGAAGCTCAGATTATCGGCTTTGAGCATCAACTAGAAGGATGTTGATTGGATCTTGGAGATCGAGGAAAAGGAATCATAGATTACTCCAATTAAAAATTATTTGCTGAAGGAAACTCAACCAAAGGGATGGAATAAGTAGTGAAAACTCCTTCGAAAGCTGCTGCGATTTATTATGCATGAAGGAACGTTATATAGGAGAGGATACATTATACCCATGCTAAAGTGTGTCGTTAAAGATGAAAGGGCCGTTTGGATTACAATAAATAAGCTGCATTTTGCTTATAAATGGCAAAAGTTAAAAAGTTAATATGGATAAACAAAATCTACCAACTTTTAAAAGTCACTTTTCAACTTATTTCAAAAGCAATTTTTTCTGCTTTTCGACATACATAAGTCGATTTTTTATATGAAAAATTCCTTAAAAAAATATTTTCAAAAAATTCTAGAAAAATTTGAATTTCAAAATTCTAAATTGTCAAATTTTCAAAAATTCAAAATTTCAAAACGAGAATTTCAAATTTTCAAAATTTAAAATCTAAAATTTTCAAAATTAAAAACTTCAAATTTCAAAAATTCAAATTTTAAAATCAGCTTTTCAAAATTTCCAAATTTTAGATTTAAAAATTTCACAATTTCATATTTCAGATTTTAAAATTTCAAATTTCAAAACTTAAATTTCAAAATTGCAGAATTTCAAAATTTCAAATTTCAAATTTTCAAATTTCAAAATTTCAAATTCAAATTTCAAATTTCTCGATTGTCAAAATTTCAAATTCCAAAATTTCGAATTTCGAATTCCAAAATTTCAAGTTTCTGAATTTCAAAATTGGAAATTTCAGAAATTCAAAATTTTTTCAAAATTTCAAAATCGGATTTCTAGAGTTTCAAAATTTCAATTTTCAAATTTTCAAATATTCATTATTTGAAATTTAACATTTCGGAATTTCTAATTTCAAATTTCAAAATTTCAAATTTCAAATTTCAAAATTTTCAAATTTCAAAAAATCAAAATTGAAAATTTCAAAATTCAAAATTCCAAATTCATAATTCCAAAGTTTCAAATTTTAAAATTCAAAATCAGATTTTCAGAATTCCAAATTTCAAAATTTCAAAATTCAAAATTCAAAATTTCAAAATTTCAAAATTTAAAATTTCAATATATCAAATTTCAAATCAAACGTTCAAAGTTTCGAATTTCAAAATTTTGAGCTTTATAATTTCAAAACATTGATCCTTAAAATTTTGAATTTTTAAAAATTTCAAATTTCAAATTTTGTACTTTAAAATTTTGAATTTTCAATATTCAAAATTTGAAATTCAAGTTTGAAATTTTACAATTTAAATTTTCAAAATTTCATATTTGAAATTTTAAACTTTTTTTTTTCAAATTTGACTTGTAAGTCAAAAGTTTTCCAAATATACTTTCTTACTTTTTAACTTTTTAAATGCAAAAGGACTTTTGAAATTAGCAAAAGTCCTTTTGCTTTTGTTTGCCGAACGTGCCCGAAGATAAAATTACCCTTGCAGCTGTGCAAGAAGGAAGCTGTGGTGATCACAATGGGAATAGAATTAGGCAAAGAAAGTTCTTTTCTATGGATATTTCTAGCCAATTATCAGCCGAGATGCCACCGGTTACACCAGATAGTGTAATAAATTCCAAATATTTGTGAAGATACCAAGAGCCCCATCTATATAGCTTACATAAATGGTTTGCCCATGTTCGTTTGTTGTTTGGGAATTTATATAATCGGTGAGCAGTCAACGCCGAATGGTGGAGTGAATTATGCTATTGTAGATGTGGAATACTTCACAAAGTGGGATAAAGCAGAATCCATGACCACAATCACTTTAAAGAAAGTGATCAACATTGTTGTAATGTACATCATATGCATATTTGGAGTCCAATAAAATATCATCACCGACAATGGAACTTAATTCGGGAGTACCGAGTTCAAAACATTTCATACCTGGTATCGGGTTACAAAGAGCTTCTTGATAGTAGCACACCTGCAAGTGAATAGATAATTAGAGACAGTGGACAAGGTCATCAATTTCATTTTGAAGAAATGACTGACGAAGGCTAAGAGCAGGTGGGTAAATGGTTTCATTATAGGCTTACAGAGTGACCCATAAGTCCACAACCGAGCATTCCATATTTGCTTTAGCCTATGGAGCTGAGTTCATAATTCTAATAGAATTAGAAATCCCTTCTTGCAGAAGAAAAAATTACGATCCCAAGATGAATAGGGAATTCTTGTTTGAGTCTCTTGATTTGGTTGACGAAAAATGAGAAGATATTGAACTAGGAGTAGCTAGTCACCAAAAAAGAGCAGCGAGACACTTCAATGCCAAGGTTAGAAACTATACCTTCGAGGTAGATGACCTCATTTTGTAACGAGTTCTACCTAGTACATAGGAACTTGGTCCTATTTGGGAAGGTCCCTGCGAGACCAAATAGAAGCTTGGAGAGGGACCTTTCAAGCTATCGACTTTAGATGGGAAACCAATTCTACAAGCATGGAATAACAAGCATCTATGATGTTATTTCACTTATTTTTATTTATCTATTGCAAATATGGCACCCTGATTGACTAGGGGAAATGTAATAAGGCAATACTTTCTATTCATTTTGTTTATAACAAAGTTACCTTTTAGAACTAATGGATTCATGTTCTCAGAAGTTTAACAATGTGCCACGTGATTAGCGGCATATCCAAGTACCCAGAGATAGGTACTGATAAATTCCTTTGCTCCACGATCGGGTGAGAGAAGTATAATCAATTAAATAGTGTTAAGAATGATGTTTACTGGTCTGTGGAAGTATTTAGTCATATATTTACCACTAAAAGTCGACAAAGTAGATTTATTCTATCTATAAAGGTTAAGAATGATGTTCGAGTAGGGTCTAAAAGAAAACAACGCTCTAACCTACCAGATCGAGGAAGTGCATAAGTTGAGAAGGTCGAAAATGTGATAAGCATAAGAGACTTGGTTTCTATATGCATTTTTTCTATTTTTTTACTAGGTAGTCGATTAGTCGACTATCATGTTTGACCAAATCTAATTTGGAAGTATATGTAAGCATCATGTATTAATGCAGTTTGAGATCCCCCAGGGCAAATTCATTTATATATATTGGCTCTTGCTTTAAAATATATATATATATATATATATATATATATATATACGAGATTCCATGAGGAGGACTCATTTATATCATTTGCTTACTTCTAAAAAAATGAAATTGAGTTTATGGAAAATTAACCGATTTAATTTTGAAGAATCTGGGATCGGGTAAGTGTTTACTTATCGATAATCACTTTAAAACTAATATACAAGTTCTATGTTTTGGAAGCATATATGGAATGAAATGTTAAAGAGTTGAACTCTTTATTCTAAGGTTAAATCCAAAGGAGATGTCAGTTTTAACATTTCAAAGGAGAGGGTACTGTCTATCTTGACTTTGATTCTAAGAGAGAGGATAAAGTTAGCATTTTTCAGATGACTTATAATAGAATCTATGAAGAGATTTTGGATTGTTCGAGATGCTAGAATCCATGAGAGGTTCGAGATCTGTTTGGGTGATGAAGACTCATGTGCTGAGATGTTGAACGTGACTTTACCATCAGAAAGATGACAAAAGATGAAGTAGGATGCACAACTATGAGGTTAGCACTCCATACTTAGAGATATTTATTGATGTTGCTAAAGAAGGTTGAGAATATTTGGCATCAAGAGTTTGGGCATTGTCCATTTGTGTTTACCTTGTGATATATTTTACTATGAGGTATTCGACGCTCGGAAGGCGATTTCCAATCCTTGTCATTAGGGTTGGCTTCAATTTACTGAGGAGATCTCCAAGGAAATGCATATGCAAAAGTACCTTAGCGGTTTCAGTTATATTTTTAATATTATTGTGTTGTGAGATGCAAGCAGCGCATCTATTTTTTGATTTATATTATACACCCTAAACACTATCTACTATTTTTTCATATGTACTTATTAGATGATTTTGGTTCATTTGAGGGAAAACCATTATGGAGATTTAGACGGTCTCAAAAGTTACTATTGTATTCGGCTGCGTATTAGTTGAGTTTCTTATACTAGACTTATGCCTAACTCTATCTTTCTTTTAATTCTTCGAGTGCTCTTCTAAGCAGTTTGAGAGAAGCAGATTTTACTCGGATATTTTTGGAGCTTCAGGAGATGAGTTGGAAGCTTCCGTTCGCCTACAATAGTATTTTATTTCCGTTGCACTACTATTATGTATATATCAATTATTGTGAGGAAAAATGTTATAATTATTCAGGTTGATGATAGTAATTAGGACTGTAACTCTGAAATATTGTGTATCTTAGAGTGACACTTGTACTGTCCTTTTGATATTGTACATTATCACTACATTGTGAAATTATGACATTTTGTTCTTTCTTTTTTATTTGTTTGTTTTTTTCTTTACCCTAACAATCCATCTTTTTGACATTTGAGTGCTCGACACGTGAATATTGTTGATGTATTATTATCTATATTTAAGAGTCGAGAAGGTAGGATGTTGCACAAATCATGAGCATGTCGATATTTAGAGGATAACATCTCAGCTTCTTTCAAGTGGTATAATAGCTCATTCTAGATTCAAAATACCCATAGATGTAGGAGACAAGTCCATAAATGCTATTCTCGAACAATCAACCTAGCAAAAATGGTAGTGAAAACTGAGCTACTAAGTTGGGAAGAGGCAGCTAATAAGTTGGGAAGAGGCTCCTATGATGCGTCGTCATTCATTGGAGCCTTTAGATTAAATTTTTAATCTACAGCTATACCAATGGATCGAATATTTGAAGATAAAAAGGTATTTTTAGTTGTTGATTTTACACGGGTGCTACTGGTTATTTCGTTGCACATTCGTCCATTAATTAATATAAGTTGTGGTCCAGGTTGTAAGGTGTATAAATTTGAAACTAACATGCATTTGACAACCATCAATGATACAAGTTCTAAAATTAGAGAGCTAGAACAATTTGGCAAATGGTTGTTAGATCTTGGAAAAGGTAATCTTCCCGCTATCGAGAAATTAGAAGGTGTGGAGCCTATATGAGTAGAAGCACCATCATAATTTTCAATCAAGGAAACATTTAATGCTATACAACAAATAATAAATGATATTTACCTAGATTTGCACAAATTGTTTGCACAAACCAAACTATTTCAGAGATCGTTGTATCTTGGCACCAATAAATGAATGTGTTGAAGAACGTTGGACAATATTGGCCTGCATTTATCCAGACTTATTTTTTCCCATGGCCAGTTTTATGTAGCGGTTTCTAGAACAACATCACATCAAAGGCTAAAAATTCTGATTAAATAACAACGCTCGGAAGAACAAGGTATGATCTAGAATTTTGTGTGTGTTTGTGGCGAATGGAAATGGGGCATTTGAGCATGGAAGATTGTTGAACAAGGTATGCATTTGCGGCGATGAGCGGGACATTTGAGCGGGGAATTTTAATTTGTAATTTTTAATTTAATTGATTTACAGTTAATTAATTATTTGTTTGTTGTATAATATAGGTTTAATTAAAATGAAATAACAATATAGAAATTGAAATACATGAAAATTAATTATACAATACTAGTAAATATAGATAAAATCATACAATCAAACAGTGCAACTATGCTGCAACAATTTTATCACTTATATTATCTCAAATTGTTGTCATTTCATTGTTTACATGTCATGGTACCTGTTCAGTTGCTCTTTGTTGCATTTCTCGTACTATAATATTCCTCTAGGTATTCCTCTAGAATAAGATCGGGATCATCATCATAAACCACAAAATCTAGACCACCATTATTGTATCTGCGTATAAAATTGTGAATAGCATTGTAGATTTGATAGCTTTTACTTGAGTTTCAAATGAGTATGTTGGCATATTCTTTAAAATGACAAACATTTTCTTCCATATTTCAAAGGTTCTCTCAATGGCCATACGTAAACTTGAATGGTAGAAATTGAAATTTTCATTTATTGGTTTTGGTTGATTTACGATTTCATGAAAATGGGGAATATGATATCTAATATTATGATAGGATGGAAAATAACCGATTTGAAGTGAAAGCCTGAATTAACTATATAATATTGTCCTGGTGGAGGATGGGGGAAATTATAGGTCCTATCATGTACAACTGAATTAAAAATTCTACTACTATGCACAACACCTTTTCAACCAGTCACAACATAAGTAAATTGTAAATCAAATAAGCATGCTGCTAAGATATTCTATGTGGCATAACCTTTTCGTCCTATATATGGAACATCTCAATCTTGTGGTAAATGTGTCATTACATGTGTACCGTTTATAGAACCAACATGGTTTCTAAAATATGGATGGTATATGGAGTAGTATTGAGTTGAGGGACATCTGGCTTCATAATATTTATAGCAAGTATTGTACAGCATCTAAAATTGTATGAAATCAAACTAAAATTTTGCTACTTGGTCTTTGAAGTCTTTCGATCTGAGAGCGCTGCATCTATAATGTATACGAATATGACAACCATTTCTCAAACACAGCATTTTCCAATGTAGTCAGACCATAATTTTGCAGCCTATTGCATAACGAGAGAAAACAATGCATTTTCATTTGGAGATTTCTTAGACAGCATTTTTGATGACCATTCAATATGTCTTCCACCAACATTAAAGCAGTATATTCTAACATGTGAATTCGAACAATAACACTCCTTTTTCTACGTAAACGTGTTGCTATAACCGCTACTTCTAGTGCATTTTCGTAGTCAGAATCTGATTCTGAAGTAGCTATTGTTGGTGTTGATGGAAATGTGTGAAGTAGAGAGATGGAGAGGAGATGAAAGAGGAAGAAGAAGGAAAGAGGGGATGAAAGAGGTAGGTGGAAAGGGGAAGAATTTGGATCTATAGGGTGGAAGTCACCGTTGGCATCTAACGTGTCATGTAATGACTCACCTTTCCGAACCTCAGAAGTCGATATTAATACATCTACGGTATTAACATGCCCAACAACTAAGTGCCGGAAAGACAGATTGTTAGGGAAAAGAAAGGGGATAGTAGATAGAAGAAATAGGAACAAACATGGAATCTCATAATGCAACGGAATAACATATAATATAATCAAGCATTTACAAAATCGAAGACCTTTTTTTATACGTATACATATCAGAGTTGGACATTTATAACACATGTCCTTACAATAGTGGACAAACTATGCATAACCCATACACAATGGAAGATATCCAAAATACGAGAGTATGTCCTACGCCTCCAACTCGACTCTATAGCTCCCAAGCATCTAAAGCTAACCTGGCAAACATGCTCGGTCTGACCCAAGAATTATAAGATAATAGCGCCTAGGTCGGTCTGGAATACCAGCATGAGTAAACTAAAATCACAAAACAACTTTATTGATTTATTAACCTGAAAATCCTTTGAATCAAAGTTATCTCGTAAGACTTCGCCGCACATGAACATGGATGAGTTTTTACGTTAGGATAACTAAAAAACTTTTATAGAAAATCCAGTGATATTATAATAATGTCTAAGGGTTCAAAGTAAAATATTAAAACATCTGGAATGTTTGCATCTCATGCTCCAACATATTTGGTATACAGCTAAAAACGTAAAGCTCATATTGGAGAATGGATTCCAACTAATGACTAGGCTAATGGGATATCGCTCGTCATAGTATACCTATGGAACAATGTACTGAGATCGTACCTAACGACCTGCCAACAATGGAGCGGCCTACCCCTTGCTAGATAGTACCGAATATGTCATCATCCCATTTGTTCCCAACCGTTTTACTGAGCTAAAATGCACAATTGAATCTAAAAATTTGAATGGTCATCTAGAGAGGCGATGACATACCCTAATGGGTGCGACCCACGTAGCCCTACTACATCTCCTATATTTTAGTCATTCCCAGTTGATGAGGCTTAAGACTACGATTACCTTTCAAGAACATTTACACTTAGAATGCTCATTGCCCTCCATGGCAATGTGCTGATAGAATTCATCCACACAAGTCCGTTCTGGTTCTAAACGAAATCGAAGGCACTATTCCCACTACATCCATTTTGGAATCACCTTAAGAATTAGTAGTGATTAGCTTTTCCACTTCACCTCTCTATATTCGATTTCATACTCTTCACTATGTCTTTAGTTTGCAACGCTTGAGTTGGATCGAAGTGTTTTTCGGATAACATATCCAATCCCGGTCTCTTCAAAACAACTTTTGATAATTTTCACTAAACTCAACCCCGGTTCTATAGAAAATAAACAAACAAATGACAAGAGCTCTCCTAACCGTTAGTGGATGGATTTCCTTATCATTCATCCTAGAAGAACGAAACGAGTTTGTACATAAAGTATAACACCTTCGATGGTAACTATACCATATGATTCTCGTGTTTCTACTAGATATTTTCAAAGTTACATTTTGGGTCCAGTTTTGATAGTCGATTATTTAACTATCAAATAATCAAACTGTTGGACGAATTCTCACCCATGGAATCACGAGACCAAGAGGCATCAGCTTCGCCATTTCCATCCGGTATCCATGCCCATTCGGTACCCATACCTACGCCGAACCGTGCTCCATCCACCATCACCGGTCCAAGCAACCACCGGACCAATCCACTTCAAATCATCACCGAACCAACCTACCACCGGACCAAAACCCACCAACACATAACCAAAGCCTACCGAACCACCACATGCCGAACCAACGTCACTCCATCCTCCTGCCGAATCACCAAGACACCGGTCCAGAAGCCATGCCGAATCAACATCTCTCCTTACCAATGCCGGACCAGCTCCTCTCCCAACTAATGCCGAACCACAATCTTTCCACCCACTACCGAATGAACCTCCGGACCAACCACACCAAGCATGGTCGAACCAAAGCTTCGCCGAACCAGAACGCTGCCAGGCCAGATTGCTTCAGCCTAGGCCCACCAGCGGCTATATACATCCAAGACCCCTACCCCCAGCCTCACTCTATAAATAGAGGGGCAGGGGTACAACAATGGCAGACAAGTTTGAGAGCTCAAGCACGGAAGGAACTTTCAAACAATTTTCATATACTTGTATACAAAGCTTTGTACTTGTAATCTGAAAGAAAAAGGAGAATAACATATACAGTGGACGTAGGCACGTTCTGGCCGAACCATTATAAATCTGTGTGTCTTTTACAGTTTAGTCCCTGCTTTTTATATATTTGCATCAATCACCCACACCACTAGAAACAACATAAAATCAACTAATTCATACGACTTGGAGGTGTTTGTCCATTTTTTGTGCAAACATTTTTGGTGCTTTCACTGAGAATTTGGAACTCGAAGCTTCAGCTTCCCTCATTCAACCTTCTTTCCCAATAGCACCCTTCGTTGCCTTGGAAACATGACTTCCAGGCCGAGAAAAGACGCCAACAAGGGAAAGAACGTTGCAGCTAGCAGCCTTCCGGATCCAGTAATCACAGATCAAGAGAATCATCCCATTCCAACAGCAGTATCGAACGAGGATCAGACAAACCCGACAGCCCCTTCCACGGAACAACCGGCAGCAATTACTAGGGCAGATCTAGACAGAGTTGTGGCTGAAGTAACTAACCGCTTCACATCCCAACAAGAAGCTTTGGTGGACCAACTCATGTCACGCTTAAGGGATGCTGAAGAATCCAACCGCGACACTGAATCATGGGGTGAATCCCAATCCGGAGGATCTGGGGGGCAACAAAGGTCTTCCTTCTTCGAAGAAACTATCAACATAAACACAATGGTAGGAGCCGAGCCCGAACTCAGCCCGAACTCCGACCCGAGGAAACGCTTGGAACCGAACCCCGCAGGGGAGGTACCAGGCAAGGATCGGATGTAGCTGAGCCGGTCATGCTTCCTAGCCAGAGAAACACCGATGAACGGAGCCGAGCTAGAATCCAGCCCGAAGTTGACCCCGAGGAAATGCTTGAAATAGAACCCCCAAAGGGGAAGATCAAGGCGAGGGCCAACTATAGCTGAACCTAGCATGCATCCGGACAGCCAAAGACAGCCGCTGGGAAACGTTAGGAGTGATAGACTATACCACCCCTACAGGCCATCCATACAGAATCGATCCCGCAGGGAAGAACCAAGCTCTTTCTTATCTGCCCCATATTCTGATGAGAGGATGGCACGATTGTTCAGAGAATGCGTCCAACGGGACTAAAGAGATCGTGGGATAGGTGCTAGGGTAACCAGCCCTTTCACCCGCGATATTGAAATTGCCATCACCCCCCGAGAGTGGAAAATGCCGAAAATGGAACCATACAAGGGAACCTCTTACCCCGTTGTACACCTGCAAAGATACACACAACATATGATCATGAGCGGGGCAACGGAAGGAGTATTATGCAAATGCTTTCCACTATTTTTAGCAGATCTAGCTACCTCCTGGTTCTGCCATCTACCCAAAGATCCATCAGTTCATGGGAAATGTTGAAGGAGAAGTTTATCAGCCAGTTCCGCATTCATGTGGAACAACCCAAGGATGCTTACTCCCTATCTACTGTCAAACAGAAACCCGGAGAGACACTGCAGCAATACCTAACCCGGTTCAATGCCGCAGCGGCAGTAGTTCAAGATGCCGATGAGAAACTTGTCCTGATGGCCCTCTGTAGTGGTGTGCATCCGGATACCAAGTTTGCTAGAAGACTAACTAAAGAAAAACCAGCTACCTTGCCCGATTTCTTCCATGAAGCTGGGAAGTACATGAGACTCGAAGAGGCTGCCACTGAAAGGCAGACAGGACCACAGGCTAAGACGGCTCATGGAAACGCCCCCGCCGCAGCGAAGGACATTCGGAGAAACGACTCCAGAGACAATGCAGGGGGCAAGAAGGGAGAAAAGCGCTTGTACCGACCAGGACCGAGATTTGACGCTTACACTCCCTTGAATGAAACAGTCGAGAACATCTTCCTGGCCACCCAGGACGAACTTACATACAAGTGCCCCCCGTACAAGAAAGAGTCAGATCGCGCAATCCAGTCCGGAAAATTCTGCCGTTTCCACGAGTCTCATGGGCACGATACCAATGAATGCCGCCATCTCCAAGACCTAATTGAAGAACACATCAGGAGAAAGAGGCTGGAACGCTATGTAAAGGGCCAGGACAGGACTCCAGCTCCCGCCAAGGAAAACCCAGGGCAGCTCCACCCAGAAACAGGCGGAGGAAACCGCAACACCAGTGGTTCCAGCCAAGAGAAGATAGTGGTTCATACAATATCTAGGGGGCCACACATCGCCGACAAAAGCTGGATAGAAATGGAAAGATATGGAAACTCACTCAGAAGCGAGGGAGACTGCGTCAATTCTGTTATGGAAGAACGCCACCCTAAGCGGAGGGAAAATAATGACATCACATTCAGTGAGCGCGACCTAGAAGGAAGGCAATACCCTCATATGGATCCTATGGTCATCTCTGCCTGGTTCGGCCCAGCTGAAGTTTTTCGAATCCTAGTAGACACTGGAAGCTCGGTGAATATTCTGTTCAAGCATGCTTTCGACAAAATGAAGCTGTCAATGAAGGACGTGTCTCCCTGCAACAAACCGCTACACGGTTTCACTGGAGAAGCAAAGATGCCCCTCAGACAATTGAATCTCTTTGTTGAATTGGGAAGTCATCCCCGCTCCGCCATTCGAAAACAAACATTCGTGCTAATAGACAACCACTCGGCCTACAATGCCTTTTTGGGAAGACCAGCCTTGTCCGACTTCCAAATCGTCCTCACCCCATGGTGCCTGAAGATGAAGTTCCCAACGGATAATGGAGTGGGAGAAGTTGAAGGGGATCAAGACGCCGCTCGGGACTGCTATGTAACCGAACTTCGCAATAATCGCAGGAGAGATAAAGGGAAAAATGCAGAGACTATTCTCTGCATGAAAAGCTTGGAAGCATAGCAACTAAAGAAAGCCCCTCCTCTTCGGTATACCTATGATCCTTTCAATGAATTAGATCCCAGGGACAAAGAGGAGGAGGCCACCGCCGAGCCTGCAGAGGCTATGGAATTCGTATCTGTAGACAAACGCGACCCAAGTAAACTGCTGAGAGTCGGATCTCAGTTAAAAAGAGAATTAAAGAATCAACTCATTGATTTTCTTCGCCACAACATGGATGTATTTGCATGGACGCACGCTGATATAACTGGAATCTCCCCGGACATAGCATGCCATGCACTAAACATCGATCCTACCAAGGTACCGGTAAAGCAAAAGAAGAGAAGTATGGAGGCAGAACGATCGGCATCCCTCGAGGAAGAAGTAAAGAACTTACTTGCCAATGACTTCATACGTGAAGCCATCTACCCAGAATGGATCGCCAACCCGGTACTGGTAAAGAAAGCTAATGGGAAGTGGCGAACATGCATCGATTTCTCCAACTTAAATGACGCTTGCCCGAAAGACTGCTTCCCACTCCCCCGAATCAACCAACTCGTGGACAGCACTGCCGGACACGAACTTTTATCCTTTATGGACGCATACTCAGGATATAACCAGATCCCTATGCACGCCCCCGATCAAGATCACACTAGCTTCATCACTGACCGTGGATTGTACTGCTACAGGTAATGCCATTTGGACTTAAAAACGCCGGAGCTACTTATCAGCGCCTCGTCAACAAGATGTTTGCAGAACTGATAGGACGAACTATGGAAGTTTATGTGGATGACATGCTGGTAAAATCGAGGAAAGCCAACGACCATATAAACCACCTGGACGAGATGTTTCAAGTACTTCGCCAATATGGAATGAAGCTGAACCCTCTAAAGTGCTCCTTCGGAGTATCATCGGGAAAGTTCTTGGGATTCATCGTTCATGTCAGGGGGATCGAAGAAAACCCCGAACAAGTCCGAGCCTTGCAAGATATCAAGATACCATCCACTCGGAAAGAAATGCAAAGCCTAAACGGGAAGGTGGACGCCCTAAGCCGATTCATCTCTAAAGCAACCGACAAATGCATTCCCTTCTTTGAAGCCCTGAAGAGAGACAAAGGAAAATTCGAGTGGACCGACGAATGTTCAGCAGCTTTCCTTAACCTAATCGAGCACCTCCAATGGTCACCAGTACTCTTGACTCCGAATGAAGACGAAGAACTATACCTATATCTTGTTGTGTCATCCCATGCTCTAAGCGCCGCTTTGGTAAGAGAAGAAAACCGCACACAACGGCCAGTGTACTTCATAAGCAAAAGGTTCACGGGAGCAGAAGCCCGGTATCCCAAACTCGAGAAACTGGCGTACTGTTTACTAATCACATCAAGGAAGCTACGACACTATTTCCAATCTCATCCCATCAGAGTCCTAACCGACCAACCATTGAGGAAAGTGCTCCATCGTCCCGACACCTCTGGGCGAATGCTCAAATGGTGCATCGAGCTAAGCCAATATGATATCACCTACCATCCTCGCACTGCCATCAAGGGACAAGCCATAGCCGATTTCATCGCCGAATTCACTATCAACGAAGGCAGGGAGCAGTCTGAAATAACAGAGGACATCAAGTGGAGTCTCTTTGTGGATGGAGCATCGAACGAACAAGGCTCGGGGGCAGGCGTTGTGATCATCACTCCCAGGGGAAGAAAGCTGCGTTATGCACTAAGGCTGGAATTCGCTGCCACCAACAATGATGCCGAATATGAAGCAGTAATAGTCGAATTAGAGCTCGCCCTGGAGATCGGAGTCAGTTCCTTATGTCTTCACAGTGATTCGCAACTCATCGTAAATCATATACTAGGGGAGTTCCAGACTCGAGGAGAGCGGCTCACGGCATATCTGAAAAAGACCAAGCGGCTGCTCAATCAATTGGATCACTACTCGATCAAACACATTCCTCGAGAAGAAAATCAAGAGGCCGACGAGCTGGAAAAGCAAGCTAGCATGGGAGATGAAACCACTTCTGGAACGATAACTGTCTCAAGGCTACTAACCCCGAGTTTCGAGCAAGTAAATCTGATAGCTGCAACCGAAGAAGAAACATGGATGACCCCTATCCGAGAATACTTACAAAACGGCACCCTACCCGACGGGCGAAATGAAATTAAGACAATCCTAAGGAAAGCTTCCCGCTACACAATGCAAGAAGGCATCCTCTATCGGCGCGACTTCTCTATCCCCTTATTGAGGTGCGTTGCTGGAAGAGAAGCCAAGTAAATTCTATCCAATATCCATCAGGGAAGTTGTGGAGACCACACCGGAGGGAAGACCCTAGCAAAAAAGATACTCCGATATGGATATTTCTGGCCCACCTTGAACAAAGACGCCTTAGACTTCGTCAGAAAATGTGACAGATATCGGAAATTTGCCAAAATTCCTCGACTACCGACAAATGAGATCACTCAAATGACTAGCCCTTGGCCCTTTGCAGTATGGGGAATTGACTTGATTGGTGAACTGCCAATGGGCCGAGGCGGAGCTAAATATGCTATAGTAGCAGTCGACTATTTCACCAAATGGGTGGAAGCGGAACCTCTAAATAAAATATCTTCGACAAAAATCATTAACTTCTTGATCAAAAATGTTCTGTGCAGGAACGGAGTACCACTCAAAATCATATCAGACAATGGACTTCAGTTTGACAGCGAGGAATTCACCGACTAGTGCCAAGAGCACGGGATTCACAAAAGCTTCTCATCCGTGGCTTATCCCCAGGCAAATGGCCAACTCGAAGCTGTCAACAAAATTCTCAAAACGCTGATCAAGAAGAAGCTTGAAAAGTCAAAGGGCGCTTGGGTGGATCAACATCCTACGGCACTTTTGGCCTACCGCACTTCTTTCAGAACATCAACAGGGCATACTCCGTTCTCTTTGGCATACGGATCAGAGGCCAAGCTCCCAGTTGAAACTATTGTACCTTCCCATCGTAGGATCCACTACAACCCCGAAGAAAACGAAGAACTCCTCCACATGTCTTTGGATCTAATTGAGGAGAGAAGAAATATGCAGCACTCAAAGCAGCAGCTCACAGACAAAAAGTGGCAGCACTATACAACTCCAAAGTCAAACATCGCAGCTTACAAGGAGGAGATCTTGTCCTCAAGCGAATCTTTTCGCGCCCAGGAGCGCTGGATCCAATCTGGGACGGACCATATGTAATTCATAAAGATCTCCACAACGGAGCTTATATTTTGTCAACAGTGGACGGAGAGGTGTTCCAGAGGGCATGGAACATCCGACACCTCCGTCGATACTTTTCTTAACTTGTACTGCCCATATGAAGTGAATTAAAAAAGAGAATCAGTGGACGTAGGCATTTTCGTGCCGAACCACTTTAAAAACTTGGCTCTTGTTAACTTGTTCCTTTATATCTTGGCTACTTGTTAAGCTTTATCCTTTGCTGTTGAACAAAATCCTTTGCAGATGATATTTCAATTCAGAGCTTCACAACACAACTCCACTTGGACAAAATCTAACAGGTACGCTACGATCCTATGCCCTCGCCAATGAGACACTTTGCTCCGGTATCCCTCTACCGCGAGTTAACTCATTGTTTGCCTCGGCCCTTAAAGCCGACTGTAATAAGCCGAGTATAAGCCACCGAAAAGGCCGATTATGCCATGGCAGCTCATTACAGCGATTCGGCTCGCCGACAACTATGAACCGACCATAAGACCCAACATAAGGTATGGTCAGCCAGGGGCAGTTCACAGTTGACGATCGGCCCCCACGCTAGCCGGCTACAGTAAATCGAATAATACCCGCGATTACGGGCCATAATGGCCCGGGTAGTTACTGTGCGTGATCGGCTCCGATGTGTCTTAAGTGCGGCTGTAGTAAAAAAGAATACTCCTCGCAGAGGCGTAAGATGGGTGACAAATGTCTCCATGACCCACAGCTAGGGAAAGTGACTACAAAACCCGTTTGCCACGAACTTAAGCACATCGACGGCCTTCCGTGACTGGAAGTTTTACTTTTCCTATATTTCCATTCCATTTAAAACTTTTCTCCTATTCTCCGTAACGGTGCTTGAAAGTACAGGACATGAAATAGGGAACGCTCGCTAATAGGAACAGAAACTTACAATCGGATGACGAGACACTCAACAGCATTCCGTGCTTAGTCTTACAGGGCGCACAAAGTTGCCGTCCACAGCCGAAACATGAAGGGCGGTACCTTCTACTTTTATACATTAATGCATAGCTGCAGTTCATATTCACACATCACATTTACGTTGCAAAATGAGAAAATTATACTTTAAGCAAAAAACTTGGCATCAGGCACAGTCAAGCCACTAGTAACATGCATAGTTACATCGCTTACACAGCACAACAAAATAGCGATAACATTCCAACATAAAGGAATCAGCTTATGTTATGAAATTACATAAAGTCATTCATCACAAACAATATTATTACAGTCACATCAATGTTTTGGACTAACATAAACAGCAATAAAAAGAAATCAAAAGGTGGCCGAATTCGGACAAGGAACCAGCTGCGTCCACGCTTCGCCCTCATCCTACCAACTCTCCAAGCCTACTTAGCCGCAGGGTCGGAGCTCACAGCATGTTGATCGGAAGTCCCACCAGTCCAATTCAGAAGAGGAATTCATTAAACAAACAGTAAACGATCAAGTTATGAAAACCTAAAAAGAAAAGAAGGGGAAGCAAGGCTTGAACTCAGAACACTCAAGATGAAATACACATCCATTACCAACTTCAATCTTCTTTGCATTGACTACACATTCCAACATCGTATACGAAATTACATGATCAGTCCTTTTGTGGTCATGAATAACCAATTGCACTACTTAGATGATCATAATCTTTGGAACGATATTGATGGTCTGCCCAGTGGATTTGATGATGCTCAACTAGATTTCAGTAAAGGATCATTCAGTGGTTTGAACAATGAAGTACCAGATTTGGATGAAATAATCAATGCCATTCCTCTAAACCATCCTTCAGATCCTCGTTTAGCTTCTCTGACCCTTTCTGAAGAGTTCAATATCATCTTCAACGACTTGAGTTATGAGATAGAGAAGTCCAAGTTGAGCTACGGGATATCTAATGATGATCAGAAGGAAGAATCGAAAGGCAAAAAAAGAAATAAGAAGAAATTAACGATGAACAAGGAAAAAATAGCCTTAACATTTGAACTAGTATCGAAGTACTTTTACTTGCCAATATCGCAAGCAGCGAAAGAATTAAACATAGGTCTAACTCTTTTGAAGAAGAAATGCAGAGAGTTGGGAATTCCTCGGTGGCCTCATCATCAAATGAAGAGCATGCAGACTCTCGTAAGGAATGTTCAGGAACTAGAGAGAGAGAATGGAGAAGAAGGAGAAGAGAGACTCATGGACGCTCTATCATATGGCATAACTCCAGCCCCTGGCAGCACCATGAGAGCTCTATCAATCCCAAAAGAACGAGATATGGCGTCGAGCTGCTCCTTTTTGAGGAAGCTAGGAAAACAGTCGGGCGGGGAGTCCAGAAGCTCCTGGAGACCATATCCGTCCACTAACGACCTCAGGGCAGGTCCATGACGTTCTGGTCTTGGCTGAGCTGGGGGCACGACGGAAGGCTCTTCCCTGCCCTGGGATCTCTTCTTCTTTGATCGGGTCTCCACTCTTAGAGACATTTATCTGCAGACACAAAAGCGAAAGACATGTTGTTAGAACAAGAAGTATGGAAATATAAGCAAGCAAGTGTATAAACGAGCAAGCGTATGTAAGTCTAAGATATCACTCAAGATTTAAATATAGAAGTTCATTCGGCAGAAGAAACCTCACCTGGAGCCGCAGTACTTGGTTGATTCGGCTGTTTCGAATAAACGAGTTGGATTCGGCACTCAAGTGATTCGGCTATATCAAACGGTAAAGGGATAACAGTAGTATGATGCCCCTATTTATAGATGTACACAGGACAACCGAACCAAATGGTTCGGCACTCAAAACCGAATGTAGCTACACCAACTGGAAGAAAAACAAAGCGCAACACCTACAAGCACGTGCCCCACTTTGGGGGGCAAATGTTGGGCGAATTCTCACCCATGGAATCACGAGACCAAGAGGCATCAGCTTCGCCATTTCCATCCGGTATCCGTGCCCATTCGGTACCCATACCCACGCCGAACCTTGCTCCATCCACCATCACCGGTCCAAGCAACCACCGGACCAATCCACTTCAAACCATCACCGAACCAACCTACCACCGGACCAAAACCCACCAACACATAACCAAAGCCTACCGAACCACCACCTGCCGAACCAACGTCACTCCATCCTCCTTCCGAATCACCAAGACACCGGTCCAGAAGCCATGCCGAATCAACATCTCTCCTTACCAATGCCGGACCAGCTCCTCTCCCTACTAATGCCGAACCACAATCTTTCCACCCACTACCGAATGAACCTCCGGACCAACCACACCAAGCACGGCCGAACCAAAGCTTCGCCGAACCAGAACGCTGCTAGGCCAGATTGCTTCAGCCCAAGCCCACCAGTAGCTATATACATCCAAGACCCCTGCCCCCAGCCTCACTCTATAAATAGAGGGGCAGGGGTACAACAATGACAGACAAGTTTGAGAGCTCAAGCACGGAAGGAACTTTCAAACAACTTTCATATACTTGTATACAAAGCTTTGTACTTGTAATCTGAAAGAAAAAGGAGAATAACATATACAGTGGACGTAGGCACGTTCTGACCGAACCACTATAAATCTGTGTGTCTTTTACAGTTTAGTCCCGGCTTTTTATATATTTGCATCAATCACCCACACCACTAGAAACAACATAAAATCAACTAATTCATACGACTTGGAGGTGTTTGTCCATTTTTTGTGCAAACACAAACATCCAATCATGGTTTAATTTCCATATGGGATCCACTAAGCCTTCATTAATTCTTTTTAATTAATAAAACCACTTTATAAAATCTGATCACAAGATCTTCTCAAAATACTATTCCCAAACCCCTTACATTTCCTTTTATACTTGGGAAACATTTATATATTTACCTCAATGTAATATGTATATTACCAAAACATTTTACTTTTCATGCCTTGAAACAAAATCATATACATATATTATCAGTGTAGATATATTTAAAAACTTTTCAACATTTCTTCTTTCCAAATCCCATGTTAAATAAGTAAACTTTATTTCCAAATAAAACATTCCACTTATCCTATATCAAAAATTCCCTTTTAAAAGCTCATCTCATACTTCAATTAACTTATAACTTTCAAAATAAAGTTATAACCCACTTTTATAAACCCTTATGTTAATTTATAAACCTCTTTCCAAATCTCTGAAATGATTTATAAATATTTTTCGTATTTTTAGACTCTTTATATAAACCTTTCTATGCTCATTTATAAAATATCCTTTATAAATATCATTTAGAAAACATCATTTGTAAACACCTTAATAACCATTTTCGTTAGAAAACCCTCTTTCTATAAACAAATTATCATTTATAAATACCTTTATAAGAATTATATAATTTCAAAAACCATTTATAAACCTTAGCCTCAAATTGATTAAAGAATTAAAGTAAATTCAAACCATACTTTATAAATTCCAGACGAGACTTAGCGGTCTCAATGATACTAATTTAAGTTATCATTTAGTTTCAATTCGATTCCAAAATCACATAACAATTATTTATAAAAATTATTTACATAAGCAACCATATATGTAAATGCAGTTCATATCCAATTAGCGAATAACGCGTCAATATAACTAATTGGCATATACAAGTCCAAATAACATAACAACATGATGGTGATTTATCTTGCTAAATAGATGTCCAAACAATTCAATCAATTTGTAGTAGAATGTGGATTTATTCCGCTTAACACATGTCCATACAAACAAACCAACAATCAATTTATAGCAAAACCGGGATTTATTCTGCTAACACATATCTAAACAACCCAACGATCTACATTATAACTCATTCACAATTATATGGTTTCTTAATTATATAAACACTTGAATCACTTGTATTCAAAACCATCTTTTGAAAAAGAAGCACCTTTAAACAATTTTACTTTTGAAAACCAAAGGATTTAAAACTTTTAAACCCTTTTGAAAATAATTAATTATAAGTTAAGTCCATATTTAAGTCATAATCAATTTAAACTGAATTTTAGCTTAATTTAATTAAATAGTTAACAGTAACTAACTATCAATTAAATCTAAGTTAATCCTTTATTAAATATTAAATAATTAACGAAATATTTATCAATATTTATATATTAATTAATCTCAGTTAATTAACTAATTAATCCTTAATTAAATTAAAAAAAAACCTTTAATAAATAATTTATTATACATTAAAATTTAATTAATTTATAATTTAAAAATAATTAAACACTTTATTAATAGTTAAATAATGATTAATTCTATATTTAAATAATATTTAATTAAAAATAAATCATATATTTAATTCATAATTAACTAATTCAATTAATAATTAATTAAAATAAATCTTAATTTAAAAAGATAAATAATTAACAACCAACCTTTACTTAATAAAAGTTAACAACCCTTGTTTAATCCTTAAATAATTATTATATCACAACATAATTAATTAAAAAATTATTATTAAATTCTTAATTTATCTTTTAAAATATAATTATTTAGCTGATAAATCATTTACAAAATGATTTGAAGTACAAAAACCAAACTTTGCGAAAATCGAATTTTTAAACGAACTGCATCCATAGCGACTATCGTTATGGATACGTGTAATTTCCAACTTATTACTCAATAACCCTTCCATTTACTATTTTTACTTACTTACTTTCCATACCACTTCCAATTCCAAGCCAAAGATCACAATTTTATAACTAAAACACCACTTAAATCATCAATTCAATGTTCTAATGTTAAACCACAAATTATCACACATATATACATCCAAATCATACCATAATTCAAATAATAACATCACAAATACAACTGTATAACAACCATATTATATATATATATATAAATATATAATATATATATATATATATATATATATATAAATTCTTTTCCAAAAGCTAAGGAATTTACTCACCGAAGGCTATCCAAACTTTCGCTGACTTAAGTACGATCTCGCACTTTATTCCTAAGCAAAAATACGGAGTCTTGTATTGTAAATGTACGAGGTAGGATAGGCCATGGATGAACAAGGAAGTGAGACATGTTTTGGTAATGTAGAGCGACTTCGGATAAACATCGATTTCTCAATAATAAACCCGAAAATAGGTCATTTTGCAACTGACTTTTGGGTTACCTGCCCAAGTGGAATTTCAAAAGGCACTCAAAGTGAAAGTTATTGGAATTTATTTTCACTATCATTTCAAAAAAGAACCACTCATTTTCGATTAGTTTTGAAAAATATATGATCAAAAGAAGAAGGATAATTTTTAGAATTGAAATTCTTGGAGAAAAATTGCTTTGCAAAGTTGTGTATTTTGGCATATCTATGGTAGAAATTTGAAAAGGTGGTAAAATATAATGTTGTAGCCATTCAAAAAATAAAAACTCTATTTGAGTTAGAAACGTGGAAGAAAAGGTTGGTGGAAAGAGGATGAAAAATGGAGAAACATATGGCTATTTATAGGCAAATTGCATATGTCATCATTATATCTAGTCACATCATAAATCTTTTATAATATACATATATATAATTATATTTAGTCGTATTACTTTCTTATATATATATATAATTATATTTAATCGTATTACTTTCTTTTATACATATAATTATTTTGTTTAGTCACATCACTTTTCTTTATATATATATATATATATATATATATAATTATTTTGTTTAGTCACGTCACTCTTTTGTGTGTGTGTGTGTGTGTATATAAGTTTAACTATTAATTAACTAAGATGTGACAAGAGATAATTATGGTTATCGATTACAAATCTAAGATGTGACAATACTTAATATGTGTGTATATATATATAATGTTTATTATTTTTAAAACTATGTCTTGTCACATCACTTACTAATCCAAATTAATATAAGATAATTTAATTTTAAGTGTATTATTATCTAATTAATTATCTTATATATGTACATATAGTGCACAAAGATGAACAACGTTCTCGACAATTTCTCGGTGTCGAAAGTTCAAAATTTAGGAAAACATTGTTCGGTCACATCTTCTGTTTTTCTACGAACTATTTAACTTGGTAAAAAAAATTTGAAAATGATTTCACCATCATTAGTAATTAATTAAAATTAGTTATATTTCATTATAAAACTTATATATTGAGCATTTAAAATTAATTAAATATTCACTAATCAAAGTGGTGAAATTCCAAGTCGTTACATATCGGACACGTTAGCCGTCAATGACTCCTTTTACTTCAACCAACCAACGAGGTTCGGGGAGGCGTTAGTATGAACAAAAGAAGAAGATGAAACATAACTTTACTGATTGTGTTTTGTTGTATAGAAGTATTTTGTAATACTGAGAAGTGTTTATAATACAGACTTATGCTCTGTATTTATACAGAGAGATATATTGAGTATTGGGTCGAATACCAGGCCCACAGTCTATAACTGAATGCTTTGAAGATAAATTGTCTTCGTATATTCACTCGTATCTTGTATTCAGTCATATTACGCTGCTCTCAAGCCTAGCTCCGAGTCTAGAGTTTGCGAGCTTCTCCAGAAAAATGCGCCGCCATTGAAAAATCACTTGAAATAACTCAGATCTGATGCAAAGTCGGGTTCTTCTCAGTTTTGCTTGAATATCTATGTAAGTCTTTGCTGGTTTAAGTATATTTTATGAGATGTTCTTGCGAAATATATTTGCTGCCTTTACATTGAGATAAAAAAATAAGTCATTAGTTGATGTACTTGTGAGATCTGAAGAAAAATAAGAGGAAGATGCACCGGTATTGAAGAATCACCTATGGTGATTCAGATCTGACACAAAGTTGAGTTCTTTTCAGCTTTACGTGAGCATCTATGCGAGTTTTGCTGGCTTGAGTGTATTTTGTAAGATGTTCTTACAAAATATACTTATTGCCTTCAGATTGAGATGAAAGCCAAGTCTCGAATTGTTGTACTAGTGAGATCTGATAAAAAGACTCTTCCAAACTTTCAAGTTTGTGAGATCTGATTCAAGAGAGTAAAGATTGGTTCTTTGTTAGTGAAGAGTGCTTGAAGACGAACATACTGCTGAAGTACGAATACTTATTGTTCTACTGATGATGCTTGCTGCAGCTTTGACTCAGAATGAAGAGAGGCGTCATGTTCTGTCTGACATTTGAGGTCTGTAACCCAAAGCTTATCTCTGAATCGAGTGAAATTCATCTTTGACAGTGGCTTTGTTATAATATCAGCGACTTGGTAAGTAGCAGGTATGTGGTTAATGTCTAATTTTCCCTTAGCAACTTGCTCTCGAGCAAAGTACAAATCTAGCTCCATGTGTTTAGTTCTAGAATGCAAAACTGGGTTAGCAGTGAGTGACACTGCACTTAAATTATCACACCATGATGTAGTCTTGCTATCAATTTTGGTTTGTAGTTCATTCAATAGTGACTCTATCCACATTGTTTCTGCCATGGCATTAGCAACACTTATGCATTCTGCCTCTGTACTAGACCTGGATACAGTTATTTACTTTTTTGAACACCATGAAACTGGATTTTTGCCTAAGTAAACGCAGTATCCACTTGTTGATCTTCTGTCATCTGTGTCACTTGCCCAGTTTGCATCTGCATATCTAGTAATGCTAATAGTTTGACATGATTCAATAGTTAGACCATAATTTAATGATCTCTTGAGATATCACAATATTCTTTTGACTGCTCTTTAATGCTCATCTGTTGGACATTGCATGAATTGGCTTACTTTATTTACACTGAAAGAGATTTCTGGTCTGGTGATTGTTGCATACTGAAGTGCACCTACAATACTCCTGTATTGACTGTCATTTGTGATTATTTCTCCTTTAGTCTTTGATAAATGAGTATTGGTTATCATAGGTGTTGAGATTGAATTTGATTGATCCATTTAGGCTCTAATGAGAATTTCATTGATATATTTTTTTCTGGCTGAGATGTATCATGAATTTTGAGGATCTCTTTACTTCAATTCCCAAAAAGTAGCTTAAACTTCCAGGATCATTGATTGAAAATTCTTTGTTTAAATGTTGAGTAAGATTGTTGATTTCTTGATCATTACTACCTGTAATAATAAAATCATCAACATAAATTAGTATATGAGTGATAGTGCCAGAATCAAACTTTGTAAAGAGAGAATTGTCTAATTTTGTGCAATTGTAACCCAATCTGAATAAGGTTGTCTTTAATTTTTCAAACCAAACCCTTGGTGCTTGTTTGAGACCATAAATTGCTTTGTTCAACTTACATACTAGTTTTCATTTCCCTTCTTCATGAATCCATTGGGTTGCTCCATATAAACCTCTTCCTGCAAAACACCATTTAAAAATGCATATAGTTGCTTTATATTCCAATTTCTGTATAAGGCAATACTAAGAACAATTCTAATAGTGGAGGGTTTCACAACTGGAGAGAATGTCTCAGTAAAATCAAAACCATTTTGTTGTGAATACCCCTTTGCCACTAGTCTTGCCTTATATTTGGAAATTGACCCATCTGCATTTCATTTTAATTTGTATGTCCATTTACAGCCTACTATATTTTTATCAGTAGGTTGAGGAACAAGATCCCAAGTCTTGTTCTTCATAAGAGCATCATATTCTTCATTCATTGCTGCCTTCCATTTATCATTTTGTATAGCTTGCTAGTATGTGCTTGTTTCTTCATTTTCTAGAGCTGCATTGTATGGTTTTGGTTTGGATATACCACTTTTTGCTCTTGTGATCATATTGTCTAGTTCTTTCAGCAATTTGTTGATGATCATTGTTCTTCACTTTAGTCTCTTGTGACACATTAGGTGATTGCAAATCACCTAATGTCTGACTTGAGCTTTGATGCATTTGACCATTTGACTGTTGAATTTGAGATGGTTTATTAAATGATTTAGTTTGTCCATGACCTGGTTCTGAAGAGGACACTGTGTGTTATGGACTTTCATTACCTTGAGCTTTATCTCCAAGAATGTGAGCTGCTTTGTCAATTATCACAGGTATAGGTACCAAAGTTATCTTGCATTGTAAATCTTCTGAGAAGTTTTAATTGCTGAATTGCTAAAAGGAAACACTTGTTCATTAAAGACAACATGTCTAGAGATAAATATTCTACCATTACTAGATAAGCACTTGTAACCTTTTTGATTTGTTGCATAGCCCAAAAATGTACATGGTGATGACCTATAGCTTAGTTTGTGAGAATATATGGTCTGAGATAAGGAAAGCATGGACAGCCAAATACTTTTAGACTATGATAATCAGGCTTGATACTATAAAGTATTTCTAACGGACACTTTAATTTTAAGACTTTTGTAGGCAATCTGTTAATTAGAAAGACTGCAGTAGCAAATGCATCAGGCCAGAACTTAAGTGGTAATGATGCATTTGCTAGCAGCGTTAAGCCTGTTTCCACTACATGTCTATGCCTTCTTTCAATCAGACCATTTTGCTCTGATGTGTAGGGACAAGTTGTCCTGTGTATAATACCTTTTCTTGAAAGAATTTCTTCAGAGATATAAATTATGCACCATTATCTGTCTGTAGTATTTTTAGTTGACAGTTTGTTTGCTTTTTCTGCCTGCACTATAAATTGCTGAACTGCATAGTATGTTTCAAACTTTGTCTTTAAAAAATATATCCACATTTATCTTGAATATGCATCAATAAAAGAAATATTATATTTGTACCCATAGTCAGTTGATATGGGTGCTGGACCCCATAAGCCAGTTGCAACAAGTTCTAATGGTCTGTTGTAACTAGCTTTGGAGTCCATAAATGGCAGTTTGTGGCTTTTACCAATTCGACAATAAGTACAGATATATGGAGTTGAAACATTGTTAAAAAAATATTATTTTCATTCAACACTTGTTTAACAATATTTACATGAGGATGTCCAAGTTTACAATGCCAAATATCTAAGCTCTTATAGTCATTCATAGCTTTGATTTCAGAGTCATTACACCATTTTCCTTTACATCTTGAGATTTTTTGAATTAGCAACATTGAAAGTATACAATCCCTTAACCTCTCTACCCTGTAAGAGAATATTTTTTGTTAGTATGTCTCTAACTAAACAGTAATTTGGATAAAATTCAAAAAACACATTGTTATCTTTGGCAAATTGAGATACACTTAATAAATTTTTCTTGACAGATGGTACTCTTAATAAGTTATGCAAGTATAATTGTTTCTTTCCTGATATATATCCACTACTAGTATGTGAGATTTTTACAGACTTACCATTGCCCATAAGTAATGATTGTGTACCATTATATTCTTTGTTGCCAAGATTCAAGTTTGCCGAAGTGTTAGTAACATGATTTGTTGCCCCAGAATCAGGATACCAGCTGTTATCATGAATATCTTCAATTTTTACACTATCATTGTTGTTGCTGTCACTTTGACCTCCAATTTCTTGTTGAGCAGTTATCAAATTTGCACTGGGATTGTTGTTTCTTGCACTGTTGTTGTTTTACTGAGATGAAGTGTAGTTGACGTCAAATCAAAATTAGCGTTTACTAGCAATATGTCCAATTCCCTCACAAATCTGACATCTGGGTCTATTATTTCCATTGTTACTAGACCATCTTCCACATCTTCCTCTTGATCTATAAGACTGACCACCACTCTGATTGAAGTACTATTGATTTCTATTGTTAGAAGGTTTTGCTTGACTCTTGTTTTTGCTGTTTGAGATGAAATTCAAAGACATGTCTGATATAATTGATTTATTTTGTTCCAATCTACCCTCATGAGCTAGAATGGTAGAGTGAACATATTGAATTGAGGGTAGAGTTTCTTTTGATGATATGACAGCTACTACTGATTCATATTCATCATCTAGCCCTCCAAGAATTGATAATATATGCCCTGTGTCACTTACTTTATGTCCTGCAGAAGATGAGTGATCTTATAATGTTTTCACCTTTACAAAATAGTCTCTCATTGACTGATTTTCCTTCTTTATATTTTGTAATTGTCTCTTGTAGTACATAATCTTGGCTGCTGATTGAGTACTAAAGATTTATTCTATTGTGGACCAGATCTCATGTGATGAATTGCATCCAATTAACCGTGGAAGTAGATTAGCACTTATAGATGATATTAGCCAAGAACTGACTAAACTGTCTCGTCTTTGATGCATTATGTATTCTTGATTACTAATAAGTTTCCCATCCTTATATGCATTATACTTGGGTAGTATGATTATAATGCTTTGAATATATTGCTCCAATCCATATGCTTTGACGGCGGTTTCAACTTGAAACTTCCAAAGCAAGAAATTGGTTTCATCAAGTTGAATAGACAACAACTGATTCTAAGGCATGATAATCTCTTTCAGGAGTTCTTCAGTGTGATTAAATCTGGCATTAGTGTGAGTGCTAGAGGAGGCAGAGATGTCTTGATCTCCTTCAGCCATTGATTCAGAAATCAAGAAGAGTGATTAAAGAACTGAATGTTGCTGTGAAACAGATAAGCTGTGCAGCCAAGAAATTCTTGATTGCTCCTAGGCAAGGCACAGCAGAGAACTTGATCAATAGTCATGGTACAGGTATGTAAAAAAAACACAGTGATGATGGGAAATGTTATATTTCCCAGATGATTCCAAACAAATGTTTTTAGATCTTGATGTGATGATGTTGAATCTGATCTTGATCAAAAAGCGGAGAGAGGAAAAGAAATCTGATGATGAGAGCTCTCTTGATTCTCAAATGACTTAGATGAAATGCAGTTCGATCAAGATATGATGATATTATATCCGATCTTGATCGAAGACAAGGGTGTAATGATGATGAGGATCTTCTTGATTCTCATATGATTCAGAAGATGCAGCCTGATCTAGATATGATGATTTTAAGACTGATCTTGATCACTGACACGGCATTTGCTGTTAGGCAATATCTGCTCTGATACCATGTGAACAAAAGAAGAAGATGAAATAGAACTTTATTGATTGTGTTTTAATGTACAAAAGTATTTTGTAATATTGAGAAGTGTTTATAATACAAACTTATGCTCTATCTTTATATAGAGAGATATATTGAGTATTGGGCCGAACACCAGGCCCACAGCCTATAACTGAATGCTCTGAAGATAAATTGTCTTCGTATATTCACTCGTGTCTTGTATTCACTCATATTAGTTAGTACCGTTGGGACGTCCGATTCATCGTTAACGGAAATGTGTCAAGAAATGGCTACGAAAGACACCTTCGTGTTTAGAGAAATTTTTGGTACCCTACAAAGCATTGTGAACAACATTTTTCTGATGAAAAATTTAGTGGACTATTAACTAACTGTTCTTATGATGTAAAGGATCTGATAACCTTCGTGATGGGTGCTATGCATTTTGTAAAGCATGTCTCGCTTACTCCTTCATTTTGTTCTGTTGGTTGAAAGTAACTTATAGATTAGAGTTATTCCAAGTTTTACATTGCTCTGTAAATTTATTTTCCATTGCTATACTTAATCCTCGCACTTAGATATGTTACACTAATTTGTATGTTGTTAGCTTCATATTAACAAATGTTAACAGATATACGGACCAAGGTTTTCAAAATGAGATTTAAATCGTAAAGTTCAACCAATAAATCAAAACGGGATACAAATCGTAAATCATAAATTCAAAGAATCCATGTTTTAAAGATTGTACACGCTTTGAAATTGATTTTGATGTTTGACTTTGTACAGCTAAACTTAAAACTCAATTCTCTTAATTTCTTATTCTATCTTGATAACATTATAATTTGAATTGTGAGTCCACATAAGTAGACTAAATATGTTATTCCGCGTTGAATGTTTTGTTTAATTGCGATTTTAACTAAGTTTGAATCGAAATATAAATCGTTGCAGCAGTGTCTGCTAATGTTTTTTTTACTGTGATGGAAGAACGTGCCCACTCTTTGCTGGACCAAAAACACTTTTGGAAACTATTTGCCAAAGATATTCTTAAAAGATTGCCCATATGGTGTTTGTCAGCTACATATGGTGTTTGTCAGCTAATAGCATGTTGTCCTTACTTCTCAGATCTGCAGTTATACATCTGTATGTGGACAAGAACTGTGAAGTTGTCTATGTCTTGTAGGAAAACAGAACATACAAATGCTTCAGTATGTTATTTCAGACAATTTTCTGTGTTTTAAAATTCACTTCTGTCCCTTCTTAAAAAAGATTTCATGAAAACCTCAATGACTATTTTCAACGGGAACGTGCATTATGCACAACAACTACAAGTATGAATCTATTCTTTACAAATATTCTAATTTTTCAAAAATTGGCGGTCTACACCAAAAATGTTTATTCTATGAAATTTTCAATTTAAAATGCAAATATTTGCAGTTTTAACTATACAGTTTCAATGAAAATAATTGCATGCATGTTTCGTAAAACATGTTTTTGAGAAGGGTTTTCGGGTATTAGATTTGAAAATAAGGAACGGATCTTAATTTCCATCGTCCCGTGGCTTTAATGAGAATTTTAGCACACATATCTCTATGTTTGGTGCATGTAGGATGAGGTATATTTTTTGTATACTACATGTACTGATCACATCAAGACAACCACTAATTATGATATGATTTATATAAGTAACTTAATGTCAAAAGCTTTATTCTGGGATTATAAGTATATGGCTGTGTTCTATCACTTTTTAGCTACATCTCTAGGGCCGAATCTTTTACTACATTTGTTTGCAGGATTTAACTATAATTAAATGTTTTGCAGTAAGATTTGATATGCCGATACTGTTAAAGGATGAAAAATAAAGTAATTTAAAGAGAAGACTAGGATTTTCGTTTTACTGCCAATGATATACATATTGGTGCTATGCGAAAACCAAACTGGTTGTATTCATTTATTCAAATCATTCAGGTTTCAAGTTTATTCTTTCTTACACGTAGTACTTGCGTTGCTATGTACATATGCATATTCTATTCAACTAACTAATCTTTGCAACTAAAATAAAAAGGCTGTTTTTGAATGCTAATCTATTTAGAGAGCTCTGTCTATCGTAGGCTTTCAAAATCAAACTGTGTAACAAAAAACAGAAAAAATGTTTTTTACCCACCTCCTTACATCTCTTCAATATTATTTACTTTGTTCTCCGCAAATGTCTTATTTTTAATTTAAATTTTTTTAATAAATTATTATTTGATTTTTAACTAAAATTAATGAATATACGTACACATATACATTAGCCCTAATAATGTTGATTGATATGGTGATTTCATGTCGATGTTTCAGTCCTCTAAAGTAAGTAGAATAGATATTTAACTCCAGGTCCTATGTATTTAATGTAAAAATATTAATTACTTACAGTTCCATTTTACAAATGTTACATAATATTTTTAACAAACGAAAAAATATATTTCTACACATAGTATTTCCCTGCATGTGAATTCTGTACATGCTAATAGTCAAAAATATTATTTTCTGCGTCCTTTGTGCGTAGCATTGTTACGACGACGAAGGGAAGCAGGTGGCTAAGTTGTTCATGTTTGATCACTACTGCACCCATATATAAATGATTTAGTGTAACGATTAATACACAAACACAAATATTATTTTCTCATAACTATTTTTCTGCTTCTTGCTTTTATAGTCAAAAATATTATTTTCTCATTGCATTCCACGTTGCAACATGTAATGATTTAGTGTACTGTCTAACTTCGACCCATTTATCTAATATACATACATGCATATATTTTTAAGTACATATATATTTAAGTATATATGCATATGTATTTGTGTGTTTGTGTATGCATGTGTGTCTTTATACACACACAAAAGCGAATCTAACCATCAAGTCTAGAAGGATCAAAATGAGAGGGCAGAAGTTTATGTATAACTTAAGTGAACATAATTAACTAAGTATAATTTTACTAATAAAATGCAAAATAGTATTAAAAATTCAATTTTTAAAAGGGGTCAGCTGCTCCCTGTGACCTTAATGTAGATTCTTCCGTGTTTGCGTAGTTTTTGTCTCAAATTCCTATTTGATACAAATACATGCAATTATATAGGTTTTCTAGTCTCGATGCAATGGTGTCATTTACATGTCAAATAATCATTGGAATTTGGACAAGATGCATCCTTCCCTTGTTTTGAATAACGGATCTGTTTTCCATCGCCAATTAAGCTACTGTTCTTTTGCTGAAATGGCCAGTTGAAGTTTACATGTGCGTCGAACGCGTCAGACACATCAAACGTGAGACCCACAAGTTTGTCCAGCTTGGATAAACCGTTGTTGTTGGGGAGCCGTTTGCGTCCGACGCGACGTTGCCGCGAACGGCTCCCCAAAACCGTTCACCCGAACTACCTTTCTTATATATTCCATACTTTCTTCTTCATCATCTCCTTTCACTCTCTTTTCTTTTAGTTTCTTCATTTCCAATGGCAAATCCAAATGAATAAAGTGATGATTCCGATTTTGAAGATTTGCAAGATATCCAGTTCCTTAGACTATATTATGTCACACGTGGACCTCAAACGAGTCGGATACACGATTCTGAAGTTATCGGTATTTATTGGGTTAATGATATGCTTACAGGACACGTAGAACGGTGTCAACGAAATTTTTGAATGAAGAAGCTTTATTTTATGTCGTTGTGTGAGTTGAAAAGTTGTGGTTTGCAGCCAGCGGCGCGCCTTACAGTTAAAGAAATGGTAGTTATTTTTCTATATACAATCACTTTGACTATTCCTGTACGGTGGGTTGCTGAAAGATTTCAACTATCACTTAACACGGTTAGCTATTATTTTTATCAAGTTCTGGATTTTGTTTTTTTAATGTCTGTGAATATTATTAGGCCAATAGATCCTCAATTTAATAGAATTCCAAAACAAATCAGTTCATCACCACGATATCACCCTTTTTTAGAAATTGTATTGAAGCTATTGATGGTACACATGTAATGGCTCATGTCCCTCAAGCGGATATCCAACGATTTGTATGACGTAAAGGTATTCCTGCACATAATATAATGGATGCATGCGCCTTTGACTTAACATTTACGTTCGTAAGGACATGGTGGGAAGAAACTGCCCATGATGCTAGAATCTTTCGTGAAGTTGTAAATACTCCAAGTTTGATTTTTTTGCATCCCCCAAGAGGATAATATTATTTAGTGGATTCAGGGTATCCACTAATGGAAGGATATTTAGCCCCTAATTCATGTTTAAGATACCATATTCTATATTTTAATAATACACAGAATGAACCAAAGTCGGAAAATGAAGTTTTCAACTACTAATATTCGAGTTTGCGTATGGCAGTCGAAAAAACTTTTGGAATTTAGAATAAAAAATTTGCAATCTTACGTAACGTGCCAACATATTCATATAATGTTTAGGTACAAATTGTCACCACGACAATGGCTATTTACAATTTCATACGAAGGTACAATCACTACAAGAGAAACGGCTCTTTCCAACGACGGGCGGCCGTTAGAGGCCGTTGGAAAGCCGTTGGAGGCCGTTGGAAAGGCCGTTGGTATACATTTCAACAGCTTCCAACTGCATCAACGGGGTTATACCAACGGTTTCCAACGACAAGTTTGCCAATGTGGCAAATCCTGTTGACCAAACTACCGTTGAAAATCCGTTGGAATGCGTTGGAATTTGCCGTTGGAAGCCGTTGTACATTTTGGCCGTTGGTCGCCATTGGAAGCCGTTGGAAATCTGAGTATTTTTTTTTTGTAAAACCAGCAGTGCTTGCTTCCAGCCACATACAACCACAATTATATCAAAACAGCTCCATTTCGAGCATATATATATAACAACTATATCAAAACATATCCGAACATATATATATATATATATATATATATATATATATATATAACCAAATCATGCATATATTTCAACATAAACCAATATCCAAACATAACACAACATTACCAACATCAAAAAAATCCAAACCAACATCAACGAATCCAAACCAACATCCACAACCAAACCATCAGAACGTATCAAATCCAAATATAGACAGAAACCATCAGAATATATCAAATTCTCACCAACTCCAAAATATACATGTCAATAACAAAACATACCTAAATCACTCCGCACCAGAACCACCAGATGAAGGAGGCTGTCCATACTGTGCGATGAACTCCGCCATACGCCGGTTCATCTCCTCCGTCTTTGCTTCATGCAGCAAATTGCGCTCCCGCATCTCGGCAAGCTTGGCTCTTAGCTGCGCAATATCTTCCTTATCTTGAGCCTTTTGATATACACCCATCCCTCTCTGATATCGCAGTCCACCTCGGCCAACACGAGGTCATACGAGCCATATACGCCCGTCGCGAGATCGTGAGCACTATGTTGGAAGGCTCCAACGAAAACCCACCGCTGTGTAAAACAAGAAAAAACATTTAATATTCTGTTACTACTATATATATTTGATAAAAGATTGTATGGAATAAAATTTAATTTTGAAACTTTATACTTACCTGCCATCGGCTTTGGGTTTCAGCCATACCGTAGGCCGAACACCCAGCTGTGAAGGACCAGTATCATCACCTCTCTGTGAGCTGGAAGATCCGAAGTGTGAACGTCTGCGTCCCGACATTCCTATATGAAATCATAGTATAAATAAAAGCAAGAGTAACATTGATTAATTTAATATGCAAATGGTGTCAGAATAATGAACATAGCGTAACATACATTATGGCGTAACATAAAAGAGACTATGTGATACATATCATATAAAATTACTTTGGAAACAGAAAAATGAAAAAAAAAATTACCTTCTCAAAATATTGATTAGTGATCAATCCTCATCGCTTTCGGATTCAGACTCTTCTTCGCACTCTATATTTTGTTCCTTTATACTCTCAAATGCTTCAATTAATGCATTTGATTCATCGTAATGATTTTCGCATATTAGATTATTAGGAGGCATATGTCGTTTCGGAGCTTGTACAACAGCCGTAAATCCAGATTCTGTGAGGTTGTATTTGGATTTCATCGCAATGTATTCAGCAGTTACTGATAATTGGGTTCCGCTTGTGCAGCCTTCCCAAAGGGGTTTTTTCATGGCATCTAACAAATCATATATTTTTTTGCCCCAATATTTGGTTCTTCTTCAGCATTACCATCGTCATCAGTTAATTGAGGAACAGAAAATATTGAACGTGCAACATCTTCAACCATATGTTCTACAAGATTTGCCGTACCAATTTCATTACTCACCACCTCCTGATCTTATACAGGATTAGATGCTAACTGTTCCCCATGACGATCCCAAATAAAATAGTTCGACACGAAACCGTACTGACACAAATGAACTCTAAACATTTGTGGTATCAAATGCTTTAACAGTTTGCATTTACTACATGGACAACGGATTTCTTTGTAGTTTCCGTTATTACGTAAAGAAAAATCCATAAATACTCTAACACCATTATTAAAATGTTCATTTGTTGAGCCTTCAGTATCGACCCTTCGTTTTTTGTACATCCAGCTCCGATCAGTAAAATAATTATCCATTTACCTACGTATATAATTAAAAAGTAAGATATAAATTTACATTGACATTTTTTTATTAAAACAATTTTATAAACATTCTTCTTGTTTTTGTTATATCTGTTAAAATAATACTTAAATCTTATTTTGAAATGAACATAATATTCTATTTAAACAATTTTATTAGCGAATTTGATATTAATTGATCATTGACACTTTGTTGATGGGTCATCCTACCTCCCATTACAAATACAATAACGTAATTAAATCGCATAAATCATTTCAATTTAAACGATTCAACAAAATTTCGACAGCACTTCGTTTTAGTTCCCTGAACAGTACACAATTATGTGTACACAGGGAACATAAAGGGAAGCGCTGCCGAAATTTTGCGAACCGTTTAAACTGAAATGATTTACGAGATTTAATTACGTTATTGTTTTTGTAACTTGTCCAATACAGGGACAAATCCAACAAATATTGTATACGATGAATATAGATGTCTGTTCTGTTAAAAAACGAATATCCACACAACGATCATATACAATACTTATTGTTCGTCGACGAAATTCTATCGCTTTAGAAAACCATCGAACGAAATTAAATTTAAAAATAATCGCAAGCGCACGGTGCACGAATGTAGCACGTGGCGAATACGGGTCGATCCACAGGGAACTGATGATTTTAAACTTCTATTCAATCGAATTAAACCAAATGGAGGATGATTTGTTAATTAGAAATAAAATGAGGCTAACACTAGAAAAATGTGATTCAAAAACGATTAGACTAAAGAACAATTTAGAGGCAAATCCACTCTCAAATTTTTGTAAATCAACAAACACATAATTTATGATCTCTAACTTTGATATTAAGTGAAATAATCATTGCATTTATCATAAGTATGGTTTGTTTATGTTATTAGTTGACATAACTCAAACCATCAAACTATAATACAACAATTATACCACTTATTATTCTCATGAAAAAGAAGCCAAAACAAAAATTATTTTAAGCACGATCTATTTACTATTGTAACTAGTAACATAGATCATCAAATTTCATTTTTACTTTCATTTCATAATCAAAAATTAATTAGCAAATGATGATATAAATTGTGTTTATAGTGAATAAGAATAGCTCATTTGCATAAGCAATATAAGCTATCAAACCCATTTGTATAAACTTACATCAAAATTCACATTCATGAAGCATAAACAAAGAGATCATACATCATAAAAATGTTGAAATTACATAAAGTTAGAGAGCTTCATCACCCCTAAATTGAAGGGGTTTAGCTACTCATTTGTGGCATTGAAGCAACACAAATAAATTTCAACATTAGAAAGAAAAGAGAATAGAAAATAAGCAAAGAAAGCAAAAGCGATTAGCTACTAACTACTTGCATAAATGTATATCTAAGCTATGAACATAAAGGAAAAGAGAGCATAGAAGTAAACATTAACAATGAAACAAAGAAAAGCATGTAGAAAAGAGAGAAGAAAGAGGCTTGGAAGCCATTTTTATTTCATAGCATAGAACATTGAGCTTAAACTTTGATTTCTTAATTTCCTAAGTAAAATGAAAGAGTAGAAGATAGTTTCATATACATAAGAGGGCTATATATACATGCATAAAACCTTAATTATATTTTAGGGGGCTACCTAAAATGCCCTTTAGGAAGTGTGGCCAACAAGTAACCATTAACCACTAATTAATCCATCATTTGTTTTGCATGAAGGTTTAACCTCCACTTAGTTGTCCATTAGCTCCAAATTGTACTTTTAGGTAAGTGGGTGGGGTCCTCCATGTTCATGGCTTGAATTATTTCCCTCTTCTTTCCTTTGTATTCATTTGTGCATGCATATATCTTCATATAAGCCTCTTCCATATGCATCCAAATTCCTATAAAAATTATCAAAAAATGTCCAAGTAAAAATTCTTATATTGACACATGCACAAAATGACCATTTTGCCCCTGAATGAAGATGAAAATATGATGGTTGGAAATAATTGAATTTTGGTTTTAAACATGTTAAAATGCCCAAATATGATGATTATTTAAATAAAAAGAGATAAAATATGGATGTAAATATATGCACAATTACGTGCATATCAAATACCCCCACACTTATCTTTTTATTCGTCCTCGAATAAAGGAAAACTAAGATAAATCCGTTTTCGTAGGGAGCACGATTGCATTGAGCGTATGCAACAAGCCGTTAAACCTCTGGGTGTCCCCAGTAGGACGAGTGTTGTCTCGTGAGGGTTTTCAGCGGATACTACCCACAAAATCCAAATGCAGGATGAAAATATTTACAAAATGCAAGATTTATTTACAAAGAGATGAATGCGAGTTTTTGAAAATATTTACAAACGAAGGATTGACATGAATAAGTTAAATGCAAGTTTTGGTCATTGTCTTGAAAATTTTACTCGTCAAAATTTCCAATGAAAATCAAGTTGTCATAACAGATAGACCATAGTTTGGCTAGTTGTTTCGGTTGATAACACAATGTAATTATGAAATGGATCCTTAGTTGATTATCAAAGTTTATTAAAGTGGTATTTTCATTTCTTTTCAATAACAAGTTAAATCAAACAAGTTAAAATAGTGCTAGGATTTCAATTACTTGCTCTCTTATTATTTGCAAGAAAAATTACACACCTAGCTCAGGTAAACTGAGGCCAGATATACCACCCATGCACTGCCTTTCGGGCTTATGTGAGGGGAGTACAGAGCATGGCGAGTGCACACACTTTCGTGCGTACACCTATCGACCGTAGATGGTTTTTATTAAGTATGTTTTTTTGGATATGTGTTTCATACATACATAACCGTGAGGACTTTTAAATGAGTATGAAAGCACATAATCAAAGATTCCAAGTAATTCACCCATGCATAACCGTGAGGACTTTTAAATGAGAGTGAATACTTTAGATGTTATTATTTTGTATTTTTTTATATATTTTTTTTTATGAGAGAGAGAGAGAGTTTTACAAAACCATCTTAGCACCATTTAACTTAGAAGACAAAAATGTTATATCCTTACTTTAAATTTACCACTTTTTAAACAAAGATTTTCAATTAGAACATACTTCATAATTAACATAGATGAACCTTCCTATATACTAGTAAAACCATTGTTATTTGTAATCAAACTTTATTTTTATTTTTTGTTAAGACAAATAAATTTTCAAAAATTTCAATTTATTAACCAAAACTTATACTTATCCCATAGTGTTTCTTCAAAAATAAATCAAAATAGTAAAAAGAAAATGTTTTTTGAGATTTAGGAGTTTTGAGATTTTTTTTTGAAGAAAATGAAAATTCAAAAATGCCATGAAAAACTAAAGAAAATGAAAATGAGACTCCCCCCGTACTTAATTTTGACTGTGTCCCCACAGTCGATGCATGATATAATGAGTGTAACGGGGAAAAATATGTACATATTTACAAAATGGGGTTAACATTCTTACTAGACATAGCTTGGCTCATGAAGGATCATGAGCTCCTCCTCTTGGTTACTGGGAATTTCCAAGAAGGGTTTTAACCGATGACCGTTGACTTTGAAAATCGATCCATTCTTTGGGTTTTCTATTTCTATGGCACCATGTGGAAAAACAGTTCGTACAACAAATGGTCCAGTCCATCTTGATTTAAGTTTCCCAGGGAATAAATGAAGTCTCGAGTCATATAAAAGAACTTTCTGGTTAGGCGAAAACTTTTTCCTTAGGATTGACTTGTCATGAAAAACTTTGGTTCTTTCTTTGTAAATTTTCTCGTTTTCATACGCGTCATTCCTAAGTTCTTCTAGTTCGTTGAGTTGTAGTTTTCGATTTTCACCAGCTTTTTCATGATCAAAGTTTAAGTTTTTTATTGCCCACAACGCTTTGTGTTCAATTTCAACGGGTAAGTGGCAAGCTTTACCGTAAACTAAACGAAATGGGGACATCCCAAGGTTAGTTTTAAAAGCAGTACGGTAAGCCCAAAGCGCGTCGGTCAATTTCTGAGACCAATCTTTTCGATTTTTATTGACAGTTTTCTCCAAGATTTGTTTTATTTGTCGATTTGAAACTTCAACTTGGCCACAAGTCTGAGGATGATACGGAGTGGTTAGCTTGTGGGTTATCGAGTATTTTTTTATTAAAGTTTCAAAAAAAGGGTTGCAAAAATGGGTTCCGTTATCACTGATTATTGTGCGAGGTGTGCCGAATCTCGAAAAGATGTTTTCTTTGAGAAATTTCACAACAATTCTATGGTCATTGGTTTTGCAAGGAACGGCTTTGATCCATTTTGAAACGTAATCGACAGCGAGAAGGATATACAAGTTTCCAAAAGAATTTGGAAAAGGTGCCATAAAGTCGATACCCCAAACATCAAAGATTTCGATCATAAGAATGGGGTTTAGAGGCATCATATCTCGTCGAGAAATTCGTCCAAGCATTTGACATCGATCACAAGTTTTACAAAATTTGAATGAGTTTTTGAAAAGAGAAGGCCAATAGAAACCACACTGAAGCACCTTTTCCGCAATTTTTCGAGGACCGAAATGTCCACCGCACGCTTGATCGTGGCAAAATGAAAGAACACTCTGTATCTCATTATCCGGAATGCAACGTCGGATGGTTTGGTCGGGACAATATTTAAACAAGTATGGATCGTCCCAATAGAATTATTTCACTTGGGACATGAATTTACATTTGTCCTGTTTGGACCAAGATGAGGGAGTTTCTTCAGTGACTAAGTAGTTCACTATATCAGCGTACCATGGATCGATAGAAATCGAAAGAAGTTGTGCATCGGGGAAGTTTTCATTGATCGGCAAGGAAGATGGTGCGTTCGGAAAACGAGATAAGTGATCGGCTATGACATTATCGGATCCTTTTTGTCTTTGATTATAAGGTCAAATTCTTGAAGTAAAAGGATCCAACGAATCAAACGGGATTTAACATCCTTTTTAGTGAAGAGATATCGAAGCGCAGAATGGTTAGTATAGACCGTAATGTGTGAACCTATCAAGTACGGTCGAAACTTTTCAAGCGCAAAAACGACAGCTAGAAGCTCTTTTTCGGTTGTTGTGTAGTTGAGTTGAGCATCGTTCAAGGTCATACTCACGTAGTAAATGACATGAAGGATCTTGTTGGTGCGTTGTCCCAAGACAGCACCATCGGCAAAGTTCGAAGCATCACATATTATTTCGAAAGGAAGATCCTAATTGGATGCGCAAATGATTGGAGAAGAAATGAGCTCGCTCTTAAGACGTTCAAAAGAAGAGATACAATCAGAGTTAAAATCGAAAGGAACGTCTTTTCCAAGAAGGGTCGTCAAAGGACGGGCTATTTTGCTAAAGTCTTTCACAAAACGACGGTAAAAGCCAGCGTGTCCTAGAAATGATCGAATGTCCTTAACAAATTTGGGAATGGGTAGATTTGCAATGACATCGATTTTTGCTTTGTCTACCTCAATGCCTCTATTTGAGATGATATGTCCAAGGACTATGCCTTGTTTGACCATAAAATGGCATTTTTCCCAATTCAAAGTCAGATGTTTTTCTTTACATCGATTCAGAAAAAACTCGAGGTGATGCAAAAACACTGTGAAAAAGAATCACCAAAGATAGAGAAATCGTCCATAAAAACTTCTAAAAAGCATTCAATCATGTCGGAAAAGATGCCAACCATGCATCGTTGGAAAGTCGCAGGAGCGTTACATAGTCCGAATGGCATACGTCGATAAGCAAAGGTACCGAAAGGACATGTGAAAGTCATTTTCTCTTGATCTTCGGGAGCGATTGGAATTTGGTTATATCCAGAATAACCATCAAGGAAGCAGTAAAATTCATGTCCGGCTAAACGTTCGAGCATTTGGTCGATGAAAGGAAGGGGGAAGTGATCCTTACGTGTTGCGGCATTTAGTTTTTGATAGTCAATGCAAACACGCCAACCTGTTTGAGTACGAGTTGGAATAAGCTCGTTTGAATCGTTCTTGACAACAGTTAGGCCAGACTTTTTCGGTACAATGTGAATTGGGCTAACCCATGAACTATCGGAGATTGGGTAAATGATTCCGTTATCGAGAAGTTTAAGAATTTCATCACGCACCGCATCTTTCATTTTTGGATTAAGCCTTCGCTGCGCGTCATGAGTAGGCTTGGCATCGTCGATTAAATGGATGCGATGTTGAACAAGAGTGGGACTAATTCCCTTTATATCGAAAATCGACCATCCAATTGCTTCTCTGTTTTTCGAAAGAATAAAGAGTAACGAGGTTTCTTGATCAAGAGAGAGTGTTGCGGAAATTATGACGGGTAACGTTTCGTCTTCACCTAAGTATGCATACTTAAGGTGATTGGGAAGTGGTTTGAGGTCCAACTTCGGGAGTTTTTCGATCAAAGAGTTGGATCGAGATTTGGACTCATCTTGAAGTGATTCAAAGGGAAGAGCGTATTCAATCTCACTGGGAATTTTGGGAAACAACTTTTCGTACTCGGCTTCGCGTTCGTTGTTAAGGTCAAGTGTCTCGTTTTCAAAGTTTTCATGAATGACACTAACTTCCAACGTTTCGTCATGAGGTTCATTTAATTGGCTTTCAAGATTGAAAATGTTAAGATCTGAAGTCATGTTTCCAAAAGAGATTTTCATTGATCCGTTACGACAATTGATTAAGGCATTTGAGGTGGCTAAGAATGGTCGGCCTAAAATCAACGGAATTTGAATCGAGGGATTCGTCACGGGTTGTGTTTCGAGAACGATAAAGTCAACAGGGAATATAAATTGCCCTACTCGAATGAGCACGTCTTCGATTTCTCCCACGGGCTTCTTAATGGAACGATCGGCAAATTGAAACGTAACTTTCGTGGGTTTGAGCTCACCTAAGCCTAATTGTTCGTACACGGAGTATGGAATCAAGTGGACACTCGCGCCTAAGTCTATCAAACATTTGTTAATCGTCTTGTCTCCAATTGTACACGAAATCGTAGGGCAGACAGGATCTTTGTATTTAACGGGCATGGATTGGGACAAGACTTCACTCAAACTAGCGGCTAAGAAGACTTTTTTGGGCACATGAGTGTGTCGCTTTTGAGTGCACAAGTCCTTAAGAAATTTCGCGTAAGTGCGGACTTGCTGAACGATGTCAAGAAGCGGGATGTTCACTTTTACTTGTTTAAAAATTTCCAACATCTTTTCCATTTGGTCCGAGTGTTTCTTTGGGCGAAGACGATGTGGAAATGGAACACAATACTCGGCAGGCGGGTCTACTCGAGTAGAAGAAGAAGAATTTTGATTGTTGTTCGATTCGACGTTTGGCTCCACGTTCTGTTCTGAGCCGTTCATTGTTTTAGAAATGTCGAGAAAAGTTTTCGGTAAATCATTTGATTTAACGACTTGATTATCGATTTGTTTACCAAAACGGAGAGTTGTGATAGCATTCAACTGGGTGGCATTGCTATCTTGAACAACATGGGCTTGATTTGAATTTGCGTTTTGATTTCTTGGATTTGAAAGGGGCTAGCTTGGGAATGTTCCTCGTTCACGTTCACTTAAAGATGTGGCTAATTGACTTATTTGCATTTCGAGTTTTGCAATTGATTGGTTCGTGTTTTGCATATATGAAGTCAATGAATTTTGCAAATTATTGTTTGATTGAAAGCTTTGAGTAGTTGCCTTAGCCAACGTTTCAAGAGTTTTCTCAAGTGAAGTTAAACGTTTATCGTCTTGGGGAGGATGAGCAGAATTTGTTTGAACATTTGATTGTTGTGCTTGATTATGGGATGGACCCGCAAAGTTTGGTTGAAAATTGTTGGGCTGAAAGGGAGGATTCGAAACATTATTCGGAAATGCTTGAAAATTGGGACGAATCGTATTCGTGTTGGGATTGTTTTGGCTCCACGCAAAATTCGGATGATTTCTCCAACCAGGGTTGTACGCTGGAGAAAACAGGTCGTTTTTGGCTTTATTGAAAGCACTGATTTGTTCGATAGAGTTGGGACACTGATCGGCTATATGATTAGGATCATTGCATTTATAACACATCGGTTGGGAAGCTTGGTTCATTTGATTCGATGAGAAAACGTTATCGAATTTTTTAATCATTGCGTCGATCTTAGCTTCCAAAGCAATAGAAGATCCTATCGAGTGTGCACTCAATCGTGAGTAGATTGATTTTTCGTTTGAGCGTTCCCATTGTGACGACTTTTCAGCAAAGTTTTCAAGAAATTGCCAAGCATCATCATGATGTTGGGAAATAAAATTGCCTTGGCACATTGATTCGAGCATCGTTCGTGAGCTGTTTTCTAGTCCATCGTATAAGATTTGGCAAATCGTCCATTTTTCAAAGTTATGGTGTGGACATTTTATCAGAAGCTCTTTGAATCTTTCAAAATATTTTCCAAATGATTCACCATTGAATTGATGAAAATTTACAATTTCGTTTCGAATTCTACTTGTTTTTTCCAAGGGGTAGAACTTTTTTAAGAAAGCTTTTACAAATTCTTCCCACGTTTTAATTGAGTTCGAAGGTAAGCTGTACAACCATTTTTCAGCGTAATCCGTAAGAGCAAATGGGATTAATCGAAGTTTGATTCCGTCATCAGAAAGTTGTTGGAGTTTAATGGTTGCACAAACTTGTTCGAATTTCGTCAAAAAGATGTATGGATCATCGTGCTCGAAATTGCCAAATTTTGGAAGCATGGCAATATGGTTCGAACGGATTTCGAAATGGTTACCCATAGGGGCGGGTAACGTGATGCAAGATGGAATAGAAACTCTATCGGGAAAGATTCTATCCATAAGAGTTCGAGGGGCGTTTTCGTTAGCCATTTCAGGAGGATCGTCTGTTCGAGTTAAACGGTTTGTAGAAGGGTCGCGAGTCCAACGATTCGTTGTTGTGTCACGAGTCCAAGTACTCATGCACAAGTGAAAGTCGAGAAGAGAAAGGAGTTAGAATTGAGTTTAGGGAATGAAAGAAGATTTGAAAACGTGTTTTTATTCTTGTTTTTTTTGAATTTTTTTTATAAGGGAGAAAACTATTTAACAAGTGAGATTTATTTTCAAAAAAAAAAAATTTGTTATGTTTTTGGTTTTGTATTTTTTTTTGTTTTTTGAATTTTTAAATATTTACCAAAAGGATTTTTTTTCTGAAAATGGAAATTGATTTTTGAATTTTCAAATTTTTTTTAAAGATTTTATATTTTTTTTGGAATTTTGTTTTTGATTGAAAATTTTCAAAGGAAAGGAAAAAAAAGTGATTAAAAATTTAGTTAAGTAAAATTTACAATTTTTTTTTGTTTTTTTTTTGAATTTTTGAATTCTTTTTTTTTAAATATGCATGAACTAATGCGACTAAATGAATGCAAAGGACTTAATTACAGTTTTCTGTCCTTAGTAGCTCCTAACCCAAAATTGTATAATCACACTTTGTCTTAAATCAACAAAAATATTTCTCAGCCAGGTAATGGACATGAGTTATCGGTGCACCACGAATTGCCGTAGCAATGCAACCGAAGGTTTAAGTACCTTCAGAGGAACAACCATTATAATTTTTACGTATCACCGCAATTTTTATAACTGGTTATTACTCTGCCGTAGCCTAGACACCAAGAAATAAAATCGTTCAAATAAAACAATTGTGAAGATACAATTAAGCCCTAAGTGAGCTCGTGACACCCTTAGGTCCAACGTCTAACCTTTATTATTAGTCAAATTCTACGATGAAATGCGTTTGTGGGCTAAGGAAAGGGTGATGAAATCCCCCACCTTATGTGAATTGGGGTATTGCCCTTACAAAAGAAAAACAAGATGAGACGAATGCAAAGCAGAAATTAAATGTGAAATTACAATGCAACTAAAATGAAGTTTGTTTTTTTTTGAATTTTGAATTTTTTTTATATATATGCACAAATGCAAATGCAAGCAACCAACAATGCAATTCAAATAAAAATAAGGAAAAAGGTGCACGATACCAGAGCGTGCAGATTATTAGCAATTTTTTTTTAGCGGCAATTTTTTTTAGCAAGCAAGCGATTTTTTTTGGCAGGCGGTACTTCCTTGCAATTTTTTGCTTTGGCAACCTGAAATTAAAAAAAGATATATACAATTTTTATTTTTTCTTTCTTTTGTTTTAGATGAAGAAGCAAAACAAAACAAAGCAAATGAAAACACCACAAAACAGAAGAAAAACAAAACAATTGAAACTTGTTATAAAAAAAATTTTAGGATAAAACAGAACAAAATAAAACGAAAGCAAAACAAATGTTATTGGAAACAATTGAAACTAGTTTTTTTTTAAACTCTAACAGAAGAACTCTAAAAGGTAACAAAAGAAAAGGAAAAAAAATTAACAATTTAATTGATTTGGGCCCGGCCCAGTTAAAAGTGAACCAAAATGATCGAATTCTCACTCAGCTGCAAAATTTGAGAAACTCAAATTACAATCACTTCCAAATCGAGTTTTATAAAATCCCAACTCTTAACCAAATTCTCGACCAAAAATCGAAATTCCTAAATCACTACCGTGGTTCGATGAATGTCGATTGAGTTCAGGTGGAGGTCGTGAGTGATGTATGGCTGATTGGGTCACGCGTGATGAAGCATGGCAGTGGAAAGCGGTTCTCGTGGTGGTTGAGGGGATTGAGGTGGAGTTCTAGGATTGAGGTTTCGTGTAGTTGTCGATGATTTGGGATGCTCGTGAATTTGGTCACGGAGGTGGTCTGGTGGGAATAGGTTGCAGAGGGAGATGATGGTGACTCGCGGCTTGTTCGATTGGATTGAGGAGTGCGACTTAGTCAATTGAGTTGCTGCTCTGGTCAGTGGAGGAGTTGTGAAGGGCGATTGTCGTTATGGAAGACGTGGTTGAATTGAAGGTTGTGGGTTGAAGTGTCTGTACAGGTGATGAGGTTGCGGTGCAATTTGATTGCTGTTGAGTGGAGTGTTCGCAGGCATGAACAGAGGAGATCTCGAAGCTCTGTTGCTGGTAGCTTTGGTGGATATTGGAGGCGATGGAGATGATGTTGGTGATTTCGTGAAGATGGTTGTGACAGAGGAGATCAGGCGATATGATATGGTGATTGTTATGAAAGTGACAGTGAATTGATATTTGAACTGTTGTGTTGGAGGAAGAAGAAGTAGTGAATGTAATGGTTTATGGCAGAGTTGTGGTGAATGTGGCTTGTTTGGGTGGTGAGAATGGGTGATATCGATGAGGCGTTTGTAGGCAATTGAGTGGTGGTTTTGCTGTGATGGCTGAAGTGTCGAAGTATTGAAGGTATGGAGGGGTTTAGGCAATAAAGTGAAGGGAGGCAGTGGAGGATATGCAGTGCAATATAGGGCAGTTCTGGTGGTATGGGAAATATGGCCAGTTTTGTCGGGGAATGTGACTGTAATGACTTTGGACAAGGTGGTTGCAGGAAGTATTGATGAGTTGAAATGGTGGTTTGTTGAACTGCACAGGGGATAAGAAGTTGGGTTGAATGGTAGTGGCGTGAAGGATGTGATGATGGTTTGACAGTGGTTTGGGTTGTGATAGGGAACAGAGATTGTGGGGAGTAGTTTTGGCAGTGAGTATGCTTTTTGAGGGGGGAGTGGTAAGTGATGTTGATCAGTAGAGTAGATGGTTGTGGTGTTGTGTTGTTGTCGAAGTGATGTAGGGGTATGCTGATTGGTTAGCAGTCAGTGGGTATTGATGTTGTAATGAATGGCAAAGAGTGGTATTGACTGTAGTAGTGAGTTGATGAATTGATGAAGTTCAAGAGTGGAGACGGTCAGAGAGTTCTGGAGCAGTTATGTATGGTGGAAGGCTGGGTTGTTGTAGCAATGTAAGTTGTGATGCATTGGCAGTGGGTTGTATGTTTGTACGTCAGTTGTGGTGATTGTGGTCTGAAAGAATTAGGCAAGGGAAGGTTACAAAGGATGGTGGAGTCTTGACAGTTTGGAAGGGGATGAAGTATTGCAGCAGTGAAGTCTTGTTAGGCAATGGGATTGGAGTTGTAGGATGGCAGCAAGGAGGTGGCAACAATGAACTGTCTGAGGAAGGTGTATGTGCACAGTTGTAACTGGCAGTAAGAAGAAGGAGATGAGGCAGGCTGTGGCGGAGTGAGGGATGGTTGTGATTATAGTGGAGGTGGAATTGAAGTGAAGTTGTTGATAGGGGTATGATGTCGAATTTCAAAATGTATGATGTCGGAGGAACAGTTTGCAGTAATGTTGAATGCAGTGTATTGGGTTGTTGGGAATGTGTTGTATGTATGGTGAATTCAAGGCAGCAGTTCCTGTCTGGTGAACTGATGGGTTGTGGAGTGATGAATGTAATGTTGAATGAAGCAGATAATGGTGAAAGTTTGGTCAAGAAAAATGTAGAGGTGCACGGTGGTTATCTGACAGGCAGCAGTAGTAGGAAGTGATGGAGATGTTTAAACACTGGGACGGTGCAAGGCAGAACTGGGATGGTGGAGGAGGGCAGCAATGAGGGGATGTGAAATATACTGTGCAGAGAGAAGTTATGTGTGCAGAGAGAAGTTATGAAAACAGAAAACAGAGAAGTGAATGTGACAAGGCAATGTAATTTTTTTTTTAAATATTGTAAATGGACTGTAAATTGTAAAATGAAATTGGAAAATGTACTTGAAAATGAAATCGAATGAAACTTTTTTCTTTCTTTTTCAAATGCAATTGTGCATAATTTTTTTTTTTTTTTCAAATGCAAAAACAACTAGCAAACAACACACAAAACCAAAATGCAACCAAAAATCACATAAACACACAATTTTTTTACTTTTTTTTTAAACAACAATACACAAAACAAACACACGATAAAAATCAAAAGAAAAATAATTCGAAAAATAGAAAATCAAAATCAAAGCAACTCCCCGGCAACGGCGCCAAAAACTTGTTCGTCGACGAAATTCTATCGGTTTAGAAAACCATCGAACGAAATTAAATTTAAAAATAACCGCAAGCGCACGGTGTACGACTGTAGCACGTGGCGAATACGGGTCGATCCACAGGGAATTGATGATTTTAAACTTCTATTCAATCAAATTAAACCAAATGGAGGATGATTTGTTAATTAGAAATAAAATGAGGCTAACACTAGAAAAATGTGATTCAAAAACGATTAGACTAAAGAATAATTTAGAGGCAAATCCACTCTCAAATTTTTGTAAATCAACAAACACATAATTTATGATCTCTAATTTTGATATTAAGTGAAATAATCGTTGTATTTATCATAAGTATGATTTGTTTATGTTATTAGTTAACATAACTCAAACCATCAAACTATAATACAACAATTATACCACTTATTATTCTCATGAAAAAGAAGCCAAAGCAAAAACTATTTTAAGAATGATCTATTTACTATTGTAACTAGTAACATAGATCATCAAATTTCATTTTTACTTTCATTTCATAATCAAAAATTAATTAGCAAATGATGATGTACATTGTGTTTATGTTGAATAAGAATAGCTCATTTGCATAAGCAATATAAGCTATCAAACCCACTTGTATAAACTTACATCAAAATTCACATTCATGAAGCATAAACAAAGAGATCATACATCATAAAAATGTTGAAATTACATAAAGTTAGAGAGCTTCATCACCCCTAAATTGAAGGGGTTTAGCTACTCATTTGTGGCATTGAAGCAACACAAATAAATTTCAACATTAGAAAGAAAAGAGAATAGAAAATAAGCAAAGAAAGCAAAAGCGATTAGCTACTAACTACTTGCATAAATGTAAATCTAAGCTATGAACATAAAGGAAAAGAGAGCATAGAAGTAAACATTAACAATGAAACAAAGAAAAGCATGTAGAAAAGAGAGAAGAAAGAGGCTTGGAAGCCATTTTTATTTCATAGCGTAGAACATTGAGCTTACACTTTGATTTCTTAATTTCCTAAGTAAAATGAAAGAGTAGAAGATAGTTACATATACATAAGAGGGCTATATATACATGCATAAAACCCTAATTATATTTTAGGGGGCTGCCTAAAATGCCTTTTAGGAAGTGTGTCCAACAAGTAACCATTAACCACTAATTAATCCATCATTTGTTTTGCATGAAGCTTTAACCTCCACTTAGTTGTCCATTAGCTCCAAATTGTATTTTAGGTAAGTGGGTGGGGTCCTCCATGTTCATGGCTTGAATTATTTTCCTCTTCTTTCCTTTGTATTCATTTGTGCATGCATATATCTTCATATAAGCCTCTTCCATATGCATCCAAATTCCTATAAAAATTATCAAAAAATGTCCAAGTAAAAATTCTTATATTGGCACATTCACAAAATGACCGTTTTGCCCCTGAATGAAGATGAAAATATGATGGTTGGAAATAATTGAATTTTGGTTTTAAACATGTTAAAATGCCCAAATATGATGACTATTTAAATAAAAAGAGATAAAATATGGATGTAAATATATGCACAATTACGTGCATATCACTTATCAGACAGGGCCAAAAACACTCTAAGGGTTTAAATTTTAAAATTAGCGATATAAATGTTTAAATTTTATTTTCATAAAATTTAAACTTTTATATCAATAAACAATTTGTTGAATCAACACATATATAATGATTTTTTCCTAAAACAAAAAAAATCCAGTGTGTGTGCGCAACGTATAAAATAAACAAACAATGTTATACATATAATCGCATCACAAATCACATCCAGCCATGTACAAAATGTATCACGTATATATCGTATCATAACATGTCAAAAGTGAACAATTTATATGTCAATATCATCACTTTCTACGTACGCTTTTACGCAATTCAATCACCAATATAATAACAAGTGGGGTTCATGCTTAGGTTAGTAACAATTATTAAGTTTGAAACTAATTTAATAATAAACCTAATTTAAGAAATCATAGTTAAACATGCAATAATTATTTTAATAACAATAATTAAGGTCCAATACACTACACTACACAAACAATAGCACAATACATATACAAAAATTACCAATTTAACCTAAAATTAAAAATTTAACAAAATTAGGGTTTTAACAAATAAAACCTGATTTTGGAGGTAGTGAAGCTTGCAGACGAAGATGGGGATGCTAGAACGTGTAGAATGGGATAAAATGGGGTTGGAAATTTTTTAGGGTGGGAAAATGGGGGTTTTTGGTTTTTTTTCGGGTGGAATGGGAATGAGGAAGAAGAAGATTGATCTGCAGGTAGGTCGTGGATTTCTAACGGCGTGCAACGGCCGCCAACGACAATATTCCAACGGCTTCCAACGGCATGTGTTTTTTGTTATTAAAAAATTCCGGGAAAAAGCTTGCCGTTGCTCGCTGTTGGAAGCCGTTGGCGGCCGTTGCCCCCGCTATAAACAGTAATTCTTGTAGTGAATGCCGGAAATCCTGATTTTATGCCATATGACGATAATCCGGATCTGGTGCCCGAAGAATATCTAGAAGAGTATTATAGCATTTGGAACCGTGGAAATAATAATCGTGAACAAGTTCAAAGAACTGCAACAACAACTGTTATGATATTAGTTTGAGATACCATATGAAATGAACTAGTTGCTGCAGGGTTACGTTAAGAATTGTAGATTTTACTTTGTATTTCTCATTATGTATTCTACATTTTGAATTCTGAACTATATATTCGGTATTATGTACTCTGTATTCTGTGTCTGTATATATCTATTTTATTTAAAAATAATTAACACAAATAAAATAATAATATTAATATTAGTTTTTCGACTTCAAATCCACTCACTCAAATCCACTTCAAATTCGACTCAAATCCACCCGAACTAACTCAAATCCACTCAGATCTACTCACTTACCTCAGAGCATACTGCAATTTGGAGCGTAATACAACGGGGAATTCACCGGTTAGTCTCGGTGCTTTTGATGTCTAACATTTCCTTGCGCTAATTTGACCACTAGTTGTGGAGGGATTAAAATTTCTTTAAGTTATAGATAGACATATATGCTTTGTTGTTGTACATCTGACCATCGGCTAGATTTCAACTTTGACGCTGATGATATTTTGAGAAATATGCGCCGTCTCGAGATGACAGAGGCTCCAATTTTGTGAGTTTTTATCTTGTTTGTTGCTTTAATAAAATAGCTTTTTATCCTATGGTTTGAGTTTTAAATGATTTGCATGTGAGTGTGGTTGATTTAGTTATGAACGGGTATAAAGCAGATATTTACCACTTTTGTTAAAGAGGGAATTAGGAAGAAGGACAAACTTTGAAGAAAAAAATGAGACTGAAGGACGTCAAGTTTCAATTTCAAGCTAAAAGATAATGCTAATAATAACTAGCATTATATTCAGTTTTTATACTGTACAAAATGCTAGTTATAACTAGCATTATATTCAGTTTTACACTGTACAAAATGCTAGTTTTAATTAGCATTATGCTTTAGCCTAATTTTTTTTCAAAGTTTGTCCTTCAGCCTAAAAATAAAACCCGTTGTCCTTCAGCCTAATTATTTTTCAAAGTTTTTCATTGTGCCTATTTTCCACTTTGTTAAAAAATTAATCCCAAAAGTTATTTAGACCGAAAGTTATTGATTCATATGTAAAAAGTTAATCCCAAAAGTTATTTAGACCGAAAGTTATTGATTCATATGTAAAAAATTATAAGAACTGATCCTTTTATAAAAAGATAAATAATTTATCTTTTATATTAAAATGATATTCAATATCCTTGAGATAAATAAAATTACTAACGTATTAAAAGGATAATTCATTAATTTAAACACAAAAATACGACGATTTATCAAGTAATTTATGTTCACAGTAAGAAAGTTTGTTACTAATAACGCTACTAGATAATACATTATTGTAAAGCATTATTGTTTATTTTTTACTGTATTTTACCAAAATTCCATCCAAAACAAACAACCAGCTCCCTAATATTTTATCTCCCTCCAAACCATACCAGAACACTTTGTCCATTTCCCATCTTATTCCAACCCTAAATTGAAACCCATATAAGAAATCCAAAACCCAAATCTAAGCCCTTGTCATTCAGGCTAATATTAGCGGCTAATTTGCTATAGGTGCTCTGATATAGCCTGGATGTTTTCTTCCATTTTATTTTACTGACTCTAATCTACAGATTTTAATCCTTAAGCGGACGGTTTGTTACACCTCTATCTTTCGTTGTTTCTGCTCAGCCTGTCTGATTTTGCGATTGATTGGCTATCTTCATCTCAGTTTTGCAGCTTCTTGGCATTTTTCTAGGTATTTTTTAACCCAAAACTTTCAACATGTTGCGTTTTCACCGATTTTGATGTGCCTTGCCGCTAATCTCTTGTCGTGATATTGTTGCTTCGTCACTGACTTTTTTGAATTGGTTGTTTCCGAGTAAAAAAAAATGAAAACCTTGTTGTCGTGGTCGTTTCTTGTTTGATATATGATCGATTAGGGGGCTCATTCACCGGGAACTAACAAAATAATTTACAACTTTGTTCAATATTAAACTCGAATTGAATTGTAATTCAAGTAATGCCAACTGAGTTTGGAGCTCTTCATATCAACAACTGAGCCAACAAACTACTTACAAACAATTATCCAGCCTTTGACCAGGCAATATTAGAACAGACTAAACGAATCAAACTTTGGATTATCAAGGCATGAAACTTGAAGAGATAGTCCAAGAATACAGCAACTAAGCACAAACAGAACCATAAGATGAAGAAAAAACCAAAACAAGAGAAAAAGAATCATGATCCACCTAAGTGGTGGATCGATATCTATCCACCTGCTGGATCGGTAACGATCCATATTTCTCCAATCTATGGTGTCCATCTTCTACCTACATACTCTACTCGATGATAGAAGCATATTCCAAGTGTTGTTTTATTGATCCAATGCAATTCTCTATCAATCTCAATGAGCACTCAAAGTCAGCAATTCCATTCTTCCATAGATTCATCATTTGGACTTAGAACAAGTCAGTAATTATGCAAACAAATTTGAAATCATGAAGCTAATCACAAATCGAGCTAACATAAAGAGTTCAAGATGACAATTTTGGCCATCTTATGGATCAGTGCCAATTCAAGCACATGGATTGGATCGGTATCGATCTACATATTTTGCTGAGGTGGCCACCATTTTCTCCAAGGGACCTGGTCTTAGCATGGAGAATGAGGTGAGATCGTGGAGGCAAGATTTTAGGCTTCCTACATCTATAAGTAGAGGGGCAAGTCTCATTTCTAAGGATCTTTTGGCTCAGACTTTCTCCTACTGTAATTTCTTATAACGCTGTCGGATTTATACTTATACCAATCCGTAAGAACTCCTTCTTTTAATCAGCAAGATAATTAATAAAATCATCAAGTGGACACAGGCCAAGATTAGCTGGACCACTATAAATTGTTATGTATTCTTTTCTACTCGTTTTTCATTTAAATTTCTTTACTTTTTATTCTCTACTTAATCTTTTGGGTGTTTGTGTCATTTTTGATTCAAACATTTTGGTACTTTCATTGAGAAATCCTATTATCAGACTACTTTGATCCATCATCTATTACTGGATTTTATAGATCTAAGAGATAGATTCAATTTTCCAACCTTATAGTTCTACTATTTATATTTTTAGTAATATAAGAGAAGTTATTCGCCATGGCCCCGTCAAGGAGAGAATGTGCTACAACTTCCAGAGCTACTAATGATATTGAGAACCAAGACACTCACCGTGTGGATGGAGCTGCCCATCCAGAACAATCAAATATCCATAATTTAGCTGATGTCATGAGCAGAGTGGAAATGAATAGGATGATGAAGCAGATAGAGGATAAATTCCACGAGTCACAATGAGATGAACCGGCAGATGTAGTAGAGCTTGAGAATGTTGAATGAACTAATGCAGAACAGCCGAAGGAAAAGCAAGAGGGATTCAAGTTAGGCATCTGAAAGATCCCCATCATCCGACCAGAGATGGAGGGATTGAAAGCATAAGAGGACTCAAAACACTATCAGAGAAACATATTAAGGAAGAAGACAAACCCATGGCTCGGGTTTGTGGATCGGTACCAATCGAAGTGGATGGATCAGTACCAATCCAACTGATAATGGGCCCAGGGCTCGCCCTCTGGATGGCGGCATGGATCTGACTTCTTACCGTGCTGTGGATGATCGGAATGTTGAATATCGAGCTGCTGCTAGATACAACACACAGGAATCAAATAAGAGAGACTGTTGGATGAATGGATCTCCTAGAGTCTGAAGAGCCTAGGTATCGAGAGCTTACCCAAGAGCATTTGCCGGGACAAACACTCGAAGGAGATCCCGAATACCGCCATTCATTCGAACCTGTAAACCCAGAGTATTTGGAAGATATGGTCAAGAGGCATGTAAGAGAAAACCGATTCAGAAGCAATGATGAATGGAGTACTTCTCCCTGTGGGAATCTGTTTACTAAGGACATTCTACTCGTGAAGTATCCACGGAGGTTTGTAATGCCAACAATGTCGATGTACGGTGGAAAGATAGATCCAAGGCAGCACTTGATGAATTACAAATCGCATATGAACTCTTCTAAAGCGTCAGATGTTGTGAGATGTCGTTGTTTTCTAATTTTCCTAGAAGGGGTAGCGATGATGTGGTTCACTCGGCTCCCACTAAGATACATATTTCTTTCGCTGAGTTGTCATGAAAATTTCTGAAGCATTTCCGTTTACACACTGCACGTTCGAAAGATGTAATGTCACTATCAAACATCTTCCAAGGAGCGGGAGAATCATTAAAAGACTTCTTGAATCGGTTTCATAAAGCGATGATGGATGTAACAAATCCCAATGATGATATAGTATTGACGGTGCTGATTAGAGGGATTTAACCCAAGCTGGATTTCGGGGAATGGTTAGAGTGAAAACCCATATCGATGATGGATGCTCTCCATAGAAAGGCTAATCGATACTTACACTTGGAAGAAGCACGCAATTGTCCCCGGATGAATGGTGTTGGAAATTCACATAAGGTGACACAAAGCAATGTTGCTGTAAAGCAATTGGGGGAAAGTTCTGGAAATGTGGATGTGAACATTAGCAACAAGAATGATAGGTAGAAAAAGAGCGATAATGGGCTAAGAAACGAAAGCCAAATAATACGAATTGTCCTAGAGTTCCTAAGTACGACAATTACACCGAATTGAATAACTCGATTGAGAATATCTATCTGGCTACTAAAGGTGCTGAGAATATAGGAAGCCGGCTCTGAGAGAGCCAACCGAGAAGGAGAAAAGATCTGGAAAGTTCTGCAAGTTTCATGAGACGCACGGTCATAATACCAATGAATGCAGGCACTTCTGCAATATAATCGAGGAGCCGATTCATTAGAAAGAAAATTTGAAACAGTTTGTGAAATCCCTGTAGAATGGCAGGCAAGGAAATTCTAACCCCTTGGGTTGTCTTTCCAACGGGGGCAAGCATGTCATAGTGGTGAGGAGCCTAGGCCACTTGAAAAACATATGGTGATAAATATAATCATCGGCGGACCACGTCCAACCATTAGGAGTTCGAATGAGAAAGTTAGGTACGTTGGTGCTTTGAAGCATGTTGAAAATGAGAGTTGTTCGACGATAAAAGATGGAACCTCGACGAAACAATTCAAAACCATGACAGATGATACTATTTTCCGAATTAGAGATGCAGATGAGGTGGAAGCCCCGATGATTGACCCTTTGGTTATAACGGCGATGATTGGTGTTGCTATGTACGAAAGGTGTTGGTTGACTGTGGGAGTTCAATTAGCATTCTATTCAAAAAAGCCAATGACTAGATGCTTCTGGAGGGTAAGGACTTGAAACCGTGTAAATCTCGGATCCAGTGATTTAACGGGATGGGTGCAGAGCCAGTCAAATATGAGGAATTGCTGATGGTGCTTAGAGAGGGCAACCGAAGGCGAGTGCGGGTCATGCATTTTGTTGTGTTGGATATATACTCTACTTATAATACATTTTTGGGCCAACCGACTATAGCCGAGTTCAAAGCGTGGCTAGCTACCTGGTGTTTGACGCTTAAATTTCCTACGGAGAACAGTGTGGGAGTAGTGCACAGAGATCAAGGACTTATCTGTGAATGTTCTATCGCTGAGTTAAAGGAGATAAGGCGAAGAGAGAAAGGAAAAGGTGTAGAGGGGACTTTCTGCATTAAGAATTTGGACGTATAGAAACCAATGCTTGAGCCCTGGATCGGGCACCACAATCAGTTTCATAAGGATATGGATCCGCGAAAAGAGCTACTGGATGAAAGAGTAGCACTCGTGGAGTTAACTGTCAATGTTCTGATCAGCCAAGATGATCTAACACAGGTCCTGAAGGTTGGTTCACCGTTTGGAATGAGAATGATGAAGGAGTTGGTTAGTTTCCTACAAGCGAACCTGGATGTATTCACCTGGACGCACCCTGATATATGTGGAATCTCGCTGGAGATAGCGAGCCAAGCGCTGAACATAAATCCCAAATGTGTTCCTATGAAACATAATCGTCGTAGCTTGGGTCCTGAGAAATCCACTGCACTTAAGGAAGAGGTGGATAACCTAAAGGATAATGGCTTTATCTATGACGCCTTATACCTGGAATGGTAATCCAATCCAGTCTTGGTGAAGAAGGCTAATGAGAAATGGAGGATGTGTGTCAATTATTCTGATTTGAACAAGGCATTCCCGAAGGACAGCTTTCTGCTTCCAAGGATTAATCAGTTGGTGAACTGAATAATCGGACATAAATTGCTTTCATTCATGGACGCATTCTCTAGATACAACCAGATTCCAATACACGTCCCGGACCAGGAACATACAAGCTTTATTACGGACTTGAGACTGTATTGCTATCTGGTCATGTCGTTTAGGTTGAAGAACACTGGAGTAACTTACCAACGACTGGTAAACATGATGTTCAAATATCATATTGGACGCTCGATGGAAGTCTATGTGGATGACACGATTGTGAATTCACGACGTTCGGGATACGACGTTGATGAGTTGGGAGAAATGTTCAACGTTCTTCGAAATTACGAGATGAAGCTAAACCCTTTGAAACACTCTTTTGGCATTGTGTCAGGGAAATTCTTTGGTTTCATTCTGATCTCCGGAGGGACTGAAGCCAATCTGAAAAAGGTAAAGGTGTTAAGGGGCATGGAGGCCCTAAAGATGGTTAAGGAGGTCCGGAGCTTAAATGGGAAGGTCGGCACCCTGACTCGATTCATCTCCAAAGCCACCGACAAATATATCCCTTTCTTTAACATAATTAAGAGAGGAGAAAGTCCAAAGGGAAAAAGAAACTTTGCTTGGAAACAGGAGTGTGTAGATGCATTCCAGGCTCTGGTGGAGCACTTGGAGAGATCCCTCATCCTCTCAAAGCCGGTGGATGACCATGACTTGTTTATATACCTGGCAGTGTCGATGCATGCTTTGAGTGTCGCACTTGTATGTGAGGAAGCCCGCACCCAACAATCGGTCTATTACATTAGTAAATGATTGATAAAAGCGGAAAGAAATTACCCGAAGCTGGAAAAGCTTGCATACTGCTTGGTGATTGCTTCAAGGAAGCTCCGCCCCTACTTTCAGGTCGATCAAAGTCCTTATCGACCAGCCTTTGCAACAAGTCTTGCAATGACCTGAGACTTCTGGAAGGCTATTGAAGGAGAACATTAAATTGAGCCAATACGATATAACTTATAACCCTCAAAGAGCTATCTAGAGGAAAGATTTGGTGGATTTCATAACTGAATTCATTATGCAAGATGATATTCCAGAAAGCAATGGAGAGCAAAACGCTAGATGGAAGATGTATACGGATGGTGTACTAAACGAACGTTGTTCCAGTACTGGAGTTGTACTTGTCATTCCCAAGGAATGTTCAATCTGTTATGTCCTGAGAGTTGACTTTACTACAACAAAAAACGAAGCGGAGTACGAAGCATTGATTGCAGGACTCAAGATTGCCAAGAAACTTAAGATAAATAACATATTTTCTGTGATTCCCAACTAGTGGTGTGTCAAGTGCAGAAAGATTTTTAGGCAAAAGGAGCAAGGCTAGCCCCTTATCTAAACCGAGTTCTTGAGCTGCTTAGTGACATTGAATATTATACAATAATGCATATTCCCAGAGAGAAAAATGCGAAAGCTGACTCATTGGCTATGCTGGTCAATTTCGAAGACATGTAGCTCATGGGCTTGGTTCTAGTGGAAACATTGTCAGCTCCGAGCGCTGACCAGATGGATGTTGATCGGATCTTGGAGTTTGAACCTGAAAGAGAGACATGGATGACTCCGATAAAAGACTACTTAAAGAAAGGAATTCTTCCTGACAGAAGGAATGAATGACGGAAACTCCTTCACCAAGCTCCGAGATATATCATACGGAAAGGATTACTATACAAGAAGGGTTTTTCTATCCCTAAGCTTCGGTGTGTCGCACATGATGAAGCAAACAAATCCCCAGAGAAGTGCACGAAGAGGCTTGTGGCGACCACACTAGGGGACAAACCTTGGCGAAGAAGATTATATGCTATGGGTACTTCTGGCCAACTATCAACTGAGATGCAGCTGATTACACTAGAAAGTGTGACAGGTGCCAGGGATTTGCTAAGATTCTGATAGCCCTGCCGATGGAGATTGCTCAAATGGTCACTCTTGGCCATTTGCAGTTTGAGGAATTAATATTATTGGTTTGTTGTTGATATCTAAAGGTGGCGCGAAGTATGCCATCATCGTGATTGATTACTTCATCAAATGGGAAAGTAAAGTCATTAACTACAATTGCCACGAAGAAAGTAATCAACTTTGTAGTCTGAAATATTATCTATCATTTTGGAGTTCCATATGAGATCGTTACAGATAATAGAACTTTAAGGATTTCTGTCGCCAACATCGCATAGAGAAGAGATTTGCTGGGTGGCACACCCCTAGGCGAATGGACATGTTAAAGTTGTACATAAGATTATCAAGTCTATTTTTAAGAAGCGATTGGAAAATGCTAAGGACAAGTGGGTCGATGAATTCCAATAGTATTTGGGCTAATCGAATGATCCATAAGTCGACGACAAGCCATTCTCCATTCGCCCTAGCCTACGGATTAGACATTATGATTTTGGTTGAATTAGAGGTACCTTCTCATCGGGTAATTCACTACAATCTACAGACAAATGAACAACTCCTTTCGTAATAACTTGACATGGTTGATGAGAAACGAGACGAAGCTGACTTGAGAGCAACTACGCACCACAGTCGAGTCGCCTTGTATTACAATGCCAAGGTCAGGAATTATACCTTTGAAATCGGCTACGTGGTTCCCAAACAAATCTTCCCATGCCCTGGAAACTTGGGCCCGACTTGGGAAGGTCCATACACGATAGAGCAAAAGCTTAGAGATGGCACTTTCAGGCTTGCAACAGGTGATGGGATCTCACTTCCGAGGGCATGGTAAAACGAGCATTTACGACGCTATTTCACTTAGAAATAAATTTGTATATAATTGAATGAATCCATATAATAAGGAAGAATCTATCATTTCCCATTTTCATTAAATGACTTTTCCGATCGGTCTTTATATTGCTTAATAGTTGTGAAATGGACTAACTCGAATGAATCTACATGTGTGCAATGTAGCTGTGTAGGTACCCTGAGATAGGTGCCAACCAAACCTCCATAGTCAATGATTTGACCTTTGAAGTTCAATCACTCTCAATGTCCGGAGATCGGTCCCCGCTAACTCTTACCCCTGATGTGAGGGCAGGAATATATACTCGAAACGACGTGATACGACCGTCCGTACGCTAATTCTTGTCCTTGGAATGGGGGCAGGAGTATAAATCAAAGGAACGTGATATGACCGTTCATCCATTAACTCTTGTCCTTGGATCGGTGGATCGATTGGATAATTTAGTACTAGGAGCCAAACCTGTAAGTAGACCGTCAAGTAGAATGGCACCTACCGAGATGAAGGAGCTAAAGATGCAGTTGGTAGATTTAGAATGTAAGAATTTTATCTGACCAAGCAGTTCACCTTGGGGAGTAGCCATAGTGTTTGCAAGGAAGCTGGATGAATCGTTAAGATTGTGTATCGATTATCGTAAGCTGAATGAGAAGACAACAAAGAACTGTAATCCGTTACCTAGGGTTGATGATTTCTTTAACTAGTTGAGTGGATCCAAAGTATTCTCTCAATTGAATTTGGCAACAGGGTTCCAATAAATTAGAGTGGCAGAGGATAGTATTCCTTTTATGGCATTTAGGAAAATATATGGATCATAGGAATGGTTAGTCATGTCTTTTGGATTAACTAATGCACCAGCATTCTTCGTGGACTTAATGTACAAAATCTTCCGAGAGCATCTGGACAGATTTGTATTAGTATTCATAGACAACATATTGATATATTTTAAGGATGAAAGAGATCATGAAGTTCATCTTAGGATAGTGCTTGAGAAATTGCGGCAGCATTAGCTAAAGGCAAAGTTTTTGAAGTGTCACTTTTGGAAGAAGTTAAGTTAAGTTTCTTGGTCATGTAGTCTCAGAGAAAGGGTTATCAATAGAACTGGCTAAGATAGGCAGTGAATAGTTGGAAGGGCCTGAGATAGTAACTAAGATAAAGAGTTTTCTTAGATTAGCTAGCTACCATCAAAGATTCATTAAGGATTTCTCGCGAATAGCAGCGCCAATGACTAAGCTAACTAGGAAGGAGGTGAAGTATGTTTGGACCGATAAATATGAGGAAGCATTCTAGATGTTGAAACATTTATTGACTAATGCACCTGTGTTAGTTGTTCCAGAGGGGAACCAGGACTTAGTGGTATACATTGATGCATGTGGAACATTATTTGGAGCTATGCTAAGGCAGAAGGGTAAAGTGATTGCCTATGCTTCTCGACAGCTCAAACCGCATGAAGTTAGATATCAAACTCATGATTTGGAATTGGCTGTAGTAATTTTCGCATTGAAGGTGTGGAGACATTACTTTTTGGGAGAAAGATTCGACCAGTTTACGAATCATAAGTCACTAAGATATTTATTCTCTCAGAAGGAGTTGAATATGCGATAACAGAGATAATTAGAGTTCATAGCTGCATACAACTTCGGTATTGAGTACACATCAGAAAAAGGAAATAAGGTTGCAGATGCACTTAGCTGAAAACATCAGGATGCAGTATTGGCAATGATAGCCGAGTGGAAAGATTTAGAAGCATTGACTATATGCGGAGTACAATGAAGATCTAAGGCTAGTTCTAGTCGAGAAACTGCCATGTTATCATGTTTAGAAGTTCGACCGACGATGGTCGAAAGGATTGCTTCTAAACAAGGAGAAGATCCATTATTAGCCGAGCAGATCAGAAGGTTAAGGAATGGAACAGAGGGTGATAACTTGAAAGATTTCAGTCTTGCCCAAAATCAGTTGATGAGGAAGAAAGGACGACCATGTGTTCCGAGTGTGGGAAACATCTGGAAGGAAATGCCATCGTTCGAAGTTCACTATTCATCCAAGAGGAACTAAGATGTATCAGGATATGAAAAGGATTTTCTCACGGGAAGGTACGAAGAGAGACGTAGGCCTATGGGTAAAGCAATGTTTGAACTGTCAACATGTAAAGGCCAAGCATCAGAAACCGAGTGGATTACATCAGCCTTTGGATGTTCCAGTCTGAAAATGGGATTCTATATCAATAGATTTCATAGACGGATTGCCAAGGTCAAATATAGGAAATGAGAGTATGTAGGTTATAGTGGATAGATTGACTATAGTATGGCGTGTTAAAATGATTGGTCACTATAACTAACTAATTACTTTTAGATGTGGAAGATAGTGGAGACTCTATGTAGGAATTTTGTTTAAATAGGGGTTGTACCATTGGCTCTTGCTGTATAAGAGACTACAGTTCTTAGTCCATACTCACATGTCCCACTTACCATCGGCTACAATAAGCCATACAAGATGTAACAATTATTAGAAGCAAACAGAGAGAGTTAACAAAGTATTAGAGGATTTGTTAAGAGCTTGTGTGCTAGATTTCGGAGGATCATGGGAAGACCATCTACACTTAGTCAAATTTTCGTATAGCAACAGTTATCAAACTAGTATAGGGATGACACCATTTGAAGTTTTATATGGAAGGCCATGCAAATCTCTTGTTTGCTGGTTAGAGACGGGGGTAGATTAGTTCTTAGTATGTATTTGATTGAGAAAGCTATATAAATGGTTGAGTTAATTCGGGCTAGAATAAATAAAGCTCAGTCTAGGCAGAAGGTTATGCTGATAAGAGACGAAAAGACTTAGAGTTCTTGACCGAAGATCATGTTTACGTCAAGGTGTCACCGGTGAAGGGTGTGATCTGATTCGGTAGATCAGGGAAGTTGGCACCAAGGTTTGTTCGACCATTTCCTATTACAAAAAGGATCAGAAAACTCACGTATGTGATAGGGTTATCGAATAGTTTGATAGGATTCCACAATGTTTTCCATATTTCTCATCTAAGGAAGTGTATTCGAGATCTAGAGACTACTGTAACACCGACTGTGTTAGAAGATCTAGTAGTGGAATCAGATATGACTATAGTTAGAAAACCAGTTCGTATGGTTATGAGAGATGAGAAGAGATTAAGGAATAAGACAATCAGATTAGTCAAAGTCCAGTGGAGTGACGATGAAAGATACTGTACTTAGAAAACTGAGAGCAAGATTAGGAACACTTATCCTGACTTATTTCATGGTATGTTTTACCTTTATGTTTAATTGTTGTGGGCACCTTATCGTAATTTCGATGAGGAAATTCTTTAAGGAGGGGAGTCTGTAATGACCCTAATTTTAGTTAACATTATTTAGAACATTTAATTGGGTAAATTAAATAAAATAATGTAGAAAGTTAAGGGATTGAGATTTGTAAATTAAGGAGTCATGCCTTAATAAATATGTTAATAAAAGGGAAACTAAACATAATTAAGAATAAGGAATGTGTGAGAGTAAAATAGAAATAGCCTTTATTCCTATATCTTGAACCCTTCCATTCTCTCCACTTCCTCATTCATTCTACATTCACAAACTAAACAAAAACAATACTAAGCTTAGGCTGGCCACCATTAAGAAGATTTAAAGGGAAGATAAGCTAGGAATTAAGTAGAAAGCTTGAAAAAATCAATCTAAAGGAAAATCTCAACCTTCTTAATACAAAGCCGAGGTGAATAATTAGTTCACATCTCTATTTTTGATGAATGATTTCAGTTTAAAGGTAAACACGTTTTCTTTTGCAAGTATATGCCCATGTTTAGTGTTTAAAAGTAATTATATGCTATGTTGATGATTTATGGTTTAAATATGATTTATTGTGTAATGTTTGAGTTAGTAAACCATTCATACAACATCCGATTGACTTGAGATTTTAATGTGATGTGAAAATCATTATTTTAGAAGTGCGTTTCAAGTTTCGTAATTTTCCAAGTTAAAATGGAATTATGGTGAATTTTCTAAGTCTAGAAAATGTCTAATTCAATTTTAATTATTTTAAATAATTAAAGTATGATTTTCCCCCTGAAATTTTGATATGTGGATGAAAATGATTAAATTGAATTAATGTGATTTTTGTGGATTTTTTCTAAGATTTTAGAAGAGTCAAATAAATTATTTTAAGTCAAAAGGGATTATTTACTTAATTAAAATAGGTTAAAATGTAAAATTGTTTAATATTTAAATTTCGGACTTGCGGTAGTAAATTTTAGAAAGAAATTGGAAAAGCAATTGTCAACCAATCACATTTTGACAAATAATGAAATTTAGGTGAAAATAAGTTACTTTATAAAGATAAAGTCGGTTTTACAATAATTTATCCATTCACCACTTCCATATACCTGCTTGCGCCACCATATAGTCCTTTTGATACCTTCAAAACCTATACACACGATAACAAGAGTCTTGGTATGTAGTGTATTGAGTTTGGACGGAAGGAAGTTGAGTGGCGAAGGCATGCTTGCGAAAGGGTTTTAAGCGACTTTTATTAGCTTTCGAATCTACTGACCCACCTTTGTTTTAAAGTATGCTTACGAAAGGGTTGCCACTTTTGAACCCCTTCGACACCTTAGCTGCTGCATTGATACCTTTCACCTTTGTTAAATGCCGCCTTTTCAAAACCCTAAATCAATATATGCAGAAGGAAAGCTTTCATTTTGGTTCCCTTTCAACATTATTGTTGTCGTTTTTGTTAACCAAAGACTTACAAAGGGATGATGCCACCCCTCTTCTTTCATCATTTTAGTGTTTCTTTCCCAAATGCCTTCAGAGGGGATGCCTTCGAAGGAAATGCCTGCCATTTTCTTTTAATTTATAAAATTATGGTTTTGAAGCTATCTCTTCCGCTATCCTTTTACTTGAAACCAATGCTTTCGAAAGTGATGCTTCGCCCCTATTCCCTTTGACCCCATGGTTTTATTAAGTGTTGAACTCAACGATTTCGGAAGGGATGCTTTCAATGATTTCTAAAAGGATTATTTAAGGTTTTAAACAATGATTTTGAATGTATTGTCTTGGCTTTATAGCCTAGTGTTTTCTAAGTTAAAAAGGGCTTTATCTTATTTTAAAAGGATAGATAACCCTATTGATTTTAGGTTTTCATAAACATTGTTTTGTAAAGCATGTATCATGACATAAGTATTTTGAGTAAAGCAAAGAGTATAATTTCCTTGTTTTAAAAAGATATGATTTCAAGGGTAAATCATTTGTAAAGATTGTTTTCAAGAAAATAAAATTTGAATAGGGTGGTTATCTCTAAGTATATGAGTTAGATATTAGAAGACCAGATGAGATTGGTGTGGAGTCGCGCCCTATACTTTAGCTAGTAGCCCCTAGCTAATATAAGTCTAAAATTCCAATATGTAGGGCTTTGTCACAGGTTAGAGTAAAATGATGTTACACATAGAAAGAATATATAAAGTAGAGATAAATTATTGGTGAGTCCATAAAACCGTCAGGATCAGTTGACACTAGAATAAGTAAGTTAATGACAAACCATCCAGTATTGTGTCTAACATAAGTTAAAATATTTATTATGTCTGGTAGGCCCGATGGTTAATAGTATTGTGCATATGTTATTGCTATTGTTGTTATAATCATTTTGATTGCAGGATTTTAATTTGCAAAAGATACGACTTTAAAAGGATATTAGTGAGGGGAAACTCGTTCCACTAAACAGCATGGTCTCACTTAATATCAGTAAACCGAGATGCGATAGAATTATTCACACCAGGTTTATGTCTGACTCGAATTTTAAGTTTCCCCTTAAACTCTCATGTGCTCAAAATTTAATTTGAGTAGATTGAGATTTAACGTATTTCAGGTTTTAGTAGGTGACAAATAAAGCTTCCAAAGACGTGTAGGAGGAAAGGATTAGCTATTTATGAGTTTATCCATTATTGTTCCGCTATGATGTATTTATTTACTGATATGTCTATTTAATACTCTGATCTCCAAGAGGGCATCTTCATAGATCGCTCTTGGCATATTTTGCAATAATTATATTTATCTAAACCTAGAAATCATTTTGGGATTATGTAATTGAATATGAAATATTGATTTGAAATATAATTAGAAAAGCTGTTTTGAAATTTGTTTTGATTTTATTTCATATTCGTGTGCTTTTGATATTATGGATACCATTAACATTACCGTATTTTGTCACCGGAAGTTAATACTATAGATGACTACAGTATCTATAGCGGTCATCTTTAGGCCTCAAAATAAAGGATGTCACAAACATCGAGCGACTAAAGCCAAAAGAAATCAGAATCAAACCTCAAAAATCAAGAAAAGGAGTTATTTCGAAATTGCTAAACTTGGAATGACAGGCCGTGAGAGCACATCCTAGGTTTTAGTGCTAACTACCGATAAAGCATCACTATCGATGGCTATAGACACAACTTTTCAAGGAAACGATTCGCAGGAAGGTCAATCACCATTCAGAGCATAAAGTGGAGTCCTTCACAACAATCCCGACTTATCTTGATTCAAAGAACATCATGTTTGGAACAAGATGTACTTTGGAGGGTAAGTTTATCCAACCTTTTGACATGGCAATATTCGAAAAGACTAGACGAAATGAACTTAGGATTATCAAGGTAGGAAGCCCGAAGGGATAGTCTAAGAATTCATAAACCAAGCACAAATAGAACCATAAGGTGAAGGCAAAACCAAAACAAGAGATAAAGAATCACGATCCACCTAAGTGGTGGATCGGTACCGATCCAATCTCATGGATCGATATCGATCTATGTTTCTTTAACCTCTGGTGCCCATCTTCTGCCAATCTACTCTACTCAAGGCTAGAAGCCTATTCCAAGTGTTGTTTTGTTGATCCAATGTGATTCCCGATCAATCTCGACAAGCGCTCAAAGTCAGAAATTTCATTCTTCCATAGATTCGTTTATCGGACCTAGAAACAAGTAAATAATTGTTCAAACAAGTTCGGAATCACGAAACTAATCACAAATCGAGCTAACACAAAGAGCTCAAGACTACCATTTTGGCCATCTTATGGATCAATACCTTGTATACCTCGAGTGCAAGGTAAAGAAAAGGAACTATCTGTGTTTGTTTGTGATACGTGATCATTGATAATTTTTTCACATCTTCTGGATTTTCTAGTATGATAATTAGAGCGAATTTGCTTTCTTTTTTCTTCTCTTTCAGCTTTTGTCATTTAATTTCTTTTCATTTTATCACGAATGTTATGACGCTTTAATTGTTGAGCCCTTTATTCTGGATTTAATTGAGAATGACGTTGTCCTTTCTGGCTTGATATAAGCATATAACAATGCTTGTTTTTGAGCTTTCTCAATGATTCTAGGGTTTCTGGGCGATTGATTAGATGTTCCTGCTTGACGTTGGTTTATTTCCAAGATTTTTGGACTTCTATGGGGTTGTAACTGAGAAGTTTAGTTTGATTCCATTAGGTTATGTTGAATTCTTTTGGTATTTATTGCCCTTTGTAAGCAAACAACTTGGTGGGCTTCCATTGCTTGCGCTTCCTCAATTATTCTAGAACTTCTATGTTGTTTTGATCTAGGAAGTTGATTAACTTCCATAGTATGGTAGTGAAATGCACAAATTTAAGATTGGAATTTGTTTGACACACAATCCTAAAAATAGAACATTTACTTTGTTTAATTTATCAAAAAGTAAAGATTATAAACCATAATTGTGTAAGAGCTAAAGTAGGTACAGAAATGATAAAAAATACTTAATTGTTAAGTAAACTATGGTGCTCACTTAATCTGAGATAATAATATAATCATTCCTTGTAAGAAAATATTTATATTAATGTTTATAAATCCTGCTTCAAAGTATTTTCAATGGTTCAGCATACAATAGGAATTAAAGTCGACGTAGAAAAATATCCTTAAGAATCTTTCAAATTCCAAGCTATTCTACAAATAATACCACTTAACTTCAATTAAAAAGTTGTTATTCCTATTAAGGATTGATAAAAAAATTCAATCAGCAATGGGTGTAGATTAGTGCGTTATTGAACACTACAAGAAAATATGTATCTTACAATGGCTAATAAATGTTATCAAAACAGTTTAACTGTGGGATCGATTTCACCCTAGAGGCGGGGGTTGAATAGGGTGATACTATAAATTATAAAAATTTATTGTGGAAGTTTATAAAATATTTTCAACACAGATATATCAGAATAGCAGCACAGATAATAGCAGAATAATAAATACAGAAATAGAACAACACAGAATTTACCCAGCTTCGGCAAAACCCTGCCTACGTGTTGCCCCCAAGGTTTCTACTAGAAATTAAGCAGTCAGACGCTTACACACATGAACTCGCGACATCCGCTATCGACTAGTCTTACTCTACGCTCAAAACCATGCCACAATCAGCCACTGAGTTGCGAATTCTCGAACTACACCACCGTAGTTCGTCCCCTAGTCACACGGCTAGTAATTACAAGAGTTTAAAAAGGAAAAATACAATAAAAACAAATTAAATATCACAAAGCCCTAATTTGAAAAATTAAAGCCTTATATAATTAAAAACCCAAAACTAGGCCGTCCTAAATAAAAGTTAATATGAATCCTTTTTCGTTTATTTCTTTGGCCCGTCCTTGTTTCCTTTTCCTTTGGTCTTTAGTTCCTCTGTGTGAAAACTAGGGCTTGTGGATGAAGTCGTCGCTTTGTCAAGTTGAATGCAATGATGCTTCGAATCCTTTCTTTGGTTGATTATATGTTCACGGCAGCTTCAACTTGGTTTGCGATCACTTCCGATTAGTCGAGTTTGATTGTTGAAAGAATTGGTACGTTTGTTCCTTGTTGATTTATACAGCACTCGACTTTGATTCGAGTTTTATGATTTATTCTTATCTGTTTACCTCGAACTCGAATGATTTTTTGTCAATGATGTTTAGGGTTTATATAGAATTTGACTTCCTATAAATTCATTCATTTGATAATTTTCTTGGTCGTTTGATTTTGATCGAATGCTATGATTTGAATTTGAATTGTTCACTTCATATATTTCATTTACTTAGTTGTCACGGCTTCGATTTTGAGCTGTATCATTCCTTGACAACCATGGCTTTGAATTGTTTGAGCTTTTGACTTCGGTTTGAAATTTCTATTAATAAACGGTTTCTTGATTATGCATTATTCGAACTTACTATCACGGTTTGATTCTCTATGAATTTGGCATTGACTTTGACCGTGTTGACTTCGGCCATTTTGATTTCTTAAAATGCTGGTGATATTGTTCGAACTGTACCATACTGTTCCATGATTTTGGTAGTCGATAAATTCTGGTAGCACTTGAGTATTGCCTCTGTTTTGCTTGAGCTTGAACCTGGTTTGCATTGATGATGATATGCACTGTGTATATACATGTCCCATTTTACTTTCTGCTTTGATCTTGTTCATTGGCAACATTGTTTATTCACCGTTTTATATGAGTTGAATTTTATATAAGTTGAAATAGACTTCATGTTGTATTGCATTTGAACTCATGTCTGGTTTTCATTCCACTGGTGACTGTAGTGAGTAGTGTCCAATCTTCGAGTTGAGTTGAGTTGCATCTTAACTTTGTTGCACTACATATTCCAGTGTGCCATGCCTTGAGTACTTGTCTGGTTCATGCTGTACATATGTGCTGTTGAACTTCATGTTGAGGCTGGTGCTGTTTTGGTCGAGACTCTGTTCTTGTTGTACTTGATTCAACTGAGTCTGGCACCGTTTGTAGCATTGTTTTGTGATATGATTTCATCTTGAATTGTGCAGTCTTGAGTCTTGTACATGTATCATTTGCTTGACCCTTGTATATGTGACTTTTTTGCATTGTTCACTTGATTACTGAACTAGATCTGGTTACATTGCATATTGAACTGGTGCATGCTTTGTACTTGTAGTCTACACTGCAACCACATTGGAGTCTTGTGTATGGACTTGTGGCAAATCCAGCTTGGTTGTCTCGACCACATGTATTTTGCTGTCTGACTAGCATGAGCTAGTTGAGTCTGCTTCGACTTTTGTTTTATGCTCATGTCTTGTGTCAATTTATGGTGCACCACTGTTGCATTGACTTTGTACATATTTTTTTTGTATTTTTGGACTGCACCTGTGTTGAATCCAGCTTTAAAGCTCGGGTTTGACCTTGTTCTAGTGTCATGACATTATTTTTATTTCACTTGAGTTGAACCCGGCTTTTCATTTGGGTTTGACCTATGCTCACCTGTCCCTCTAATTTTTTCAAGTGTATATATCGGTGTGCATGGCCTTGTGGCATGTACAGTGATACACTGTGCATGTTACAAGCTGTTCGTGTATGATGAATTAAAAATTAAATGATGACAAACAACCCAAATAACCGAGGCAAATAATATTTAAAAATTACATTTTATTTTATACTGCAAAAATATTTTATTTCCAATTTTACCGTATCAGTGTATATTTTTGCAGATTGCTCAAATGCTGGATTCAAAATGAAGATTAAATACGAGCGAATGAGTGGTATGTAGTGAGGACAATTATGTAAATTGAAATGTGATGTAATCAATGTATTGTTATTAAAGATTGTATATATAGTGAGAGCTCAAATTTGTACTATTCAAAATTGTAATAAATATTTGTTTGAATAAAATACAGTCTTGCTACTTAAGATCAACAACCCTCAAGTTTGAAGACTGCTATATGCTGCTACTCTAATATCTTCTATTTTGATTTCGTTATAATAACTTATAGATTAATCTCGTCGAGTCATTTTGTGATTTTCGAAACAAACAAAAGCACGTAACTATTTGGTGTCCCCCAGCAATCATGAGTAAATCACCATCCATCGTATGGAAAGTGTTACATACACTAGTCTCAATAAATGTATCAATATCCTTTTCTCGACCCATCTTGACTGTGAGCATTTAAGGAGTAAGTATTTATTTATATATCAACATATATTCATCGATTCATTACTCATGGTTACAAATACACTTGTAACTACAATTGATAAAATACTTTTTCTAAAGATATACTTATATATTTTTGATGTATTTAATTCATTATTTAAATATCTATATAGCAACATATATAAAAGAAAAATAAACCACATGCATACATCAGTTCAAACAAGATTCTATATTAAGAAATTACATAATTGTCTCTATGACACACCCTTAACTCTATCATTAACCATGCTCGAGGGAAAAACATTTTACAGATGTCGTTACAAAATTCATTTTACAACAAACAAAAACATTGTCAATTTTGTTTAATCAAACAACAGTTAATGAATGTTGTCAAAGAAGAAGCATACTATAACGGAAAAGGAAGTTGTTAAATAGTATTTTTCATAAATTTTTTGACAAACTTTGTGAAAAATACTAAATTTACAACATATGTTCCAAAAATGTTATCATTAAAAATGATTTACAATGTTTTAGCAAATAATGTTGTAAAACCTTCGACTTTTGACAACAGTTCCCCGAAACATTGCAAATTCAACGTTGTAAAATAGGTTTTCTCTTATAGTGGAACAAATTTTTTTGTCTTTTTATACAAAGTATTTTTACCGAAGTACTGCTGTTAAAAAATATTATATATTAACTTATGTGAAAAATGTTCTCAAGGTAATTATCCATGCATAAGTTTGTAAATTTTTTTGTTTTTTTTTGTTTTCAGTTACAATAAATATCATTTTTAACTCATGTACAAGTAGCTGTATCAACTGTAAGCACTATCCCAGAGTTTTTAATCACAACTCACGTATGATATGATTGAGTGTAAAGGAGGATGCATGTTAAAATAAGTACAGCTATTTTCGATGAATGATAGATATTTGGTTGCCTTGTTTGCTAATGTCCAAACGTTTTGTTAAAATGCTAAACAACACCTCACTTCTATCTAAAACAAATTAACCTTTTGGGACTAAATGCTTTAATTTCGACAGCACTTTACTTTTTCCTCTTATATGCATAACTTTGCATTTAAGGGTTGTGTTGTTGTTGTATTTTCTAAAATAAATTAAAGCCTTTTGGGACTAAAGGATTTAATTTGTTATTGTTGTATTTGTTAAAATAGTATTTAATGTTTATTTTCAAATAAACATTATATTCATTTCTTAATTCAAACAAATGCAATTTTGTGTGTACTTGGTAATTTTTTATAATATCATCAACTAAGAAGTATCATCTTATATATATATGTATGTATGTATGTATGTATGTATGTATGTATTTGAAATTTAATTATCATCTTATATCATGAGATTAACCATCATATTTACCATCTTATTATTTGAAATTTCATTACATTATTAACGTTATTTTATTTTGTACAATAAACGAAAATTAATTTAGTAATAAGTATTGTAGTGAATTTGTTTTACTTTAAGCGGAAGCGGTTTATTTGTTCAGAATCTAGTACTGCCTATTTAGATACCAATGACACTTAAAAAGAATTATGCAATCTCAGAGAAAAATAACAGAAATAAAAGACATAGAAGATTTAACGTGATTCGGATATGAATATCCTACGTCCACGGAGACCCAACAACTTTTTATTTCACTAAAGAAAAGAGTACAAAAGAGAGAGGAAAGAATAATGGTGGATACTACACTTGCTTGTACATATGAAGATGAAATTCCTTCATTTAATAGACTTGATAATGAAGGGTTGCTTGGAGATTAAGCAAATAAATTTCCCGATTACCCAGATATCTTTCCAATTTGCATGATTTGATTTTAGTACAAATAGATGGGGTAATCTTCGTTTCCATATATTTTCTTTATTCTCCATATGCCTAATAATTTATTTCTTCATATAGGAAATATACATTGACTAATTAATTGATTGACTAATTAATTAGTTTCCTTCAAAATATCCTTTCATATATCAGCCAAATTAATTGATTTGATTGAATCAATTAATCAATTTCTTTCCGCTTTAACAAATATTTGAATCATCCAAATTGAACACTCCACCTTGATTCAAATATAACAATCTCTCTTCATCACCTTATCATCAAGCGATCGATATATAAGTTGTTGGGTCTAGCGCCCCATGGCGCTCAAGTAACAGTTATCAAACTGATCAAGTTTGAACAATGCTCAAACTTGTCCTTTGAAAGTGACTTAGTCATCATATCTGAAGGATTATTCAAAGTACTCACCTTCAACAATTTGATCTTGCTTCGTTCTTCCTCAAGCATAAGCAAGAAACCTCTAACATCAATGTGCTTCGTTCGTGAACTATAACCTTGATTTTCTACAAGATGAATCGCACTCTGACTGTCTGAAAATAGCTCTACTATCCGCTGCACCATTGAAAGATCATCTAACAACTGAAGTAAGTATAATCCTTCCTTTGTTGCTTCCACAATCGATATCAATTCTGCTTCGGTAGTCGATAAAGCTACGATAGATTGCAGCTTTGATCTCCATGAAATCGAGCCTATGCCAAGTGTAAAAGCATAGCCCGGCACTGACTTCCTAGCATCTCTATCCCCAACATAATCAGAGTCACAGTATCCTCTAAGAAAGATGTCACCATCTACTACACCATATAACAAGCCCACCGAAGAAGTGCCTCGAAGATATCTAAGAATCCACTTCACAACTTGCCAATGCTCTTTGCCTGGGTTAGACATATATCGACTCACCACACCCACTACATGGACCAAATCTGGTATTATGCACACCATCGCATACATAAGACTACCAACAGCACTAGAATAAGGTATATCAGCCATATACCTCTTGTCTTCTTCCGATGAGGGAGATAAGTCTTTTGACAACTTAAAATGAGAGCCTAATGGAGTGCCAACCAGTTTAGCTTTCTCCATTCCGAATTGAGCGAGAACCTTCTCGATGTACTGCGCTTGAGTGAGCCTTATGTAGGATCGATTTCACCCTAGAGGGGGGTGAATAGGGTGATGGTATAAATTATAAAAACTAATCGTGGAAGCTTATAAAATAGTTTTAACACAAATCACAGAACAATAGCAGCACAGATAATAGCAGAATAATAAATGCAGAAATAGAACGACACAGAATTTACCCAGCTTCGGCAAAACCCTGCCTACGTGCTGCCCCCAAGGTTTCTACTAGAAATTAGATAGTCCCTCTCTTACACACGTAAACTCGCGACACCCGCTATCGACTAAATCTAACTCTACGCTCAAAACTCTGCCACAACTCAGCCACTGAGTTGCGAATTCTCAAGCTACGCCACGTAGCTTGTCCCCTAGTCACACGACTAGAAAAATAAAACGGTTTAAAAAGAAAATACAATTAAAAAACAATTTAAAACAAAATAATCCTTTTTAAATTTAAAGCCCTTATTAAAAATGCCGGCCCCTTTTATATTTTAGCCCGTCTCTTTTATTTTCTTCGTTCGTTTATTTGGAGATGGCGGTCGTTCCTCTTTGAAGCTAACTTAGGGCTTTTCGTCCTTTCGATCCAAACTAGGGTTCTTGCAAATTGAAGCGCCAACTTTTGATACTGTTCAATAGTAGACTTCGATGCTCTTTGATTTCCTCACGGTTCTTCAATTTGGATCGAGTTCGTCTCCTTGATTCGGTATGTAATTTTATGCTTTTGTGCTTTTGTGTATTTGTACTTGAACTCGATGATGTTGAAAGCCGATGATGAGTGGGTTTATATAGGTTTCGAAATCCTATTCTTGCGTTCGTATAAAGTCATTTGAATTTGTCAATAATTCTCCTCGGCCACTTGATGATGCTTGAACGATTGATGATTAATCTGACTTTGTCAAATTCGTATCTTTCACGTTTCTGGGTTGACACGGTTTTGAATTAATTTTCGTGATGACCACGGCTGTGGATTTTTAACTTGGTCCACGGCTTTGATTTTGACTTTGTCATATTCGTTTTTACTTCGGCATTGACTGGTTTGCCTTGGCTTTGATTTTGTGCATACTGGTTACCTTCTTGGTTATGTGTCGCCATATGTCTGTAGTACTTCGTCATTGACTGGTTTGCCTTGGCTTTGATTTTGTGGCCCTGTACTTGTATACTGCTGTTATTTTTGTACTTCATTTGTATAACAAGTTGGAATCTGACCTTATTGTGATTTTTGTGTCACTGCAATTTGCACTTTACTTTGAAGTCTATGTCCACTGGGCTGCACATGTTTCACCGGCACTTTGTTACTTGATTATGGTGTCTGACTTTGTTCATCATATTGTTTGATCATTTGTATACATACATTCATGTATGTATATAGATGTATGCTGTTTTGAACTATGTTCACTGTGGCACTGTGTCACTGTGTTTGTTGAGTCACTGTACATTCAAGTCTGCATTCACTGTGTTCATTTGAGTGCCGAGTCTTCATATTTTGTGCTCGAGCTTGCATGCTTCATGTTGCCTTGACTTTGGTTGTTGCACCTGAGTTATATCACTGGTCTTTGCATTTGTACATATGATGGCATTCTAGTTTATCACATGCTGCTTCATGCTTTCTTGTGGCATGTGTTCCCTGTTGAGTCTTTGGTGGTGCTTCCCCTTTGAATTTGCTTGCAAACTGTCTTGTAATCTGCATCCATGTATACTTGGTGTTGTAGCCTTGAGACTGTTGAAGTTGTGCACTTGCCTGCTGCCATACTTGTTCACTCGAGTCAGTGGAGTTGTTTCATTTGAGTTGTAGCTTGATGGTTTTGTAGTTGTTTGTGTCAGTTGCATCGAGTTGTTTTGTACTGGTGCACTTTTGTTTGCTGTAATGTTGGTGATTGTTGCATTCATTGGCTTCTTTGTACACTTGGGCTTGTAGTTGATGGTAGTTGCTGTGTCATTGTCATTGTGTTGGTTGATGCAACAATATTGCCATATTGATCCTTCTGTTTACCCATGTACATGCTTTTTGATACATGTTAGAACTGTCTCTGCATTTGCTTAGTGCATTTGTGGCTTTTCCACTGTGTACTTGCATGCATGTTGGTTTGGTAGTTGCTTCAGTCACTTTGTTGTACTACAAATTCCAGTGTGCCTCTTTGTGTATTTGCATACTGCTGCTATGCAATTTTGGGTTTCCAGTTGTACTTGGTTCATTGTGATTTTGCTGGAACGATTTCGACATTGGTTTTTGTAGTTGGTTCCTTACTTTTCAATGTTGCTTGGATATTGAACTGCTTTATGCTTGAAGTCGTATCCTGTACAACTGCCCTGTGTTGAATCCAGTTTCACAACTCGGGTTTGACCTTGTGCTGAAGTCGAGATTCTATTTATATTGCACCTGAGTTGAACCCGTCTTTTTTATTTGGGTTTGACCTTGTGCTCACCTGTCCCTGTAGCATTGTCAAGTGTATATCGGTGTGCACGGCCTTGTGGCATGTACAGTGATACACTGTGCATGTCACATTGTTCGTGTGTGATGAATTCAAATTTAAATGATGACGAGCAACCCAAATAACCGAGGCAAATAATATTTTCAAAAATCATATTTTATTTTATATTGCAAAAATATTTCTTTTTCAATTTTACTGCGTTAGTGAATATTTTTGCAGATTGCTTAGATGCTGGATTCAAACTGGAATAAAGTTGAAGATAAATACGAGTGTGAGTGATATGTAGTGAGGAATTTATGTAAATTGAATTGTGATGTAATGTAATCAAAATTGTATATGTATAGCGAGAGCTTGAATTTGTACTATCAAAATTGTAATAAATATTTGTTTGAATAAAATATTCGTTTGAATTCAAATTCTTTGTTATTTATTTTATTCAGCAAATATTTATTTAATCTGTGAAAAATAAAATAGTATATTAATAAATACATTTAACTGAATGTATATATGTTTATTATCATCAAACAAAAATCATATAAGCGCATATTTAACAATCTCCCCCTTTTGATGATAACAAACATATATTTAAGATTTTGAATATATTAAATGTATTTGATCATTGATATACTCTAATTGCTCCCCCTATTTAAATGCTTCCTCTCTACACAAAGCTCCCCCTACAAATATGCATACAATTAAATAATATGCAAATGAGCCTATATGCAAATGGAAAGTTATTTGACCTTTGCTTGATTTTATTTGACAAAATATTAACTTTTCTCTCCCCCTTTTGTTATCAGCAAAAGAATAATAGTGTTGGAGAAAATAGAGATAAGGTGGTCGATATTAATTCAACATTAAAACTCAATTGAATATAAATATTAAATTTCAATAAAAAATCAAACAAAAATCATAAATATTTTGTTAGGCGCATATTCCACTTTTATAATGATGGGAATGATGTCATCATATAAAACCATACAGTTGTGTCTATTTGTGGTATATTTATATCAGGAATTTGAATATCCACTAACCATGCATAACCGTTAGGACTTTTAAATGAGATTAGTAGTATTCCAATTTTATTTTAAAAAAAAATGAATTCAAGTATCTTCTAACCACGCATAACCGTGAGGACTTTTAAATGGGATTAGAATCAACTTGTTTATTTTAAAATTAACTTTTGATATGCGTTCCATACATGCATAACCGTGAGGACTTTTAAACGAGCATGGAAGCACATGACAAATTCCAAGTAATTCACCCATGCATAACCGTGAGGACTTTTAAATGAGAGTGAATACATTGGTATTTATTTATTTATTTTATTATCCCTTTTTTAAAAAAAAATGTGAAAATGAAAAACGAACGATTCCTGCTTAAAGTGCCACATATCGACAAATTATATAGAATTTTGATGAGTGATGGTTGTTAGAAATATGATAGATATAGAGATGGTCATGGAATTTTTTACCAACAAAATTTTTTATAACTCTTGTTTAAATTACTAAAGAAATTTTCTAATTATACTTTCTCGAGTCATAATATATGATAAATATCAACACTCATCACTTTTTCAATCACTATTTTTCTTTTTGATAATCATCTGGGAGTCAGATTAGTCAATATAGTCATTTAAAATCAAATTCAAAAATAATTATGAAATCAATTTTTCAAAAAATGACTAATCTGAAAATATGGTCAAAAATGATTTTCTCCAGGGGGTTTTAAAAAGGAAAAAATTTCTGTTATTTGAAAATTATTTGAAATGAAAAATATGCAGATATTTTCTTTGAAAAACGATGCAGTTACTAAATGTCTCAACAAAAATCACGTTTCACTAGTAATTTTTCTATCAACTAGATTACCAGTGTAATCTGCATCTGAATTTCTCTTTCACTCAAAATTATCATCAATTGAATTTTATAGACCAAAACATGAAGTGTGCACCAAAAATTTCAAACTCAATTTTTACAGCAATTTAAATGACATTCTTTTGAATTTGAAATGAAGCCGTGTAAATAATCAAAAATCGTGAATATAGAGTTAGCCGAATTATAACCAATTGTATTATTATCCAACAAAACACTATTTTTAATCCAAAATGATATATATGAAGTAATTCAAAGAATCTAGAGATTATTATAGTGTTTTTGGCATAAGAATATAATTGGCCAACTATGTTGAATAAGTCAAAGTCAAAATCATCATCTCAATATTGGCTGATTTTAATTCAGAATATGGTGCAGATTATCACATTTAATATATCGCTCAAATTAATATACCTTTACCTGTTTTACCTTTACGATATTTTTCGTTGTTGTCCGTTGTGATTCTGTCACCTTTATACTAGGCTAAGGAACTTAGCTTTGTTGCCCGTTGTGTTTCTGGAACAGCCAAAATCCAGAGAACACTATTGTTGTTCTTTAGCCTGCCACCACACCTACACGGAAAAGGATTTATGTGACCTATTTGTTTTTATAGGTCCATGGTTGTTAGTGGCAGAATAATTAGAAGAATAATTTTGTGGAGACCCAAAACTATTTATAATTGTTCCCTTCGGCACCCAAATTTGTTTAACTTTGAGAGATTTTATATTTGTGCCTTTTGGAACCCAAATCGGTATAGTTTTCACATGTTTGCGTCTATACCAACAATTATTGTGACTGTGTCCATATTTTCTACAAATTGTGCACATAGAATTAACTTGATTAATATTGCTTTCAACAATTTTCGAACTATTATATCCAAGTCCTTGTCTAACCGAATTAACAGTTTGCTTTCCTAATAGCATATTCAACGATTTTTCACTTTTGGAAAATTTATCTAAAGTAGTAGACAGTTGTTGGACTTGTGATTTGAGAGATTCATTTTCGTTTAACAATTGTGTGCACTTTTTAATAGAATTCTCTCTTCTAGTATTTTCATTCTCCTTTAAAATCATAATTTCATTTTCAAGTGATTTTATATTAATTTCTGATTTTTTGATTTCCTCTTCGAATGTTGGACACTTATCACACTTAGGGATCCTACTTTGATAGGTTTTAACTAATTGGTCAAGTTGTTTATTTAAATCTATCAAAGTATCCTTTTGTGATTCAAGTTTGGCATACTTATCCCTAAGCCGTTCAAAACAGCCATTTACTTCGTGGAAATAAATAAGTAATTCAGAGTGAGTAAGTTTTGATACCTCGCTTGGCTCGTCATCGTCGCTATCGCTTATATTCCCATGAAGGCACATATCTGCTTTCTCACTCTCACTGCTATCGCTTTTATTCCACGTGGCTGTAAAACATCTTCGTTTTGATTTCTTTTCTTTGTCGAGTTGAAATCGGGGATAATTGGGCTTGATATCACCGGGTTTGCTGCAAATGATCCCGTGTTCTTCCGAGTTGTCCAGTGCTTTGATTATTCTGCTTTTTAGTTTTTTATTTAGAGCTGGATTTCCGTATTTGTGATTCCACCTTTTGAATTTCTTCATTATTAATGCTATCTCGGCTGCTCCATCATCATCATCCTCATCACAACTGCTATTTACCAATCATGTCAAGCACATTTCTTTAACCGAGTCAGTTGTGGAGGACTTCTCATTGCTGTTGACTTTTGCACCATATATTGCATAAAGTATTCTAGATTTCCTATGCATTTTCACAACGAGAAATGAAATTAAAATTATCTTGATTAATATGAGAATATAATATATGCATAGCAAGAGCATTAATCGAGATAATTTTCTTACCTGTTATGTCACACCCATTTTCAATAATATCCCAATATTTAATATTAACAGATTTTAAATAAAATTCCATTTTCAATTTCCAATTCAAAAAATCTGTTCCATCGAAAAGGAATAATATTGGAACGACCCTCAAAATTATCATTAAAAGAAGCCATTTTAAAAATTCAAAATTTTAAAACAAAAACCGATTTTTGAAACACGAATTTTTTAAAACAAAAAAAATTGATTTTTGAAACACGAATTTTTAAAACAAAAATTGGTTTTTGTAAAATCAAATTTTTGAAACAAAAACGGCTTTTGAACCTGCTTCGATACCACTTGTAGGATTGATTTCACCCTAGAGGGGGGGTGAATAGGGTGATGGTATAAATTATAAAAATTAATCGCGGAAGCTTATAAAATAGTTTTAACACAGATCACAGAACAATAGCAGCACAAATAATAGCAGAATAATAAATGCAGAAATAGAACGACACAGAATTTACCCAGCTTCGGCAAAACCCTGCCTACGTGTTGCCCCCAAGGTTTCTACTAGAAATTAGATAGTCCCTCGCTTACACACGTAAACTCGCGACACCCGCTATTGACTAAATCTAACTCTACGCTCAAAACCCTGACACAACTCAGCCACTGAGTTGCGAATTCTCAAGCTACGCCACGTAGCTTGTCCCCTAGTCACACGACTAGAAAAATAAAACGGTTTAAAAAGAAAATACAATTAAAAAACAATTTAAAACAAAATAACCCTATTTAAATTTAAAGCCCTTATTAAAAATGCTGGCCCCTTTTATATTTTAGCCCGTCTCTTTTATTTTCTTCGTTCGTTTATTTGGAGATGGCGGTCGTTCCTCTTTGAAGCTAAATTAGGGCTTTTCGTCCTTTCGATCCAAACTAGGGTTCTTGCAAATTGAAGCGCTGACCTTTGATACTGTTCAATAGTAGACTTCGATGCTCTTTGATTTGCTCACGGTTCTTCAATTTGGATCGAGTTCGTCTCCTTGCTTCGGTATGTAATTTTATGCTTTTGTGCTTTTGTGTATTTGTACTTGAACTCGATGATGTTGAAAGCCGATGATGAGTGGGTTTATATAGGTTTCGAAATCCTATTCTTGCGTTCGTATAAAGTCATTTGAATTTGTCAATAATTCTCCTCGGCCACTTGATGATGCTTGAACGATTGATGATTAATCTGACTTTGTCAAATTCGTATCTTTCACGTTTCTTGGTTGACACGGTTTTGAATTAATTTTTGTTATGACCACGGCTGTGGATTTTTAACTTGGTCCACGGCTTTGATTTTGACTTTGTCATATTCGTTTTTACTTCGGCATTGACTGGTTTGCCTTGGCTTTCATTTTGTGCATACTGGTTACCTTCTTGGTTATGTATCACCATATGTCTGTAGTACTTCGGCATTGACTGGTTTGCCTTGGCTTTGATTTTGTGGCCCTGTACTTGTATACTGCTGTTATTTTTGTACTTCATTTGTATAACAAGTTGGAATCTGACCTTATTGTGATTTTTGTGTCACTGCAATTTGCACTTTACTTTGAAGTCTCTGTCCACTGGGCTGCACATGTTTCACTGGAACTTTGTTACTTGATTATGGTCTCTGACTTTGTTCATCATATTGTTTGATCATTTGTATACATACATTCATGTATGTATATAGATGTATGTTGTTTTGAACTATGTTCACTGTGTCACTGTGTCACTGTGTTTGTTGAGTCACTGTACATTCAAGTCTGCATTCACTGTGTTCATTTGAGTGCCGAGTCTTCATATTTTGTGCTCGAGCTTGCATGCTTCATGTTGCCTTGACTTTGGTTGTCGTACCTGAGTTATATCACTTGTCTTTGCATTTGTACATATGATGGCATTCTAGTTTATCACATGCTGCTTCATGCTTTCTTGTGGCATGTGTTCCCTGTTGAGTCTTTGGTGGTGCTTCCCCTTTGAATTTGCTTGCAAACTGTCTTGTAATCTGCATCCATGTATACTTGGTGTTATAGCCTTGAGACTGTTGAAGTTGTGCACTTGCCTGCTGCCATACTTGTTCACTCGAGTCAGTGGAGTTGTTTCATTTGAGTTGTAGCTTGATGGTTTTGTAGTTGTTTGTGTGAGTTGCATCGAGTTGTTTTGTACTGATGCAATTCTGTTTGCTGTCATGTTGGTGATTGTTGCATTCATTGGCTTCTTTGTACACTTGGGCTTGTAGTTGATGGTAGTTGCTGTGTCATTGTCATTGTGTTGGTTGATGCAACAATATTGCCATATTGATCCTTCTGTTTACCCATGTACATGCTTTTTGATACATGTTAGAACTGTCTCTGCATTTGCTTAGTGCATTTGTGGCTTTTCCACTGTGTACTTGCATGCATGGTAGTTGCTTCAGTCACTTTGTTGTACTACAAATTCCAGTGTGCCTCTTTGTGTATTTGCATACTGCTGCTATGCAATTTTGAGTTTCCAGTTGTACTTGGTTCATTGTGATTTGGCTGGAATGATTTCGACATTGATTTTTGTAGTTGGTTCCTTACTTTTCAATGTTGCTTGGATATTGAACTGCTTTATGCTTGAAGTTGTATCCTGTACAACTGCCCTGTGTTGAATCCAGTTTCACAACTCGGGTTTGACCTTGTGCTGAAGTCGAGATTCTATTTATATTGCACCTGAGTTGAACCCGTCTTTTTATTTGGGTTTGACCTTGTGCTCACCTGTCCCTGTAGCATTGTCAAGTGTATATCGGTGTGCACGGCCTTGTGGCATGTACAGTGATACACTGTGCATGTCACATTATTCGTGTGTGATGAATTCAAATTTAAATGATGACGAGCAACCCAAATAAACGAGGCAAATAATATTTTCAAAAATCATATTTTATTTTATATTGCAAAAATATTTCTTTTTCAATTTTACTGTGTTAGTGAATATTTTTGCAGATTGCTCAGATGCTGGATTCAAACTGGAATAAAGTCGAAGATAAATACGAGTGTGAGTGATATGTAGTGAGGAATTTATGCAAATTGAATTGTGATGTAATGTAATCAAAATTGTATATGTATAGTGAGAGCTTGAATTTGTACTATCAAAATTGTAATAAATATTTGTTTGAATGAAATATTCGTTTGAATTCAAATTCCGTGTTATTTATTTTATTCAGCAAATATTTATTTAATCTGTGAAAAATAAAATAGTATATTAACAAATACATTTAACTGAATGTATATATGTTTATTATCATCAAACAAAAATCATATAAGCGCATATTCAACACCTTAACTCTCTCCGCTTCCTATCCTTACTTATCTCCATACCCAATATTCTTTGTGCCTTTCCCAAATTCTTCATGTTAAACTCTCTGCTGAGCTCCGCTTTCAACTCCTTAATTTTGACCATACTCCAAGATGCAATCAGCATATCATCAACATATAACAACAAATAAATCATATCACCATCACATCTTCTGAAATAAACACACTGGTCTTTGAAACTTCTGGAGTATCCCTGTGAAAGCATAAACTTATAATACCTCTTATACCATAGTCTAGGAGACTGCTTTAGTCCATATAGAGATTTGTTGAGTTTGCAAACATAGTCTGACCTGCTACTATCAATGAACCCTTCCGGCTGCTTTAAATAAATCTCCTCATCCAGATCACTATGCAAGAATGCAGTTTTGACATCTATTTGCTCTAATTCCATATCATAATGAGCAACTAATGCCAAAAGAATACGAATAGAAGTATGCCTAACCACTGGAGCAAAGATATCATGATACTCTACCCCTTTCTTTTGAACATACCCCTTTGCGACTAACCTTGCCTTGTATCTGAAATTACCATTTTCACCTTCTTTCACTCTATAGATCCACTTGCATCCAATAGCTCTCTTGTCGGTGGAAAGAGGCACCAAATCCCAAGTATGATTTCTCTGCAATGATTCAATCTCCTCCTCCATAGCAACTAACCAACTTGAACTGTTAACTGATGCGATAGCTTCTCTATAGTCACAAGGCTCATCATGGACAACATTCAAAGAATATGTTGCCATATCATCGAAATTAATATCTTCGATGGTCAATCCAACAAACTCATCAAGCCATTTAGACTTTCTTCTTTGTCTGATAGGCCTAGGTTCTGAATGAGCTCCACCTTGAGTTTGATCCTCTGTACCAACATCGATATTATCCTTATCAACAACGGTGTCATCGGAAGCATCATTTGAACGTCTATGGAAAGAATCAACAGATGACTTGCTTTGTGTTTGGTATTCTTCACATGTCCTCTCATTGTCATCCGATGAGGAAGGCCCCACCTTCAACATAGCCTTCTCATCAAAAGTCACATGCCTGCTCATAACGATCTTTTTGATAATAGGACACCGCAACCTATATCCATTCACTCCTCTCCTATAACCTAGAAAAAAACACTTGCGAGCTCTAGGTTCCAGCTTCCCTTTGCTCTCATGCACATAAGTTGGGCAACCAAACACTCTAAGAAATGAATAGCTAACAGGCTCTCCTTTCCATACTTCTTTAGGGATCTTCATACCTATGGCAGTAGAAGGTTGTGGTTGATGAGGAAAGCCGCCATAGATAAAGCTTCAGCCCAAAATCCCTTCTTCAATTTAGCAATCGGTCTAAGGCATCTTGTTCTCTCCAATAATGTCTGATTCATCATTTCTACAACTCCATTAGACCGGGGGTCGTCTGGTGTGGTGTAATGCCTCTTAATGCCTTCAGACTCACAATAATCGATGAATTCCTGTGATACAAATTCACCGCCATTATCTGAATGGAGAACTTTCAGTTTCTTCCCTGACTGCTTCTCAACCATAGATTTCCACTTCCGAAACTTGGCAAAGGTTTCACTCTTTGACTGAAGAAAGTACACCCATACTTTATGAGAGAAATCATCTATAAATGAAACAAAATATCTGGCTCCACCTAAAGACGGACAAAGGGAGGGACCCCAGACATCTGTATGAACATACTCCAAGACAGCTTTTGCTTTATGCTCTCCTATACCAAAAGAAATCTTCGTCTGCTTTCCAAGAACACACTCTTCACAAAAACCAAGTTTTGAATGATGAACTTCATCAATCAATCCTCGTTTTCTCAACTCATCCATGCTGCGCTCACCGATGTGACACATCCATAAGTGCCATAATCTGGAAGAATCTGAATCAACCGATGTAACAGAAGCCGATTCACCAATTATAATAGTGCCCTTTAATATCAAGATTTCCTGCCCTCACACCTCTCATAACAATCATGGAACCCTTCGATATCTTCATTTTTTCTCCTTCCACTACAATCTTCAAGCCAAGTCTACTCAATCCCCCAACAGAAATCAAGCTCCTCCTCAAATCAGGTACATGGCTAACATCGGTGATCGTACAAATAACACTATCAAACATCCTAATCATCACTCTACCAACACCCACCATACGGCAAGAAGCATCATTACCCATCGGAACTTCTCCTCCATCAATTTCACGGTAAGTGGAAATGCATTCCTATCAGGTGTCATATGATAGGATGCGACAGAATCAATCAGCCATAAGTTGCTCTTCCCAAAAGAGCCAGAAGCTGTAAATACATCGGTGTCACTTTCTATATCTGATTTCTCTGCTGTAGAAGCCGAGGCTTGCTTTGGATCTTTTATTCTACCTTCAAGCTTGGGGCATTGTGCTATGAAGTGCCCTGGTTTTTTGCAATAATGACAAGTCAAATTCTTAGGCCCCATAGACTAAGACCGTGAAGAATTCCGTCATCCACCTTTCTTCGACCTGCATTAGCCTCCACCTCTCTGAACAGATAAGCCTTCGGTATCACTGTCCAAGCTAGTGCTCACCAATCTAACTCTTAATACTTCATTATGAAGACCAACCTTTACATCAGACAGGCTAATTTTACTGCGACCATAAATCATTGAATTAACAAAAGAAGTATACTCCTTAGGCAAGAAACATAAGAGGATCACAGCTTGAGCCTCATCGGTAATATCAACTTCCGCTGCCTTTAGGTTCATGATCAAAGTCGTCAAAGCATCTACATGCTCCATGAGATCAGCTCCAGGCTTCATCTTGAACGAATAGAGTTGTTGCTGAAGAATAATCCGATTAGCGAGAGATTTGTCTTGATATGAATCCGATAATGCATCGCATAGTTCCTTCGCCGTCTTCTTATGAGAGAATTCTCTAAGAACTTCATCTGAATGGCTCAACTGAATTGTTATGAGAGCTTCATCTTCCATCTCTTCCAAATCAGCTGCATCAATACCTTTCAATTTCTCAAGCGCAGAAACAACCTTGTAAGTCTTCTCCTTCTTCAATACAGCCTCCATCTTCATCTTCTAAGTACCAAAATCTCCTTTTCTGTCAAAACGTGTTACTCCATAATTGACACCAGATCTACCAACAGACTTACTAGAAGTAACCATTAATACCCAAACAGGAACAATAACACTAGCTCTGATACCAAATTGTTGTGAATTTGTTTTAATTTAAGCGGAAGTGGTTTATTTGTTCAGAATCTAGTATTGCCTATTTAGATACTAATGACACTTAAAAAGAATTATGCAGTCTCACAGAAAAATAACAGAAATAAGAGACACAGAAGATTTAACGTGGTTCGGATATGAATATCTTACGTCCACGGAGACACAACAACTTTTTATTTCACTAAAGAAAAGAGTACAAAAGAGAGAGGAAAGAATAATGGTGGATACTACACTTGCTTGTACATATGAAAATGAAATTCCTTCATTTAAATAGACTTGATAATGAAGGGTTGCTTGGAGATTAAGCAAATCAATTTCCCGATTACCCAGATATCTTTTCAATTTGCATGATTTGATTTTAGTACAAATAGATGGCGTAATCTTCGTTTTCATATCTTTTCTTTATTCTCCATGTCTAATCATTTATTTCTTCATATAGCAAATATACATTAACTAATTAATTAGTTTCCTTCGAAATATCCTTCCATGTATCAGCCAAATTAATTGATTTGATTGAATCAATTAATCAATTTCTTTCCTCTTTAACAAATATTTGAATCATCCAAATTCAACAAGTATTGCAAATGAAAATTTAATATTTATACTATCATTTTGGAAATTAATTTTATTTTGTGAAATAAGCATGCCCATGTAGGCATGCATAACATTTATACTATCATTTTTGACCAGCATGTTGTTTACTTTCCTTTATCACAACCTAATTATTAGTATATTTAATATCATTAACCTAGATTCTAACTACTATTTCTTTCTTGCCTTGATATTTCATATTTAAAATTAACCTTTTTCACTCACTTTTATACTTCTTTCTTTTCAGAATGGATCAAAGTCCTGACGCAGTTTATGTCATTCACCTCTTCCACCAAGAGCATGGAGAACTGTAATTAGGCGATCAATATGTTTATGAATTAGTTGCTTAATTTTTCATTATTTGTTGAATGCATTTTCAAAAAGTCAAGTGTGTATTCTTCATACTTATTTTGTTACTTATTTTACTTCTTAATATGATAGTTTTGTACTAATTTACTCTGTAGGATAATACATTTATTCAATCGTCAATTTCAATTCGAGTTTATTACTGTATTTCCAGTAAGTCTTGGTCTCAAAATAATACATCCATTATCCATTCAAATTTTCTATTACCTTGATAATTCTAACTTTGAGTCATATTTAAATGACATGACTTGTTCCAATTAAGATAACAAAAGGCAATGATATTATTTCATTTGAAAACAATGATTCCATATTCATTGTGCGGAAGTATAAATCGATGCTTGTATAAATGGACTTGTGCACAATTTTAGTTTCAGTTATTACACTTTATACACGTCATATCATTGATCTTTCGTGCACTAAGTGAAAAGAGAAAAAACTTAGGTACAAAGTGCATACATTAACATTGTGCTATTGGCCATACTTAGTTTTCAGAACAAACTATTAAACTGTCATCAACTATCCATCAAAACTTTAAAATAACTGATAGTGGCAAAAATAATATGTAAGGTAAATAAAATAAAATGTAACTATACATAAAATAGTGGAAGCACTAAAGAACAGACATATTTCAATGTAACGCAGTAGTTTGCAAGTGAACCAAAAACATCTCTCTTCTTTCTTGTTCTTGGATGATAAAAGTTACATAGGCAATTAAGAAGCTTGTTGATGCTGATACTGTTAATAAATTCTATCATTTATTCATCAAATATAGATTAGAATCATCAGTAGCCAACACAAAAAATATTACCTTTAAAGAATCAATGTGCGCCTGCAAGGAGATAAAAAGATGCAGCAACTAATAAAATTCATAATTCAGTGCATGAAGTCTACTACCAACAAAAAAAATATTCATTATAAAAATCAAATACTTCATGGTACAAAAGAATGAAAAGGTATTAATCGATTATTTTAACAATTCAACCATGGTACTAATTTTGTTTGAAGTAATTGTCATTATCCAAATTTCCAATATGTAATATCATGCAGAATATAAGTGTAGTTTTTTCTGCGTTTACAGCTTCATTATAAAAAATCAAATTTTGAATACTTATATCATTACCCCTGAGAGTTGTAAAATGCTTTTTAGGTTTTTGATGACTTGCTGTAAGGGTGTGCAATTGTTGGTCCAATGGAAATAAACTAAATAACTCCTAAACTTACTAAACGTTTATCACTTTGGCAATTTAAGAAGAAATTATAGTATTTCAAGAAATCAGTTTATTCCTAATTTTTCACGCTATATCTTCACATGAATTAAATGCTTACTCTCACACAAAATTTCCACAGTTCTAATAATAATTAATCCAAAGAACTATTTTCAAATTCTATAAATATTTCACCTTTATTCTCAATTTTTCAAAAAACTCCATCTCTATGTTAGTTCTCCGATAAGGAAATCCTTAATTCCAAGGGAAGAAAGAAAAATCTTGAAATTAGTAATGAAATCATAATTGAAGTGAAATGTGCAATATGAACGAATCACCACCAAAGTAGAGGTAAAAATGGATATTTAGCGTATCGCCAATTTCAAAGTAACAAAACTTACCTGATATTATCATTTGAATAATAGGTTAAATTATATGATGCAAGTAAAGGAATATAATTCAATTAAATTTTTAAGAAAAGTATCTTCTTAATGTTTGGGTAGTTTGGGGTTTCGATGTAGAAGGACAATTTGATTTTTGTTTTAATAGAGGTGATTTAAGACGGGAAAGAGGCAGTGGAGAAAGGAAGTTTAGTGGCGTAAAACTTGATTCATAAAATGAAACTTCATGGTTGAAATAAAATAAAATGTCTAAGCTAACTTGTTCATTTTACTTATGCCTGAGATGTGCAAACGTTGCATCAGCTTGGGAAAATTTTCCTATTATATCTATAATCCTAAATGAATGGATATGAAACCAATACATTTATTTAGAAAAGAAATCATTGTATAATCTATTCGCTTATCAGTCATTGAAAACAGAAAAATAATTGGAGCACCATTGGCCAATAATTTAGTCTTCTAACACAACATCAAATAATCTAAAAGTACTTGTTTTGATATTCACTCCAGAGTACCATGAAAGGAATTGCATTTCCAATTTTGTCAAAACATCAAAATTGAAATGAATGTCAATGGTGATGCCATATGTAAATAAACAGGAGAGTCTACAAAGGCAGAAGAAGGAGATTCATTAGTGCTATAGGTGGTAGATTTGGCAAGGGCTATAGCTCACAGTTTGTACACCACTACATTGTCTAAACATTACATGCTTTACAAATTATATCATCATAATATAATGTTTACCTATGAGAAGCCTTAACCTTTATCAAAATTGACTGCAAATCATGCAATGTAATATAAGTGCCAAGTTTTCTAGATACCTATGTCAACTTCAACTCATACTAATATGGATAGACAATATGATAAAGCAAATATCAACTTAAACTCTTTTGGAAAAGAAGAAAAACTATAGCATAAATGCATACATAGATGTTCGAACATATAATAAAAAAATTACTATTTTTGGATACTCAGCACACACGCAGAGTATAAGTTGATAAATAGACCAAGTTTCATTGTAAGATAATGCGACCAAAGTTATTCGTTAAAATACATTCAAATTTAAATTCAAGTTGATGAATAAACCGCACAAATGTGCATCTAATAGGTAGAGATATTTACACATTATATGTAATAAAAGAATGAGTGGATGGATGTGTGTTGTAAATGTAAATATTTTGTTAGTCACAACGTTTTTATTTCAAGTTGTTTTATTAATAGTGTTGATGACAAATTGATAGTAAAATTACATTGATAAGTAATCAGAAAGAAGATGACGATGGAGTTTGCAAATTGGTTATTACATGTAATTTCCCCTATTTACTTATCTAAATTGGTTATTACTTATAACATGTGAAATTCCATGTAAATGGAAATTACATGTAACAGAAATTCCATTGATAAGTAATCTTATTTGTCCAAACTGCTTTCCCCTATTAAATGAATCAGCCAGCCTAAATATGCAATCCGAAACCTCTGTTTTTCCATTTTCAGGCCTCACTAATTCGCATTCTGATTTTCGGGTATTGTAGCTTATTTTTAACATAAATTATAGAAATAAATCAACTATTTGCTAATCCATATCAAGACATAAAGTTGCAAGCACTAATAATTGAAGTACAACCTCCCTTTAATACAAATAAAAAATAGATGTTTCTTGGGAAGCAAAGAAACTCTCACATGCGTTATCGCAAATTCATTGAAAAATTGATGCACTAAGATCTATTTAATCTTTTATCAGATATGAAGCTCGGGACTCAACACAAACAATCCACATCATGCACACTTAATTCTAATACAAACTCAATTACACTTTCCATTTTCTTTTTCAACTTCACTTGTTTCTTAACCCTTTACGTCATTGGCCAATAAAAATAATTGCATCGCCACCTACTATTTGACTGTCAGTAATTTAGAAATACTTTGATTAAATACCTATATATTTGATTAAAAAAGTAGAAATAAGTTACTAATTTTTATTGTCCTTTTCTTATTAGAGAAATACTTTGTCGCCTTTATTTTCTTAATGTTTATATTGATTGTCACACTCTTATGTAATACAATCCACTCATAGGATAGAAAAACTCTTCACTATGTTTACCAAGTTACATACCTTTTGATTTTTATAATAGCAATTGTCTCCTATACAAATGTTTAACAATAACAACTCTTCATTCATTCTGTGATAGGTAGTTGTAAAATGTATGTGTAATCAGTTGAAACGTGAGTATTATTATTTTGTACTGGTATTTTGTGCAGATAAGTTATTTAAAACACTAAAAAACATAAATGTCGATTAGTCTAGATCTGATATGCTAGTATCTGTAAGAAAAGATTTTATAGTTTTGATATAGTATTTCTTAGCTAAGCATTATTTCATTATTAATATGCGTTATGTGTATAGTAATATTCTAGGTTTTTTCTGAATAATTGAATTAGTTTCAAAAAAATTTGCTGTTAGAAGCATGCTTTAGAGCTCAAAAGTCAAATATTTCGGTATTGAGCTCAAATCAAAAAAGAATAAACACATTCATATAATCAAATGAGAGCAATTGATTGCTTATACAACGACATGAGCCAAATAAATATATTTTCTCCAATCTATTGGAATGTTTGTTAAACAAACAATGCTCTATATATTAAAGGAAATGGCAATACAGTATAGAACTGGTTACTGTCTGTTTTATGTTTCATAGGTGAAATGCTTACTAGGTTCTTAACTATGTGTTACTTCCACCATATCTGTAATCTAATGCAAATAAACATTATCCACTTAAGTCAATCAATATAGCATCGGTTTATACACGTATTGACAACATCTTTCGATTGCAAACTTGACATATACATAAATAATCAGTTAACTGGAATAATATGTAGCCAATTACAAATTAGTATAAGAAAATTCAAAATAAATCATACAAACTTTAGAACTATTTCGCAAAGGATCAGTTGCAGCAATGGTAATAAGGTGCGCAGCTGGAAATAATGTAGAAGTTTAAAAATACCTAAAACGTTATCGAAGTTTGATAATGCAATAATTGCCTAATCGATTATCGATTGTTGGTTAGCGAAGTTGAGAAATTGCAATTTTCCTTGGTCTACAAAATTGATCGATTGCAAACTACGACTCGGTGGAGTAGGTGTAATGTCCGACTGTAACGACCCGTAATTTTGCTACTTCGAAAATGAAAGATTTCGTTCAATTTAAATTTAAAAGGAGTTTAAATCTTAAATAAATATATTATATATATAAATAATTATCTATTCTTATAGTTAATGTATTGAAAAGTATAAATTTAGATTTTAGAACAAATCGACAAAAGTTAAGGTTTGTTAATATAAATAAAGGCTTAAATAAATGAATTTAAATATTTATTTAAAAACGTAAATCTTATTTAAAACATCTAATAAAGACAATAAAAGTATGTTAAAAGATTTAGAAGTTTGTTAATAATCGTTTTACAAAAATAACCAAATTTGTCGCATTTTGTCAGTTTTACAAACGCGGTAAAATTAGAGATTTTGGTATTAATTAAATATGTTTTTAAAATATAAAAAGACTTGATTTAATTTATTTAAAGAAGTAAAAAGTTCATTTTTAAATTTGGTTTACATAAATAAATAGTTTAACTAAAACGTCAAAATGTGACCGTAAAATATTTTGTCGAAAAACGACGTTTTGTCGATTAAAAGTTGTCGCAACGTCGTCGCACCTTTATTTTCTTATATAGAAACATATATTCTAATAGTGTAAGTGTTAATTAATTAACTAATCAAGTTTACTTTTACTAAACAAGGTTAGAAACTTCTAGAAAACAATTAAGAAAAAGTAAACACAAAAAGACAAAATGTCATTTCAAAGCAAAAGGTAAAACATCAAATCAAACCAACATAATTATTACTTTATACTTCTTAAGTGAGACATAAAGCATGATTTGAAATGTGATGTTAAGTGTTAAAAAAAGTAAGGTTTCTTAAAAAGTAAGTAAAATGCATTTTGGTCATTTTACATAATAATATCTTATTCCAAACTTTTTCCTATAAATAGTCATGCGTGCCTCTTTCATTTTTACACAAATCTTTCTTTTCTTCTTCTTCCTTTAAGCTATTTTAATGGCTTCTCTCTTTAAGAGATGTAGGAGGGTTAAAAATACTGGAGTGCTTAAGCACTAATCCACTTGTTACTCTCTAACCTCTTCTTAATTCACTTCTTTTTCTTCTCTTCTTAAAAGGGGTCTTAGGCCGTGAGTTTGGGAGTTGAAAGGGGAGGACGTGAGCAAAGCAAGTAGGGATGGAGATGGTCGAGCACTTGGAAGCATGTTTATGATAAGGTTTAGAAAGCTTAGTGAAGCGTTGAATTAAATGAATGTTGGTAGGAAGTTAAACGTTTTGGTTAAAGGTGAGAAATTCTCATCGCTTTCACCTTTTTACCTTTATGACATATGAAGGTTTATACCAAATTGATTGTTAATATGGATGGTTTGGTAGTTAGTTAATTAAGTAAATTTTGATAATATATCTCATTATGATATTAATAGTGAATGTTGGATTTGAAATCTGATTGGTTGAATGGATGTTATGTAGTGATAAATATGAATATTGGATATGTTCATTTTAGTTAAGCAATCACTTTGTTTAGTAAGACCATATTTTAGTAATATGAGAAATTGTGAAAAAATAAGTCTCTTTTCATTTAAAAGTGAAATTAAAGTTAAAATAAAAGATAATTTGAAGTGAATTGAATTTGAAAAGAATAGTTAATTTGAAACTGAAATTAAGATGAATAGTGAAATTGAAATTGAAATAGATTTTGAAAAAGGGAAGTTTAGTTTGATATTGAGTTGAAGTTTAAATTGAAATTAGATTTGAAATCTAAGTTTTAAATGTGTTTAATTTGAAATTAGAATTGAAATTGAGTTGAAATTGGAATTTAAAATTTAATATTAAAATAATGGGAATAAAAAAAATTATAATATGGTAATAGTGAAAATATATTTTAAATACTTTAAAAAGTGAAAATATTGATTTAAAATGGTTTCTAATGATTTTATAAGTGTTGAAATCCAATTTGAATTGATTATTTCAAATATTGAAAAATAAGTGAAAACTAAACGCGTCGCACAACGGTAGTTTGCGATTTCGCGCCGAAAAGTCCAAATGAGTGTATAGAGTGGAATATGGCTCGGAATGCTTCGAGATAAGAAAATTCCAGACTATTATATCCATATCTTCTAAACGAAGAAAGAAAATCAAAGTTTCGATAAGTAGATTTTGAATTAAGTCCAAATCAATTTTCTAGAAAAATCGCGCTAGTGCAGTTTAGTGACCATAACAGGAAATTTGTTTAAATGGATGTTTTTAATTATGGAAAAATATAGAATAAATTTGATAAATTTATTTAAATGATTTAAAAGAGATTTGGATTGAAAAATATGAATTATCGAATGTTTAAAAGTTGTTTAATGAAACTGAGCTTATTTAGCACTTTCCGCAGCACTTTTCTGCTGCGAATTGTATAACTTTTGGAATACGAGTTTAAATGTAACGACGTTTTCTAAAATAAATTGTGAATGTTTTTAAAAAGGATAATTAAGCATTTTGAAAGATAATTTGGAATATTTATAAGAAATTCCAAAGTAAAGTTGAAAATCTAAGTATGCGGAAACGACTAGTACATTTGTCCCGCCTGTGAGATCCGGGAAGATAAAACAAGGTGTTTAAATAAGGTTAGGGATGGAGCAACCAGTGCTGTGAACTTACCTGGCCTATGTTTTCTTTTCTTAGGCGAGGGGTGGAACGGATCGAAAGGAAAGCCCGGATGCTGTTAAATAAAAAGATTCTGTTAAATTTTTCAAAATAAAAGAAGATTGGTATTATTCAAATGTTAAGCAATCTCCAGAATGGATGATTTCTATTAACTAAAAATGTTTATTAGGATTGATTTAGGGTTTATCGTAAACGATGTCTTAAATAACATTGTTTTTGACCCGCTTAAAAGTTAAAGAATTTGATTGAAAGTTAAGTAAAGAATTTTGAGATATTTTCCAAGGCAGAAGAATAAATTTCTTAGAAATTACTCTAATTCAAAAGAAAGAGAATTCGAAATCATCCAAAACTAATTAAAGTGAAAAGAGACTTAATAAATCTTGTATACTCATATTCACTTTCTATCGATATTGGATTTCGAAGGAACCGGAGATCAGATTTGTTTGATTATGTTCAGCATGATAGGGGGTTCTCGCTTTGTGAACAGCGGCGAAGCTTAGACTCTTGCCCGTACATGTCCCTAGTGTGAAAGGGTTGGTTGATAGTCGAGAGGCTTGCCGTAAAAGCAAATCTGAGGTACCACATGTAGTCACCTCCATGTTGAAGAGCAGGAGTGCCCCCATGTTGAAAAGCAGAAGGGTAGCGGGATGGTTGAAAAGCCTACCGAGGCGGGTACGGAAAAACCCGTTCGTTACATTTGGTATCAGAGCTGAAGGTTAAGCGAGAACATTGGCTCTATTATGGGTAAAGTCTCATCAGAGATAGGATTAGTAATATCCTAGGATGAGTATCTCATTAGAGATAGGGTTAGTAACACCCTAGAATGAGTTATGAGAGTATTATATATATGAGCGTGTATTTGTCAATTTTATAAAAATGGTTTTGTTTTAAAGGAAATGGGTAAATGAAATAATTTTACCTTGGGTTTATATTATAAATATTAATGGAATACTATTACCTTTTGGGTTAGAAGTTAAGGATTGATTGTGAATTTGCTTAGTAAAACTAAAATATGAATATCTTATTATTAGAATAGCACAATTTGACTATAAGATATTTCATATAGGATCAATTAGTTGAAAACTAGAATTTAGAACTTTAATCATATACCCTTAGATACTTAGTATTAAGAAATAATAATGATTAAGTAATTATCATAATGGATAGATTTCAAAGCTAAGTACAAATATCTTGTGAAGTTAAAAAATTCACGATTTCATTATAAGATATTTTATGATATTACTGAAGCTAGAAAATTAGAGAAAGTGAAGAGAAGATATACACTTAGAAAAAAATTCTTATCAATAAGATAGAAAAGATAAGCCAAAATTGAAATTTTGGGTAAATATAATATGAAAGGGTAAGTTCTATAACTTATAAAGGAGTTAAGTTAATTTGAAATTTAGACACTTTGACTAGGTTAAAATCAAAGTGAAATTTAGGAATAAGAGATATAAGAAATACCATCCTAATATAAAACTTTGAATTAGTGATACATTTAGGGTAACATTTGTAATTCAAAATGAACTAAGATTAGAAGTGGATATTTTTTGAATTATATGGTTAATAGTTTGATTATTGGATGAAAATGATTAAGTAACAAATACCATGTGAATTAAGTTTCACAATTCGACTATAAAGTATTTGATGGATTTAAGATTAAGAATTTTGATTTAAAAAATGGATAGGTAAATAAGTTAAGATTGGTAAGAAAAAGGATGCACACTTAGTAAAGTTGTCTTATTAATATATGGATAAGATAAATAATATTAGCTAAATGGAGACCTTAGGTAAATAAAACTAAGGGTTAAGTTTTATAACTTATTTATTTATAATAATAGAATTCCACAATTGATGAAGACCTTAATTGAAGTAATGATGGTTTGAAGATTAGGGATATGTATATATACTCTTAGGAAGTAAAGGTATATTATACAAGTTTAAGTCATATTTGTATGCTTAAGTAATAATATATTTAGAAGAAAGCAATGGTTGTGAAATAAACTTGGATTAATAGAAATTTTGAAGAAATGTATTAGGTAAAGATGAATGTGAATAAGTACATAAGTTAAACATAGATCATTTTGGCACATAAATTTTGATCTAAGATTTGAGTACAGAACTTTGATGTGTTTACACCAATCCGAAAAAGGATTTATCACTTGATTTTTGATGGCGAACATTGATGGGAGTTTATGATTATGTACACAAGTTTTCTATCATAGTTGAGAGCTATGCAAGGAAAGTTAGGGTTTGTGATTAAGAAGTCTGATCTAAGTCCTCACTAGAAAATCGGAGGATCGATACTAGTTTGGAAGAAAAGTTGTGGATTTGAATAATAGATCAATCAAAAATCACATATAGTATGATGTTTTGGGTCTGTCTATATAGTAGTTAGATAGTCATCTTAGATACTAAGATATAGTGGTTGGATTGATGTTTTGGTATGTGTATATATAGACCTCAGGTATAGTACATGCTCATGACAGAGGATAAGTTATATGGATGTATTTATAGTATCAGGTGGTTGTTTGTGGATGCATAGTCTTGTTTGGTTGTTGTATATATTATCTTAAGTGTGCAGTATGCACTAGGATGGGTAGAATAAAAGTTTTGACTTGACATATGTATATATAACGATAAGTACGTGATAAGTACTTAGGTTAATGTGGGGGAACCTTTATATGTATGTTTGGCATCATTTGTTTTAGTATTGTTATGATATCGAACTTTTTTTTATCACTGGTAGAAATAAGCTAGAATGTTTGAGGGTAAGAGTATGAGATGGATTCTTTTATCTAACTTCCATTTCGAGGACGAAATGCTTTTAAGTAAGGGAGAATGTAACGACCCGTAATTTTGCTACTTCGAAAATGAAAGATTTCGTTCAATTTAAATTTAAAAGAAGTTTAAATCTTAAATAAATTTGTTATATATATAAATAATTATCTATTCTTATAGTTAATGTATTGAAAAATATAAATTTAGATTTTAGAACAAATCGACAAAAGTTAAATTTTGTTAATAATAAATAAAGGCTTAAATAAATGAATTTAAATATTTATTTAAAAAGGTAAATCTTATTTAAAACATCTAATAAAGACAATAAAAGTATGTTAAAAGATTTAGAAGTTTGTTAATAATCGTTTTACAAAAATAACCAAAATTTGTCGCATTTTGTCAGTTTTACATACGCGGTAAAATTAGAGATTTTGATATTAATTAAATATATTTTTAAAATATAAAGAGACTTGTTTTAATTTATTTAAAGAAGTAAAAAGTTTATTTTTAAATTTGGTTTACATATATAAATAGTTTAACTAAAACGTTAAAATGTGACCGTAAAACATTTTGTCGAAAAACTACGTTTTGTCGATTAAAAGTTGTCGCAACGTCGTCGCATCTTTATTTTCATGTATAGAAACATATATTCTAATAGTGTAAGTGTTAATTAATTAACTAATCAAGTTTACTTTTACTAAACAAGGTTAGAAACTTCTAGAAAACAATTAAGAAAAAGTAAGCACAAAAAGACAAAAATGTCATTTCAAAGCAAAAAGTAAAACATCAAATCAAACCAAACATAATTATTACTTTACCTTTCTTACTTCTTAAGTGAGACATAAAGCATGATTTGAAATGTGATGTTAAGTGTTAAAAAAAGTAAGGTTTCTTAAAAAGTAAGTAAAATGCATTTTGGTCATTTTACATAATAATATCTTATTCCAAACTTTTTCCTATAAATAGTCATGCGTGCCTCTTTCATTTTTACACAAATCTTTCTTTTCTTCTTCTTCCTTTAAGCTATTTTAATGGCTTCTCTCTTTAAGAGATGTAGGAGGGTTAAAAATACTGGAGTGCTTAAGCACTAATCCACTTGTTACTCTCTAACCTCTTCTTAATTCACTTCTTTTTCTTCTCTTCTTAAAAGGGGCCTTAGGCCGTGAGTTTGGGAGTTGAAAGGGGAGGACGAGCAAAGCAAATAGGGATGGAGATGGTCGAGCACTTGGAAGCATGTTTATGATAAGGTTTAGAAAGGCTTAGTGAAGCGCTGAATTAAATAAATGTTGGTAGGAAGTTAAACGTTTTGGTTAAAGGTGAGAAATTCTCATCGCTTTTGATTTGATATTTAGTTATGTTAAAACAATCACCTTTTTACCTTTATGACATATGAATGTTCATACCAAATTGATTGTTAATATGGATGATTTGGTAGTTAGTTAATTAAGTAAATTTTGATAATATATCTCATTATGATATTAATAGTGAATGTCGGATTTGAAATCATATGTATGTGATTGGTTGAATGGATGTTATGTTAGTGATAAATATGAATATTGGATATGTTCATTTTAGTTAAGTAATCACTTTGTTAAGTAAGACCATATTTTAGTAATATGAGAAATTGTGGAAAAATAAGTCTCTTTTCATTTAAAAGTGAAATTAAAGTTAAAATAAAAGATAATTTGAAGTGAATTGGATTTGAAAAGAATAGTTAATTTGAAACTGAAATTAAGATGAATAGTGAAATTGAAATTGAAATCGATTTTGAAAAAGGGAAGTTTAGTTTGATATTGAATTGAAGTTTAAATTGAAATTAGATTTGAAATATAAGTTTTAAATGTGTTTAATTTGAGATTAGAATTGAAATTGAGTTGAAATTGGAATTTAAAATTTAATATTAAAATAATGGGAATAAAAAAATATTATAATATGGTAATAGTGAAAATATATTTTAAATACTTTAAAAAGTGAAAATATTGATTTAAAATGGTTTCTAATTATTTTATAAGTGTTGAAATCCAATTTGAATTGATTATTTCAAATATTGAAAAATAAGTTAAAACTAGACGCGTCGCGCAACGGTAGTTCGCGATTTCGCGCCGAAAAGTCCAAATGAGTATATAGAGTGGAATATGGCTCGGAATGCTTCGAGATAAGAAATTTCCGGACTATTATATCCATATCTTCTAAACGAAGAAAGAAAATCAAAGTTTCGATAAGTAAATTTTGAATCAAGTCCAAATCAATTTTCTAGAAAAATCGCGCTAATGCAGTTTAGTGACCATAATGGGAAATTTGTTTAAATGGATGTTTTTAATTATAGAAAAATATGGAATAAATTTGATAAATCTATTTACATGATTTAAGAGAGATTTGGATTGAAAAATATGAATTATCGAATGTTTAAAAGATGTTTAATGAAACTGAGCTTATTTAGCACTTTCCGCGGCACTTTTCTGCTGCGAATTGTATAACTTTTGGAATATGAGTTTAAATGTAACGACGTTTTTCAAAATAAATTGTGGATGTTTTTAAAAAGGATAATTAAGCATTTTGAAAGATAATTTGGAATATTTATAAGAAATTCCAAAGTAAAGTTGAAAATTTGAGTATGCGGAAACAACTAGTACATTTGTCCCGCCCGTGAGATCTGGGAAGATAAAACAAGGTGCTTAACTAAGGTTAGGGATGGAGCAACCAGTTCCCTGAACTTACCTGGCCTATGTTTTCTTTTCTTAGACGAGGGGTGGAACGGATCGAAAGGAAAGCCCGGATGCTGTTAAATAAAAAGATTCTGTTAAATTTTTCAAAATAAAAGAAGATTGGTATTATCCAAATGTTAAGCAATCTCCAGAATGGATGATTTCTATTAACTAAAAATGTTTATTAAGATTGATTTAGGGTTTATCGTAAACGATGTCTTAAATAATATTGTTTTTGACGCGCTTAAAAGTTAAAGAATTTGATTGAAAGTTAAGTAAAGAATTTTGAGATATTTTCCATGGCAGAAGAATAAATTTCTTAGAAATTACTCTAAGTCAAAAGAAAGAGAAATCGAAATCATCCGAAACTAATTAAAGTGAAAAGAGACTTAATAAATCCTGTATACTCATATTCACTTTCTATCGATATTGGATTTCGAAGGAACCGGGGTCGGATTTGGTTAATTCCTATCTGAAAACCACTTCGAACCAATGTATACATTCGAACGTGAAGACTTGTTCAAGACGATGATTATTGAAGACCGTGGATCTTTATAGCATGAGGGCTGCTTATTGACTTGCTCTGGGTAGCTCCCGAGTTATATATAGCAGTGGTCTCCTCGTGATGGAGATTTCACGGATTGCAAGGGCTTCTCGCCTAGTAATGGTCGAGGAAAGTGCCTTCGGTTTGTCCTGTTCCTGAACAACTTGTATGGACGATTGTCTGACATTGTATTTCTAACGATTACGTACATTGGCTTTTACGAACGTACATCAGTGGTGGCGGAGAAGGAAACTTCTCTTAGCTTAACACCCTCCTTGAGACTTACGAGCTCAAGGGTTGTGTTTTTGTGGAAGGCAATTAGTAGTTGAACAGAAATGGCAATGTGGCATTCAAAGATGTGATACGTGCTATGTGAAAAGGTAATCGTAGCCTCAAGCCTCATCAAACCGGAAATGACCGAAACAGGATTAGATGCAGCAAGGCTAAGTGGGTCATTTCCAATTAGGGTATGATCATCCCCTTCTAGATATATTTCTTCCCGCTATGATGTTCGGGATGTTAATTAATGTGGTGTATGGAAAACGACCGCTCGGTTAAAGGTCGGTAACGACCGGGGAATGACATATTCGGTACTATCTAGTTAAAGAGGTAGGCCGGTCTTGTGTTGGTAGAGAAGCTTTGTGGTGGTTTCTCGGGACATCCATCTAGAGGTGTACCAATTTCGGAAGGTAGATACCGCGCCTGGTCATTTGTATGGAAATCCATTCTCCAATAAGAACCTACGGTTTTGTTTGTAGAGCCTAGTATGCTGGAATTTAATAATGGTAACAATTTCAGCTAAGATTAATAAGTTTATTTGCAAATATTTTCAAAGAGATGTCATTAGAAATAATATCAAATGTTTTGATATAGAAGTGTTTTAGTTATCATAAGGTAAAAACCCGTCCGTGTTTATGTGTGGGCGTGGTCTTATGAGATACTCTTTATTTTCAAAGGATCTTTATAAAAAGGCTGATATATGACACTGTCATTTATTATTGAGTTTTTATCATGCTGGTTTATCAAGCCTGATCCGGGTATTTTCAATACTCGGGTCAGATCCAAGTAGTTTCAGGATAGTCGAAGACGGTTGGAGTTTCTAGAGGAGAGCTGGAGATATTCATCGACGTATGGAGATATTCTATGATCCGCTTTGCTTAGTGTATTTTTTTTGATGTTTGTCAGCAATTGTAAGGGCAGGTTTTATAACTGTCCAAGCTGAATTTAGGTTAGACTCTGATATATGTATTTAAAAGTTTTCCGCTGTAAAAATATTTGTTCAATATTATATGTTATTCCATTCGTGTGAGATTCTGTTCTGTCTACTTTTCTTTATCACCCTTAATGATCCGTCTTTTCGTGCAATTTGAGTTGGACATATGTGGTTTATTGTCGATTCAAATGGTACGGGAAAACGGTTCGTTACATCGACGAAGGATCGCTTTGGTGATCTGTTAGCGAATGTGGATGAAGCATCGATAATGGATGATCGACGATGATGATAGTAATGTTTAATTTGGGTGGTTAGGGTTTGTTAACTGCTGTTAAATGTGAACAGCGAGACTAAATGAACCATAGATGAATACGAGAGCAGATGAAAGGGTATTTTGGGAAATCCCAATAGACGCGGTTGAAAGTAGTGTATTGAATTATTATTATTAATAGCAGAGACAATATCCCTTATTCAGTTAAACTAAATGTATATGTATGTACGTATGTATAATATTTCTTATTTATATGTTATATTATTAATATTATAAACATATTTAGAAAAAATACGTGAATACAATAAACATAAATATGTTTCATAAATAGTTTAGGCATAATTATAAAAAACAAAAGTTTCAAAAAAATTAATATGTATGTAAATAAATGATTAGCTTATATACATCTATATTATAATGATTTGATTATGTAAAAGTTTTAAAAGTTTAAAATTAAATTTTTAAATAAAGGAACCAAAATAATTAAATAAAATACTATTTAAAGCAGTTATATAGTGTATATAAATTATTTTAAACAAGTATTAAATATTGATATTTTGATTTGTCATGACAAGTGAATGTATATGATTTAAAATTTATATTACAAATTTTAAGCTATATATATGCTTAAATTAAATAATAATAGGCTGAACAAAATTTAATTTATATATATATATATATATAACTTGATGTTTAATTTATAATAATTTATATGTATATGTACATAATTTTATGTATCATCTAAATTTGAATATACATATAATAATTAAAAACCTTATGTAAGTATATTTATTTTATAAGGCCAAAAACGATATATATATATATATATATATATATATATATATATATATATATATATATATATCGTGTATGTGTATGGAAATGCATGTTATAATATATAAAAATATATATTTATATTTTCCACTTATGTAGGCACACTCCTATGTTCTTGGTAGACCCAGTGATATATATATTTACACATCCTAATTATTAATCATTGAATATATGATATTCAAGATAATACTATAAATTAAATATAATTTAATTAGTCCAATAATTATTCAAATAAAATTAAAATATTAAAAATCCATTTATTAATTAATATATAATTAAATTCAAATTCAAATCTAATTATACTAATAAATATTAATACGACTTAATGTAAATGAACAATTATTTATGGTAAAACATAAAAAATATTGTGTATAATGAATAAAAAGGGATTTTTTTTTAAAAAAAATTCTACTTACCCCATGCCCATTGCATTTGATCCAATAATCCCAAACCCAACCACTGTGTACATATAGTAAATGGATCCCTACGAATACTTAGGACAACATAATAGTACAAGTGTTATCACCTATATCCAAAATAGCACTATAGCCCTCTTATACATCTGACAAAATATTTACCTACACCAAGAGAGCCATGTAGTTGAATATTTACTGGGTCAACTACCATACAAAGGCCCAAAGAATTTTCACTGTAGTCTATGTCAATCTCATGCATATGATAAGCTGTTAGTCATCGGAATACTGCTAATGCTACATTGCAAACAAAAACAATACATAAGGAACACAAAAAGGTCATCGGGATCTCTGATAGTCATAAAGTCAAAGTTTACAAAAAGTTGTTGATACTTATCGCAAAAATTATAAAATATGGCCTGAAACGAAGGGCTTACGACCATTTGCGAGCTAGTACACTATTGGTTACCTCTATGACCCAAGTTATCGGGATGCAATCCAATCTCTAAAGACATTGTCCTTGTTGTTAGAAGAATACTGACTGAAGTCGTGTTGAAACTTAAGTCCGTACAAAGAAGTTATGAAGTCTTATATGTACATGGTCGCACATAAGGTCAATCAAGGGAATTCCGTGGGTTGATCCCATGTCAGACATGATCGGGAACCAAAATTCAACCTTCTTCAAAAGTTACTACATTTTCATGATAAGAGCTCGAAACGTGTCGTGAATAGTGGTTAGGTCACATCGTAGTCGGAATACGTATGATAGAAATACTGCTCGAAGAAGAGGCGACTCTCTCTCACTTCCTTAGTGTTGATTTTAGAGTTGACCACAAGTTGATCGATGAGTTTGCCTGAAGCATGCTTTAAAGTTTAACCTAGGCAATACTCAACGCCGCTAGTTAGCTCAACCAGTGGCTTGGATCACCAAGTGACCGCATATTGAGTCAACCGAGAAATCGAATCTCCTCAACAAAGTCACATATCAAGCCAACGCACTTAGCCAACCTAACCCAAGGTCAAGTTATGGAAAACCTAGAGTTAACTCTGTTTGATTTGGGCCAGTACGCGGTGTGATAAATGAGTGAATTTCAAAAAAAATTGTCATTTTAGATCTTATTGGGCCTATAAAGTCTAAAATTATTTAGATTTGATCTAAAATAATTTTAAATGAAATCATTATTTAATTTAATTTGTAAATAAAGTTCTATTTTGATATTATATTTGTATAACATAATGTGTATATGTGTGTCACATACACATGTACGTGTACGTGCAACATATACAATGTATATGGTTTAACATGACCGTATCAAGATGTTGGGATTTATACCGCAACTGACAAGTTAGCCCCTCCACATACATATGTATTGTCTAATACACACACGCACATACGTGATATAGAATTAAGTGTATAATTATATGTATGTATGTATGTATGTATGTATGTATGTATGTATGTATGTATGTATGTATGTATGTAATGTAAAATATTCTTTACATGTATACATATATTATTTTTGTAGGAAAAACAAAGTATTTATTTTGCACGGGCAAGCTAGTTTTATAGTGGTCATAACACTTTACAAATGAAATACATGTTCTAGGAAAAGATGCCTCAGTAACTACTAGAACTACTAAACTAGCTATATCACAGGAGTTAGACAACATGCCTAAACTACTAAAAGGAAACTTATAAACAACTCCCAAATCCTAAATGATTTGTGTAATAGAGATGCAAAGCACTTGACACAACAAATGTCATGTGTACGTAGGCAAACAACCTTACAAAATAGAAAACACAACATAGAACAAATAAACCTAATTAGTTGAAAGACTAATCGATAATCAAAGTAGCAACGCTGTCATTAAAAAGCACCAAACAAAGTTCCATATAGAAGAATCCAAGACATAAACCTGACCTAGTAAGTTAACACCCAGAAGATTCAATTTGCATAACCATTATTGAAGACCAACAAGGTAGAAAAGTAAAGAAACAACATGAGTAAACTCAATATATATATATATATATATATATATATATATTCATATATAGATAATTAAAATAAAAAATCAAATTTCAAATTAGATATAAATCTAAAAATACCTTTTGATTTTAAATTCTAAATTTTATTTTGTAATAAATTATGTTAAAAAAATTATAAATATGTATTCGAACATAATAATCTTTTTATAAATATACATACTTACATACATATAAATATAATTATGTTTTAGTTATAAACAATTATTACAAAATTGAATATATATTAACAAATAAAATTATATTTATATCTGTTATATTTTTAGCCATATTAATATTTGTAAAAAAACTTCAATTTTTTTAAAGTTTTAAATCCATATGGATTTATAAAGACAAAAATAACTTTTTTTTAAAATGAACCCCGTATGGAAATCAATACAAAATTATTATTTATTAACTATAATTGTATAATACATAATAATTTATATATATTAAATTATATACATAAATATTTTAATATGTTAAAATTAATTTTAATGTAATATAATTAAAATAAATAAATATATATATATATACATATATATATATATATATCTTTGAAAGTATATCATGCATATAATTTTAATAACAAATTTTACAATATATTTATATAAGTTTATTTTAATTTAAACTTAATTTTGATTTGAAATTCATTTTAGATTAAATATAATCTAAAATTTTAATTTTTTTATCATGGTAAGGAATACAAAAACATGAAATATAAAAAAAAATTAATAACAATTTATTTAAATATATAGTTTTTGAGGTGAAAGTACAGACATAAAAGGATTCGTGATATCATAATCTAATCTAAGCATATATTAGGATTATTATCAAATAAATATATAAATTGTAAATAGAATAATTACCTTGGCAATGGCCTAATTGTTACACATTGAATGTCGTATCGATCGACTTCGCTTGAATCTGAATTCAAATCCTTCCAGAAAGAGCTACCCGACTGAAAGCACTACACATCGATGCATTGATTTTACTTGAATTATTGTTTTGAGTCTTGGATTAATGAAGGTAGGGTATGGGATACTTGTGGGCAGCAAATGGAAGAGGAGATGCAAAAACTAGAGTGTAAAAGTGAGGGATTAGATTAGAAGTGTTTAAATAGGAGAGAATGGTAGGTGCAAATTGTGGATATAAATCCACTATTCTCTATAACAATTCAAATCCCACTCAAACCAAGTCAAACCATCCTTCCTCCATTTATAGCCAGCTACAATTTCCCTGATATGGGACTCCAAATCACTTTAAGCCCGATCAAATAAAAGCACATTTAAATCTAATTTAAATGCACATTAATATCATATGTGATACTTGTGTACACAACTTATATATATATGCATTATTTTCAATATTGATCAACACAAATCAAATAAATTTTTTAATAAATATTTCACAAATATTAACTAATTTAATCAATTTGTAATAATAATTGTTTAATTAAATCAGGTGGTGGTCGAGGTATTCAACATTGTGATTGTGTGACCCTTAGGTGTAAATTCGATCCGCGGTTAATATTAAACTATTTGAATATTAACGTTCACATGTCACCATAGTTGGTGGTGTGATATTATAACTAAATTTGTTGCTTACGTAGCTTTGGTAAAATCCAATTTTACTTATTTTACGCGATACCCAGTATTGACAGTTATTTACACTAATTCTCTTTGTCAAAACTATGTCACATTAGGACTTATGGAATGTGGTAATGATCAAAGTTCCAATACTATCCACATTCAACTTGTATAGTCCAAACAAAAAGTCTTGGTTCAATAATAATTATTATTAACTGGACTGCTCTAGTCAAAGACTTTGACTTAACTTCAATTGATATTGATACTAACCACACATAACCGAAGGGACAAATTCTCTATTGAACATTGTTTCATTTCAATACTTCTACTCGACCCAACTATAGTCATTCGATGGATGTTTTGCCACGATTTAACTATAATCAAACCAGAGTTTTCACGTTGAAGCTCAACAGTATTCTCAAATTGAGAGGATTGTGTAATATTACCACATCGATATTTTATGTTTGACCTTAGTTATACTAACCAAGAGGAAAATATCGAATGTGTCATTCCATAGTTACCCAATAACTATCAATACATAACCCTTTGGTGCCCTAAGTAACCATGAGTGATACAATGTCCATCATAAGGAGAGTGTTGCATACTCTAGTCTCAATGGATGTATTGATATCTAGTCTTGATACATCTGACTAGGAATATTTAAAATGGTATGTTTATTTTCACTGTGATAAATTTCTCATAATTACAACTCATTGTAACTGCTATCACAAAACATACCATTTATGGATTTTCTATTGAATGTACATAAATTAATTAAATAATTGATATAACACATTATATCAAGTATATAATAAAAAAAAACTTTTTTGGAACAAGATTTTATTATAGAGTTAATAATTTATAGAATTCCCCCTAAGGCAAACCCTTAACTCTATCAAACTTTGGTTCACTAACCTTTTTCCGTTGGCTTGCTTCAAAGTTCAGCCTTACCTGACCCAACTCATATTGTATCTTATGATCCCTTTTGGCATGCGCTCGAATTTCTAAAGGTTTTACCAATATTGCTTTAAAATTATAGAATCAAGTCTAAACATGGTATTTTCTATTCAAACTCCACTTTTTTGCTCTAGTCGATCCTAAAACTTGCCGACCCATGTTATACTCAACCCAACAATAACCAACCTATCTATCTGAGCCATATTTTAACAAAGAATTTAATTTGCTTACTTCGATCTTACTAAGTATTGTTCAAGCGATGGAAAGAATCGATCCATCATGAAAAACTAACTCTAGTTTCACGTTAAAACACTCACATGCATATAATCGAACATACAAAATTATGTATAAAAAATATAAGCAAATTATGTAAAACACAAGCTATATCCTATAAGGTACAAGTTATTGTTACTTTATGGATTCTAATTTATCTAAATATGTTAGCAATCATCTTATTGTTCCTTTTTGTATCAAATTAGGTTTTAAGCAAGTTAAAACAGACCAAACATTATCCAAAACTCCAAAATACCAAGTTATATCTAAATACACTAATGGGTTTCATATCCTCTCAACATAGGTTGATTTTAGGATCCTAGCACCTGAGAAAAAATATTGATTTATTGCTGCATTGATTTGAATTCGAAAATTAAGATGTTTCAAGTCTCTCTTTACTGATAAAACCTTAAAGCTCTTAGGTTGTAGTGATTTTAATTGCTTTTTTCTTCTAGTCAGAAGGTGTATTTAAGTTAATACCGGCTTATCTTTTTAGAATGGAGTCTTAGAGTTTATAAAAGAGAAATAATGCATGAAAATAATGAATAATTGGTGCCTTGTTTTTTAAGGTTGTTTCTAATGAGATAGCTTACAAATGTTAAAATCTAGTTTTAAAAATAAAAATCTTATTTTGCTAATAGTTATCTAACCATAACTCCAAATATATGATATAAACACATTATCTTCACCTAGACAACAACAGAGTAAAATATGTTTTAGGTTCTGATTCATTCCTTTTCAAAAATCCACTTTAAATCCTATTTTTTTACCTAACAATAAAAATTATGCAATTTCCAAAGTTTAAATTATGGGTTATTACATTAGATATGTTTTGATTTTGTAAAGGAATTCACTCTCAATGGAAGCTTTGAGTTGACTTGGGTTGAAGATAGTAGTGGATGGCAAGATATCGAGGTGGTGAAGTGTTCCTTGATAGTGATGAATGGTGTTTGGGTTAGTGACATTTATGTGCTTCAAGGTGTATGGTATTGGGAGAGTTAGTGGTTTCTACATATTCTAATGTTTCAACAACTACTCACCTATGATATCTTCATTTAATCCTTATTCATGAGTAGTCTTGATGTATTACAAAAGCGAGGGTTAGTTGACGACATTGGTCGGTCGAAGTCTAGCTTTTATGAAGATTCTACTACTGGGAAGAGGAAACATTTCACATTTGATGCTGGGAGATGTAGAACTACAAAATTTTCATACTTAAAGTGTGGGTACCTAATCTTATTGCAACTTTAAATAGAGCCTTATACTTCGTTTTGTTTGTTGATGATTACTTACGAAAGTTCTAGGTTTATTTCATGAAGACCAAAATTGAAATATTTAACCAATTTCGTAAATGGAAGACTTTTGCAGAAAAGCAATTAGGGAATCATTTTAAATTCTTAAAAGTAGGCAGTAGTAATGGATTTGCATCACAATAATTCATTAGCTATTAGCGGTTCGATGATGTAGTCAAAGATGTAGATGTTATTGTGGACTCATAGTGTTATGAAGTAGTTGAGTGTATGAATTAAATTTTATTAGAGAAAGTCATAAGCATAAGATTGATTGTAGTTTTGAAGATGGGATTTCGATTAGTGGCCATATCTGCAGTGGTAATTCTCTCCATTGGCGTATCCCTAAGAAGTGTTGAAAGCTAAGCCAGTAAGTATTTTATTTTTTTAGAGTGTTTGGTTATTCAACGTATGTTTATGATGTGAGATATGATAAGTTAAATCTTATGGTAAGAAAACATGTTTTATTAGGCTACAAAGAAGTATGGAAGAAGTATAGGTTGCGGTGTTTAGGAACTAAGTAGACTGCGACTGGAAGGCATGCTATATATGGTGAGAGGTCTTTATTAAAGTGGAGCCTATATTTTGTGATGAAATTAAGAGATAAAAAAGAGCCAAACACATTCATGATCATGATATTATTTTCATATTTAAAGAGTTAGTGGTATTTCTGATGCTTCCATGGCTGGTGAAAAGCTTTCAAAGAATAATACCCAAGGTGGACCTCAGTTGCATGCAATGCTGTTTGATTTCATAGAGTTTGTTTGTTTTATTAGTGAGCTTGTTGATGAGTTTGATAATATAGAATTTGGAAAGTTTAACATAATCCTTGGGAAGGAGTTTGAAGTGGATACTATTGAGTATATCTCACTCAATATGGTACAGAGAAGGTGAAGAATATTATTGGTTCTATAGTGATCTCTCTAAATGTGATATCTTTATGTTCATTTCCTATATTGGATATTTAAAAAAATGTTGTTTAATAATATTTAATGCAATACATATATTAAAGTACACGGTTCCTTTCTTATGACATGGAAATAAGGTGAGTTGGATTGGGAAGTAGTACCCAAACTTGTTGGTCTTTGAGTATAGCTTAGGTATGTGCCACTAATCTAATAACTTGTTGAGATGTGGTGAATTTTAAAAGATGTGTATAACTAAAGCAAGGTAGAGTGTTGAATTTCCATGATCTAAATATGTATAAAGTAATAGAGTTAGAGGTATGTCCCAAGGGCAATTATGTAGTTACTACATATATATAACTCGATAACCAATCTTGTTTGAAATAAAAGATGTTTTGTTTCTATTATATACTTGGTGTAGTGTGTTATATACTAATTAATTAATTAAATTAAAAGTATATTTAATAGAAAATACATAAATGGTATTTTTGTGATAGTAGTTACAATACTTTGCAACCATGAGTGATTTATCACAATAAAATAAACATACCATTCTAAATATTCCTAGCTAATATGTTTCAAGACTGGATATCGATACATCGGTTGAGACTGCAGTACTTAATTCTCTCTAAATGTTAGGTAGTGTATTGCTAATGAATGTTGGGGGCACCAAGGGATTAGGTACTATATTGGATGACTAAGGAATGACACACTCGATAGTTTTCAGTTGGTTAATATAACTAATGTCAAAAATAAAATATCAATGTGACAAAATTACACAGTTCTCTTGAATAGGGAACACTAATGATCTTCAATGTGGAAGCTCCACTTTGATTATAGTTAAATCCTGGAATGATGTCCATCAAAATACTATAGTTGGGTCGAGTGGAAGCATTTGAAGAGAAACACCATTCAAAAGAGGATTTGTCTCCTCGTTTATATGAGGTTAGTATCATGGTCAACTAAAGTCAACTTAAAGTCAAAGTCTCTGAATGAAACTGTTCGGTTAATAATGATTGTTATTATTGAACCAATAACTTTATATTGGACTATAGAGTTGAATATGGATGATATTGAAATTTTGACCATTACCAAATTCCATATGTCCAAAGCGATATAGTTTTGACGAAGAGAATTAGAGTACATAATTATCACTACCGGATAACGCTTAATAAAGCAAGATTGGATTTTACCGAAACTAAGTAAGTAATAAATTTTGCCAAAATGTTACATCGCCTACTAAGTGCAACACCTTGGAACATTTAATAAGAAAATTAAATTTAATAAAAGAAGGACTAAAATGAAATTTTTGTGGACGTTCGAATTTGTCTACAAAACTTGCACCATTGCATTCGTAGCAATTTTCTAGACGATTTTCACATATAACCCTTCAAAATCGAAGTCAGTACGGAGAAGTTATGGACATTGGAAAGTTTGAAAATAGATTAAAACTTAAAAACAAAAACATCACAAAAATTCATTGTAACCGGTCGACCCAAGTGGTCGATGGTCGATCGGTAGCAATCGACGCAGAGGGGTTTACCTGTGTAAAATCGAGCATTGTGTGACACGTTCTAATGGCCAAGATTGATTACTTCGTTGCCAAGCTAAGATGTGCATATATGATAAACCTAAATATTCTCCAAAAAAGATCCAACATCCTAAACTAATTACTAGTCCCTATAAATTCAAGCTTAACCGAACTCTAAAATCACTAGTATAGTTTACCATACCGAAACTCTATCCAAATTTAACCTCCCCTTTGTAACGACCCATAATTTTAGATAATTAAAAATATTAAATTAATTAGGATTTTTCAATTTAATATTATAAGAAATCCAAATTTACGACTTATATATGAGAAAATTTTGATTACAATATAATTTAATAGTGTTGTTTGAATATTATTGACAACTATTTTAATGTAATTTCAATTAATGGTAATAATGAAAGTTAATAAGGAATAAAATTAAACGTTGTATTAAAAAGAGAAATCAATGTAAGTTGATTTGGTTGGTTTTAGTATGCAACAGGAAACCAATTATTTAGTACGTAGATTCAGTAACCTTTGTTATAAGAAATAGATTTATAAATGTGTTTCTTTAAATGTGATTAAAATACTTAAATGTAAATATTGTTTTACTTATCATCTTATTATTTAATCCGTTGAAATCAATTTGGAAATCAATGAAATTAAATGTAATTAAATATTGCAGTTAAATTGTTTCGAATGTATGAATAATCTATTAACTTTTATCTAAGACTGTTGGGTGTATGGTATAATTAGTAGTTATTTACCATTCCATATGATTAAAAGTGTCTAAGCCCGAATAAACCCCTTGTTTTGGATGCAATGGATATATGATTGGTTACATTGATTACATTGATTTTATGTGATAATTGTATGCTTTTGGTTGCAAGTGATTGTTGTTATGTTATATTGATTTGTTTCGTTATTAATAGAGACAACTTAAATATTTGACTTTTATATAAATATTAACCTCTTTGGATTATATAAGTGAAATACAGGTTTGTGGAAGCAATACTTACTGCTTTTGGTTTCATAAATTAAGCATTGTTTGTCCGACATATAGGTACGTTCTTGGACTATGGTTTTATAGCAATATTATATTGTTTCCATAGTTTGGGATACATTATTTTGAAATATGTGATTTATATTGTTATTATTTAGATTATTATTTCTCCCAGACCTCTCCATACAAAGGAGACTCTACTGAAATTTTCCATGAATTTTGGACTTATAATTTTTTTTGTGAAAGTGAAATATTTTCAAACTTTTATCTAAGCTGAATTTGAAGATTTAATTGTTTATAAATTGATATATTTTAATTAAAATTTTAAAAATGTAAATTTAAAGTGTTTATTAATTGATTATTTTGAATAAAATTTTATCAAGTTCTTAATTCCATTTTGTTCCTTTTCGAGAACGAAAAGTTTTTGAGTGGGGAGAGTGTAACGATCCATAATTTTTAATAATTAGAAATATTAAGTTAATTAGGATTTTGCAATTTAATATTGTAAGAAATCAAAATTTATGACTTATATATGGGAAAATTTTGATTACAATATAATTTAATTGTGTTGTTTGAATGTTATGGACAACTATTTTAATGTAATTTCGGTTAATGGTAATAATGAAGTTAATAAGGAATAAAATTAAACGTTGTATTAAAAAGAGAAATCAATGTTAGTTGATTTGGTTGGTTTTAGCATGCAATAGGAAACCAATTATTTTGTGCGTAGATTCAGTAACCTTTGTTGTTAGCAATATATGTATAAACGTGTTTTCTAAAATGTGTTTAAATTACTTAAATGTAAATATTGTTTTACTTATCGTCTTATTATTTAATCCCTTGAAATCAATTTGGAAATCAATAAAATTAAATGTAATTAAATATTGCAGTTAATATATGAAAAGATGTTAACTATAGAGTTGAGTGAAATAAAATAAAAATTTATGATGAATAAATTCATAAGGTAATAGTTGATTTAATATGAGAATGTTTAAATAAAAAATAAAAGAATAAAAATGAATAAGTTTAGTAAAGGGATAAACATATGTTTATTTGTTTGAAATGTATTTTAGCTTACAAATTAGTTACAGGAATATGAAATCAATTATTTAATAAGAAATTAATAACTTTTGGTTTGTATACAATAATTCCATAAATACGTTAAATTACTATAAAAGGGAATTGAATTGTCTCATTTCTCCTTTAAAATTTAACTTAGGAAATCAACGACAATTAATGCAATTGGAACCTTTTAATTAAAAAGAGAGAAAATGTTAATTGTAGACGTATATTGAAACAAATTTAAATTGGGTGATCTATTTCCAATTAATTCGGTTTATGTTTCAAATTTTAGTATTGGTTTACTGCATATATGTTTGTACCTAAATATAAACTTAGGTTTTAGATCCAATTATATAAAAAAAGATTATTTAGGTTTGAAATCTCATATGGTTTTAAATTAAATGTTAATAGGAGATTGTAAAAGGGTAAAGTAGATTTACACTTGATTAGATTTTAATTGCAACATAACTTACCTTTCCATCTCGCTCTTCTAATTTACTCTTACATTCATTTCCTCCTTATGTGATTTAGTAGCATACCTTTTATTTATGAATGTAAACTATTAGTGAAGATAAAGATGTACACACACAGATATATATATATATATATATACCTGTTTATATTACCTCATTTATACTGTCATATTTGTTTAATGTATGTTAATGCATTCCTAGTAAAATGTTTAATCAAAACGTTAACATGTTTGTTTAAATTCTTAATCTAATAACAAAGAGAGAAATAAAAGGTTCTTAATGCAGTATATTGCCTTAATTAATTACACAAATTTATGTAGAAAAATTATTTTCATTTATCGTGTGTTAATGTAAAATTAAATAGGTGTAACTGTGAGTTTATGGGGTTAAGAAAAGTAATAAAAAGAAGACGTAAGTTTGAAATTTGAATTGCAAAGGTTCGTTGGTAGTGTACATCTGGTCTGTGCATTCCTTCGTTATTATGCACTACATACCACATTTCTTTCCTCATTTTTGTTTCTTCTTCATTTTCATTTATTTCCTTCCTCTTTTTCCTGAAGCTACACCTTCTCAAACGTAAGTTTCATTTTATATGTATACATTTTTTTTTCAACCTTTCTTCACCTCTTTACATCATGTCCTACCTCCAATTCTTAAAGAAAAAAATTGTGAGTTCGTTGTTTTCTCCATCTCATTTCGTATTTCTACAGTGGTTTCCTGTAACCTTCTTCCACAACCTCATATTTTTGTTATTATTTTGGTAGCCTATATTTCCTAAAACCTTCATTTTAGAAACGTGACATTCATTTTTGCCCCTCCACCTTCATTTCTTTATTATTAAATAATCTTCCACTTTATTTCTTCTTTTACGTTTTGTTTCTCTTGACACCTCATATTCATTTACTTCAAATTATTCTTTGCTGAAGTTATAATCTCATTAGCAAATTGTTCACGATTTTTAAATTGTTCCTTCATTTTTCTTATCGCTGCTTCATTTTCTGTGTTTAGATTTCCATTTCAAACCTTTATTTCCCCAGATCATTTTGATGTGAACTTACAAATTCAAAAGCTTTCTTTTATGAACACGAGTTTCGTTTTTTTTCATTTTTCCTACATGTCCTGCCCTCAGTTTATAGTTTCTTCTTCCATCTTTGCCTGAAGCCTTATCTTGAGAAAAATGTAAGTATTAAAATTTGTTTATTTTTTGACTTAAACGTGTACCAATTATTATTTTAATAATATTTCTTGTAACATGAATATCTTTTGCATACAAACTTTGATTCATGCACGATTTCTTCTATTGGAATTTTGGGCTTTTATTGGATTTAAATCGACTATAAATCAAATGTGAGTGTTTTAACCCACTCACAACTACTAAATTATCTTATGTTAGTTAAATTGAATTTATGATGTGATTTGGAATTGATTGGTTGATGTTTGGTATATTTAAATTGTCATTATAATTAAATTTAACCTTTACTGCATTTAATCATCATTTAATATAATATTGAATTTAATTGTCAATTTAATACATGTTAATGATAATCAGCTATCTATTGATGCTTATTGGTTGATTTGGGTGATGATTGTGATGTATATTTAATTGTTGATATTGGATGATTTGATGTTATATTTATATTATTACACCACTGCAAGTTCCCTTAGTTATCCTTAGAAAATCCCTATGAGTTGAAATAATACATACCCGAATGATCATATAGAATAGGAGAAAACCGTTATGGGTTGAAATGATAAACCCAAGCGATTTTCATTGATTTGGAAATTGGGAATGTTGGTTGAAATAATATATACCCGTAAAGTTAAATTTTTGCTGATTGAAATGATAAGTACCTATATCACTTGAACATAGGGTAGAAAATTATATACGGACACCGGATAGGTTAAATTAAACGATTTTAAAACCCTTAAATCTTGAATTGGATAAATGATATTTTAAAGGAAATTGATTTATATAAATTGAATTACTTTGAAAATCCAAGTTTGAAGGATGGAATCGAAAGTTGGTTTAAATCTAAATTCTAAAGTATTTTTATCTATTTTAAATCTATTTAAACTATTTTAATATATTTTAAACTATATTAAACTATTTTGATCTATTTTTAAATTATATTAACCTATTTTAATCTATTTGAACTATACTAATATATTTTAAACAATATTAATCCATTTTAAACTATTTTAAACTATATTAATCTGTTTTATCTATTTTAACTGTCTTAAACTATTTTTAAAACTATTTTAAACTATCTAAAATATTTTCTAAAATTCAGGTTCTGTAAAGTGGAAGTTTATATTTAAATCCTTGATTTTTAAGTAGAATATGATTAAATGATGTTATAACATAAGTAGGGATTTAAATGACATATTTGAGGAATATGATGATTTTAAATGAGATTTAATCTATTCTTGGGAATATGAATTCGAAAGTGATATGCTTTCAAATGTGATATAATTTCGAAAGTAAATATGATTTCGAAATGATATGGTTTTGAGAATATGATATTTTCATATAAATTATAAATTAGTTTTGGAAATGTAAAAGAACCATCTGGTGTGAAATAGGCGTTTGGTTGTTAAAGAGACAAGGATCAGATATGTCATACTCTTTGCCAATACCGAAAACCACTTTAACAACTGTGTACGTAGTGGAGATTACAGAATGAAATAGGATGGTTTGACCAACGATTCTATATGAGGTATTTACGTGATGCTGTCTCCCATGAGTCAGCTTAGATGTGACTAAAACAGGAGCGATACCGGGCCAAGTGAGTTCATTCCTTCTATCGGGCACATTTGTCGATACTATATTTTGACTTTGTAATTGATTTGGTGGCCACCCTTGATTTGATTATGGGAGTGTGTTCTATGGTGGGCGGTAGTAGCTGCTATGCATTACCACCAGTCCGGTTCTGCAAAATGGTAGAGTCCTACCCTAGCATTGCCTCGAGTGCCGTGTTCACATACCCTCTCGCGCCTTCTATGAGTTTGTTTTGTACCGTATGGAGTATCCTCTGGGTAAACCTAACGAAGGAGCTTATGGTACTATATAGACTATGAGAGTACATATAAAATGTGTTAAGGGGGATATGGGTAATGCCTTAACGCTATTTTAATACTTTACTGTAGACACTATTATAATAGCGTATTGTACTATGTAAGTATATAGTTTAACGGATCCGTAGGAGATGGAATCCTGAACATCTCTTAAGTTATCACACTCAAGTTTGAAACTGGATAGGAGGTGCCAAAACCCATAAACATCTCCAATGTCGTTACACTCATATTTATTTATTGTTGATTTAACTTACATAAGATCTTTTAGTTCTGACTCGAGTGTTTTGTCTTTTCAATTCACTCGGGTCAGTCTGAGTTTTTCAGTGTATCGAAGACTACTTTTCGAGGACAAAGATGAAGATTTAGTACTGTTACTATTTATTTTATTTATTCCACTGCATCATACTGTTCCGTTACATTGTTAGTTATTTCTATTGTATGTAACTCTGATTCTGTATTGTAAAATTAAAATCAATGTATTTGTAAACAGCTTCATGAGCTGTTTAATTGATTATTATATTTTATCATTCCACTATGAGATTCTATATTTGTTTTTCTTTCTTTCTCTGCTTTTTCTTATTTACCCCATAACAATCATCTTTTTGAATGGTTTGAGTCTGACATGTGTGGTTTATTGTCGATTTCAACCGTCTAAAAAGGTGGGTAGTTACAACCTCTAACCTTAAAATTTGTTCAAAATCAAACTAGAAGAACTACAACCAATCGGATCTTGAAGGATCAGGCATATGGGGGGCGATTCTAAAGCAGAGCAAGTTGGAAGAGCTTAGGAATTAGGTGAGTAGGAATAAATTTAATTAGATTTTATTACAGTTAGGCTTAAACTATTCTAATTGATTTAGGATGTTAGTAATTTAAAATAGAAACTGTAAAACCCTAAATTGAAACTTGTAATGTAGGATAGAATTGAAATCACTGTGAATTGGTAAATCTGATATTGATGCTAGCACATCATTGATTATATAACTATAAACCCTAAGATCAGTAATCCCTAAAACTTGAGAACCTAGCTTAAACAGCGGAAATTGAAATTCTACAAATCTATGAAATCTAGAAATGTTGACTGACTATCACAATGAGTAAACACTATAATCAAACATTTAAGAAATCAACAAACCGCAATAAAAATCAAAATAAAAAAACTAATGGAATCCTAAATTTTTCACCACGAACTATCGACCCTCACCCTGAGCGGTCAACCGTAAGCGGTCGACTAGTTAGGATTAGCATTCGACCGGTTGTCAACTAAATAGCGCAGACTGAAATTCGGCTTATGGCCCGTTTTAATAATAAAAATTATATAAGTTATTAATTGTTTTATGGGATTATTTAAGGCTATTTGGATGTATGTTAGAAGTAGTAGGGAAGCTAGTTCCCTATGAGTGGACGCTAGGTGTTGACGGAAAAAATGGACACTAGCACCCAAGTAATGTGAAAGCACAACCAATGCAATAACAATATCAATTAGAGAACAATATAAGTTCATAGATCACGGATTCAATGCAGAAAAGTAAATGAACACGCAAATTTTACAGTGGTTCGGAAAACTCTAGCCTACATCCACTCCAATAATCTTATTATGTATACTGAAAGATTATAAGTACGTTATTCTTGTCTTAGAAAATTAATGAAGGAAGGGAAGAAAGTGAAGAAGAAGAGTCAAGGAAAAAGATTCCTTGCAATGAGCCAAGCTTAATGTATTTATAGGGGAACCCGTGTATGGATTGGGTTGAAAATCCACGTGCAGAAGAGCAAGACCTAGACAGACCCCACGACTGATCACTAGACACACCATAAGGATTGCGCCGATCCATATAGATGGTGAGTAAGGGGTCGGCGCCTCATGTGGGTCCCCTTCAACCTTCTCTTCGTGTTTCCATAGTTGTTTGCTTGATTGATACATTGTTCGTTGAGTTATTGAGCAATCATCGTTGAGTTGTGCTGCCAGTCCAAGCAATCCAAAGCAATATTAATCTAATCCAATCTCTTTCTTAGTAAAAGTATTCTGATCCGATCCCTTCCAAAGGGGAAGTGACAATTCCATACTTAGCTAATTCCAGAGTGTCATTCGTCCGAATCTGCTCGACCATCGTCCATAGGCTTGTTTTTAACCAATCTTCGAGCCTGATAATGATCGCTCCGGGCTTCCTCCCTTGATGATCATGAAATATGTTTGGACAAATCCATGATACATTGTCTTAGCCAAAATTGGTACAATGTTTGCCCCCTAAAACAAGCCTTACGATTGGAAGGTGTGTTTTGAATCATCGAAAGTCTGAAGTCCAAAATCCATTGATAGTTGTATTTTCCAATCCAAAATCCGATCAATTTCCAAGCCAAATTGCCATAAGCTGTTTCGTGTCTACTCGAGAGTTTGTTAATGAAACCCACAACTGCTCCAAGTCGATAGCGAATTCTCAACCCATTCCAATTATGTAACCAAATCCATGTCCATCTAAAGCCGATAACCAAGTCCATGATCTCACCGGGTCATTTTCTAAATTAAAAACCTTGATTTCTCTATATCTTTAGCCAATTCCAAGGTCTCGCCAAACCAATAGCCTAGTTCGTAGTCTCTATGGATCGATCACAGCCTTTTCGGGCTCTTGCTGGACCCCATCTTTTCACTCTCCAGCGAAAGGGAACAATAAGTAAGCTGATCCTGTCGCTCTCCAGCGAAGCGGCATCACTTCCTGTACTTTATTTTAGTGTCCCTAAACATAATACGATGTCATGGCGTGCCAAGCCTGATCATTGTCTCTTCGAACCCTTGTTGGGGTCCGTCTAGCCACTCTTCGACGAAGGGGGAACATCGACCATTAAGTATGAATTATGGCCTTTTCGGGCCGATCACGGTCACTCCGGACCCTTTCTGGACCATACTCACTCTTAGGTCAGATGATCACAATGATAATTAGACCGATCCTATCGCTCTTTGGCGAAGCAGCCTACTTCTTGCTTCTCCGGTCCCGTCTCTTCAGTCGGGACATAACGCGATTGGTAGGGTATCCTTCTCCAGCCTCGATCTCCAGTAAAGGACTAAATCCATGTACGAGTCCACCCTATCGCTTTCCCGTGAAGGGACGCGTACCTTGCGGTTATTGCTCCGTCACTCCGGTCAGGACATCCATGACCCATTATTTATTATATTAAACCAAATCTAAGCATTCCAAAATCCATTTGCCAAATTATAAATTAGGAGTTCGTACAACATAAAATCAATAACCAAAAATAAGAAAAACTAAATTTCATATATCTGAAAACTATGGTTTATCATCATCTCAGAGCATGCCTAGCGCCTGACTTTGATCCTGTATATATGTAAGTGACTTACCCATTTTATTGTGGAGTTTATTACTTAATCCATGCCATCCCAATTAAGAAATGATAAGCTGACGCCTCAATCCAAGGCCATTCCCATTTGAGGTGGACAATGGTTGCTCGTGTTCCACCGTCACAGTCCGAGTCCTCGCGTATTATTGTATTTGACCATCCTTATGTGTTCCTCAACTATATCCTTCAAGTGCCTGTGGTCTTTTATATTATTCCATCCAACTCATGAAATATGCAGTATTTTTCTGATGTCCACTCCCGTTCGGAGGGTTCCCTTCCTGCTGGCCTTCGGTATGGAAGGCGTCCTCGAGTATCCAGATAAATCCTTTTCATAGATTCAGTTTAATCCGAATAAGGAGAGAATTTTGGTTCTCTCCTTTGTTGCGTTGATCCATTGAAGCCATCATTCGCTTTTGTTTATCCTTTATCCTTACTCGGACCTTCTCCAGATGGTCCTTCACCTTTCACTGCATTCACTTTCAGTTTATCGGTTCGTGCGTCCTCCTGCCGCAAGAACCTCTCGGCCTCATGGTAAAATTCCATGAGAACCCTAGGAGGATCCCGTTCCAATGACACCTCAAAATCCATGCTGTCACCTATTCCTGATACTGCTGCCATCAAAACCATTGATGGATTAGGCTAATCCACCGAAGCAACTGCCGCATTAAACCGTATCAGAAAGTTTCTCAGAGTCTCTCCTGTTTTCTGTTTCAGTGATGTCAGCTGTAATATCCCTCACTTGGAGGCACAAAACTAACGGCGAACGGATGATGTAGTCACCCATAGTTATTAATCATCGACGACCAAATACGATAATGTTAGATACATTGATATAACAGTAACACATGGATATGGAAAAAAATTAAAATATTTCAATAACTTTCACATTCCATTTCAAATCATTTCAACATTCATTACATAATCCCATATTCGAAAACTACGTTCAGATAAAATATAATTATTACAACATACACCAAGAGCGACATATGAAGATGCACCCTTGGATGATCAGAATATATAACTAGGCGATTAAACAACTTTGCCTTTACAAAAAAACAAGGCGAAATCAAAATAGAAAAGAACTCTTATTATCTAGCTTGCCACCTGCACGTCTCTGGAAGCTTATTTGTCTAATGAGGTACCTGAAAACCACAACACTCAAACTACTCAAAGCTAATTGAGTGCCCGAGAGTTTAAGGGGAAATATAAACTTCGAGTCAGACATAAAACATGAATAATAACCTACCATCTTAAACCTTTAGATATCTAGTTAGACCACACCGCTTAGCGGAACGGGTTTTCCCCTCACTGGTATTCTATCCAAAAATTTATAAAAATCATATACTATGCTCCTACATCCACAATGGTTAAAATATAACAATTCAAAATATTATGATGATATGCAAATAAGTAAATCAGTTTCAGATTACTCATCCCCATTCATTTTTACTATTTGTCTCAGTTATAGTTTCCAGGGTCACTATTTACCTATTAGTTTTCATGGGCTTACCAATAACATGTTTAACGTTTATGAACTCCCTGTCCGGTTTCATAGTTTTCATGCGATCACTAAGAACCTATTGGCTCATGGCAATAACTTTATTGTCCCAAACCTATTGGTATCTCCGATAACTTCCCTCATATCCTAATTTTCATAGGTTGACTAGGAACCTATTGACTTCTGTCAATAACTTAATCTGAATGTAGTTTTCTTGGGTTCACTACAAATTATTGGCCCCGCCAATAACTCATTTTAATCATAGTTTTCATGGGTTTACTATGAACCTATTGGCCCCTGTCAATAACTCTCTCTAAACATAGTTTTCATGGGTTTACAATGAACCCGTCTATCTAACAACTTCTTTAATTGGTATTTAGGCATCCTCTGTTCTGCTCTTCCTGACCTCCTATGTGCAATTCTACTCATTCAGGAGTTAACTCAATTTATATTAACTACTGGGTCAACCTAGCTGGTTATTCTACCATTTCTCCCAAAAAATGCAGTTATAGGTCCATTTTACAGTGAACATGTATATTAGAAGAAGCAAACATAATAACACAATAATATCAACACCTGTGGATTAATATCCTTGAAATCATTTTCATATGAAACATGTAAATCCCTTTAACCTAATATTTTATCAAGGAAAGCTTCTTCAAAAACTTCATACTTAAAAGCCATTTTAAAATTCCTTTATTGTGCTATGGTTTTTCCTTTAAAAATGAGATTGGATTATTTGTTTTGAAAACTAAGGCTTTCGAAACCTTAGACTTTTACTTTCGAAACCATTAGATAACTTCCTTTGAAAGCATTCAAGTCTTCTTTTCAAAACAATAAACATATTCCTTTCGGGCACTATAAATCATCTCTTTCATAACCCTCAAAACATACCTTTCGAAAGTACTAAAGCATTACTTATTAACTCGTAGAATCATAACTTCGAAACCATTGAAAGTACCCCTTCCGAAACCATTGAAAGTACCCCTTTCGAAACCATTGGGTTTATCTTTACAAATATCTTTTGGGTCAAAGTGAATATAAACGAAAGTACCTCTTTTGAAACCATTAACCTTAAAATAAAATGATTGGGGAAAAACTGATGGCTTTAGAACCCTCCATTCGAAAGCATTTATCATTTAAGTAAAACATTTGAAGGTTAGCTTCTAAACCCCTTTCGAAGCCATTGCCTTCGAAACCATTACCCCTTTTGAAAGCTTTAGGAAGCAACATAATATATTTAAATAACAAAAGCTACCTTTCGAAATCATTGATGACTTCAATACATTCGAAAGGCTTAGGGTCATTAGTAGGGTTTCAACTTGGTTGAAACTACCCTTTTCGAAAGCATTGATCATAAAACAAAGTAACTCATTCGAAAGATACACTTTAAACAAAAAGGCGGCAATATATTAAAAAGCTATTTAAAAGACCCCTTTCGAAAGTATGAGTTTCGACTCCTTCGAAAGTATTCATAAAACGAGGCAAGCACTTTTCTTTGGAAAGGAAAATAGATGTTTTGACCTCATCAGAAGCTATGCTTTGATACCATGGCATCTGCCTTTCTCCAATCCACTACGTACAAACATATTGATACCTTGTGTATTGGTTTCGGCTTGGTTGGTTTCGACTAAGTTGGTTTCGACTTGTTTGAGGCAAAAGCATAAAGTCGAAATGTGCTACTGCAAGAGGCGGAACACACTTTCCGGGTAAAGATTGATTTAGTGCCTTTTTTAAGTAATTACTTTTTAACTAACCTGCCCATTTGTAAACATTTAATTGGTTGTCATAGCTTTTCAAATTCTTTCCCAAATAAAACTGCCACATAATTTCAGATCTAAACAAAGATTGATTTAACCAATAAGCCCTTTCGTTAAGCAAAACAATAAAATCACTTAAGTCCTCCTTCTAAATATTTTAATCCCCATAGTAAATTACATAGGAAAAATTAAAGAAATTCACTTTTAATATGTTATCTAACATGTATAAATTTCAGACCCAAATTCTTCGTATAATTTTCGAAATTAATTTATAAACCCAATTGTTCATATTTTCCTTTAATAATTCGTAATAAATTTTCCACAGCTTGGAAAATTCTAAAAATTAAAAACCATCTCCTAAATAATGTTTTACATAACATATAAATTACTCATGGAAATTCAAAATCCAGAAATATGATTTTTCATTAAAAATCGAATAGAATAATTATCAAACAATCTTGTTTGAATCAAACATACCATAAAATCCAAGCATATCATCATAAAAAATTATCATATTGAATTTAAACTTAAACCTAAAAATCAAATGATCATAGAAACAAAATTAGAGATGGTTTTGATTATTATTCACCTTGATTAGAATAAGAAATTTGAGATTTGATTGAGATTAATTCCTCTTACTTAATTCCTTGGCTTTAATTTGATTTATCTCGTTGTCTTCCCTTGTAAAGGCCGGCTTTGACTTTTCTTTTTCTTTACGTTTTGCGTTTTGTAAAAATAAACGTCAATGGTAAAGGAAACGAGATTTTAAGATAATGGAATTATGGTGCGCAATTCGAAATATTCTCTTGCTGTAATTAATTAACATATAAAACCATTCATAAACTCATTTATTTAATTAAGCTCGACCTCTAAATAATTTTCAAATATCCATCCCCTTATCACTCTAGTATTTACATTATTCTATTTAATTTATCTAAACAAATCTTCTGAATAATGTTATTTAAAAATTTGGGGTGTTATAGGCTCCTCACCTTAAAGAAGTTCTTCCTCGAAATTCAGTAAGGACTAAGTACTAAACATAGAAATCATCTGTAACATCTCCTAATAACCATATTAGCCCATCTGACTAGCAACTATCTATATAAAGCTAATATAGACATACCCAGTAAATTAGGATAAGTATCTCTAATTCTGTATTCTGCCTCCCAAGTACAGTCCTTCTCATTGTCGCTCCACTGAACTTTCACTAGCTTGACTGTCTTATTCGTCAATATTTTCTCATCTCTTGCTACAACCCAAATTGTTTGTCTAACAAAGTCAAATTAGGCTATACTATCAAATCTTCCAACCCTATCGAAGGAATAGTAGTCTATGGATCATGCACACACTTGCGAAGATGAGACACATGAAACATATTATGGACACCTGCTATACTGCTCGGCAACTCCTCTCTGTATGTGAGCTTCTTGATCCTCTCTATAACTTGGAATGAACCGACATATCTTAGGGCCAGTTTCTCGGATTTTTCAAATTGCATTGTACCCTTCATCGGTGATATCTTGATGAAAACCCTAACTCCAACTGAGAATTCTATGTCTTTACGCCTCTTATCTATGTAATTCTTCTGTCTGGACTGAGCTTCCTTCATCCTTTCTCAGATTAACTCAACCTTCTATGTTACCTCTCTAACCAGATCTGGACCTAAGACTAATCTATCTCTGGTCTCCATCCAACATGCTGGTGATTTGCATGGACTTCCATACAAAACTTCAAAAGGCGCCATTCCTATACTAGTCCGATAACAATTAATATAGAAAAACTCCACTAAATTTAGGTGATCTTCCCAAAATCTACCAAAGTCCAATACACAAGCTCTTAACAAATCCTCAAGTACCTTATTGACTCTCTCTGTCTGCCCATCCGTCTGAGGGTGATATACAATACTCATCTTAAGCTTGGTACTTAATACATCCTGTAAAATCTTCTAGAATTCACTAGTAAACAAAGCATCTCTATCAATGACTATACTACTAGGAATACCATGCAGTCTAACTATGTTCTTCATGAATAACATAGCTAAACAAGTGGTGTCCTGGTAGACTTAACTAGAATGAAATGGGCACTCTTGGTCAACCTATCCACTATGACCCATATACTTTCATTTCCTCTATTTAACCTTGGCAACCGTCTATAAAATCCATAGATATTGAATCCCATTTCCAAACTGGAACCTCCAAAGGTTAAAGCAACCCACTCGGCCTCTAATCTTTGGCCTTCACTTGTTGATAGTTTGCACACTGCCTAACCCATAAGCCAACATCCCTCTTCATACCATTCCAATAAAAGCTCATCTTCATATCCTGATACATATTGATCCCTCCAGGATGAATCGTAAACTTGGACTGATGACATTCCTCAAGAACTTCTTTCATTAAGTCCTCAACATTCAGAGCATACAACCATCCCTTCTTTCTCAACCATCCCCCCTGGTCAAGACTAAAATCCTTTAGATCATCGATCTCAGTTCCAATGCCAAGCCTTCTAATTCTCTCGGCTAATACTAAATCCTCTTTTTGCTTAAAAGCAATCCTTTCGATCAACACTGGTCGAACTTCTAAAGAAGACAACATGGTGGTGCTCTGACTAAAACTAGTAGTCGATCTTAAGTGCACACTACAAATGGTCAAGGCTTCTAAATCTTTCCATTCTGCTAACATAGCTAACACCGCATTCTAATATCTTCTGCTAAGAGCATCTGCTACCTTATTACCTTTCCTAGGAGTATATCCTATACAAAAACCATAAGCTACTAAAAACTCCAGCCACCTCTGCTGTCTCATATTCAACTCCCTCTAAAAGAATAAATATCTTAAGGACTTATGATTTGTATATAACTCAAATCTCTCCCCTAAGAGATAATGTCTCCAAATTTTCAATGCGAAGACCGCCGCTGCTAACTCCAAATCATGAGTAGGATATCTCACTTCATGCATCCAAGCTGTCGTAAAGTGTAGGAAATAACTTTATCCTTCTGCATCAACTCGGCTCCTAATCCAGTCCCACATGCATCAGTGTACACCACCAAACCCTGGTTTCCATCTGGCACTACTAACAAAGGTGCATTGGTCAACCAATGCTTTAACTTAAGGAATGCTTCCTTACATTTGTCGGACCAGACAAATTTCACATCCTTCCTAGTTAACTTAGTCAAAAATACTACTATCCACGAGAAATCCTTGATGAATCTTCGACAGCAACTCCAAGAAAACTTCTAATCTCAGTCACTATCTCTTGTCTCTTCCAACTATTAACAGCTTTGATATTATCTGCGTCGACTGACAACCCTTTCTCTAAAACCACGTTACCAAGAAACTTAACGTCCTTCTTTCAAAAATGAAACTTGAAAAACTTCGCCTTTGGCTGATGCTGCCTCAGCATCTGAAGCACCACTCTAAGAAGATTCTTATGCTCTCTTTCATTCTTAGATTATACTAAAATGTCATCTATAAACACCAACACAAACCTATCCAAGTACTTTCAAAAAACTCGGTTCATCAGATCCACAAAAAAGCATGTGCATTCGTTAAACCGAATGGCATTACTATCCATTTATATGAACCATACCCAGTTTGAAATTTTGTCAATAGAATACTATCCTCTGCCATTCTTAACTGATGGAAACTTGTTACCAAATCCAACCGAGAAAACACTATGGCTCCATACAACTGATCAAATAGATCATCAGTTCTTGGCAAAAGATACTTATTCTTAATTGTCCTCTCGTTCGACTTAAGATAGTCGATACATATCCTTAACGACCCATCTGGTCTCTTCACGAACACCACGGCCGCTCCCTTAGGCGAACTGCTTGGTCTAATAAAATTTCTTCTTTCTAGATCAACTAGCTGCACCTTCAATTCTTTCATCTCGGTCGGTGTCATCCTGCTAGGTGGTCTACTAACAGGTTCACCTCCTGGCATAAGATCTATCCGAAACTCAACAGCTCTTTTCAATGATAGTCCTGTAACTAGCTCAAAAGCATCTTCTAACTCTCTTGCTACTCAAACCTGATTTAACTCTTCCCCTACTTCCACTGCACCTAATAAAGCACAACTTCTCCAGCCAGAATTCTCCACTGATAATATGATATGACTATCAGGGTGTCTCAACGATATTCTCTTATCCTGGCAAAATATCCTAGCATCATACTTACCCAACCAATCCACAATCAAGATGATCCTGAAATCTATGAAATCAAAAATATACAGACTGAATGCAAGCTTATGACCTAACAATTAGTGTAAATAGGTCACATCTCATCCCTAGAGTTGCATACCCTCCTATCAGATTCGCAACCCTTAGGGAAGTAACAAGGTATGCAGGTTCTATACATAACCTATTAACTAAATACTGAGATATAAATAAATGTGATGCATCGGTATCCTAATAGTACCCTAACTGGTATACTCTTAATCAAAAGCGTACCTTCCATCACAAACTTCCCTTTTTCAACTGCAGTTGGTCTAGCAGATGATGGCCCAATAGCAAAGACCTTTCCCCTGTCCACCCTGACTAGTTACAGACACTGATTTTTATAATGCCCAACCTGGCCACGGTTGAAGCACTTCACATTCTTCTTTTCTGCAGCCTTCTTTCCCTTGCCTGACCGGCACTCATGAGCGTAGTGACCTTTCTTGTCACATTGAAACAGACTAAATCAGCTTTCTTCTTCTTGGCAGCTTCTCCCTTCTGGTCTCCCTTCTTCTTAAAGAACTTTCTCTTCTTTCCCTAAGAACCCTGGGTTTCAACTGGCTTTTCTCTCGCACAAATAGCAAGCATTTTCTCATGTCGGATTTCCATCTCCATAACTACATTACATGGATCACGGAGATGTGTTTGGATCGCCCTAGCAATCTCGGGCCTCAATCTCCGAATGAACCTCTCATTTCTCCTAATGATGGTGTCTATGGTAGCATACCCATATCGGGACAACTCATCAAACTTAGTAGCATACTTAATTATCAACATGTCTCCCTGCACCAAATCCATAAACTTCCTCAACAATGTCGACTTGGCAACTTCGGACCAAAACCTCTGTTCAAATCTCCTTTGGAATTTTGCCCAAGTCAACTCCTCCTTTGGAACTCCAGTAGTAACACTATTCCACCAGTGGAGTGCTACTCCTTCCAACTACCTAAAGGACAGCCTCCTCTTCTTCTTATCATCCAAATCAACAAAGATTCTCTCGCAATGCAACAACCAATTATAAACTTCTATGTCATCCTCCGTTCCTATAAGCGGCTTCCCACCAAGACTGGTGTAGTCTCTGCTCAGCTACCATAGTTATTCCCAATTGAAGCCATAGGATTAGAACCACCAACATTCCCAGCAACTCTAGTAGTAGCTTCTTAACTTGCATCTAACTGACAAAGAACTAATAAATCATCTCCATATCTACTGGTGGATTTCCAACACCCACATTAGCATCTGCATTTTGGTTAACATTAGCATGTCGACCTGGGTTCCTCCGGGTAGGTTGAGTATTTCCGTTGGTTGTGGTGCTTCCTCCATCGAGATTTCCTATTTCATTTTCTGCCTCCATATCTTCTTTCTCGTAAATATTCATACAAGCCTTAGTAAGATACAAAAGAACAGTCTAAGAGAGAGGGGAATATGTACTTATATATATATCTACATCAAATACAAGTATGTTACTATAGCGTTATCCCAAACCCCGATCTTATTTTTTTAATTCATTGGATTATGTTTTGAAAAATCTTTTAGGTTCAAATTTCTTTTAAGCTTTCATAAACCTATGCTCTGATACCAACATGTAACATCCCCCACTTGAAGTTCGAAAACTAACGGCTATGGATGATGCAGTCATCCATAGTTATTAATCCCCAACGATCAAATACGGTAATATTAAAATACATTGATATAACAGAAACACAAGGATATTGAAAAAAATTAAAACATTAAACAACTTTCAAATTCCATTTCAAATCATTTCAATATTTATTACATAATCCCATATTCGAGAACCACATTTAGACAAAATATAATTATTACAACATACGCCAAGAGCAACATATAAAGATACCCACTTGGATGATCATAGTTTATAACTAGGCAATTAGGCAACTTTGCCTTTACAAAAAAACATAGCAGAATCAAAATAGAAAAGGAACTCTTATTATCTAACTTGCCACCTGCACGTCTCCGGAAGCTTTTTCGTCTAATGAGGTACCGAAAGCCTCAACTCTTAAACTACTCAAAGTTAATTGAGCACCCAAGAGTTTAAGGGGAAAACATAAGCTTCGAGTCAGACATAAAGCCTGGTATGAATAATAACCTACTATCTTAAACCATTTAGATATTTATTGAGACCACGCCGCTTAGCGGAGCAGTTTTTCCTCTCACTGATATCTTATCCAAAATTTTATAAAAACCATATACTGTGTTCATGCATCTGTAATGGTTAAAACATAACAATTCAAAGTATTATGATGATATGCAAACAAGAAAATTACTTTTGGATTACCCATCCCCATTCATTTTTTCTCTCCGTCTCAGTTATAGTTTCTAGGGTCATTATTAACCTATTAGTTTTCATGGGCTTCCTAATAGCATGTTTAATGTTTATGGACTCCCAGTCTGGTTTTATAGTTTTCAGGAGATCACGAAGAACCTATTGGCCCCTACCAATAACTTTATTGTTGCATGGGTTCTCTCTGAACCTATTGGTATCTCCAATAACTTCCCTCATATCCCAGTTTTCATGGATTGACTAGAAACTTATTGACTTCTGTCAATAACTTGATCTGGATATTGTCTTCTTGAGTTCACCACAAACCTATTGACCCCTTCCAATAACTCTTTCTAATCATAGTTTTCATGGGTTTACTATGAACATATTGGCCCCTACCAATAACTCTTTCTAAACATAGTTTTCATCGGTTTACTATGAACCTGTCTATCTAACAACTTCTTTAATCAATATTTAGGCATCCTAAGTTCTGGTCTTCCTGGCCTCGTGGATGTAATTATACTCACTCAGGAGTCAAATCAATTTATATTCACTATTGTGTCAACCTAGCTGGTTATTCTACCATTTCTCTCCAATAATTCAGTTATGTGTCCATTTTATAGTGAACATGCATATTAGAAGAAGTAAACACAGTAACACAATAATACCAACACTTGTGGATTAGTATCCTTGAAATCAGTTTCATATGAAACATGGTTAATCCCTTTAACCTATTATTTTATCAAGAAATGCTTCTTCAAAAATTTATACTTAAAAGCCATTTTAAAAATACTTTATTATGTCATGGTTTTTCCTTTAAAAATGAGATTGGGTTATTTGTTTTGAAAACTAAGGCTTTCGAAACCTTAAACTTTTACTTTCGAAACTATTGGATAACATCCTTCGAAAGCATTCAAATCTTCTTTTCAAAACACTAAACATATTCCATTAGAAGCATTATAAATCATCTCTTTCGAAACTCTTAAAACATACTTTTCGAAAGTATTAAAGCATTGCTTATTAACTCTTAGAAGCATAGCTTCATAACCATTCAAAGTACCCCTTTCGAACCCATTGGGTTTATCTTTAAAAATATCTTTTGGGTCAACGTAAATATAAACGAAAATACCTCCTCAAAACCATTAACCTTTAAATAAAATGATTAGGAAAAAACTGATGGCTTTCGAACCCTCCCTTTCAAAAGCATTTATCATTTAAGTAAATATTTGAAGGTTAGCTTCGAAATCCCTTTCAAAGCCATTTCCTTTGAAACCACTATCTCTTTTGAAAGCTTTAGGAAGCAACACAATATATTTAAATAAAAAAAGATATTGTAACGACCCTGACTCGACCTTCGAAAATCGGCACCGACTACGACACTCGTATTCCAATGCTGCAGATCCAAACGTCGAATCTGGTTCGCCGGAGCTTATAACATATTAAGTATAACGACATAGCGGAAGAAAGAAATGAATATCAATATATACACCATTGATACAAAGAAATGCTACAGCAGAAAACCCAATGAACTAGCAGCGGAAACAACTAGAACTTGAAACTCTAGAAGAAACACTAATATCAGCAATCTCCATAGATAGATCGAACCACCATCAAGTTGCAACAAGCTAAGCAAGGTCAGTCGTCCTAACCAAATACTTCAATATCCAAAGTCTACAAAGAATACCAAAGAGAAAGCTGAAAGCTACCGAATCGATATCTATATCTACTATCTGAAAAACCCAACTCTAGACTGCCCGTGTGAAAAATTATGGGCGCCCAGAGTTTAGGAAGGGAACAATAAACTACGGGTCAGTCATGGGACTGGTATGAGCAAACAAAAACATTTTATCTTTTAAGAAACAACAAAAGAATTTAAATTGAAATCCGCAAAGCTTTTTGGAAAATGAAACTACCATAAGGCCTCCCGGCACACACACAATGCAATCGCACACTTGGGGGAGATCTCTCCTTATGATAGTCAAATATGCTTTATACGAGAAAACTCTTTAACATTATTATTAGTGCATAGTGTAGAAAACATTTTCGAAAGTATATATTAATCTTAGCTGGCATACGTACCATTATAGTATGCCTACTATAGCTACCATATTAGATGGTAGGTTCTACAACTAAAACCGTACAAGGCGCGTATTGGATGATTGGATTTCCAACAGATGGTCAGGCTAAGGAACTTCCTATTGCCACATGGGTACGTCTCTGGAGGGACTCCCCGAGAACCTAACCGGATCCAACACAAGGCCGGGTTACCTCTGAAATAATAGGTAACTACTACACGAGTATGTCATCCATCGGTCGTAAACAACCTTTATCTGAGGATCCTCAATACCAACAACCACAAAGTAATAAATTTGCAGCAACCACATAGTTAAGTATCTGGGCTCTATACCATGATACCATCTCTATCCAGAAGGAAATGAACATACCCTAAGGGGCGCTACCCTCTATAATCTTGCTGCATCCTTCCTGTTTCGACCATTCTAGGGTGTGAGGCTCGACGAAGTCTCGTCCACAAATCTATGCTTTTCACAAAAGCCATGCTTTGATCAACAAATGATCAGCAGCACTTCATATGCCACATTACCAAATTGGGAATGTATCACTAGTAACCATCAACTACATAACATCTGAGCTTGTACGTTTCAGAGAAGGGTGTTAAGCTAAGAGAATAAATCTCCGCCACCAAACAGAAATGTATTTGATAGAAACCAGCTTTACATCTCAAAGTGTAACGTCAGACACACATCCATACAAGTCTGTTCTGGGTTCGAACAGAACCGAAGGCACTTCCAAAGATGCCCTTGCAAATTCGGATAATTCCTAATCACGTCCGGATTCGCCATCACCAAGGGTACTCAAATCTCTATACCGGGGATCAGCCGATGTAGAGACATTCGACAAGAAATCCTTTCGTTTTCGAAAATATCCAGTCTTCACCACCGGTCTTCAATTGTTATCCATAACGTCGTATCACTATTTGGAATGGGTTATATGACACAAAGTCCTCTCCCGGCTAAACCGAATAGTGAGAGCAATATTTAAAAACATATGGATATGGGATCTCAGTTAAGTCACAACTTATTATCCAAAAAATTTCTTTCAAATGGTTAAACAAATTACCATTTACAAATCTTTTAAACAAAAAGATTCACTTCACAAAGTTTACAAAGTTCACAAAGTTTACAAAGTTCACAAAGTTTACCAATCTTTCACAAAGATTCATTAATATCTTTCTAATTCAAATCCTTTATACAAACGATACGCTTTTCAAATCCTTTTTCAATTTAAAAACAAACTTCACCAATCTTTAACAAATATTCATTCATCGCCTTTCAAAACGATTTCCCTTTCAAATTGGATTAACTCATTCAGTTTTTTTTTAATCAAAGATTCAATTATAGCTTTCAAAACAATTTCCAAAGATTCATTCATAACTTTCACAGCCATTCTATTTCAAACTTGAAATCTTTTCATCATAATTTGGAAATTCTTTCCTTATATAAAAGCTATTATTATTTGAAATCACTTGTTTCCGTTTCGGAAAACCCGATTATATTTGCACGAGGTAAGGCCTTTCAAATATAAACTTGGGTTAAATTAAAATTCTCAAAACCATACTTTTAAAATGTTTTAAAAATCCATATAAATACATCCATAGTTTGTATAACCTTTTTACATCATATTCAACATAGAATTCAATTTCAAATTTTAAATTCAAGTTTTAAATCAAATTTCAAAACTAAATCAAGCTATTCAAATTTAACTTTTATCTTTGAAATTCCTTTCCAAAAGCTTTTTACTTTAAACCCAATCGTATTCAAATGCCGATTTTTGAAAGTCAAGTTAGGGTCGTTTCAGATACCTTTGAAAGCATTGATGATTTCAATACATTCGAAAGGCTTAGGGTCGGTAGTAAGGTTTCGACTTGGTCGAAACTACCCTTTTCAAAAGCATTGATCTTAAAAAAGTAACTAATTTGAAAGATACACTTTAAACAAAAAGGCTGCAGCATATTCAAAAGCTATTCAAAAACCCCTTTCGAAAGCATGGGTTTCTACTCCTTCGAACGTATTCATAAGCGCTTTTCTTTGGATAGTAAAATAGATGTTTCGACCTCATCGGAAGCTATGTTTTGATACCATGCCATCTGCCTTTCTCCAATCCACTACGTACCAACATATTAACACCCTGTGTATTGGTTTTGGCTTGGTTAGTTTTGACTTGTTTGAGGCTGAGGCATAGAGTCGAAAGGTGCTACTGAAAGAGGCATAACATACTTTCTGGGTAAAGATTGATTTAATGCCTTTTTAAGTAATTACTTTTTAACTAACCTGCCCATTTGCAAACATTTAATTGGTTGCCGTAGCTTTCCAAATTCTTTCCCAAATAAAACTACCGCATATTTTCAGATCTAAAAAAAGATTAGTTTAACTAATAAGCCCTTCCACTAAGCAAAACAATTAAATCATTTAAGTCCTCCTTCTAAAATAATTTAATTCCCATAGTAAATTACATAGAAAAATCCCCAAAAATTATAGAAATCCATTTATAATATGTTATCTAACATATATAAATTTCAAACCCAAATTCTTCATATAATTTTTGAAATTAATTTATAAACCCAATTGTTCATATTTTCCTTTGATAATTCATAAATTTTACATAGCTTGGAAAATTATAAAAATTAAAACCCATATCCTATATAATGTTTTACACAACATATAAATTACTCATGGCAATTCAAATCTAGAAATACAATTTTTCCTTTAAAAAAATAGAAAAATTATCAAACAATCTTGTTTGAATCAAACATACAATAAAATCCAAGCATATCATCATCAAAAATTATCATATTAGATTTAAACTTAAACCCAAAAATTAAACAATCATAGAAACAAAAAAGTGATAGTTTTTTATTATTATTCACCTTGATTAGAATAAGGAATTTGAGATTTTATTGAGATTAATTCCCCTTGCTTAATTCCTTGGCTTTAATTTGATTTATCTCCTTTTCTTCCATAGTAATGGTCAGCTTTGCCTTTTTTGTTTTGTTTACGTTTTGCGTTTTATAAAAATGAACGTGAATGGTAAAGGATATGAGATTTTAAGGTAATGGAATTATGGTGCGCAATTCCTAATATGCCTTTGCGTTAATTAATTAACACATAAACCATTCATAAACCATTTTATTTAATTAAGCTCGGCCTCTAAATAAATTTTTAAATCTCAACCCCCTTATCACTCTAGTATTTACGTTATTCTATTTCATTTATCTAATCAAATCTCCTGAATACTGTTATTTAAAAATTAGGAGTGTTACATTAATGTCATAACATTTTTGGGTTTTGTGATGTGGACCCGAAGATACCTCATGAACTGATCTACTAACTAGCTCCATGTGCCAATATAACCATTCTCCAATTGCCAAAACCAAAGTGTAGTTATATCTGCCGAGTACAAAGGGAAACATTGTGCCATCACTTCCTCTGATCCCCCCAACACTTCTATATGCCTTTTATACCTCATTAGATAAATAGTAGGATCTTTTTTCCGTTGTATGTCCCCAGTATAGTAATTTGAAATCAGGTGGATTCCTACCACGCCTGATATTAGGAGTGGATGGACTTCTATTCATATCCTCTAAATCTTTATTCACTAATCCTCCTATCATAGCCCGCCTGATCATCTTTGCAAACCTATCACTGCTATCCAAAGGTAGCCTCCAATCATCATTTCCAACCTGCCCCCTAACTCCAAGAGGCAACTCGAAACGTACTCTTCCTAACTAGCATCCAAATTTTGATTCGCACCAAACTCCACTGGATCAACCGCTAGCATGCCGACATCCTAACCAACCAAACCCTAAGACATGTCCCCAAGGCCATGGGGACCGGTGTCGATCCCTCCCTATTGACCGAGGACTATCCCTGACTGCTCCACTTTATTCTCCTGCCTATTCGCTCCATTTCCATGTCCTCTGTTCTGAGTTCCAACGGTTCTTGCTATTTCAACTCCTTGATCCAAATTGTCGGCTAACCCAAATCCTTGATTCTGTGCTCTAGCTTATCCAAGTGGCCTGAGGAAATTCTAAAACATCTCCTTTTTCCCTTTCAACATCTACTCTTGCATCGCTCCTATCATAGTCTCCATCTCATCCCCATTGATGTAGACGGAGGTTTGATTAGCTCCAGCTCTTGAAGAAGCCTCCTGGCTTCCTCCATGATGAATCCTTTCTGCCAATGGTCTCCTTACTGATTGCCTCACTATTGGTCCAAATCAAAGCTCCAAATCTTCTCTAAATAAGCAGGAGCTCTCTTTCTAAATGAAGGCTTCAAAATGTAAAAGATAAAAATTGCCACCAACACCCAATTAATGTGAAAACACCACCAATCCAATAACGATATCAATTAGAGAATAATATAAGTACACATATCACAGATTCAGTGTAGAAAGGTAAATGAACATGCAAATTTTATAGTGGTTCGACAAACTCTGGCCTATGTCCACTCTAATAATTTTATTTTTTATACTGTAAGATTTAAAGTACAATTGTTCTTGCCTGAGAAAATTAATGAAGGAAGGGAAGAGAGTGAAGAAGAAGAGTAAAAAAAGATCATTTGCAATGGGCCAAGCATGTTGTATTTATAGAGGAAGCTGTGTACGGATCGAGCTAAAAATCCACGTGCAGAAGACCAAGACCCAGTCAGACCCCCATGATCGATCGCTGGATGCCATGTGGCAACCATAGTAATCAACACCGATCCCTATAGATGGTGGGTAGAGGGTCGATGATCCCTTATGTGGGTTCCCTTCGACCTTCTCTTCGTGTTTCCATAGTTGTTTGCTTGATTAATGCGTTATTCATTGAATTATTGAGTGATCATCATTAAATTGTGCTGCCAATCCAAGCGATCCATAGCCATATTAATCAAATCTAATCCCTTTCCTAGGGGAAGTATTCCTATCTGATCCCCTACCTAAGAGAAGTGTCAATTCCATACTTAGCCAATTACAAAGTGTCATTCATCCGAATCCACTCAACCATCGTCCATAGCCTTATTTACAACCGATCTCCGAGCCTAATAATCATCTCTTCGGGCTTCCTCTATTGACAATCACAAAATCTGTTTGGCCAAATCCATGATATACTACCTCGCCCAAAAGACGGCATAACATTGGGTCATTGCGGTGTTGGGTAAATGTTGTTAATCTAATTAGAGGTCGATTATTCGATTGGGGGCGATTGTTATCACAAATGGCACTCATAGGAGGTTCCACGGTGGACGTGCAGGATTTACAAGGATGCCTGATGAAGTGTGCCCCGGCACAACAGGATTCCTAGTATGCATGGATATAGACGTGGCGTTATACAGTTCGAACGGAGGATCCCAATGCATATAATAAAAGGCATATGCTATGATCGAGAGGTGGATTCGGATGCAAATGATGAGACACTTCGACGAGTCGGCATTGTGGGTTCCCTCTTGACGCATAGTTGAATTATATGTAGTAGTAGTTAGGAAAAAATTGGTTCCATGTAGCCTAGTGGCGGTGATATAAGTAGGGAGTAGTTCACAGTAGCATTATGCAGTGACATAAGAGGAAATTTATTTCCAAAGTAGCCCAGTGGTAGTGTTTCCTTATTGGGAGCTCTAGGAGTGGTGGCCTATCGTTAGTTGTGAGGTTCGATCCTTTTAGTAGACTGCACAAGTTGTAGTATAGGTATATATTAGACATGAACCCTTAGGTAATGTACTTTGGGAATTCACGGAAACTTGTAGTATATCCTAGGTCATCTAGAGTAGAGTTACAGTTAACTGCACATGATCATCACATATTAAATTTGTACTCATTTCACTAGACCTTTCTCTGACCAACTATTTTTCCTCCTTTTCCCACCACAAGTGGACAGGCAGCAACTGATTAACCCATTCTTGATAATTGGAGACATGAGCTCATCTTTGGAGTTGCTACTTATCATATTTACTTTTCATATATTGTCTATCTTTTCAGTACATTTTATTTCATGTATCAGACTTGGAGTGATATATTCTGTGTACTTTGTATTGGAACACGTGTTGATTTTCTAAGACTGTGATTTGGATATTATTATTTTTTGAGAGAAATGTGTGATCCTCTAAAAAACGAGGAGAGCACACATGGAGCTATATATATATAACAAACATAAAGGAGCTGCCAACATGCCTGACAGGTGACAAGACTATTAAAAAGAAAAAAGAAAAAAATAAAGAAGAAGATACTCCTCAAATGAGCTCCGACAAAGCCACCGCCCATTAAACCCTAATACCGAGCTCCGGCAAGGCCACCGCCCGATAATAGAGTGTTAGAGGCATCTAAAACTAGCGAAAGTAAAATACAATACCCACAAAATAAGAGAAAATCCAAAATGAAGAACACCAAGGGGTGAACTAAAAAGAAGAACACCACTGTGAAGACACTGAGTAGCCACCAATGAGTGCAAGACACTATCGGAATCCCTGTGAAAAGCAATCCTGCCAACCAGTACAAAGCTGCAAGCTGCCCTGAAAACCAGTCAAGAGAAAACTAGCAACCTGTCTAAACCAAACCTGAAACAAAACTAAGAAATCAAGTTAGAATGAATCACATATATGTATACAAATAGATTTTATATACAAATATGTGAGAATAAAAACCAAAATGAAAATTAAAGCAAGGAAAAACTAGAACCAAAAGTTAACAATACTAAAGGACTAAAAAGAAAGAAATAAAAACAGAGATAAAAACAATACAAGAAACTACTTTAAGGGCCTATAATAGGAAGAAAATTATACTGCATCGTGTGAACATTATTTAAATTAGTATAGGAGTTAATAAAAATATTATTAGGAGCAAAATTATTAAAGTTAATTTTGAATATGTTAATATTATATCTAACCTTGTTAAGATATTCCTTAAAGCAATTATTTTTGGCTAATTTATATTTGGGATTTGAAATCCAATTTAAGAAGAAAGATGAAATTAAAATTATCAAATTATTATAGTGATTATTTTTATTATTAAAAATCCTTTGATTTCTCTCAAACCAAATGTACCAACAAGTAATTGTAAATATAGTATCAAGTAAGTATTTGTTAACCTTATTGAACTTAAATCTAAAAGAGTTCCAATAGAAAAAACAATCAGTAACTCTAGAACTAATATTAAACTCAAAAATAATAAGGGTCTTAATAAGAATAAAATGAGTATCCATGCATTCGTAATAAATATGATTAATATCTTCAGAGTATGAATTACAAAAATAACATTTATTATCAATAATAATATTTTTCTTTTTTAAAATAAATTTAAAACAATTGTCAGAAACACCCGAAAAGTTAATAAATTTGTAAAAGGAATTCGAAGAATATTTCTTACTCTTATCCCAATCCCAACTAATATAATCATTATCATTATCAATATTGTAGAGATTTAACTTAGCATAAAGTAAATAAAGCTGTCTAAGAGTAGAGCCTACGAAAATACTATTAAAATTGAAAATCCAAGGAGGGTCACTATCAGAGTTAAAAACATCAGAAATAAATGCAAATTTAAAGTTACAAATATCATATAAATCTTTAAACTCAACCTTAAGAGGAGTAGCGGAAATCGAACAATAGTGCCAAAAAGATGTGTTATACCAGAATGAACTATAATATTTACACCTAAGTTGAAGATATCATTACATTTTAATATAGATTTCCAAAAATAAGAAAGTTTACAATAACTAGAAAGACTAATTTGATAGAGATTATAACTACCATTGTAGTGATATTTAGAAATAATCTCCTTCCAAATGGCATCATTACTCGTATCTCTGAATTTCCATAACCATTTACTAAGAAGAGACAAGTTCATATTACGTAAATTAATGACACCTAAACCACCCTCTTTTTTAGACTTACAGACAGTATCCCAGTTAACTAAACATTTAATGCTACTGTTTGGATTATCACCACACCAAAGGAAGTCTCTTCTAATTTTTATCTATTTTGTCTATCACCCATTCAGGAAAGAGGTGCGTAGCATCCAATAAATAGGGAGAGCTGATAAAAGAGAGTTAATCAAAACTAGTCTACCAGCTCTAGATAAGAGTCTTCCATTCCAATTAGTAATCCTATTTTTAATTTTATCAATGATTAAAAACCAATCTTCATGCTTAAGATTTGAAGGTCTAATAACAAAACCAAGATAATTAAAAGGAAAACTCGTAGTTTTACAATTTAAAGTATTTGCAACTAAATTTTCAACTTTGTCAAAGTCATTTAAAACTAAAACCGAACTTTTATCAAAGTTTATTTTTAAACCAAATAAAAGTTTAAAACTATACAGAATAAACTTAAGAGCAATGATGTGCCTAGGAAGATGAGAGGAAAAAATCAAAGTATCATCTGCAAATTGAAGGACAGACAAAACAAAACTCGAAATATCATTACCAATAAAACCCAAGAGATTATTATTAACAGCATTCTTGATAATCTTAGAAAAAACATCAGCCGCTAAATCAAACAGAAGGGGCGATAAAGGATCCCCTTGCCTCAACCTCTCTTGGATTGAATTTTATTACCCAGAATTCCATTAACCATAATACTTGAGTTACCAGTTTGAAGCAAGTTAATGATCTAGTTAATCCACCTATTACTAAAGCCTCTGGCAATGAAAATATCAATAAGGAAATCCCAATCAACCGAGTTAAAAGTCTTAGCAAAATCTAATTTTAAAATAGCACAAGTAATATTATTTTTACAACAAAGATTAATGTATTCTTGAACAACTGCCACTCCATCAGTGATATTTCTACCTTTAATGAAAGCTGATTGAGAACAGTCAATTAAATCATTCGTTTTTAAACTAAGTCTATTAGCTAAAACTTTAGAAATAATTTTAATAGAGCAGTTAATCAATGAAATGGGTCTAAAATCTTTTAAAGTAGTAGCACCAACTTTTTTATGTAATAAAATAACATTAGCAAAATTAAATCTACCTAATTGGAGATTTCCATTATAAAATTCATTAAACATATTAATTAAGTCTAATTTTAAAACATCCCAATTTTTTTTATAAAAGAGAATAGGAAATCCATCCGGACCCGGAGATTTATCTCCCGGTAAATCAAAGATGGCTTTAGGGATTTCCTCTTCAATAAAAGGAACATCTAAATCAGAAAGATTAATATTAGAGACAGACGGGTAAAGATCATTCCATCTAACATTAACTCTATGCTTATTATTATTGCCAAAGATATCTTTATAATAATCAGTGAAAGCATTATTGAGATCACATTATTCAACTAATTCCACATTATTAACTAAAATGGAATTAATTGTGTTACTACGTTTTCTACTGTTAGCTATATTATGAAAAAAAAAATTGGTATTGTTGTCACCTTCATTAATCCATTGAATTTTTTATCTTTGTTTCCACATAACTTCCTCTTTTTCAAGAATAGAATTAAGATCCTCTTTTAAGTTATTAAGAACATTTTCCTCTCCTAAACTTAAATGTCTAGATTATTCAATCTTATTAAGCATAAGCAACTCATTAAGAATATTCTCTTTTTTATTTTAATATTACCAAAAATGTTTTTATTCCATTTTTTAAGAAAAATCCTGAGATTTCTAAGTTTGAGCACAAAAGCTTTAGCTGAATTATCACAATACTTAAAACTATAATAACTCATAGAAGACCATTTTTAATGATTAAATTTGAAAAACCTGGTGCTAGAAGGCACATTTTTTCAAATTTAAAGGCTCTACTAATAATTCTATGACTATCACAAGAAAGAATAAAGGGACAATGATCTGAAAGGGTGTAAGGTAAACCTGACACTCTACAGATAGGAAATTTATCCTCAATTTCATCACTAACAAAAAATCTGTCTAAAAGAGCAAAAGAGGGAGAAACCCTATTGTTACTCCAAGTAAAATCGCTATTGGATAGAGGAATTTCAATCAAATTAGAATGAGTAATAAATTGATCAAATTCCTCCATTGCCGAATAATCTCCTTCCCGGGGAGAACGCTCCCCAATAAAATGAGTAACATTAAAATCACCCCCCCCCCCTCCCAATATCCAAGATCCGGGGGCAAAAGATCTAAACTCGAGGCATTCATTCCAGAGAATCCATCTATCTATTTTAGAGTTAGGCCCATAAACATTAGAAATATTTGAAAAAGAATTGTCCGCTAAATTAATTAAAATAATGTGTAAAGAGTGCTGCTTTTGAATACAATGCATTAATTTAAAGAGGTTATCTCTCCAACAAATCATTAACCCCCCCCTCCCCCCCCCCCCCCCCGAAAAGCCCACCGAAGGAAGAAAAATCCATTTACTAAAACGAAAGCCTCCTAATCTTCTAAAAGACGAAAATCAGGACATTCTATTGTAGTCTCTTGTAAAAGAGCAATATCGATAGAAAAGTCTTTAAAAAAGATTTTAACTTTATCATATTTATTAAGGTCATTCAAACCTCTAATGTTCCAACTAATGACTCTCATAAGCCCATAGATCTAGCCCTATCAAGTTCTTTATTTCTAATAAACTCACGATCTAACTCAATGTCCGAGAAAATAAAAGCAGAGCTATTAGCTAACTGATTAAAATCAGAAGCTGATAAGTCACCCAGAGCATAAGACGAATAAATGCTACCCAAATCAAAATGCGTACCTGAGCCTGATTCCGAAACACCACTCACGGTGTTCGAACCAGGAAACTTACTCGACGGCTGAGAGCAACTACCACGAATCCTGACACTACGACGAACCAACCCACTAGACGCAGCAAACTTTCTTCTTCTACCTCTCTTATAAGAAGAAAAAGAAGATACCGAATCACCACCAGCCACCCTATCCAAATACTCAGTAGATGGAACTACAATGACATCACCATTAACACCGACGTCATCAGAATCAATAGAGCCAACAGAACCCATAGGAGCTAATAATAGATTATTACTCCCACCCGAAAGCTCAACAGAGGAATCTACTAAGCCTTCATCATTATCACAAACGTTAAAACCAAAAAAGGGAACATTGTCAACAATTTCACTCTGAGCCTGTGCATCATGCACGTCTGTGACTGCATGCATGTCAACATAAGTGGGACTGAGCAAATTTAAGAACACATCATCCGCAAAACTCTCTGGAACAACAACACTTCCATCCACGTTATGATGCTCAAATGAAAGGAACCGATCTCGAAAGACATCGAAGTCCAAGAAAACAGAAGAAACAGAGTCCACTGAAACAGTTGAAAACACCCAATCATCCATGCTAATGCATTTAAGGGAATCTAGTTTGGAGATCTCATCTGAAAGATCGAAGTCTAAAGGAAAATTAACTGATGATAATGATGACCATAAGCCATTCTCTAGTGTAGAATCATTTAAAACATCAACCAACTTGTTTTGATGATCCAGATCAAGATCGAACAAAAACTCATTAAAAAAGAACCAATTCGAAAGCCTGTCACCTTGATCGACACAATTATTAGTAACAGTGGTTTCAAAACCAATCAACTCTGTCAAATGATTATCCAACAAGCAATCAGAATATAAATCTCTATCCACAACTCCATCAACATATTTACTGGAAGATGCCGAATCAAAAACTCAAAACTGTTTGCTGTAGGAATCACAAATTCATCCAATTTCCTATTTCGAATCTTGCTTTTCTTGGACTTTACAAGAATAAAATTATCCTGATCTCCAGCACTAAAACATCCTTTCAAAGAAGACACAAAACCAGGCAAACCAATGCAAAACGAGACATCAGGATCGAGAAGAATGGGGTCAAAGCCCTGATAATCATCAATAACATTAAGACAGTTGAAATGATTTACAGAAACAAAATCCCGTGAATCATCCTTGTGAATCAAATTATCAGAGACTGCTACACTTTCCTTAACAAAATCTCCTTTACCAATATTCGGTTCGTTGATAATTTCAAAATGATAGAATAGTTCATCCAAAAGATTGAGACCTTGAATTTTCTTATACCAGAGATGCTCAATCAATAAACCCCTCAGCAACAAATATTTTAAAGAAAATTGAAACCCATGATTAACCATTCCTGGAACTGAAATACTGGTAACTACATCTTCCTTGTCGAAATAATTTTTAGGGTTACCAAATCTCTCCTTATAACCTTTGCCTATGTTTGGTTCATTGATGATTTTAAAATGAAACAATAATTCCTCCAGGTATTTAATTCCTAAATCTCTGTTAAACCAAAGAACATCGAGCAAGATACCTTTCAGATTCAAGAAATTTAATGCGAAAAGAAAACCATGATTGATCGAATTTGAAAATGGTTTAGAAATCAAATTCGAAGAAAAATCAGAGGCCCGAAACTTATCACAATCAATCCTCCTATGCCCAAAAGAACCACAATCAAAGCATCTTAAAGGATCACGACAATTTTTTGCAAGGTGATTAAGATCCCCACATCTGTAGCAGACGAACTTGCCCTTTTTGGAATCGATCCACCTCGATTTTGAGACGCGCGACACTTTTTAATACCGAGATGGAAGATAATTCTTAACCACTTGAGCGTAAGAAGCCGATGGATTACTATAAGAAAGATTGGAAAACCCAGAGGAAAAAGAAGAATTACAGAGAGGAGGATGGGAGAACGACGAATTTTGCGTGTCCGCCATTTTTTTTCGACTTTCTTTGGACTAGTTGTATGTGTGAAAAAGGTGATTTGGATATTTATTAACATGGATATATTTTTATGTTATATGTTTTGTTCCTTTTACTGTGATTTATAAAAGTGTTGTATATCTAAGATCTTATCTGCTTTTATTAGTCTTTATAACGTTATAAAACCCCGACAGTTCGTATTTCTCGACAGGACACTGGTCCGAAAGTCACACTAGGCTTTGAATCAGTGTGTCGGTGTAACAATCTTGATCTCAAAATTGCTCTAATAAAATAAATAATGATTAATTCGAGATTTAAATGAGAAATTGAATTTTTTAAGTATTAAAATATGGATAAATTTAAATTTATATTCTTTTATAAAAGATAATGAATTGTTTTCGAATGTGAATTCTAAATTTATATAATATTGGAAAATTAATATATGGAATGAATACCTTGAGATTTATAAATACATCTATTTTTAAGAAAGTAGAGATTTTATTTGTTAAATTATTTTAATTATTATAAAGAGGAACTAAAAAGTGTTTAAACTGTTAATAATCAATTTAAGAGAGACTATTTTAAAAAAACCATTTTTTAAATAGTCTCTCTTTTGAAATTAGACTTCAAAGAGTTATATTAAAGTTTGTGGTTTGATATCATAAAAAGAAGAAAAATTGGAAAAGTAAATAGTAATCATAATTAGAGAGTATATTTTAAAATATGATTGAAAATAAATGACTTTAGAAAAGAAACAAGGGAATAAATCATTTCTTTTATTATTGGATTTTGCAGTAACCCAAGTCCATTTAAGACTTAGCAAAAGAGAAGTTCTCTCTTCTCATTTTTTCATTACCTGTATGTACTAAACTCAGAAAAAGAAAACAGAAAGAAACATTAGCGTCCTCCTCTTCTAACCCTACGGAAAAAGCCCTCCTTTTAATCCAAAATAAATTGCTAGACAATCCAGTAAATTCAAGGTAATGTTATTATACCCTATTACATCTTATAAATCATTTGATTTCTGATATTTCAATGTTTTGATTCATATATGTTCTTCTTCATGGTTGAGTTATTTTAGGGTTTTTCTAAAATAAGAAAAAATAGTGCCTCGAATTGGCGAGCTTCTTCAAGTAGTTAAGGTGAGTTAATCCTCATAAAATATATCTCTGAATTACTAGATGTATGATTATGAATTATACACAATGTTTGAGAAATAGGAAGTGTGATTTGTTGCATCTATGTTTGCAAACCTAATTGTTTATTCTCTCTCAAAATGTTTACTGTAAAGTTGCTAATTGAATGCCTATAAAGGTTTGATGATTATATTTGGTTTGCACATGTTTGCATTAGTAGATTTCATCCTTTATAATCCAAATTTAATTGTCGGAATTAAATTGTTGATCATCGGAATAGTTTCCCAGAGTTTATATGCTCTTGGTACTTGTTTCAAACCTTTAACTTTTAGTAGTTGCGCCCATTTTCTCCTGCATTTCCTCTACTTCTTGTTTTCTGTTAATTCTGGAATTTGATTGCATCGCAATGTTAAGAAACTTCATTATTATAATTTATTTAAAATAATATATATTAAATACATTAAATATGAAAATAAATCATCTTTCAACTGGTTATTTTCTAATATATTCTTTAAAATCATGTTTAGAATTTATATAAAATATATTATTAATTTCAAATTTTGGTTTTTGAAATATAGATTTGAATCTCAGATCTAAAAGTATTTTGATGAAGGAAGATTATTATTGAGTTTTTAATAATAATAGTGTTTTAAAAAAATGATAATAAAACTATATATGGATATTAGATTTCTATATGTAAAAGTAGCTTATTTTATAAACAAGGTAATTAACGGTTATTAGACCAATAATTAAATGAGTTAAAAGAAGTAAATTTAATATAAAATTATTACTTCTATAAGATGAGAAATCTAATTAAACGGTTTAGTAGTACAGGTGGTATGGAACATTTGTATTACTTTATCAATTAAATCTTCGGCTCATTGAATAGAATATTTTATGGAGTGGAGTTTACTATCTTTTCGTAAATATTCAAGTGTCACCAAGTGGTTATGGGACATTAAGGGACACTCGAGTAGTTACCATTAGAAAGCATATAACACTTTTTTATTAAATAGTATCTTCGTTATCGCATTCTATTGCTTGACCATGTAGGCTAGTAACCACCCTAGCGGCTGACTGCAGAGATCGCACTCTAAGTCTTGGTATCTTTGTTAGTTATTAGCCTTGTAACGACCCGTAATTTTAACACGTTGAAAATGGGAAATTTAATTATTTTAAATATTCAAATGTAGAATTTTCAAACTTAAACAATCAAGTTTTATATGATAAATAAGAATGAAAAATTTATTTTTGATACTGAATAAAGATTTTGGATTTCCATTGTAAAATTGACAAAAGTCGGATTCCAATAAAGAAGATAAATATTCATGAAATTTGTTTAAAGGATAAATAATTTCTTTTATATATATATCACCGATATCAAACCCATTTGATAATAATAGTAATTTAATCTATAATGGTTGATAAATGTATAAAAGTTGTTTTATAAAACTGACAAATTTCATCACATACCGATAAATCGATGTCGTATTTTTACAAATAGATTTGGATATTATTTTATAAGTCAAATATACTTGTTTTAATTATTTAAATATGATAAAAAATTAATTTTGAAGTTTGGTTTACATAGATAAATAGTTTAATAAAAATGTCAAAATGTGACCGTAAAACGTTTTATCGAAAATCAACGTTTTGTTCAAAATAAGTTTCCGCAATGTTATCGCACCTTTGTTAACATGTTTTAACATATATATTACATATTTTAATAACTAAACATGTTTACTTTTACTAAATGGGATTAGAAAACTTCTAGAAAACATTAGTAAAAGTAAGGATTAACAAAAGTAATAAAAAGTAAACATCAAATCAATATCACATCAAAAGCCAACATAATTATTATTTTATGTAGCTTAGTTCTTAAAGGATTAAGACATAAATTAAGGATGTAAAAGGTGATGGTAAGTGTCAAAAAAGTAAAGATAGCCTTATGTTGAAGTAAGGTTAGTTTGGTAATTTGGTAAGAGGTTATTTTGGTAAAATTACCAGTTCTTTCTTTTTCTATAAATGCCCACCTCCTTCTCACTTTCATTCACATTTCTTCTTTTCCTAAGCTTCTTCATCTACTTTCTCTTATTTTTAATGGATTTCAAGTCATAGGAAAAAATTAGAAAGGAACAATGTCAAAATATTTAAAAGAAAACAATGTTCATTCTCTTTAAATCAAACCCCTCTTCTCTCCATATTTTACCTCTTTTTCTCTCGGCCATAATTTCTTCAAAATAGAACCGAACTAAAAATTTATTTATTTCAAATCATGTATTTTTCCAGTGGCTATAACTTTCACAGTGACGACTTTGTCTTATTTTAAAGTTCACTTTGTCAAAACTACAATTCTTTCCAGTGCATTTTCTTGCCCAGTTTTTGAGCCAGAGAATATGCCATTTTGTTTTGATTATAACTTGATCATTACTTATCTAAATTAAGAAATTTTTTTAAACCAAATGAAATTCCAATGGATACTACTTTTATATTGATCACCTTTTCTAGTTTTAGGGTTTGCTATATTTGAAACTCAAATCTTTGAAGTGCATTTTTGGGCTTTATTTTTGTCAATCCGATAATATCTCTTCTTCGTTCTATCGTGTCTTTCTAAAACTAATCAAAATAAAGTGATTATTTTTTTTAAATTCATGATAAAATAATTTTAAACAACTTTTCAGTTAGTAGGTTTTTTAAATTTTTGAGAGTAAGAGAGTCAAAAGCAAGAGAGAAGATGACCTTGGGGTCTAATTTTGAGAACTCAAGGTCAAAACTCTACCGCTTCTTCTCTATCCTTTCGGCCAACCTCCATATCAAGCCTCGGCAAAGCTATTGGAAGGGAGAGGGTATTATTTAGTAATGTTTAAATGGAGTATGGATTAATTAGTGAAGTGTTGGTTGATTAGAATATTGGTAGGAAGTTAATCGCTCTGGTTTGTGGTGAGAAACTCTATTTAGCATCTTTATTTGTATATATATATATATATATACATGTTTGATGTTGTATTATGATTTCTATGGATGATTATATATACGTTGATCATCAAATATTGATTTTTTAATATGATTGTTAAATTTTTTACCAAGTCTCGTTAATATACGTCGATAAGCACAAAGGAAATCATTTCCTTTTGAAAATGAAATGGTGTATATGGAATGCTTAGACCTAATGGGAATAGTTTTAAAATGAGTAAAAAAATGTTTTATAAACATTTAATATGTTTAATGGAATAAAGAAAGAAAATCAAGATTTCATCTTGTATAATTTAAAATATGTCCAAATCAATTTTCTAGAAAAATCTCGTTTTTGTGGTAAAGTGACCAAAGTTTAAAATTGATATTTTAAATGTTTTTAAAACATAAAATAGATTCTAAAAATGTTTTAAAATGTTTTAAAAGATATTTAAGTTGAAAATATGGATATCTAAATGATATAAAAGTCGTTTTGAAGAATATAGCTTTTAAAATACTATTTGCAACACTTTTCGCAACGCTTCTCGCAGCAGTTTTTAATACCTTTTGAAACGTAGTTTTAAACGTAACAATTCTTTCCTAAATATTTTATGAGTGATTTTAAATGAATAATTAATTAATTTAAAGATGATTTGGAAGTTCTAATAAGAGTTTGAATAAGTGATTAAGAGGAATTGTTTATACCACTTAAACAACAAGTGAAGAATACTGAATGTAATAACAAGCTGAGTATGCGAAAACGACTAGCACATTTGTCCCACTTGTAAGATCTGGGAAGATAAAACAAGGTGTTTAACTAAGGTTAGGGATGGAGCAACCAGTGCCCTGAACTTACCTGGCCTATGTTTTCTTTTCTTAGGCGAGGGGTGTACAAGATCGAAAGGAAAGCCCAGATGCTCTAAAATAAAAGGATTGTATCAAGTTTCCGCAATAAAAGAAGATCGGTATTATCCAGAATTTAAGCAATCTCCAAAATTAATAAATTACGACTTGTATTACATAGAGATAAATTTCTTATACTTGGTATTAAAATCTGAAGAGGAAACTCGTCCTATTCGTGGAATTTAAAAGGTGATTTCACCGTTATTCTGCCCATAACACTTGTTGAATACGGAAATTGATGTTAAGTAAAATTAGAATGATTTCTATGATCTCATTTAATCAATAATTTTTGCTAATATTTATTTTAGGGTTTATCGTAAACGATGTCTTAATTAACATTGTTTTTTCCTGCCTAAAAGTTAAGGAATTTGGATCAAGAGTTAAGTGAGTGAAATTGAAATATTATCCAAAGAAAAAGAATGAATTTCTTAGAATTACTCTAAGAAAAATTAAAGAGACTTTGAAATCATCTGAAAACCCCTTCGAACTAATTTTCAAAATAAAACATGTTGAAGACAAAGATTCATGATGTAGGATTACTTGCCATTAATCCCTGGAGGTGAAATTTACCATATTTAAAGTGGCAGTGGTACTCTGTTATGAAAATCTTCAATTTGCAAGAAAATGATTTTAAGTTAAGAAAGAAAATCTTTGATTAAGATTTAATAAATGATTTGAGAATATTTTCCTTAAGTTAAAAGTATAACTTGAATATAAGAAATCTTTTATTAAGATTTAATGAATGATTTGGAAAAGCTTTCCAAAGTAAAAGAGAAAATGATTTGGAATTATTCCAAGATTTAAGAAAGGTTTAAATGAACCAAATGATTTGATAAATGAGTCTTAATGATTCTATATAGTCTTGAAAAGAAAATGGAATAAATTAAAAAGAATATATCTAAGAAAGATATTTTATAAAAGATGAAGTAATTGGTTGATGATTAATATCCACATAAGAACTTACCAACTTTTAAATTGATAATTGGCTTCGAAGGAACCAGGGTCGGATTTGGGTGATTCCTATCCAAAAACCACTTTGAACCAATGTATACATTCGAATGTGAAGATATGTTGAAGACGATGATTAATGAAGACCGTTGATCTTCATAGCGTGAGAACTGTTTATTGAACATGCTTTGGGTAGCTCCCATTATAGAGTTATTTATACCAGTGGTCTCCTCATGGTGGAGATTTTATAGATTGCAAGGACTACTCGCTACTAGTGGTAGTAGGAGAGTGCCTTCGATTTATCTTCTTCCTGGACAACTTGTATGGACATTTGTTTGACATTGCATTTTTAAAGATTACGCACATTAGTTTTTACAAATGTACATCAGTGGTGGCGGAGAAGGAAACTTCTCTTAGCTTAACACCCTCCTTTAGACGTACGCGCTTAAGGGTTTTATTTTTGTGGAAGGCAAATAATAGTCAACGGAAATGGAAATGTGGCATTCAAAGTGATGTGATATGTTCTATGTGAAAATGTAATCGTTACCTCAGGTCTCATCAACCGAAAATGACCAAAAAAGGGTTAGATGCAGCAAGTCTAAGTGAGTCATTCCCAATTAGGGTATGATCATCCCCTTCTAGATATATTTCTTCCAGCTATGACGTTCGAGATGTAAATTAATGTGGTTTGTATGCTCGGGCGCCCGGATTAAAGATCGATAACGACCGGGGGATGATATATTCGGTACTATCTAGTTATAGAGATAGGTCGGTCTTGTATTGGTAAGGATCCTCTATGATGATCCTCGGTGCATTCCTTTGGAGATGTACTGCCAGAAGGTAGTCCCTTCACCTGGTCATTTGTATGGAAATCCATTCTCCAATAAGAACCTACAGACTTGATTATAAATCTTTTATGCTGGAATTTAATCAATGTAACAATTTCGGCTAAGATTAATAAGTTTATTTACAAATGCTTTCAAAGAGATGTCATTAAAAATAATACCAAATATTTTGATATAAAAGTGTTTTAGTTATCATAAGGTAAAAACCCATCTGTGTTTATGTATGGGCGTAGTCTTATGAGATACTCTTTCTTTTAAAAGGATTATATTCAAAGTCGTATATATGACACTATCATTTATATTTTAGTTTCTCACACTGGTTTATCAAGCCTGATCCAAGTCTTTTCAATACTCAAGTCAGATCCGAGTAGTTTTGTAACGTCCCGATATTTTCAACCATTCGCATCCACACATGCCGGGCATTAATTGCTCAAAATATCATATTGTTAATTATTATTTGGCAAAACTCATCATATGCAGTAAATAAAATAATCATAGAATCACAGACACGGAGTAATATAACAACGAGCAGCGGAAATAAAAGAACAGTAATTCATGAAGCTACTATATATATAACAAAATTAAATAAGAAACAGCAGAAGTATCGAATACTAATCAATACAAAATCTGAATATATCAGTGGAGTCAACTGAATTGCTGAAAGCTGGATAGATAGATGGATCTCCAATCGAAGCTCCAACTCCAAAGGTGAGTCTCAGATGCTATGACATTTAGTCTGACCCGAGCGTAAAGCAAAACACAAAACACTCGAGTCAGGATTAACATTCTTATATTAATAAATCCAACTCAAGTGAAATATCAACCGAAATACAAGTAACTCAAAGGATGTTTGGGATAACCATCCTCTAAGGATCCGTGGAACTATTTACTCTCCAGTACTATATGCTATTAGCTACCAAATATCATTAAAACACCGTGGTCTTTCCAAAATAATTTATACTTCACAACCAACATATCATATCCATTTCAAAAGCATATCAATACGGTATAAATTTTCACTCTAAATATATCCATTTCCAAAATCATAGCACTTTCAAAGTTATAACACTTTAGAGATGATAAAACTTAGAAATTATAGCACATTGGAAATTGTAACACTTTGAAACATAACTCCCCGCTTGATAGATATTAAAATAGTATATATAATAAAATAGTTTATAAAGTAAAATTGTTTATATAAAAGAGTTATAAGTTAAAATAGTTTATACTAAAATGATTTATATTTAATTAGTGTATATTAAAATAGTTTGTAAAATATAAAATAGTTTTAGATATAATTTAAAAATACTTTATATAATAAAATATTTTCCTCAAATTTCATAAATCAATTCCAATTCAATTCGAAATGCAAAATTCAAATATAATCCATTCTCAAGTCATCAATTTCAATTCAATTCAGTTTCTCGATAAACTATTTCAAATTATATCGATTTCAAAAACAAATTTGAACCACAAACAAACCATTTCAATTTCAATATATTTCAAAGCTTTATATATTCAACATTTCAAAACTAAATTCGATAAGTTCATATATATCTATCAAATTTACCTTAATATTATTTAACTTTGAAATATTCACATAATAAAATCCAATATCATTTAAATAAAACCCAAATTTTAATCACTAAATATTTCCCTCAATTTATTTAAACTTGAATTTTTCATTTAATTACCTTAAACAAAATTCAAGTTGTAAAATCATATCTTTTAAAATCTCAATTTCAATAAGCTCCAATTGGATTTTTATTAAATATAATTCTTAACTTAGTAAAATTTCAAATCAATTTCAAATCTATCTTATTAACTTTGACTTATAAAAATCATTGTAAAATCTATTTTAAAAATATAATTTTAAATAAATACTTAACCATATTATAATTTAATTAAACTTTATTATTAAACTTATTTTATATTAAAACAAATTTATACATAGCTTAAAATCAATATTTGGCTATATATAAAATAACATTTATATAACATCTAAAATCAATATTTGTATAAAACCATATGTTGCTTTCCAAAAACCATAGAAAATCATTTTCAAAATATTTATATATAGACCAACGGTGTCTGTATAAAATTTTCTATCCTATGGTCAAGTGATATGGATATTTATCATTTCAATTCGTTAAATATATACGAATGTATATCATTTCAACCCGCAATCCCAAATTCAATTCAAATGAAAATCACTTGGGTTTACCATTTCAACCCATAACGATTTTCTTCTATTCTACAGATCGTTCGGGCATGTTTCATTTCAACCCATAGGGAATTCTATACTAACAGGGAACTTGCAGAGTGATATCGGATATGAAAATAATAATATAACATGCATATATCATCAATATAATTAACAGATGATGGTGTCAGATGTCATAGGTTAACAGATACAAATAATAGCATATATATAGCAATGTAAATAACTAACAGCAGCATAATTCAATTGTCGTTTCAATTGAAATCAAATTTAATAGATATAAGAACGTTAATCATGAGCGATTGCTCACCTTTCGAGGCTAGAGAGAATATACAATGAAATGGGTTACAGATCCAAGCATGAATTTCGAAGCAGAGCACGAGGGACCGAGTTCGATGAACAAGCTGATGAATCGAAATCAATGGGAACAATAAAATCAGTTTTGATATAAACTGAAAATATATACATTAATATATTACGTATAAAATTTCAAAAGTTTTAGTTTAAGACAAATATTAAAATAATATAAGAATTTAAAAATCCTTATAAATCAACCCATATAATTATTTTCAATAATCTATATTATCACAAAAATATATATATATAATCAGCCTATAAATATTGGACGTAATATATCTATCTGATTGAAATCATAACATCCCTTTCAAAATACAACATATAGTATATATGTATTTCTAACATAACAATATACATTTTTATTAAACATACCCATGCATTTTAAATCCACGTCTATGATACTACGGAATATATGCATGATCTATATATGTACATACACTCAAACTAATGTAAAATATATATCTATAACAGTCAATAGATAATTAATAAAACTAACATGGGCTCAGACATTATAACAATCGATAACATACTAAATAATATATATAACTTGAAAAATACCAAGTTTCAAATAATAACTTATATAACTTTACATATAACCAAATATTACAGATTTTACATACTTCGTAAAACACAAACAGAATCTCTACATAACAAATATGCAGACTACGAAGATTTAATGCAAATTATATTTATAACCAAATATATAGGTTAGACAATTTCAGTTATAAGTAGATTTCTTTTGCAAATAAATATATAGATATATATAAAGCAGACTGTTAAACAGTCATATGCGAAACAAATGTATTACAGTATGAATGCAGATCCATACAATGCTTCACTCTAGATCAATATAAAGTAATATATAAACAAGGCTTATATATAGTCAATATCCCAATTATACAACCAATATCTTAACTTGTACACAAATCATATTTTAATATCAACATAACTACATATATCTATATTGAAGATCAAAGAGTACGCAGTAAACATTATATCAAAACATATACATATAGTAAATTATTTGATTAACGTATTGAAAGTTACTGATAATAGATGCATATATTTGTTGGTATAGCCTATATAAAGTGAACTATCAGATCAAACTCATAATATAATGTATATATAACTTACCTATATGATACATACATAACATACAAGAAGCAGATATGAGGACAGGCATAGAGAAGCTTGCAGGGTGACTCAGCCTGAGTGGGAAGTTGGTCGAGAGAGAAGCTCGGGTTGAATGGAGGAGGCTCCGAAGGCTCGGCTTGTTGTGTGGGCGAAAAGATGAACACGACAGAGGAAAACATGGTTCAAGCAGTGAGGAGGGTTTGGGTGTACAGAGGCCGATGGGAGGAGAACAGTGGGTTCGGGCCGAGCAAAATGGAGGAAGGAAAAAAAATGCTTGCGTTGGAGAGAGAGGGAAGAGGAGATAAAAGATGATGTTATTTTCGTTTCTCTCTTTCTTTTTGAATGAATAGTCAAAAGAAAATGGAAGAACCAGATTATGTGAATCAATAGTAGAAAATATTAATGGGCACGCATGAATTTCTGGAATAATAAAGCAAGTGATGATTGAATTTTATAGTAGGCAATTGAAAGGAAAAAGGATACAAGAGTTTGAATACGGAACCGATATGGAATCCTTTTCATAGATTTTGCCGTCTTACGAACTCCAAAACACTCGAACAAATATACTGTAGAGATCAGCACGACGAGACGATCAAAACGGTACACAGACATCAGTGATAGGACTATCTTATCAAAAATCGATATTCGGTATCGAAAATGCTGCTAATTTGCTAGAACTAAGATAAACGGGTCAATAGCAGTCCAAATTTGAAGAAATGAAATATGACGTCACACTCAGAAGATAATTTACAAATTTATTGTATAAAATATTCAGGTTTGGAAAACATTTTATTATCATCAATTATTGACTGATTTGATTTTTAATAAAATTTTCACAAGAAAATAAACTTCCATATTATCATATGAAAATTTACTATTTGCTATGTTTCAAATATCAAAAATTTTATTTCCAAATTCAAATATTTAAAATTCTACAAAAATTCACTTATATATATTATTAAAACCATTAAAAATTTACGCGTCGTTACAAGTTTCAGGTTTAGTTGAAGATGGTTCAAGTTTCCAGAGGAGAGCTGGAGATATTCATCTACGTATGGACATATTCTATTATCCCTTTTATTTGTTAGTTTTAATTGATGCTCGTCAGCAATTGTAAGCACCTGCATTTATAATTTGAAAGAGGCTATGCGGTAGGATCGTGTAATATGGAATAACGGAATAGTCTAGGTAGATAAAGTAAGTAAAAGTAAGGAGACACCAGGATTTTATACTGGTTCGGACCTCTAGTCCTACGTCCAGTCCCTAAGCTTCACTTAGGAATTTCACTATAACACCCTCACTTAACCCGGAGGAATAGGTTTACAACTTACCCGAACAACCGAACGGGATTTCTTGCCTCAAACACCGAAGAGGACTTCAACTCAATTACAAAAACAATATTCGACTTGTTGTGTTCTTATCAACAGTAATGAGTCTAATGTAGTACAATATTCCTATAATCTTATCCTAAAGAGTATGCAATGTGTTTGTGAAGATTTAGGAGATGTGAATTACTATGAATCAAAAGAATGTTAAAAACTAAGCAGTGATTCAAGCAATAGATTTGTGAGTGCTTTGAGAATTTCTAGATAATATGTTCAAGAAGATAGTAAGATTAAAGCAAGAGAATTCGGTGAATTGAAGATGTTAGAATTATGTATTTATACTTGTAAAAGAGGTGCATCTATTGGCTAAGGTTGCAGACAAGTGATGCTTCCATTTCCATTGGTGAATGGTTGCAACTCTTGGAAGGAAGAAGGTGTCCATTCATAGAAAATTCGTAGGTTCAAATTCAGTCGACTGAACAGAGAATTCAGTCAACTGAAAATATGAAGTAAAATTTTCAGGAACAAATTCAGTCGACTGAACAGGGTTTTTCAGTCGACTGAAACTGTACATGTTGTATATGTGTAACACGTTCAGTCGACTGGTCATCCCTGTTCAGTCGACCGAACTATTAAGTTGTGCACAGTGAATGTGTATAATAAATGAAATTTATAAAATGTGTTCTAGTGTTTGTGCAAGCCTCTTGAGGATATATTTTAATAATAAATCTAAACTAAGACCTATATAAAAATCATACTTATGTTTATTCTTGGTCTTCATCGTTCTTTCTTTAGCTTTGCACATATCTCTTCCTTTTTGTTGAAGCACATTGTCATTGATCAAAATCTTAGCGTATCAACATTCTCCCCCTTTTTTGATTGTTGACAATACTCATATGTGTAGAGATTATTTTCTCCCCCTGAATATATGCACTATCTTTTCTAAAAAAACAAGGTTAGTAACATAGATTTCTCCCCCTTTGTCATCGACAAAAAGGAAGTAATAATCACAGAAGTATATTGTCAAAGAAATCACTGATATGCATGTCTATCGTTTAAGAATGTAGCATAGAATATAGCATAAAAATGTAGCATGAGAAATAAAATATAGAATGTTTCATGAACATAAAATGTAGCATGAATGAAACATAAAAGGCTATTTAGACAAGCCTTGTGATACTTAAAAGAATAAAAAACCACAAAAGAGTTTATTCATCTTTGTCCCAATCATATGAGGCTTCTCTCCCTCCCATTGGTTCGCGGATAACGGGTCCACCCGTGGGAGGTCTATAACTTCCTCCTTGACCACCACTAGTGCCACTCGTGCTGCTGCTTGTATGTTCTTCGGAAGATGTCCATATGAAAGTAAGTGCAGGACGCTTACCGCGTGATGTTAAAGCAGTAGTGGAAGTTGAGAATGAGATGGCATCCCATAATTTATTGAAGAATCCTTTAGTTTAATCAAATTTGTGATCTACCTTTTTGAGGCAATTATCAAGAATTTGTTGATTTCTTGATAAAATTCCTAACGATTGATTGGTAGTAAAACTTGGCTCAATGATACGAATTTCATCTTCTTGGTCAAAGGGTTCTTCATGTGCAGCTTGTGGAGGTTGTTGCGCTTGGGGAGGTTGTTGTTGTTCTTGATGCCTAGCTTCCCATTCGGCAAGAGATATGATCCGAGGAGGTCTATCCGGGAGTTGCATAAGGCTTATCGTCCGTTGGTTAATTTGATGGACCATTGTATTTTCGGACTCGAGTAATGGCGTATCAACATTGAGGAGAAGTCTCATGATATATTGTCCAAAATATATAGTTCGCATTTTTCCATTATTAAATGTGAGAAATTCATCAAGGATTAGTTGGAGCCAATTGACTTGAATATTGCCCCAAATAGCATATAGAGCTCGATAATTGATTGGGTAGACAAGTTCATATGAACCCGTTCGTGGAGTAATAGTTCTCATAAGAGCTTTGTGAAGGATTCTAGCTCTAGGTCGTAGGGAAGTGGACTTAATATCTCGAATGTTAACATCATCATCCAGAAATTGATGATTTATGTTATCACGAATTTGTGGATTGAATTCTAACTCATCAAGCTTTCTCCCTACGTTAGGTGATCCTAAGATGTGTGTCATTCGATCTAAGGAGAACCAAACTTTCTTCCCACACACCATACTCCAAACACTATCATTTGGATTTCTTGGAGTTTGGTGTCCAAGATTAAGATTTGCATAAAATAATTTGACCATGATATGGTTTATTGCATGGTCATTTCTTTTCAAATCCAAAAGAGAAGTTAAACCTGCCCGATCCGTTAATGCTTGAATGTTGTATGTCTGAAGGCTTTGAAAATCAACGAAGTAGCGCTTGAAAATGCGAGAATTCTTCATTTTATTCCACCTTGTTACAGAAACGCCATCATAGAGCCATTGTGGCATCAATTGGCTCAGAGGATGAAGAAGAAGGAGCTCTTGATCTTTTTGTGGCCATTTGTCGTGAGATTTGAGAGTAATTTGTGAATTGGGGGCTAGGGTTTTGGAAAACAACGGGAAGAGTAAACTTTTGAAAGGTAAAAAGTGAAGGTAAAAGGGTAAAAACTGGTTGATAAAAGGGGAAAAGTTGCCTGAGAATTGGCGTTCAGTCGACTGAAAAAGTCTGTTCGGTCGACTGAATTTTTGATCGAAATTTTCTGTGTTAAATTCAGTCGACTGAACAGAAGTTTTAGTCGACTGAATTATTGTATATTTGTTTTCTGCCTAGTGTTCATTCGACTGAGCAGGAAGGTTCAGTCGACGGAACCTTGAGTTTTTGGAATTCTAAAATTTAAAAAAAAAAATCAATAAATGATTACAACAAAATACAATATAACAACATGATTCGACCACCGAAATAATCATTTCTTTGGAGATGGACTATTTTTCTGTTTGCGTCCTTCATTCTCCATATAGTTTATATCCCATGAATTTGGACTATACTGAGGAGTTTTTGAGACATCCAAGGATTCACGGGATCGGCTGGTGTACGATAGCACGAAGACGGATCATACGAACTAACCGGTCGAGGTAGAGGCTCAGTCACATCGTTTTTCTTTGAGCCACAAAAACGTAAACCAATTTTCTCTAGGAAGCTTAATCGTCTAGCCATTACTTTTTGTTCGAAATATAATTCTCGTTGAAGATCAATTTGTTGTTGTTGAAAGTGATGAATATTATCAATCTTTCTTTTCGTATCTGGTGAGATAAAAAGACCACGTTTAGCCTTCTTCGATTCCGGTGTGTAGCCAGTTCGATAATTGTTCCATTTATAGACTGGCTCATGCTTTGGTGTTGGAGTAGGAAGTTTTGGTGATGTTGGTGAGTTATCGATCGAAGAGGTGATGTTGATTGGGGTGTATGAGTTGTTTGAGGACATTTTTATATCTTTTCAATCTTTTGCAAGTAAAAATGAGTTGTGAAAATGAAAATAAGTTAAACGTGTATTTATAGGATGAACATTCTAAAAATATTGTGGTGATAATTTATCAAAGTTTTTAAATCAAACAAAAAATTTAATGGTTAAAATAATTCAGTTAGAAATGCATGGAATAGAGATAACCCTTATATTATTATTTATAATATATCATTATTTTGAAAATATAAATTGAAAGTCGTAGTTTTCTTTATTCAGTCGACTGAGCATATAGATTTAGTCGACTAAATTGTAAAAAAAAATTGATACCTTTATAAAATATTTTTAAAAGAGATTATTCCTAATTCTCGACGTAACTTTATAAAGGAGTTTTCTAATAAAGGTTTAGTAAATATATCGGCAATTTGATTTTCGGTAGAAATATGTTCTAAATTTATGATTCCTTTTTCGATATTGTCTCGTAGAAAATGGTGACGAATATCTATATGTTTTGTACAAGAGTGATTAACCGGATTTTTAGATAAATTTATTGTACTTGTATTATCACAGTATAGTGTAGAGTTTGTTAAATTTATATTAAAATCCTTAAGTGTTTGTTGCATGTAGATAACTTGAGTACATGCTAAGGCGGTTGATATATATTCTGCTTGACACGTGGAAAGAGGAACGCAATTTTGTTTCTTACTAAACCAAGATACAAGTGATTTTCCGATGAAATGGCACGTACCACTTGTACTTTTTCTATCTGTTCGAGATCAACCAAAATCAGCATCACTGAATGATACTAACTCAAATGGACACTCTTTTGGATAGAAAAGACCAAAATCTTTAGAATTATTAAGATATCGCATAATTCGTTTTACCGCTCTTAAGTGTGATTCTTTAGGATTAGATTGAAAACGTGCATATAAACATACACTCATCATTATGTCTGGTCTACTAGCGGTTAAGTAGAGTAAGGAACCTATCATACTTCTAAATAATTTTTGATCTATGCTTTTGCCATTTTCATCTCGATCGAGATGAGTAGAGGTACTCATAGGAGTAGGTTTAGCAGAAGTGTTCTCCATTTCGAAACGTTTAATTAGATTAGCACAATATTTTTCTTGGTTTATAAAAATTCCATTTGTTAATTGTTTAATTTGAAGTCCGAGAAAATATGATAATTCTCCCATATGAGACATTTCGAACTACTTAGTCATTATATTTGAAAATTCTTTACATAAATTTTCATTTGTCGAAGCAAATATAATATCATCTACGTATACTTGAATTATTAAAATATCTTTAGTAGTATTTTTAATAAAAAGCGTTTGATCAACTTTTCCAATTTGAAATCCCGAATTTAGTAAGTAACTTTTAAGTCTTTCATACCAAGCACGAGGTGCTTGTTTAAGACCATATAGTGCTTTCTTTAATTTATATACATGATCTGGATATTTTTCATGTATAAATAAAGGAGGTTGTTCTACGTATACATTTTCTTTTATAAAACTATTTTAAAATGCACTTTTAACATCCATTTGATAAAGTTTAAAATTGTCAAAACATGCAAAAGCTGATAAAATACGTATTGCTTCAAGTCTTGCAACTGGAGCAAAAGTTTCTTCAAAATCGATACCTTCCTCTTGATTATATCCTTGTGCTACTAGTCTAGCTTTATTCCTAGTTATATTACCTTGTTCGTCTATTTTATTTTTGTAAACCCATTTTGTTCCTATAACAGATTGATTATTCGGATGGGGAACTAATTCACAAACATTGTTACATTCAAATTGATTTAATTCTTCTTGCATTGCAATAATCCAGTAATCGTCTGTTGATTCTTCTTTAGGATTTTTAGGTTCGATTGAAGAAATGAAAGCTACATGTCCCGTTTGATTTAGTTGATTTCTTGTCTTAGCTTGAGAATTGATTTCACCTATTATGTTTTGAGTAGGGTGATCTCGTAATATTCTTGGTGATGATCTTAGTTCATTATTACAATTTTCAAGATTTGTATTTTCTATATTTATAAATTCTTCATCATCTTTTATACTTAATTCTTTGTTGAAATTCTCATCAAAAGATACATGTAAAGTTTCTTCGATTACGTTTGTTCGTTTATTAAATATTCGATATGCCTTACTTTGTTCTGAATATCCTACAAAAATTCCTTCGTCGGCTTTTGGATCAAATTTACTTAGTTGATCTTTTGTATTTAAAATAAAACATTTTGATCCAAATATTTTGAAATAAGATATATTTGGCTTTTTGTTGTTGAATAGTTCATATGAAGTATTTTTAGTTAACAGTCTAATTGATATTCTATTCAATACATAGCATGCAGTAGCTACGGCTTCTGCCCAAAATTATTTTGGTAGAAAACTTCCATTTAATAATGTCCTAGTGCATTCTTGTAATGTTCTATTCTTTCTTTCTACAACTCCATTTTTTTGAGGAGTTCTAGGAAATGAAAATATTCCTTTCTTTTTACAGAATGTTTCAAAAGCTTCATTTTCGAATTCGCCTCCATGATCACTTCGTATATTTTTAACCTTCAAATCTTTAGTGTTTTGAATTCTTTCGACAAATGTTTTAAAATGCTCAAAAGTATCACCTTTATTTTTCATAAAAATAGTCCATGTATATCTTGAGAAATCATCAACTATTACAAACACATATCGATTATGATTAATGGATTGAACTTGTGTTGGTCCAAATAAATCCATATGTAGTAATTCTAATGGTTGTAAAGTCGAAATATTTTTCTTAGATTTGAAAGATGATTTCGTTAATTTTACTTTTTGACAATCATCACAAAGATTTTTTATTTTAAAGTTTATCTTGGGTAAACCTCTTACTAATTCATTTTTGGAAAGTTTTCTAATAGTTTTAAAATTTATATGACAAAATCTTTTGTGCCATAACCAAGGATCATTATCTTTGGCTAGTAAACACATACTTGTATTATGATTAATATTCATATTTAGAACGTAAATATTCCTATCTCTTTTTCCTTCAAAAACAAGATTTTGGTTTTGATCAAAAATACTACATTTATTTTCCGAAAAAGTTATTTTAAAGCCTTTGTCACAAAGTTGACTTATGCTAAGTAGATTATGTTTTAGATTTTCAACTAATGAAACATTTGTTATAAAAGGTAAATTTGATGTACCGTAATTGCTCACATCACCTTTGCCAATGATATAGCCTTTTGAATTGTCTCTGAAGGTAACCGAGCCACCATCAAAGTATGTGATGTTTGTAAGCATGTCTTTGTCTCCGGTCATGTGTTTTGAGCAACCACTGTCTAGTATCCATTTCTTCTTTTTAAGTGAAATAAATACAAAGTTATTGGTACCCACCTTTTAATAGGGTCCTAAAAAGTTAGAGCTTAGGAAGCCAAACCCGATTTGGTTTAGTATCCTTTTTATAAATATAGTTTTTATTATAGTGAACACTATTCATAAATGTTTTAATATATTTATTCCTAATTAAAATATTGTTAGTCTTTGGAACACAAATTTTGACTATCTTGGTTTCTATTTTAGTTTTAATAGTTTCTCTTAATAACATTTGTTGTTTTGAATCAATATTCCTCTTAAAATTTGTATTTTTCTTTTTAGAAATTTTTGACTTCTTTTTATATCCTAATCCATGTTTATTTGAAGAAGATTGAGAATTTTCTAAAATCTTTGATAAATTTTCTCTTCCTTTGTTAAAGTTAGAAATATTTTTAGTGATACTATGTAATCTAGCTTGAACACTATTATTTTCTAACTCAACTTGTCTAATCTTAGTATTTAACTCATGATTTTCAGAAACAATTATATCATTCTTTGTCTTTTGAGTTTCAATTTCTTGACTTAAAAGTGACAATTGAGTTTCCGAATTTGAATGAGATTCTTGAACTTTTTCAAGTTCTTCTTCTAAAAATTTCTTTTCATATTTTAACATATCCCTTTCAAATTTAGCTTTGTTTTGATTTTCACGAGTTTCTTTGAGTTTCTTTTTAAGAGTTTTTATTGTGTTCAAAAGTTCAGTGTTTACTTCAATTAAATCATCGAAAGTTAAATTACTTACTTCAGATTCTTGAGCCATGAAGCATACATTTGCCTGTTCATTGTCGCTATCATTTTCACTTTCGGATGAAGATGAATCCGAATCATCCCATGTTACAGAGAATGCCTTCTTTTTGAATTTCTCTCTCTTGTTTTTGTTGTTGAGAGCTTTTTGATTCTCCTTCTTTTGCTCTGGGCAATCCTTGTGCATGTAACCTTTCTTGTGACAGTTGAAACATTCTATATTCGAGGATGTAGGTTTGTTCAAGAAATTCTTATTGAATCCGTTTTTGTTTCCTTTTCTATATCTTAAGAATTTCTTAAAATTTTTGGCTATGAATGCTAAATCCTCATCTTCAGACTCTGATTCTTCCTTTTCCGCATGAAAAGCAACATTCTTTCTTTCTTGAGCTTGATCTTTCTTAGCTTGCATATTTACTTCATACGACATAAGATTTCCAATCAATTCCTCTGGTTTCATTGTAGATAGATCATTTGCTTCCTCGATTGCTAGTACTTTTCTCTCTCATTCATCGGTGAGTGAATTTAGAACTTTAGACACAATGTCAAAATCCGTGTATTTTTCTCCTAGTCCGATTAAAGCATGATGAATGTCTTGAAATCTCGAGTACATGTCATTGATGGATTCATTTTGTCGCATTCTAAAGTTTTGGAATTGATTCTTCAGCATGGATATCTTTGTTTGTTTAACCTTGTTTGTGCCTTCATGTATGACTTTAAGTGTTTCCCATATCTGTTATGCAGTAGTACATATGTTAACATGGTTGAATTCATTTCTATCCAGGGCGCAAAATAGCATATTCATAGCTTTGGCATTTACACTAGCTTCATTCTTTTGAGTTTGTGTCCATGTAGGATAATCGGTTGTGGGTACAACGAACTCTGGTTGAGTAGTATTCCAGGCTTCGAAACTTGTTACTTGCATATAAATCCTCATCCTTGTAGCCTAATAGTTATAGTTTAGTCCATTGAATAGAGGAGGTCTTTGGGTAGATTGTCCTTCCGCAAATGTAAAACTATAGGCAGATGTTGTGCTTGTACTTGCGTTATTTTCCATATTATCAATATGTCTAATAACGGTCTTATGGTTATAGGACGGCCTTGCTTTGATACCAATTGAAAGAGGCTATGCGGTAGGATCGTGTAATATTGAATAACGGAATAGTCTAGGTAGATAAAGTAAGTAAAAGCAAGGAGACGCCAGGATTTTATACTGGTTCGGACCTCTAGTCCTACGTCCAGTCCCTAAGCTTCACTTATGTAATATCCAGGAATTTTTAACAATATCAATTTAATAATCTGTATTAAAAATTAAATTGATATTGATATTCTGTTAATAATTATTCAAATAGATTTAATAATCTTCTTCAGTAAATATTTAAATTGGTTATTTTATCTTTTAAAAATAATAGATTGATTTCTATTTATAAATAAATATATGGTTTATATTTTTAATAGATTGGTATTGCTTTAATTTTAATAAGTAAAGCATATTTTCTAGTTTTAATATTTGTAGTAATTTGGAAAATTTGTTTTATTTAATATTTAAGCTTTTCAAAGTTAAATAAATGATTTTGGTTTAAATCTAATAAATGAACCATGTTATAAAATCCTAATATATACATTATAATTTGGAAGATTTGTTTTAAATTAGTATTGAGTTTTTAAAACTATTTATTAAATAAATTCATGATTTTAAAATTGATAAGAAAAATATTAAATGTTTAAATTAAATTGGATTGAGGTTTAAATTTAGAATAAATTCAACAAAAGGTTCTATGGTTTAATAAAATGGATATTTTATTAATAAAAATATAATTTCTTGTAAAATGATTTTAATTTAATAATAAGAGAATTATAAAAAAACAATATTGATATTGTATTGTCTTTATAAATAAGTTTTGAATAGGATTTGTAATTTTTATTTCAAATTGAATTCATATTCATAACTTGATTTGAAAATAATTGATTTTGAATTTAGTTTGAATTCAAATTCAACAGTATAAAATCTTAATTGTTTTAATCTTTAATATGTATAAGTTTATTTATAAACATGGTTTGTTTTATTTTCATTTATAAATTTATACCCGTATTTAAATATAAACTAACAAAATTAAATTAAGCTAACACACACACATTAATTTGTAAATTAGTACTAATTATTTAAAAGAAACAAGTGTTTCATTCTTTAACATCCATTTAACATGTGTTTAAAAATTTACATAACATTTTGACAAGTGTATAACATTTGTACAAGTGTAAAATTTTAGTTTTTCTTTTCTTTTGTTAAATCTGAAAATTTCATTTGTATAACCTTGCATCTTCATTCATATTTCATTTTCATTTTCCTTAATCAAATAAATCTTCAAACTTCTAAAATCAAATTCATCTTCATATTAACAATCAAGCCTGCATATTCTAAACCATGTTCAAATCTGCAATACCTCAAATTCAAGTATACCTGCATTTTCATAAACCTGGGAATAGAGCAAATCTGAACATTCTCAAATCCAGAAATCCGCATTTCCTAAAAAATCAAATTCTCATCTTCATATCAAAAATCAAGATTAAAATAGACCAGCATCTTCCCCAGTCTAAAAATCAAATAAGCCTGCACTGTTTTTCTGCAATCTGAAATGAATTTTCATATCACCTGGGAATGATAAGCATCTGCATGCATTTGGAAAATTAGCAACTGCATCTACTCTCTACATGCAAGTGATTATAGGATGGAAACATGAGCTTTCAAAATTGCAACTCAGATTTTAAAACAGAGAGAGCATGCCTGCATATTTTTTTTTCTGCGAATTTTAGAAAAAAGGAAAACAGAGCTCTACATTCAAAAAGTGAGTAACTTTTTAACTTTAAAATCTTAAAATAGGTTGCATGTTAGTTATTGGAATGGAATAGCTATTTACTTATGTTATAGATAACTGTTGTTATGAATAAAAATGATGTGCATGCTGTTTCTTTTTCAATTGCCTGTTCTGTTTCTTTTTGATTTTTTTCCAAGCACCCATAATTTTATTAAATACTTGTCACTAAATTGTTTCCTGATATAATGAAAGTAATAAAGCAAAGTTTTTTATTTTCTTAAGTTAATATTTAAAAGTTTTTAGAAAGTTAATGTACAGGATATTGCCTCTGTAAAACTAGAAACATCCATGCATGTTAATCCAAACCAAAATTAAACGGGTTAATTTTGTATTTGAGTATTAGTAAACAATAGTGTTAATTGGAACTTGATTTTTAAATCAAGTTTTAGGATTTTTAGAGTTTGGCTTAAATTGCAGTGGGCTCTTGAACTAGAAATAGATTCTTAGCAAATTATGTTGAATCATGAATTGAAAAGTTCTGGAATTCTTCTGATTGATGGAGTAGGTATAGGAGATTCTGAGATAAATCAGAGAAGTGGTTAAAATTAATTAGAGTGGATGCAATTGAATTTTAATGGATTAAACTCTAGTTTTGAATGGGTTTAAAAAGTGGGTCAGTTTGAGGTGAAGAATTGATCGAGTGTTTTGATATTTGGGAATTGTGTAGTTGAAGTGTGAAGGAGTTCGAGGGCGGAGGGGTTGAACGTCAGATGGTCGGAGAGGCGTAAACTCGCCGTTGACAGGTTTTGGGGGAAAACCTGTTTAATGTTCCAGGTTTTGCTCATATGGTTAAATTTTGAGTCTTTGATTAACTATTCAATCTGATGATGATGTTAGGGTATTGATGGGTTTCTGGTTGTGGTTTGATCATCTATGATGACCAGTAGGGGAGGTGGTCGCCGTGCATATGCACGGCAATGAGATTCTGGTGAAATGTTGGGGTTTTGGATGTCGCAGGGGAGATCTTTGAGATTGCTCGAAGTAAGTAGGATGAGAACTCGGAGTAATCAGGCTTTAAACCCGAAGTAGAACTAGGGGACCTCGGGTTGAACTGTAATTTCCAGGTTTTGAAACCTGTTTTTAAATCTGGTTTTAAAATTTTTTAAATCTGTAGTTTTATGTTTAAAGTAAGGTTTAAGTTTAAATTCAAATTCAAGTTTGAATTTCTGATTTAAATTCAAAATCCAGTTTTTAAATAAAAATAAAAGTTTAAAATTTTAACTTAATTAACTATTTCATGTTGGTAAATAGTTTAAACCTTTTTATAATGAGGTTTTAAAAATATGAGTAAGATTTGAAGATTTATTTGAAATCTGGAAATCTAAGATTAAAAATGAACTTCAGTTTTAAATTTAAAAGAAGAATTAAATTTGAAAGTTTTAAACTAAGAATGAACTGAAATTTCTAAAATTTTGAAATGAATTTAACTTTAAAAAATTTCATAGCACTTGTTTGATTTGCAATTTAAAAGTTTTAAATTATTTAAATTTTGATAAGTTTTAAAATTGTTCTATTTTAAAACTTGTATTTAAAATAAAAATTTAAAAGTAGTTCGAAAAGTACTTTGTTTCAATTAAATTGTTTTAGACATAATTAAGTTATGTTTTATCTTGAAAATTTAATTAAGATTAATATTCAAGAATTAATTTAATTAATAAGGTAATTAAGATTAATTAATTGATTTCATAAATTAATTTAATTTGGAATTAATAATTGAATAATGATTAATCAATTTATAATTAAGATCATTAATTAGATTATTAACTAATGATGAATGAATATTATTAATTATGTAATTAAGTTTTAATTAAGGTTAATTAATTTAATAATTAACTTTAATTAATGAATGATTAAAGATAATTTAAATTGTAATTAATTTAAGTTAATTACTAAATGAAATAATTAGAGAATGGTTAATGAAGGTCATTAACCAGGACTATTTAACAATTAATTAATATGGTTAATTTTTATAATTAATTAGATTAATTAATTTAATAATAATCATTTGTGAATTGTTTGAGTTTAATTACTTAATGAAGTAATAAATTAATTAATTACTTAAGGTAATTAATTAAGTTAAATAGGATTGTTTATTTTAATTAAGTAAGTTTAATTAATTTTAAACACTTGGATTTTAAAGATAATTACTGTGTGTAATTAATGATTTTGAAATTTACTTAGTTAAGTAATTGATTAATAATTACAAAATGTAATTAAATGAAGATGTTAAGAATGAAGTGATTTGGATTTAAATTACTTAATAATTAATCAAGGGATTAATTAAGAAATTAATTAAGAGATAATTAATTTGGTTTAAATAAAGTAATTAAGTTAGTTAATTACTAAATGTAATTAATCTGGGATGATTAATAATTATGAGTTAATTACTTAAGGTAATTAATTTAAGGAATAATTAAAGATCATTAATTATTGTAATTAATGATGTAACTAAAAATGATTAATTATGATTAATTAATCAATGATAAATAATTAAAGGAAATTAATTAATGTAATTAATTAAGGATTAGGGTAATTAATTATAGTTAATTAACTAATTGAAGTAATTAAAGGTTAATTACTGTTTGGTTGAGAAAAATTAATTTGTGAAATTAATTAAGGATAATTATATAAATGTAATTAAGGATAATTAATCAAGAGTGATTAATTGAGGTGATTAATAATGAATGATTAATTTATTGTAATCAACTAAATGATTGAGTAAGCAAGGTATATATTGGTGAAGTAATTAATTTAATTTATTTTAAATTAATTAAAGATAAAGTAATTAATTTAATTCATTTTAAATTAATTAGTGATAGAGATAGTTAATTTAATTCATTTTAATTTAATTATATGATGATGAATAAATCATTACTTATGGATGAATGGGTGAACTTGATTGTCTTGAATGGATGTAATCTCAGTAATGAGATATATAATATTGTGTGGTATGGATGTTTGATTGTATTGTGATGATAACATAGGTTATCTATTGTGATGGTGATATAGAGAATATCTATTTGATATTGATAATGTGGATTACCTGTTATTTGATAATGTTAATTATCAATTGTGATTGTGAGTTATCTATCTGTGTGTATTTAGATACTGTAATTGAATTGTTTTAAAAACTTTAAACAACTTGGACCTAAAAGACACGCTTTGGATTTCGATGAGACCGGGATCGGGTTTCCACATTTGGATATCCGAAAACCACATCGATTCCAAATTACGTTAGATCGTGAATCAAAATGGAGTTTGTGAAGACTCGAGGTGTAAGGACTATACGTCAGCATAACTCTGTGGGTGATTTCGTAATGAGTTTACGGAATAGTACTTATAGGTTCGAGATGGTGGTTTAGAGTGCAAGGGTTATTGTCGTTAACTCCGAGGGTGATTCCAAAATGAGTGTAACGAGGTAATGCCTTCGGTTTCGTTCGAACCCGGAACGAACTTGTATGGATTGAATGCTTTCAGAACATCGTCAGGTGGACGATGAGCATTCTAAATGATATGTCCTATAAAGGTAATCGTAGCCTCAAGCCTCATCAACCGGGAATGGCTAAAACAGGAGAGGTGCAGCAAGGCTTCGTGGGTCGCACCCATTGGAGAGCAAGATTTACCCCGTCTAGAAGTCCCTTTATATTCGGATGTGTGGGTGGTTGCTAGCTACAACCACGGGGTTATCTTGTTCGGAACTGTTCGGTAAGGAATGGGTCCGACTTTGTGTTGCAGGGGAGCGGGCGTACTCCTCGGTACGTTGATCTAGGCCACGTACCGTGACGGGCGGTACCCTAGTAGCCCTGCCATTGTATGGAATCCAAAATCCAATAAGTGCCAACGGTTTTGATTGTATTACCCACTTTTGTGGCTAGTAGCTGGAGTTTAATCGTGTAACAATTTCGGCTATTTCTTATTTATTTGAAAACCCTAGACACTATTATAATATCATCGGATTTCATATCAAATGTTTTGGTTAGCGTAAGGTAAAAACTTTTCCATGTTTATGTGTGGGAAGTCTTACGTGATACCTTTCTTTTAAAAGATTTTTAAAAGTTAAGCAACTTTAACCTGTTACTCACACCAGACCCATGTCTGACCCGGAGTTTATTCTGTTTTCTTAAACTCTTGGGTACTCAAATTTTTACGAGTAGCCAAGGGATTCAGGTTAGGATTTTAGGTTGGCTTGACGAATTCTGGAGGAGCAATGGAGCAGGAGGCTTATGCGTATAGCTATAGAGTATTCCGCTGTGTGTTCTCTGAGTTGTTGTATTGAGTTGTATAACTAGACATGTGTTTATAATTGTCTAGTATGTGTTGTTTTAGCTGTGTATCTCTGATGTATATGATACTATGTAATGTATTATATGATTAATATAGTTTATTCGTTCCGCTGTTAGATTCTAATGTTGTTTCTTTCTTTTCTTCTTTCTATTCTCTTTTCTATCCCTTTCTTTCTTAAAAATGATGCGATTTTCTGTGGTAAGAAAGTCGGGTCGTTTCAACTTAGGAATTTCACTAACTAACACCCTCACTTAACCCGGAGGAATAGGTTTACAACTTACCCGAACAACCGAACGGAATTTCTTGCCTTAAACACCGAAGAGGACTTCAACTCAGTTACAAAAACAATATTCGACTTGTTGTGTTCTTATCAACACTAATGAGTCTAATGTAGTACAATATTCCTATAATCTTATCCTCAAGAGTATGCAATGTGTTTGTGAAGATTTAGGAATGTGAATTGATATGAATCAAAAGAATGTTAAAAACTAAGCAGTGATTCAAGCAATAGATTTGTGAGTGCTTTGAGAATTTTTAGATAATATGTTCAAGAAGATAGTAAGATTAAAGCAACAGAATTCGGTGAATTGAAGATGTTAGAATTATGTATTTATACTTGTAAAAGAGGTGCATCTGTTGGCTAAGGTTGCAGACAAGAGATGCTTCTTTTTCCATTGGTGAATGGTTGTAACTCTTGGGAGGAAGAAGGTGTCCATTCATAGAACATTCGCAGGTTCAAATTCAGTCGACTGGACAGAGAATTTAGTCAACTGAAAATATGAAGTAAAATTTTCAGGAACAAATTCAATCGACTGAATAAGGTTTTTCAGTCGACTGAAACTGTACATGTTGTATATGTGTAACAGGTTCAGTCGACTGGTCATCCCTGTTCAGTCGACTGAACTATTAAGCTGTGCACAGTGAATGTGTATTAAGAAATGAAATTTATAAAATGTGTTCTAGTGTTTGTGCAAGCCTCTTGAGGATAGATTTTAACAATAAATCTAAACTAAGACCTATATAAAAATCATACTTATGTTTATTCTTGGCCTTCATCGTTCTTTCTTTAGCTTTGCACATATCTCTTCCTTTTTGTTGTAGCACATTGTCATTGATCAAAATCTTAGTGTATCAACATAATTGTCCAAGCTGAATTTAGTTTAGACTCTGATATATGTATTTAAAAGTATTCCGCTGTAAAGATATTTGTTCAATACTATATATTATTCCATTCATGTGAGATTTTGTTCTGTCTTATTTTCTTTATTACCCTTGATGTTCCGTCTTTTCACGCAAATTGAGTCGGACATGAGTGATTTATTGACGATTCAAAAGGTATGGGAAAACGGGCTGTCACATTTGGTATCAGAGCAGAAGGTTAAGCGAGAACCTTGGCTTTGGAGGGGTAAAGACTCATCAGAGATAGGGTTGGTAATATCCTAGGATGAGTAACTCATTATAGATAGGATTAATAACACCCTAAAATGAGTTGAGAGTATTATATATGAGCGCGTATTTGATAATGTTATATATAAAGGTTTTGTCTTGAAAAAATGGTGAATGAAATAATTTTACGTAGGATTATCTTTTGATTACAAAGTATATATTTTGAAAAGTTACATAGTTAGAAATCAAGATTAGTGAAATTTAAATATGAACATCTTGTCATTATAATTTCACAGTTTGACTATAAGATATTTCATAAAGATAGTCGATAAGTAAGAAATTCGATAAGGTAATTAAGATCTTTAATACTTATTCCAAAATAATAAGTTAAGAAATGATAGTGTTAAGTTACTATCATAAATTGATCAATTGTTTAATTTAAAAGTTAAAGTACAAATACCTTGTAAATTAAGTTTCATGATTTGACTATAAGGTGTTTGATAATAAGTTTGGTTTAAGGAATGAACATTTAAGATAAAAATGATATAATATAAAATGATTACAAAAAAGGAAAATATAAAAGGAATGAAAGTTGAAAATTCAAGTAATTTAAAAGAATTGTGGTAATTTAAATGAAGTTAATTAATATAAGATGAATTTATAAAAAGAATTTACAAAATAGGTTTTATAAACAAAAGTAATCTCTAAAGGATTTTGAAAAGGATATTATTTCAAATAAAAAAAGATATTTTATGATAACTAGTTCGATGGCTCAAAAAATAAACTAAAAATGGGCAGGAGATGTGTTCGGATGGTAAACACTTCTCTTAGGTATTACTCTTTTCGTTAAGAGGATATATAATACTATTGGCAGTACTCGGTTCCTTGGTATTATTTTGGAGTTACTCGATCTATATAATTTTCTTAAGTTAAAGGGATAATGTGAATCATTAATTGATAAATTGTTTAGTAACAGTCATAAAAGTGTTTAAACCAAAGATAAATTTGGAATCACTAATTGATAAGATAAAGCGGGATTCTCGACGATTTTGGACAGTCGAAAATTCTGAATCACACCAAACTCAAAGCTAAGGAATATATGGTATATTCTGGTAAAAGATAAACAATTGTGAAATGTTTTAAGTAAATGAAAATGGATAAGTATAATTTATCAATGTGATTATAAATAAAAAGGATTTAAAAGTGGAGAAATTTTGTAATAGCATTAAAATTAGAAATAAATTTTGTAAAATAAATTTAAAATGATAGCAACCTACCACAAACTGTAATTCATCTGGATATAAAACCGATCAGGAATTCGAGATGTGTATATACACTGTTAGGAAGTAAAAAAGGTATTTTACAAAAATAGATTTAATTCGTGAACTATTTAAACACTTAAGTAAAATCATGACTCTTTAAAATGTAATTATAACCTAGAAAAAGTTTTATTAATGAATTCTACCATTAGATAAGGATTTGGACTTAAGTTTTTGAAAGTGATGGATTTACATAGTTGTGTTCATAAGATATAATATACTTAAGTAATAGTTTTATGAAATGACTCATGAACAATATTAGTATTAAAGAAAATATACTAACAAAATGAGTGAAAAATAAAGGATGTGAATAAAGAGAATTCGGTATGACTGAGAAAACCAATTGTAATTTATACGTAAATCATTTCATCACACAAATTTCCGTCTAATATCCAAGTATGGAACATTGAGGTGTTTATACTGATCAAGAAAAGAATTTATCACTCGATTTCTTGACGGCTAGCATTGATGATGTTTTCTGGTTAGTTATTCGAGTTTTCTATCATAGTTGAGAGCTATGCAAGGAAAGCAAGTGTATCTGATCTAGAAGCTTGAACGGAGTCCGCACTAGAGGATTGGGTGATTGATACTAGTTCAGAAATAAAGTTGTGCATTCGAATAGAAGATTAAATCAGATATTATATATGGATGATTTGGGTACATCTTATGGGTTTAAGTTTGTGAAATAATGATTTAGACAAAATATTGTGGGTTTAGGTTTAGGGTAGTTTCGAGGATGAAATTCTTTTAAGTAGAGGAGAATGTAACGACCTGTAATTTTAACACTTTGAAAATGGAATATTTTGTTATTTTAAATATTCGAATATAGAATTTTCAAACTTAAACAAACCAAGTTTTATATGATAAATAAGAATGACAAACTTATTTTTGATATCGAAGAAAGATTTTGGATTTCCATTGTAAAGTTAACAAAAGTCGAATTCCAATATAGAAGATAAATATTCATGAAATTTGTTTAAAGGGTAAATAATTCATTTTAAATATATATATATATAATCGAATCAAAGTCATTTGATAACAATAGTAATTTAATTTGTAATGGTTCGATAAATATATAAAACTTGTTTTATAAAATTGACAAATTTCGTCGCATACCGATAAATCGATGTCGTATTTTTACAAATAGATTTGGATATTATTTTATAAGTCAAATATATTTGTTTTAATTATATAAATATAATAACATATTAATTATGAAGTTTGGTTTACATATAAATAGTTTAACAAAACGTCAAAATGTGAACGTAAAATGTTTTGTTGAAAATCAACATTTGTTCAAAATAAGTTGCCGCAACGTTATCGCACCTTTGTTACCATGTTTTAACATATATATTAAAAAAATATTAACTAAACATGTTTACTTTTACTAAATAGGATTAGAAAACTTCTAGAAGACATTAGGAAAAACAAGTAAGAATTAACAAGAGTAAGAAAAAGTAAACATCAAATCAATATCACATCAAAAGCCAACATAATTATTATTTTATGTAGCTTGGTTCTTAATGGATTAAGAAAAAAAAGTAAGGATGTGAAAGGTGATGGTAAGTGTCAAAAAGTAAAGATTACTTTATGTTTAAGTAAGGTTAGTTTGGTAATTTGGTAAGAGGTTATTTTGGTAAAATTACCACTTCATTCTTTTTCTATAAATTCCCACCTCCTTCTTACTTTCATTAACATTTCTTCTTTTGTCAAGCTTCTTCATTTTCTTCTTCTTCTCTTTAATAGCTTTCAAACCATAGGAAAAAAATTGAAAGAAATAATGTCCAAATATTTATAAAATATTTAAAAGAAATCAATTTTCATTCTCTTCAAATAAACTCCTCTTTTCTCCATATTTTACCTCTTCTTCTCTCGGCCATAACTTCTTCAAAACAAAGTAAAAATACAAAATTATTTTTTCCAAATCAAATTTTTTTTCCAGTAGCTACAACTTTTATATTAACACTTTGTCTTATTCTAAAGCTAACTATATACAAACTACACTTATTTCCAGTGCATTTTATGGCCCGGTTTTTAAGCCAGAGAATAGGCCATTTTGTTTTGATCATCACTTGATCATTACTGATCCAAATTAAGAATTTTTTAAAAACGAATGAAATTCCAGTGGCTACAAATTTTATGTTGATCACTTTTTCTAGTTTTGAGGTTTTCCATACTTGAAACTCAATTCTTTAAAGTGCATTTTTGGGCTTCATTTTTGTCAATCCGACAATACCTCTTCTTCGTTCTAACATATCTTCCTTAAAACTAACTAAAATCAAGTGATTATTTTTTTTAAATTCAAGAGAAAATAATTTTAAACAACTTTTCTGTTAACAAGTTTTTAAATTTTAAGAGTAAGAGAATAAAAAACAAGAGAGAAGATGACCTAACTTTTGGGTCTAATTTTGAGAATTCAAGGTCAAAGCTCTACCGCTTCTTCTCTATCCTTTCGGCCAACCTCCATCTCAAGTATCGGCCAAGCTATTGGAAGGGAGAGTGTATTTGCTACTAATATTTAAATGGAGTATGGATTAATTAGTGAAGAGTTGGTTGATTAGAATGTTGGTATGAAGTTAATAGCTTTGGTTTATGATGAGAAACTCTATTTAGCATCTCTATTTATATATATACATGTTTGATGTTGTGTTATGATTGCTATGGATGCTTGTATATACTTTGATCATCAAGTATTGATTGTTTGATATGATTGTTAACTGTTTTACCAAGTCACGTTAATACGCGTCGATAAGCACAAAGGAAATCACTTTCCTTTTGAAAGAAATGGTGTATATGGAATGCTGAAACCTTTTGGAAATAGTTTTAAAATGCATAAAAAATGTTTTATAAACATTTAATATGTTTAATTAAATAAAGAAAGAAAATCAAGATTTCATCTTGTATGTTTTAAAATATGTCCAAATCAATTTTCTAGAAAAATAGCATTTTTGTAGTAAAGTGACCAAAGTTTGAAATTGATATTTCAAATGTTTTAAAAATCTATAATATAAAGCATAACCCTAGTCAAACCGGTCAAAGTGAAGCCTTTTTGGCAGTCCCCATTTTACCCCCTCTTCTGCCCGAAATGAAACATCTGCATCAGGGCAGTTATGTCTTTTCACAATCACCTCCCACATTGCCCCATCATCTATTTTGTTCCCTTTCCATACTTTCCATTTTCCTTTTCTTTCGCATCCAATTTCACCTAACCCCAGAAAAATGGCAAACTCCCTCCATATTCATATTAGTGGAAGCCGATTGTCATTTCCACGTTCTCCTCTACTTATAAACAGAAACGACATTTCTTCATATTCCAATCCACAAATCCAAAAGCCTTGATTTCTTCTTCTCCTTCGGTCAATCTTCTTGTTGTGAATTAGGTTTCTTTGCTATAATCGGAGATCTCGACTTCAGGTTTGTAATTTTTGTTCATTTGCTTTCAATTTTCAGTTCCTCTTCGTTAGATTTTCTCTATACATTAATTCCCTTTTGCAATACATATTATGCAATGATATATTTTGTTGATTTTTTCATAGTTTGTTGATGTTTATTTTCAGATTTCATTTGATGCTTGGGGAAAACCCCATTTCCTGATTTTGGTTTTTCATTTTGCTTGTGTTTATTGAGAATGAGCCAAGGCATAACACAAAAAGGATTTGGGTGTTGTTTGGGCCTATTTTCAGTCCTCTTAATTCTGGTGGAGTTTATCGTGGTCATGTGATGATAGTGAGTCTTCTACTTTTAATTTGTTTACGGTTGTTGTACTGTGTTATTATTCTTAAAAATGATGTTTATTTTAACCAACAAGCAAATTACTTTTTGTCAACATAATTGCAATTGTATCAAAAACTAGATTAGGTTAAATTAGGTTCTAACAGTTTAACATGTCTCCTTTTTGTGGTATATAAACAATATTACTCATTGTTTTAATTTTTTTAACCATTGTCATCTTCGGTTTAGATTGTTTAATGTGACTAACACGTCTAACCAATAATTCTAATTCAAGTTTTGTATGCTTAATAGCCGATACTTGGTTTTGACAGACACAACTATGTTTTGATTGATATCCGATGAAGGGGGTGGCATACCAAGGAGTGGCCTTTCTAAGATTTTCACCTATTTGTACAGTACAGCGAAAAATCTGATAGTTGAGAATTTTGAACATACCGATGGAGTAATAATGGTTGGATATGGTTACAGACTTCTATTATTCAGTTGTATGCTACATATTTTGGCAGGGATTTGCGAATTATTTCCATGGAAGGTTATGCTATGTTAAACTTATTATGTAGAGCATGTTAGTTTATATGTACAATACTTGGTCTACTATATGTGTGTGCGTGAGTGCTTATTTTATGTAGTCAACAGAGTAACGAGACCAATAACTACAAATTATTGGTTGATTAATGATTATATTCATTTACATGCAACCTAATGTGGAATAAGAATTGTAGAAAGGTTATGACTAGCTATGAATAAAACTTTATGCTAATTAGTCTTAACTTTTGAACCCAAGTTGAATTTTTACATTTTTTTTGTTAAGTCCACAATCCTGCATTTAGATTTATGTGGATGGGTGATGTTCTATTTTGAATCAGAGTTCAATTATCTTGAACATTATTTATCATACAACTGAACTGCGACATAGTAAGTAATTAGCTTTTGCATCGTAGCATTTTTTCCAGTTTTTCTTATTTGGTATAATTTAACAGATTATGTTTATATGCAAGCGATAAAGTTGTAAGATTAGAGAAAGAATGGTCTCATCCTTTGTCCACGTTATGTTCTCACAATTTGATTTCGTTAAGAAAGTTCAACAATCAAACTAATGAAAAGTGGAGACAGCTTGGTTTACTCAGTGCTTTCTCTGCATACATGGAAGTTACCGGAACTATATTTTTCTTTACTCTTAAACTTTCCTATATATGCCACAAACGTTGCATAGTGGAGTCTTCTGATGCAAATAGTTTATATATCTTTAGTGAATGGCTTCACCGTTGGCCTAAAAAACCAAAGTTAAGGCGGTGGCGATCTAATTAAAAGCTCATTCCTAACTTTAAGTACATTTTTCCATGCACACTATAATTACACATAACTGTAGAAATATTTATGTAGTATTATGATTGTGGGGTATCGCTAATGACTGACAAACGACTTTTATAACAATATCTTCACAAGAAATCATGGTGTATTAATTCTTTTTAAGTTCTTGATCATTGTTTTGCACCCTATAGTTAAGCACAGCACATGCATACTATACACATTTCATTTTGTCTTATGGTCATCAACCTAAATCTCTTTAAGCACTAAAAACACAATGTCAATAGCATTTCACTTATATTGTTGGCTCCAGTAAAACATATGAAATACAGACTATTAATATGCTTTCGGGCAGTCCAAGTATGCGAGGATGATATGATATATCATCTTATTTATAATAAAAGAGAAAACCAGTTAGTACAAGATACAAATAACATTGAATTAAGGAAGCTTATAATTACTTATCACAAATCAAACGAGAAGTACTCAAAAACTCAAAACTTGAGTTTTTGAGTACATCTTCGGTAGGCTACCCAAATGATCGATAAAGGTGAAATGATACGATACATCTTTAAGCTTAAATAGAAACCAAGGAATAGGTGTTGGTAAACCTCTTTAGTAAAGTATGCAAACTATAATTGGAAAATAAAAATATTGTAGAGAAAATATAGATATCTGCATGTGTCGACTGCTAAACGAATTTTGTTGAACCATTTGATTACAATTATTTACATACTATATTGGTACTTTTGTATAACAAATATTTCATGGAATTTGGAGTACTTATGACTGATAGAAAGTTATGAGGACACTAAAAAGGTTAAACAAATAACAAAATTAAAATCTTTGAATACATCTTAAGTTGACGAATATTTGAATGACAAACACACTACAGAAAATGGATTGTTGATGTTTGTTTTTTGAGTGCTTTAAAACAGAAAAAAAATGTTTATATTTACACCTTTATTTTCTTATACTTTTCAAAGAGATCTGCATACATGTTTGCAAATGGACGAATAGAGGCGATTGATGGTGATACATACTTTATGCAATAACCGGTATGTATTATGCTGCACAAATTATTATTTTTAGGTTACATGTATATTTCAAGGAATTTGAATGCTTTTTCAATTTTTTCCCCAGTAAAAATCAAGTGTTGTTGCCATATATTTGTTGTTGCAACATATATGTCCATATTTTATTGTGTATTTCCTGTGTGTAAATTAGTCAGTATATATCAGGTTCATCTCGTGTAGTGATTGTGGACTCGTACAAGGAAATGGCTTTGTTATGTGTGTAATTTGTGTGATTTTTTATGTGATGAGCATGAGTGAGATTGTCTTTTATATAATGCATGGTGTTCAAACTATGATTCTACTGCTATTTGATCTATATGCTTTATTGTATATGTCTATATTTTGTTGTATATTTCCTATGTGTAAATTAGTTAGTATATGTGAGTAAATGGCTGTGTTATGCATGTAATTTGCATGATTTTTTGTGTGATGAGCATGAGTGAGATTGTCATTTATATAATGCATGGTGTTCAAACTATGGTGCTACTGCTATTTGATTTATATGCTTTATTGTTAACAACTTATGTACTACTATCTGATCAAAGCTCAATACATTAGTACTAGTTTTAGAATATAAACAGAACAAACTCAGTTTAGATTGATCTTTGAAACTATAAGAAAAAATAGATCATATTTTGACTATTTGATCATATATTGTAATAAGAAGCAAAAGATTAATGGGTTTGGGTGAGTGATTAAACTAAACCATGAAAATAAAATTTATTTAGCAACAACATATATTTATTTGTGTGGAACTGAATATCGTTTCACCTAGAATTATATAGGACATAGGCTTGTGAATATTAGCGTGTGCTATATATAGAATGTACTCCATATACATAGCACCAGTTCAGTTCAAGATACAACATCATGGATTATAATTAAGTACTTATGCTGTCTAATACATCAAAATAACATAGGGTCCACAAGTCATTTATTAACCTGCCAAGTATAAACAATATCAATAGTTGCAATCTTCCTACAAATGGTATTCTGCAACCACACAATAGAGAAGTTCCACATCACTGCCGTAACAAATTCTACAACCAGCATTTAATTTGTATATACTACTTTCCTCCGCATGCAAGCACGTGTAACATTTGCCTTTTTCTCTGCTGTTCGCTTACTATGTTCCCTATAAATGCTCCTACAAAAATTATTTAACTATTATATCTACTGAAGAGAAAATTGCACTTCTGTTACAAATCAAAGCTGCTGTCTACAGTATGCATGACCAAGCCAGAATAATCCATAATTCCACAGGTTTATTACTTTTATTTTTGGCTACTTACGGTCGGTCTGATTTACATCATACTTCCATGTTTGATACGAAAGTTCCATACGCACTATCGTGGAGGCATTTTGAATTAGAAAGTATCCAAAAAATGCAACATTACATATACGTCAAAGTAATTTTATAAAATTCAACATAACCCCACAACCATTGTTTCCTAATACCAGTTCCTCCTACGCACGTGCATCGCAAGTGCCAACCTACTCGTATAAAATAAATTTTAAAAATCTTTTGAAAAGTTTTAAACGATATTTAAGTTAAAAATATCGATATCTAAATGATATAAAAGTCATTTTGAAGAATATAGCTTTTAAAACACTATTTGCAACACTTTTTCAACGCTTCTCGCAGCAGTTTTTAATACCTTTTGAAATGTAGTTTTAAACTTAACAATTCTTTTCTAAATCTTTTATCAGTGATTTTAAAGTAATAATTAACTAATGTAAAGATGATTTGGATGTTCTAATAAGAGTTTGAATAAATGGTTAAGAGGAATTGTTTATACCTCTTAAACAAAAAGTGAAGAATATTGAATGTAACAAGCTGAGTATGCGAAAACGACTAGTACATTTGTCCCACTTATGAGATCTGGAAAGATAAAATAAGGTGTTTAACTAAGGTTAGAGATGGAGCAATAAGTGCCCTGAACTTACCTGCCTATGTTTTCTTTTCTTAGGCGAGGGTTGGAACAGATCGAAAGGAAAGCCTGGATGCTCTAAAATAAAAAGAATGTATTAAGTTTTCGAAATAGAAGAAGATCGGCATTATCCAGAATTTAAGCAATCTCCAAAATGAATAAATTACGACTTGTATTGCATAGAGAAAATCTTCTTATATTTGGTATTAAAATCCGAAGAGGGAACTCGTCCTATTCGTGGAATTTAAAAGGTGATTTCACTGCTATTCCGCCCATGGTACTTGTTGAATATGGAAATTGATGTTGAGTAAAATTAGAATGATTTATTTGAGTCTTGTTTACTCAATAATTTTGCTAAGATTGATTTTAGGGTTTATCTTAAACGATGTCTTAAATAACATTGTTTTTGACCCGCCTAAAAGTTAAGGAACTTGGATCGAGAGTTAAGCGAGGGAAACTGAAATATAGCCAAAGAAAGAGAATGAATTGCTTAGAATTACTCTAAGACAAAATAAAGAGATTTCAAAATCATCCGAAAGCCCCTTCAACTAATTTTCGAAATAAAATATGTTGAAGACAAAGATATTCATGATGTAGGATTACTTGCCATTAGTCCCCAAAGGTGAAATTTACCATATTTAAAGTGGCAGTGGTACTCAGTTATGAAAATCTTCAATTTGCAAGAATGTGATTTAAAGTTAAGAAATAAAATCTTTGATTAAGATTTAATAAATGATATGGTAATATTTTCCCTAAGTTAAAAGTTATAATTTGAATATAAGAAATCTTTGAGTAAGATTTAATGAATTATTTGGAAAAGTTTTCCTAAGTAAAAGAAAAAATGATTTGGAATTATTCCAAGATTTAAGAAAGGTTTAAATGAACCAAATGATTTGATAAATGAGGCTTAATGATTCCATATAGTCTTGAAAAGAAAATGGAATAAATCAAAAGGAATATATCTAAGAAAGATATTTTATAAAAGATGAAGTAATTGATTGATGATTGATGTCCACATATGAACTTAACATCTTTTAAATCGATAATTGGCTTCGAAGGAACCAGGGTCGGATTTGGGTGATTCCTATCCGAAAACCACTTCAAACCAATGTATACGTTCAAATGTGAAGATATGTTAAAGACGATGATTACTGAAGACCGCGGACCTTCATAGCATGAGGATTGGTTGTTGAATATGCTCTGGGTAGCTCCGATTATAGAGTTATTTATAGTCGTGGTCTCCTCGTTGTGGAGATTTTTTCGGATTGCAAGAACTACTCGCTGCTAGTTGTATTAAGAGAGTGCCTTCGGTTTGTCTTGTTCCCGGACAACTTGTATGGACGTTTGTCTAACATTACATTTCTAAAGATTTCATACATTGGTTTTTACAAACGTACATCAATGGTGGTGGAGAAGGCAACTTCTCTTGAGACGTACGGGCTTAAGGGTTGTATCTCTAGGGAAGGCAATTAGTAATCAACGAAAATGGAAATGTGGCATTCAAAGTGATGTAATATGTGCTATGTGAAAAGGTAATCCTTACCTCAAGCCTCATCAACCGAAAATGACCGAAACAAGGTTAGATGCGGCAAGACTAAGTGGGTCATTCCCATTTAGGGTATTATCATCCCCTTCTAGATATATTTCTTCCCACTTTGATGTTAGGGATGTAAATTAATGTGGTTTGTATGCTTGAACGCCCGGTTTAAAGGTCGGTAATGACTGGAGGATGATATATTCGGTACTATCTAGTTACAGAGATAGGTCAATCTTGTATTGGTAGAGGATCCTTTGTGATTGTCCTCGGTACATTCCTCCAAAGATGTACTACCGGAAGGTAGTCCCTTCACTTGGTCGTTTGTATGGAAATCCATTCTCTAATAAGAACTTACGGACTTGATTGTAAACCTATTATGCTGGAATTTAATCAATGTAACAATTTCGACTAAGATTAATAAGTTTATTTGCAAATGCTTTCAAAGAGATGTCATTAAAAATAATATCAAATGTTTTGATATAAAAGTGTTTTAGTTATCATAAGGTAAAAACCCATCTGTGTTTATGTGTGGACGTGATCTTATGAGATACCCTTTCTTTTAAAAGGATTTTATTCAAAGGCTGATATATGACACTGTCATTTATATTTGAGTTTCTCACGCTGGTTTATCAAGCCTGATCCATGTATTTTCAATACTTGGGTCAGATCCGAGTAGTTTTAGGTTTAGTTGAAGACGGTTGGAGTTTCTAGAGGAGTGTTGGAGATATTTATCTACGTATGGACATATCCTATTATCCGCTTTTATTTGTTAGTTTTAGTTGATGCTTGTCGGTAATTGTAAGTACATGTGTTTATTGCTGTCCAAGCTGAATTTAGGTTAGACTCTGATATATGTATTTAAAAATGTTTCGCTGTAAAGATATTTGTTCAATATTATATATTATTCCATTCGTGTGAGATTCTATTTTGTCTTATTTTCTTTATTACCCCTGATGTTCCTTCTTTTCATGCAAATTGAGCCGGACATGTGTGGTCTATTGATGATTCGAAGGGTATGGGAAAACGGGTTGTCGCAAGCCTAATACCATAAAAGCCAACAGTCAGTACCATGGGCATACCTCGTGTTATGGGGATTAGGTATATTATGGTTGTAGGAGTTTATAGTGTTAGTCCTTCCTAAACACATGGAGCATGTCTTGTTAGTCTAGCCTTGGAATAGAGCAACTCGCACTAAAAATTCCCTTATAGTCAAGATATCTATAGGATCGGTTATTTTACCCCGACTTTCTTTGTCCTTGTCTTTTCATGTCGACTTGCTGTCATGCAGCCTTATGTATTTTGTTTTGACTTGCTGTCGTGTAGTCTTATTCTTTTGAGGATTGATTCATTGTTATGTGATATATGATGTCCTAGATGATGACTTGTTATTGTGTTGTCTTTTTTTTGATTTGATATATATATTCATCATATTTGAAATGATCGCCAATGTTGGGCATGAGATGATTTTATGATATGGTGATTATTTATGATATACCTTTTTGATGAGATCTTTTGCATACTTTATAGTGTTTACTATATCATCTTATCTTTTGCATGTATATTATGTAATCTCACCCAGCTTTATTTAGAGATAATCAGTCCCATTTATTTTATAATACTCGAGTCAGACCGAGACTTATCAGGCACAGGGATTCGATGAATTTGGATGTGAGGCTAGCATTGGTTATATATGTATGTATGTATGTATGTATGTATGTATGTATGTATGTATGTATGTATGTGTGAATGTATGTATATATATGTATCATTTAGATTCTAGTACTTGTATATATGTTTTGTATGACTCTTATATAGCAGATAATGACTTGTATGTGTAAGGCTCTAAAGAAGAGACGTGAGTTAAACAAGCAAGTAAATGAGCTGTTGGAGAAGGATTTTAGTAGGAGCATCATTTCTGAATGGGTAGAACCCGTCGTCTTTTCTACCAAAGCAGATGGTTCTCTGAGACTCCATGTTGATTATAGGAAGCTGAATAAACCGACAAAGAAGAATTGGTGTCCACTACCTTGCATAGACGATCTGTTTGATCAGTTAGTTAGAGATAAGGTGTTCTCATAGCTTGACTTGGCTACCGGACTCCACTAGTTGCATGTAGCTGAGTACAATATCCAGATGATAGCCTTCCGTACACCCAATGGACTTTATAAGTGGTCAGTAATGCCACTCGAATTGACCAATGCACCCGCCTACTTTGTTAATTTAATGAGCCAAGTTTTAAGAGGGTTGTTTAACAAGTTCGTCACGGCATTTGTGGATGATATCCAAGTCTATTCAAGGAGCGAGGAGGAGCATGCGTTGCATTTAGGAGAAGTGCTCAGTACACTCCATGCACATAAGCTAAAGACAAAGTTTTTGAAGTTCCACTTTTGGAGAGAGGAGATACGCTTTTTGGGACACATCGTCTCAGTAAGTGCATTGACGGTAGATCCTAGTAAAGTAGCAGTGGTTTGGGATTGGCATGTGCCAAAGAAGTCCATGGAGGCGAGAAGTTTACTTGGTTTGGTGGGCTACTATCGGAAGTTCATTAAGGACTTCGCGAAGATCTCTTCCCCTTTGACACGTCTTACCAAGAAGAATCTAGTTTTCTTATGGGATGCAAAATGTGAAGATGTTTCTATCAAATTGAAGCAGGCATTGACGAGCGTACCCGTTTTGGTAGTACCCGGTAGGCCAAAGTCATTTACAGTTTATACCGACGTATGTGGTATGGAGTTAGGCATGGTCTTGATGCAAGAAGGAAGAGTCGTGAGTTATACTAGTCGTAGTCGAAGAACATGAGAGAAAATACCCTGCCCGTGAACTTGAGTTGGCAGCCATTGTCTTTGCGCTCAAGTCACGGAGCCATTACCCTTTAGGAGAGAGGTTTGAGCTATATACGGATCTCAAGTGAATTTGAGGCAGCAACGGTGGATGGAGTTCTTGGTATCATATGACTTCGATATCTCATATACGTCGTGCAAGAGTAATGTAGTGGCAGACGCTTTGAGTAGATAACATGTAGTATTGAGTCCCTTGTTCTTAGAGTGCAAGCATTTAGAGTTCATTTCTACATTCGACTTCCGACCATCATCAGATAATACCTCAGGATTACTAGCAGCATTTGTTGTGTAGCCTACATTAATGGAGCATATTGGGTCTAGGTAGAAAGAGGACAAGGAGTTAGTAGATACTATTGAGAGGATTGGTAGAGGAGAGTCATCGAGTCATTTGAGGAGTTATACCATTGACTCGAGAAGATGGCTACGAAGGGATGGTAGGTTTTGTGTTCCTTATAGTATGGATTTGACAAATACAGTAATAGCTGAGTTTCACCATTCTAGGATGACCATTCATCCCAGTGATGGTAAGATGTATTGCAACATGAAGAGAGTTTTCTATTGGGCGAATATGAAGAAGCATGTGGCGGAGTATATGGTTAGGCGTATGACCTGCCAAAGAGTAAAGGCAAAGTAGAATAAGCCGGGAGGATTGATGTAGCCATTAGATATTCCCCAGTGGAAATGGGAGAGTATTTCTATGGATTTCGTGGATGGTTTATCAAGGAGCAGGAGAAGGACTGAGAGCATTTGGGTCATAATTAATCATTTGACCAAGTGTGCTCAATTCATACTAGTGAGGAGTACGAGGACATTATCATTTTTGGTGGCTCTATGCGTAAGAGAGGTCCTTAGGTTACATGGAGTTCTTACTAGTATAGTTAGCGATCGAGATCCGCTTTTCACCAGTAATTTCTGGTGGAATCCACATGAGGCTTTAGGGACCGAGTTGAGCTTGAGCACCGCATATCATTCACGAACGGACGGAGAGAGTGAATTGGGTACTGGAGGACTTACTATGGATGTACATTTTGGACTTGGAGGTTCTTGGGAGGATCACTTACCGTTTGTGGATTTTACCTACAATAATAGTTATCAGGCTAATATTGGGATGGCGACATTCGAGCCATCATACAATAGACCCTGTAGATCACCGTCGTGTTGATGTGACATTATGGATAGGAACATTCTTGGGCCAAAAATGGTGAAGGAGACATCGAAGAAGGTGAATTTGATCTATAGGAGAATGAAGACTGCTCAAGATAGATAGAAACCTTATACTGATAGGAGACGTATGGAGTTAGAGTCCATAGTGGGCGATATGATATTTGTGAAGGTTTCACCATTTAGGCATGTTATGAGGTTCGGTAGGTTGGGGAAGCTAGCATCAAGGTTTGTTGGGCTTTTCTCTATAGTTTCTAGAGTAGGGAAGTTGGCATATACAGTATAACTTTTGGAAAAATTAGCAGGTGTACATAATATTTTCCATGTGTCACTCATGCAGAAGTGCTTGCACAATATAGCTATTGTAATCGAGAAGAGTCGGCTAGAGGAGGCGATGGTTGAGAGGGTGTCACTTATTTATCGTGCACCCACTCGTATTCACGAAGTGACTCCGCAACAAGGAGATCGTACTTGTTAAAGTCCAATGGGGATACGACCCATCAGAGAGTACATGAGAACCTGAGGAAAAGATCCATGCTACCCACCCATAACTCCTTTTAGGTACATTTCCAATTTAATTCTTAAAGTGTAGATTACTTATGTGTAGGACCTAGTTGGTATACCTTTAGATAGAGACCATTTCTAACAACCAGCATATTTTACGATTGTATATTTAAATGTTTTATTTAAATATAGCATCGTTACTCGAATTAAAATCTGAAATGCTACTTTTTGTAAACAGTCGAATTTGGACTCGAGATCACTTCCATTGAGTCCAAAATGGCGTTTGCGACCTTTTTGATTATAAACATCGATATGTTTGGAGTTGATTATAATTTTGATATATTTCATTTGGGGCTTTGGGTTTGGGTTTCAACCTAATAACTTAACAAGAGAACCCAACTCATCTAATACCCTAACTCCCCCTCCACTCCTCTTTATTCATTCATTCTATTTTCTAACACTCTAAAGCTAAAAAAAAATGGGGGAAAAGATAGGAAATTAAAATTCCTAAGCCCAAGTTTACTAGGAAATTATCCAAGCTCCAAAATCAAAGAGAAGCTTAGGTAAGCATCATCTTCTTCTTCTCCACCTCAATCTCTCTCCAACTTCCAAAAATTCCTAAACCCTAGCTTAGGAAATATTTGCTTATGAGCTTAGATTGGAGCTTCTAGAGTTGAAGTTGAAGAGTGGTTGATCTTTTCTTTGTTTTTGAGCTTCTCATTCGTTGTCTTCGAGTTTAAAGGTGAGTTCTTGAGCTCACATCTATGTCTATAGCTTTCATTGTTGTTAGATATGAATTCCTAACATCTATTTCATGTTCAATTGCTTTTGCTTTGAATTGATTTGGTGAATTTTCCAACTTTGGTGTTTTGAAGTCAAAATCTTTAAAGATCATATCTTGGATGTTTGGCCATGTTTTTGGTGGTGTATCGAAGAGCCTATAGTGCTGGGTTTTTGATTGGCATAAATCTTTATCATCCATCGCTCGTTCAATCGCATTTCGGTTTAGATTTGCCCTTTCTGAGCTAGGCTGATTTTTTTTGCCTAGCAGAAAAATCTAGACGTCTGGAACAAAATTCAGATGTTTGGAACAAAATCTAGACGTATGGTTGAACGATCCAGACGTCTGGAAAAGGTCCCTGGAAAAGAAAGAAAAAAAGGCAGAGCTAAAATCCAAACGTCTGGAACAAAAGTCCATACTTTTGGAAGAAAATCCAAACGTCTGGTTGAAAAATCTAAACGTCTAAAATGGTTCTGGAATTAAAAAGAGAAAGGAGAAAAAGCATATATTTTTCCAGAACCTAGGGCCAGACGTCTGGAAATACCTACCAAACGTCTGGAACTGTCAATTTTGCATATTTTGGCTGTTTTTGTGTAGATTTTCAATTTTTATCGATTTTTGTTGATCTGATTGATTGTTGTCATTTAATATCGACTTTGATGACATCTTTTCTAGATTTTTGGGAATATCCATTTGATGAATTTGATATCGATTTCTATGCTTTTGATTCACATCATCGTATGTGAATTTTTAGTGATTGATTGTTTTTACAATTGTTTCTGTGATTTTTCACTTAAAATTACAAAGGTTTCTATACTAGTAGTACATATTCAAACTCTTTTAATACAAAACGATTTCAACACTACTTTTAATACAAGTGGTATGAAATGCTTACGTTTACTTCGTCGGTTAGTTCTTAGACTTGTTTGATTGAAACCTTGTGACAATTTTCGAGTGGAAATCTACAATCTGTTCGTAAATATTTAAGTTAAGCCAATGGTTATGGGACATGAAGCTAAACTCATTTATTTACTATCTTAGTGTAATTTACACTTCTTATCGATCAATGGTGATCATTTTATGGTTTAGACTAGCGATATGCGATGTCTCTTTGCCCACATGGGGGACTGTACCTTGATTTATAGAGCCTCATTGAGTTTTTATGGGATAATGACCCATGGTCATTGGACCATTCGTGGAGCAATCGGCTCGAGAAGTCGGGGCATGGGGTGTATCTTTTTAGGTGCATTGATGTTCGATTTTGCATGGAGTGTGTCTTTTTAGGTGCGTCGATGTTCGACTAGGCATGGGGCGTATCTTTTTAGGTGCGTCAATGTACGACTTTGCATGGGGCGCATCTTTTTAGCTGAGTCAATGTTCGAATATGCATGGGGAGTATCTTTTTAGGTGCATCGATGTTCCGCTGCACATGGGGCATATCTTTCTAGGTGTGTCGATGTTCGGTTTATGGGATAACATCTCGTTTGTGATACGCGTTGGTGAGTTTACATGCTCCCGTTTGTGATAGGCCTCCGCCGTTGTGTTTTCTGGATTTCTAATTGATGATTTCTAGAATTTGTGTTTCACCAATTTTTGTGATTTACATTGATAAGTTTTATCAATATTTGTGGTTTGATGAATATGTTAAAAATATGACATTCTTTTTTATGTTTGAGAAGATTCGAGATATTGTATGATTTTGGTTGTTATTTGATGTATACTTGTCATAGTATGGCATTATTGGTATCATACATTTTTATCATATTTCTTATCCTATCTCATTTTATATGATATTTATAGCTAGACTGATCCGCTTATTATTTTCTTCTTAATAATACTCGGGTCAGACTGAGATATTTCAAGTGCTTTCTACTTGACTTCTTATCAGAGTCCTTCATCTGATTTTTGGCTAACTACTTTAGCTTGGTAGTTTTTGTTATTATACATTCGAGATAGAGACTCCTTGATGTATACATATTCTTTTATCTTGCACTTGTACCTATTCTTTTACGATGTAGTGGATCTTATATGACCATTATTTTGATGTACACTTCTATGTGTTTTATTCATATCTGTTTCCGCCTTTGTGATATGAATATCTGTAACTGATTTATGTTATGCTTATTTTATATTTGTTTTCGAAGATCATATAGTCACTGTGTAGTAATTTTGAGTTTGTAATTGATGTGTCATATTTCCTCTTGAAACGAAATACATGTAATACTATCTGACATATCGGTACTCGCACAAAGCAATTACATAGATGGTCGCTCCTCAATAGCTTATTCTTATGCTAGTCGACGGCATTACTCCGTAGTATCCTTGGCTAGTGTGAATATAGAGGTGAGGCATCACAGCTTGGTATCAGAGCCAAACTTCGGAACAATATAGAATATTATAGCAAGGATCATTATCCTAAGTCTCTCTTAGGAATCGTGCCTTAGGATTTAATTCGAGTCATTAGACCCGTTATATCCTATTTTCTTTTATGATGCCTTGTTTTAGCAATCAAGTTTGTTTGATATTCTTAGAATAACCTTTGTCCTCTTCTTTCTTTCTTTCTTTCTTAAAGAAGAGAAATGGTTAGATCCGGTTGTCCCAGCATCGGCCAATCCAGTGCTACTCCTCAGGATGGAGTATTCATGTCTGCCCAGCAGCTTTTAGACCTATTCCAGAGCCTACTCATCCTAAATCTGGATTTGCACGCTTGTGCAGAGACTATACTGATTTGGGTGGAAGGTCATTCAAGGGTCCGAAAGCGTTATAGAAATCCGAGCTTGGCTTAGAACATGCGACCGCATCTTTTCTCACATGAATCTACATCGAGTCCAAGTGGCTTCTAGCATGCTCCAAGAAAGAGCATTAGATTGGTATGAGCTTTTGATTTCGGAAATCGTTGAAGCGGATCTTACTTGGGAGCAATTCCGAGAAAGGTTCGAGTAGAAGTTTGTACCGGAAGTTGAAGAAGTAACTTTGGCCCGGCGCTTTATTGACCTTATTCAAGGTGAATCTTCAGTGACAGACTATGTCGCAATCTTTTGAATCTCTCTCTAAATATGGGGTAGAGTACATTAATACCCCATTGAAGAAAAGTCAGAGGTTTGTCTATGGGTTGAATAAGAACCTCAAGAAGCCATTACTTCTGAAACTGGAAGTTTCTTTTGATCAGCTTGCTGATATCGTTCTTCGACTTAAAGAGTCCGATAAAGAAAGTGATGTTGAAGTTGTGGGTGTCAAACAGAACTTCAACAATAACATGAAGAGGCCTATTATGCTCAAAGGCCCCAATCCCAGCAAGAAAGGGAAACAAGAAACTACGGTAGCAAAGACTCCTACCTCTGGTCATGGACAATGCTACAATTGTGGTTCAATGGACTACTATGCAAATGTGTGTTTGAAACCTCTTTATTATCGCTATTGCAAAAATTCGGGTCACCATATATCTGCATGTCCCATACTTCAAAGTAGGATGGAGGGAAAGATGAATGTTGTGCAAGCCCCTAGTAACACTTCTCGTGGTCAAGGTATTTCTCATTCTATTCTTGATGGCATTATTATGTTTCGTGATCAACCTATTTGAGTTCTTCTTGACACGGGTGCATCCCACTCTTTTATATCAAAAGAACTTGTTGGTACTTTTTCTTTAAATGTTATGGGCTTGATGACTTCTTTGAGAATTGCGAATTCGGTTGGTGATCTGCAACACTCAGTTTACTTTGTAAAGATGTCAAGATTATTTTATGTGATTATGCGTTCCGAGCCAATTTGCATGTTATGTGTTACTTAGGCTTCGGAACTGATTTTTGGGAAAGGATTGGCTTAATCATTATGAAGCCATATCCTACGTCTCGAGAGGACCATCCATCTTCGACATTCTCAATCTGTTAAGCAGGTTTTTAATTTTTCTTAATGATTTAAATTCCATTTCGATGGCATCATTTTATTCTTTAAACCCACATGATGAGAGAAATGTTATTTCTCTCATTCAAGTAGTTTGTGAATTTTCTGGTGTTTTTGAGCTTGTTTTAGGATTATCATCTAAGCAATCTATGAGTGGTGTAAGGTTTTTTCAATTCGACTTTGCCACCAGTTTTCATTAGTTATGAGTTGCGAGAGATAGCGTTCCACTAACCGCATTCTGCACTCATTAATTCTTATGAATAGCTTGTTATTCCATTTGGTTTGATGAACCTTCCAGCTTATTTCATCTATCTTATGAATCGAGTATTCTGCGAGTATCTCGATGACTCTGCCCTTGTATTCATAGATTATAGGTGAAAACAGCAATTTAATATTGCAAATCTTTCTAATAAGATATATTTATAAGTATAATTCGATTTTGTTCTTAAAACGAACAGAGAATATTCGTAAAGTTTTTAAGAGATATTTTTATCATATAGAAGATGATTTTGTGTTGTATTGCCCATTGAGTGCTTTAATAATTCTGGTTGATGCGCCTGATCAACGTTATTGATAGGAATCTTCTAAACGCTATGATGAGACAGTCAGACATAGTAAATTGACTTGGACTAAGTAAATTTTTCTAAAAAAGATGATTACATAAAGTTAATTATAATTTTGAAACTCTTAAGCTTTTCAGGAAAGTGGACCATTTAAAAGAACTCATTTCCGATGCTCCTATTCTTGTGATTTTCGAAGGGAACCAAGACTTCACTGTTTGCACCGATGCTAGTCGTATTGGTTTGGGTGTCGTTCTCATGCAAAAAGGGAACGCGTTATCGCTTATACTTCTATACAATTAAGCCTACTAAGACTGGATATGCCACTCATGATCTAGTGCTCGTGGCCATTTTTTCCGCCCTTACAAATTTGGTGTTCATTAGTGTTTCACCTATGAAGGGTGTTGTGCATTTCAGTCGATCGAGAAAATTAGCACCTTGATACATTGGCCCATTTCCCATCACCGAACCCATTGGTTCCATGGCTTATCGCCTTTTATTACCGGCTCAATTTTCTGTTATTCGTTACATTTTCCACATCTCTCAACTATGGAAATGCCTTAGGGATTCCGATTCTATTCTTGAGCCTGGCGTTATTGAAGGAATTGAAGTTTTGCCTAATTTGACATATGAGCAACATCCTATTCGTATCATTGCTTCGGAGGTTAAACACCTTCGTAATAAAGATGTTCTGCTTGTGAAAGTTCAATGATCCTCAAATCCTAAAGATTGTTCTAGGGAATCCAGAGAATTCATCATGCGAACACATCCGGACTTACTCTCTTGAGCTCTTTGAGGTGAACTTCTTATTTCAAATTTTCTTTTGTGTTGATATGCTTTTATGGTTGTTACTCTTTGTTTTCTTCTTAAGAATTACGGGGATGAAATTTCGTTAAGGAGGAGATTCTGTAACAACCCACATACTTTACTATTGTATATTTAAATGTTTTATTTAAATAGCATCGTTAGTCGGATTAAATTCCGAAATGCCACTTTTTGTAAACAGTCGATTTTGGACTCGAGATCGCTTCCATTGAGTCCAAAACGATGTTTGCGACTTTTTGAGTATAAACATCGATATTTTGGAGTTGATTAGAATTTTGATGTTTTCATTTGGGGCTTTGGGTTTGGGTTTCAGCCCAATAACTTAACAAGAGAACCCAACCCATCTAGTACCCTAACTCCCCCTCCACTCTTCTTTATTCATTCATTCTATTTTCCTTACACTCTCAAGCTAAAAGAAAAATGGGGGAAAAGGTAGGAAATTAAAATTCATAAGCCCTAGCTTACTAGGAAATTCAAATCCAAGCTCGAAAATCAAAGAGAAGCTTAGGTAAGCATCCTCTTCGTCTTCTCTACCTCAATCTCTCTCCACTTTCCAGAAATTCCTAAACGCTAGCTTAGGAAATATTTGCTTATGAGCTTGGACTGGAGTTTATAGAGTTGAAGTTGAAGAGTGATTGATCTTCCCTTTGTTTTTGAGCTTCTCGTTGTTGTCTTTGAGTTTAAAGGTGAGTTCTTGAACTCACATCTATGTCTACAGCTTTCATTGTTGTTAGATATGAATTTCTAACATCTATTTCATGTTCAATTGCTTTTGATTTGAATTGATTTGGTGAATTTTTCAATTTTGGCGTTTTGAAGTTAAAATCTTTAAAGATCCTATCTTGGATGTTTGGTCATGTTTTTGGTGGTGTATCTAAAAGCCTATAATGTTGGGTTGTCAATTGGCATAAATCCCTAGTGTTGAGTCACAAGTTTTATGAAAGTTTTGATTTCTGACAAATAAGGCGATCGACAAAACAAGGTTATGTTACTAAAGATTATAGGTTGATTATTTGATATTGTAATAGTTAAAAACTTGTTAAAATCTATCCTCAAATAATCATGCACCTCAATATAATCGATATATATACATTTTATAGCATTGCACATTCATTGTGCAAATTAACAGGAACCGGTCGACCGGTTAATAATCATACGGTCGACCGTTTCTGTGTAAAATGCACAATGAACGTGCACACATGCACATAACGTATATATATTTTAAATTCCTGTCTACTGGTCACTTTTTAACCTGTCGACCGTTTTTGAACAGAAAACAATTTTTCCAAAAGACACTTCTCTTCTCCAACGGTTGCATCTCTTAACCTTTCACCAAAGATCATATCTCTTAATGGCAAAGAGTTGCAACCATTCTTATCTATATAAACTCATCCAATTCGTTGATTAAAAAACAACGATTTCATATATTCTTTTAATCTAATCTCTGATCTCAATTCTGTATTATAAAAGCTCTAAATTATTTATTGAATCTTTGAAACTATTTCATATCCTTTGATTCAATAATATACTTTCCTTAATCTTTTCGAAACATCATATCGCATACTTTGAGGATAAGATTATAGGAAGGGTGTACTGCTAGTGACAAATCCGTGTTTTCAAGAACACAAGTTGTCAACAACAATTGTATTTGTTCTTTTGTTGAAGTCCTCTGTGTTGTAAGAGGCAAGTGTTGAAGTCCTCAGTATATTAGAGGCGTGAAATCCCGTTCGGTTGTTCGGGTGTTGTAAACCTGTTCCTCCGGGTGAAGCGAGGTAGTTAATAGTGAAAATCCAGATAGAAGTCTGGGACTGGACGTAGGACAGTGCTCCGAACCAGTATAAAAATCTCTGGTGTGATTTTTCTATTTTCTATTTACAATGCTATTATCATCTATTTCCGCATTTGTATTGTAATCCATATTACACGATCCGTGTATACTATATTAGCACATATAATTGTATACACACCGCACTTTCATTTGGTATCAGAGCCAGGTTATCATATAACCGTAACACAGTTATTTGATATATTATAGTAATATGGCAAATAACGTAAGTACTAGCACTCAAAACACCACTTACACGGAGGGTCAATCGACACAAAGACCTCCATTTTTCAATGGTCTTAACTATAGTTATTGGGCAACACGTATGTCATTCTTTATGCAATCAAATAGCTATGATGCTTGGAATGCCACTCAAAGAGAAATAGTGAATCCAACAACTGATTATTCAGAATGGACTACAGCTGAGAAAACGGCAGCAGCCGTAAATGCAAGAGCAATAAATATGTTGTTCTGTGCATTAGACCAAAATGAATATAACCGTGTTAGTATCTGCACTACTGCATATCAAATTTGGCAAACACTAAAAATCACTCATGAAGATACTAACAAGGTTAAACAAGCCAAAATAGCCATGCTAAAAAGTCAATTTCAAAATTTCAAAATGAAACCAAATGAGACAATCAATGACATGTATTCACGGTTTCAAACTATTCACCATGCACTTATTGGCTTAGGACAAAAGTATTCTGATTTCGATGTTGTTTCAACAGTCCTACATTCTCTGACTAGTGAATGGGAAGGAAAAGTATTAGCAATCGAAGAAGCTAATGATCTTTCCGTCATGAAGCCAGATGAATTGATAGGAAATTTAATGTCCTATGAAGCAAATTTGCAGGCTAGAAAAGAACAGAAAGAAGAAAAGAAAAATGTAGCATTTCATGTTGAGAAAGATAAAAATGAATCAGATTCTGAAGATGAAGATTTGGCATTCATTGCGAAAGGATTCAAAAAATTCCTAAAATATCGAAAAGCCAGTCGTTACAATAAAAGGAAACATGGATCAAACAAACCATCTTCATCTGCTATAGAATGTTTCAATTGCCACAAAAAGGGACACATGCAGAAGGATTGTCCAGAACAAAAGAAGAAGTCAGAAAATGACAAATTCAAATATAAGAAGGACAAATCTAAGAAACGAGCTTTCTCAGTAACATGGGATGATTCAGAGTCATCTTCATCAGAAAGTGAAAGTGATTCAGAGAATGAACAAGCTAATGTTTGTTTTATGGCAACAGAAGATGAGGTACAAATTCCTACATTTGATGAATTACTTGATATTAATGCTGAATTGATAGTCAAATATAAAGACTTAAAACGTCAATTAAAAATAGTCAAAGCAGATTTAAGTAGAGCAGAGTTTGAACGAGATATGTTAAAAAATGAGAAGAAAATATTAGAAGAGGAACTTGAAAATATTCAAGAATCATCATCTAATGTTGACTCTCAAATATCTCTTTTGAGTCAAGAAATAGAAGCTCAAAAAGAGAAAAATAATGCTCTAACTACTGAAAATCATGAGCTTAAAGCAAAAGTCAAAATTCTAGACCTAGAAAAAGCTAGCTTACAAACAAAGTTTGATGACATTACTCAAAATGTTTCTAACTTTAACAAAGGTCGAGAAAATTTGACAAAAATCATTGAAAGTTCACAATCTATTTCAGACAAACAAGGATTGGGATATAACAAACAAGAAACCAAGAAACATCTTGGAAATAAAAGGAAGAATAAAGTACAAAAAACTGAAGCTAAGAAAAATCTTAGTTTATTATATTCCAAACCAAAACCAGTTGTGAAATTTCAAAAGAAAAATGTCAAGACTATCAAAATATGGGTTCCTAAAACAAATAACAATTTGATTAGAAACAAATACATTCAGCAATTCATGAATACTGTGCATTTTAATAATAATTATATATATAAAGGGGATACCGGACCCATATGGGTTTGGACTCCTAAGACCTAACTCTTAGGACCCTATAAAAAGTGGGTACCATGGACTTAATTCTATTTTTTGCAGGTCCCACTTAAGAAAAGAGGAAAGTGGATATTGGACAGTGGTTGCTCAAAGCACATGACAGGAGACAAGAGTTTATTAACAAATATTACATATTCAGATGGTGGCTCCGTCACTTTTGGAGACAATTCAAAAGGCTATATCATCGGCAAAGGCGATGTGAGCAATTGCGGTACATCTAACTTACCTCTTATTACTAATGTCATGCTAGTTAGAAATTTGAAACACAATTTGCTAAGTATTAGTCAGTTATGTGACAAGGGTTTTATTATTTCATTTTCAAATAATAAGTGTAGTATTCTAGATAAAGACCATAATTTGGTTTTCGAAGGTTATAGAGACAGAAATATATATGTTTTGAATATGAACATTAATCATAATTCAGATATGTGTCTTGTGGCTAATGACAATGATCCATGGCTATGGCACAAACGCTTCTGTCATATAAACTTCAGAACTATTGACAAGCTAGCCAAAAACAATCTAGTTAGAGGACTACCCAAAATGAGTTTTAAAGTTAACAACATTTGTGACGCATGTCAAGTAGGAAAATTGACCAAATCATCTTTTAAATCCAAGAAAGTCATATCAACATTACAACCACTTGAGTTACTACACATGGATTTATTTGGACCTACTAGAGTTCAATCAATAAATCACAATCAATATGTGCTTGTAATTGTTGATGATTTCTCTCGTTATACATGGACAATTTTCTTAAAAAATAAAAGTGACACTTTCGATCATTTCAAATCTTTCGTCAAAAGAATTCAAAAATCAAAAGGGATTAAAGTTAAAAATATAAGAAGTGATCATGGCGGAGAGTTTGAAAATAATGAATTTGAACAATTTTGTACAAAGAAAGGTATATATCATGATTTTTCGTTTCCCAGAACTCCACAACAGAACGGAGTTGCAGAACGGAAAAACCGAACTTTACAAGAATGTGCAAGAACATTATTGAATGGAACCACCTTACCAAAACATTTTTGGGCAGAAGCTGTGGCAACTGCCTGTTATGTTTTAAATCGTGTATCCATAAGACCTCTTACCAAGAATACTCCTTATGAGTTATTTAACAAAAGAAAGCCTAAAATCTCATACTTCAAAGTTTTTGGATCGAAGTGCTTTATTTTAAATACAAAAGACCAGCTTGGCAAATTTGATCCAAAGGCCGATGAAGGAATATTTGTCGGTTATTCGGAACGAAGTAAGGCCTATCGGATATTTAATAAACGAACCAAAACTATTGAAGAATCACTTCATGTCTCTTTTGATGAAATCTATCAGCACCCTCACACTATATCAGATGATGACGAATCAATAGTCACTGACAATCAAATCATCACAAATATTGATTCTGACTCAGAAATAGTTATTGAGAATAGTCCTCAAATATGTGAGTTACAATCACCACCAAGAATATTAAGAGACCATCCGCCTCAAAATATAATCGGTGAAATAACATCACATGTCAGAACAAGGAGTCAACTCAATCAAATGGGTCATGTCGCTTTTCTCTCAAATATCGAACCTAAGAATCCAAAAGAAGCTGCTACAGATGATTACTGGATCATTGCCATGCAGGAAGAACTAAATCAGTTTGAGCGCAATAACGTTTGGGAACTTGTTCCAAGACCAACTAATCAGTCAGTAATTGGTACTAAATGGGTCTATAAAAATAAGGCTGACGAACAAGGCAATATCACCAAAAATAAAGCAAGATTAGTAGCACAAGGATATAATCAGGAAGAAGGTATCGATTATGAAGAAACTTTTGTACCAGTTGCTCGACTAGAAGCTATTAGAATTCTATTATCTTTTGCTTGTCACCATAATTTCAAACTTTATCAGATGGATGTCAAAAGTGCTTTTCTCAATGGATTTATCAAAGAGAATGTCTATGTCGAACAACCTCCTCTGTTCGTACATGAAAAATATCCTGACCATGTGTTCAAACTTAAGAAAGCTCTGTATGGGTTAAAACAAGCACCTCGTGCTTGGTATGAACGACTACGTAGCTATCTTATTAACTCAGGATTTCAAATAGGCAAAGTCGATCAAACTTTGTTTATTAAACATTCTCGAAAAGATATTCTAGTTATCCAGATATATGTAGACGATATCATCTTTGGTTCAACAAACGATAAACTTTGCAAAGAATTTGCAAATATTATGACCAAAGAATTCGAAATGTCTCATATGGGAGAACTATCTTATTTTCTTGGACTTCAAATAAAGCAACTTTCAAACAGCATTTTTATTAATCAAGAAAAATACTGTGAAAACCTTATCAAACGCTTCGGATTAGAAAATACATCTGGTAAACCAACTCCTATGAGTACAACTACACATCTTGACAAAGATGAAAGTGGTAAGAATGTTGACCAGAAATTGTATCGAAGTATGATTGGTTCTCTTCTTTATCTTACAGCTAGTCGTCCAGATATAATAATGAGTGTTTGTTTATGTGCTCGTTTTCAAGCCGATCCAAAGGAATCACATCTACGAGCAGTAAAACGTATAATTCGTTATCTTAATAATACCAAGGATTTCGGTCTTTTTTATCCAAAAGAATGTCCATTTGAATTAGTATCATATAGTGATGCTGATTTCGGTGGCTCACGAACGGATAGAAAAAGTACAAGTGGTACGTGCCATTTTATTGGAAAATCACTTGTCTCTTGGTTCAGTAAGAAACAGAATTGTGTTTCACTATCAACATGTGAAGCTGAATATATATCAGCAGCTCTTGCTTGTACTCAAGTACTATATATGCAACAAACACTTCAAGATTTTGATATTCATTTATCAAATTCTATTATATACTGTGATAACACTAGTGCTATAAATCTCTCTAAAAATCCAGTAAATCACTCCAGAACCAAACACATTGATATCCGTCATCATTTCCTTCGAGATAATATTGACAAAGGAAATATATGTCTTGAATATGTTCATACTGACAATCAATTAGCAGACATTTTTACTAAGCCTCTGCTCGAATCTAATTTTATTAGATTACGAAGAGAGCTTGGTTTAATTTCAAGAAAAAATCTTGACTAAGAAATTTCTAAAAGAACATCTTCTTGTTAGTTATTCTTTAGTTATTCTCTTTAGTTATCCTTTAACTACAACTATTACATAAACTATATTATTTTTTTACATTAAATATAAGCCACTGCACTATTTAATGGTTAAATTCACTTTACTTATTTTTTTGTGATCATTCTTTACTTTCTTATCTTATAAATTCAGTTTTAAAAAGAAAGCTATTTTTAGACTTACAAAAAAAAATTTCTGCTTATATTTTCGTGGTTAAAATTTCTCAGTAACCCACATCCATAGGTTATACATAACAAACTTATATATAAATTTGCAAACATTTTATATTTTGTTCATCCTTTCTTTTTATCAAACCATAATATTCTATACAACGTACACTATGGCTCACATTTGTGACAAATGTGCTCAAGAAACATACATTTCAATTACGAGTTCTGAATCGGAGGAGTTTTATTCTCCTACAACTCCAAAACAAAAATCAAGTTGTCATCATCAATGCTCTTGTATGTCTGATAAAACTCCAAATTCAAAACGAGTGAAGCGGACACTATTCTATTCTCCTCGTACCAAAGCTCAAATCGATGAGATACACCACTACCAGAAACATCAGATAGACCTTCAGAGACAACTCCATTACGGGCAAAGTCAACTTTATCACGAGCAACAATGGACGTCGGCCCGATTGTCTGTTTTAGAAAAGTTGGCAACATTTTTCTGCGGTTCCAACAAACATGACGTGCATGAACCAATGCCGTCTAAGCCATCAACATCCAAAAGTCCTAACTCATGGGATCGGAACTATGAGAAGAATGAAGGAGCTCAGAAACAATGGAGTCCATGGTCGAAACGTATTGAAGGAAACAACGATAATTCTAATGACAAACTTTCTCATTAGACTTATATATATATAGTTTTTATCTTTATCTATCTCTTGTGTAATGAAGGTTATATTTTGTATTTTGTATAAAATATAAATAATATAGGTTGATATATGATAAAAACTCTAAATATAAACTGAAATATCACAACAGACCACGACCGGTCGACCGCCCCTTTTATAGCCGGTCGACCGTTTGCTCTCTGGTTGAAAACGGTCGACCGGCCAAAAACAATAGGTCGACCGGTTGTCGTATTTTCAGTTTTTTTATATAACCCTATACGTTACTTTTCCCTCTACCCTCATTCACTCTCTACTCAAACTATTCTCTAACCCCAAATCACAAACCCTAGTTCCCATTCTTCAATTCCCAAATCACAAATCCTCCAACAATGGCTCCTCCTCAAAAGAAATCAAAGAAAGGAGCAACCTCTGAAACTTCATCTCTTACCATCTCCGTCAAAAAATGGCTTCAAACTCCAATTGCTGTAACAAGATGGAATCAAATGACAAATTACAAGTTTCATCCAGGCTCTTTCATCAAATTTGATGATTTCACGGCTTACGGAGTTCGGAGGTTAGCCGATAATGCCAACATTACTCCATTGATAGATTTTTCGGCAAATAGTGTGGAGATAAATCATTTAATGATTAAATTATTTTACGCCAACATGAATCTTGATGAATATCAACCTGATAATCCAAACGGCGTCATCTGGTCTATGGTCTGTGGAAAGCAAATTTTTCTTACTCATGCTAGAATTGCCTCTATACTTGGTATACCAAATCGAGGCGAAGAGTTTTCATCTACCTTCTGCGAAGTTTTCACTCGAAATAGTACCAGTTATCAGTTTATAGAAGACAATAGCGATGGCACTAAGTCTATTGGACTTCGCCCGACAGCCAGGTTACTTCATCGGGTCTTGATGCATTCTCTTTTTCCTAGACTTGGAAATTATGATGCAGTGTACAAAGAAAACTTCAAGGCACTCTATGCTATCTATGGTGAAATCGAAATCAATTGGGTTCACATGCTTTTTGATGAAATTCTCAAGGTAAATAACTCAACCCGGCCTCATTTCTTTTACAATGAATATATCATGAGACTTTTGTTAGCTTGTGGGGTCAATCCTCCTGATTCTGCAACCTCAAAACCAAAATGCATTGATTCCATCACCATCAAGCGAATGAAGCTTCCTCCACCTTATCTTGAAATTATGCCTTTCGAAGAATGGCAACAAAGAGGACCAAGGAAACAACGAGCAACTTCATCTCGTCCTCGTTCCGATGAAGTAAAACTTTTAAAATCAAAGTCATCAACAAAAGAATCACTTGAAACAATCGCGCGTAACCAATTTTTGCTTGAATCACGTCTCAAGCGCATGGACTCAAAAATCGATAAGCGCTTCAATAAGGTCAAGTCATTCTTTGGTATGCTATGGGATGCTATATCTTGTTCCACTTCCACCTCTGTTCAAGCACAAGACCCAGGAAAACGTCCTGCTGCTCCAGTTTTCACCTGGACATCATCTGACGAATCTACAGGAATGAGTGGTCATGGACATGGTGAATCATCTAGAGGGCACAATGATGAGGAGGAAGAAGATGATGATGATGATGACGATGATGATGATGAAGAGGAGATACGATCTGCTTCATCCTAGATTCTATTATGTTTTAGCTCTTTAAAAACATTCATCGACACTTGTACTAAATAGTGTCGTTATTTATGATTTTCAATTGACATTATGTTCTGTAGTAAACTCTGTTATGCTTTTGATGTGTTAGTAATTTATCTTTCTATTTATATCATATTCATTCTATGCATATCATATTCTAGTATCTGTTACTCCTTTTTGTCGATGACAAAGGGGGAGAAAGGGCTAACAATTGCTTGCAGGAACATACATTTATAAGAATTCAAAGAGAAAGAGATCACGTACTCAGGGGGAGATTCAGATTTTGCAGATATATATTGTCATCAATCAAAAAGGGGGAGAATGTTGAGTCACAAGTTTTATGAAAGTTTTGATTTCTGACAAATAAGGCGATCGACAAAACAAGGTTATGTTACTATAGATTATAGGTCGATTATTTGATATTGTAATAGTTAAAAACTTGTTAAAATCTATCCTCAAATAATCATGCACCTCAATATAATCGATATATATACATTTTATAGCATTGCACATTCATTGTGCAAATTAACAGGAACCGGTCGACCGGTTAATAATCATACGGTCGACCGTTTCTGTGTAAAATGCACAATGAACGTGCACACATGCACATAACGTATATATATTTTAAATTCCTGTCTACTGGTCACTTTTTAACCTGTCGACCGTTTTTGAACAGAAAACAATTTTTCCAAAAGACACTTCTCTTCTCCAACGGTTGCATCTCTTAACCTTTCACCGAAGATCATATCTCTTAATGGCAAAGAGTTGCAACCATTCTTATCTATATAAACTCATCCAATTCGTTGATTAAAAAACAACGATTTCATATATTCTTTTAATCTAATCTCTGATCTCAATTCTGTATTATAAAAGCTCTAAATTATTTATTGAATCTTTGAAACTATTTCATATCCTTTGATTCAATAATATACTTTCCTTAATCTTTTTGAAACATCATATCGCATACTTTGAGGATAAGATTATAGGAAGGGTGTACTGCTAGTGACAAATCCGTGTTTTCAAGAACACAAGTTGTCAACAACAATTGTATTTGTTCTTTTGTTGAAGTCCTCTGTGTTGTAAGAGGCAAGTGTTGAAGTCCTCAGTATATTAGAGGCGTGAAATCCCGTTCGGTTGTTCGGGTGTTGTAAACCTGTTCCTCCGGGTGAAGCGAGGTAGTTAATAGTGAAAATCCAGATAGAAGTCTGGGACTGGACGTAGGACAGTGCTCCGAACCAGTATAAAAATCTCTGGTGTGATTTTTCTATTTTCTATTTACAATGCTATTATCATCTATTTCCGCATTTGTATTGTAATCCATATTACACGATCCGTGTATACTATATTAGCACATATAATTGTATACACACCGCACTTTCACCTAGCACCCATCGCTCGTTTGATCGCATTTCGGTTTGGATTTGCCCTTTTTGGGCTAGGCTGATTTTTTTTTGCCTAGCAGAAAAATCCAGATGTCTGGAACAAAATTCATATGTTTACCAAACGTCTGGTTGAAAAATCCAGATGTCTGGAAAGGGTCCTTGGAAAAGAAAAAAATTGACAGAGCTAAAACCAGACTTCTAGAACGAAATCCAGACGTTTGGTTGAAAAATCTAGACGTCTGAAGTGGTTCTGGAATTAAGAAGAGAAAGGAGTAAAAGCATATATTTTTCCAAAACCTAGGGCCATACGTCTGGAAATACTTACCAAACATCTGTAACTGTCAATTTTGCCTATTTTGGCTATTTTTGAGTGGATTTTCAATTTTTTTTGATTTTTGTTGATCCGATTGGTTATTGTCATTTATTATCAACTTTGATGACTTCATTTCTGGATTTTTAGGAATATCCATTTGAGGATTTGATATTGATTTCTATGGTTTTGATTCAAGTCATCGTATGTGAATTTTTAGTGATTGATTGTTTTTACAATCATTTCTGCGATTTGTCACTCTAAAATACAAAGGTTTCTATACTAGTAATAAATATTCAAACTCTTTCACAAAAACGATTTCAACACTACTTTTAATACAAAGCTCGTTTTTAAAACCATTTTCCAATCTGTTAGTATATGCAAACATTTACTTCATTCATTCGAGAAATCCTATTAAATGACTTAGTAAGACAAGTGGTATGAAATGCTTGCTTTTACTTCATCGGTTAATTTTTAGACTTGTTCGACTGAAACCTTATGACAATTTTCGATTGGAAATCAACAATCTGTTCGTAAATATTTAAGTTAAGCCAGTGGTTATGGAACATGAAGCTAAACTCATTTATTTACTAGCTTAGTGTAATTTACACTTCTTATCGATCAATGGTGATCAATTTATGGTTTAGACTAGCGATATGCGATGTCTCTTTGTCCACGAGGGAGACTGTACCTCGATTTATGGAGCTTCGTCTCGTTTTTATGGGCCAACGACCCATTGTCTTTAGACCGTTCGTGGAGCAATCGGCTCGAGAAGTCGGGGCATGGGGTGTATCTTTTTAGGTGCATCGACGTTCGACTTTTCATGGGGTGTATCTTTTTTAGGTGCGTCGATGTTCGACTAGGAATGGGGCGTATCTTTTTAGGTGCGTCGATGTTCCACTTGCATGGGGCGTATTTTTTAAGTGCGCCGATGTTCGACTATGCATGGGACGTATCGTTTTAGGTGCGTCGATGTTCGACTGTGCTTGGGTCGTATCTTTTTAGGTGCGTCGATGTTCGATTTATGGGATAGCGCCTCGTTTGTGATATACGTGTTGGTGAGTTTTCACGCTTCCGTTTGTGATAGGCCTCTCCCTTTGTGTTTTTTGGATTTCTAATTGATGATTTCTAGAATTTGTGTTTTACCAATTTTTGTGATTTACATTGATAAGTTTTATCAATATTTATGGTTTGGTGAATATGTTAAAGCATATGACATTCTTTTTTTTGTTTGAGAAGATTCGAGATACTGTATGATTTTTGTTGTTATTTAATGTATAGTTGTCACAATATGGCATTATTGTTATCATACATTTATATCATATCTCTTATCCTATCTCATTTTATATGATATTTATAGCTAGACTGATCTGTTTATTATTTTATTCTTAAATAATACTCTGGTCAGATCGAGATATTTAAGATGTTTCTACTTTGCTTCTTATTAGGGTCCGTCATCTGATTTTTGGCTAACTACTTTAGCTTAGTAAATTTTTTAATTATATATTCGAGATGGAGACACCTTGATGTATACATACTCTCTAGTCTTGCACTTGTACCTATTCTTTTGTGATGTAGTGGATCTTATATGACCACTATTTTGATGTACACTTCTATGTGTTTTATTCATATATGTTTCCGCCTTTGTGATATGAATATCTGTGACTGATTTACGTTATTCTTATTTTATATATTTTTTCGAAGATCTCATAGCCATAATGTAGTAATATTGAGTTTGTAATTGATGTGTCAGATTTCCTCTTGAAACGAAATGCATGTAATACTATCTGACTTACTGGTACTCGCACAAAACAATTACACGGATGGTCACTCCTCAACAGCCTTATTCTTCATGCTAGTCAACAGCATTACTCCATAGTATCCTTGGCTAGTGTGAGTATAGAGGTGGGGCGTCACACCATTGGATTGACGGAATGGTTATAAACATGTCAATAGGACATGTTATGGATGTTGGATGCTAGTGGATGCATTATTTGGATTGTTTTCTTTAACACGTTTAGGACAGTATATCCTCTAGGTATACATACACTCATGTTTGGTAGCATATCATCTCCTTGTTGTTGTTATGTTAGCGGATGTTATGCATAATGATATTACATATTAGTTGTATGAATATAATTGCAAGTATACTTATTTAGGATGATACATACATTTGAATGCATGGCATTAGCATGCATGGCAGGAGGCCAACTGGATCAAGAGACTACCTACTTATTGCATTAGTATAGGTTCACATGCATTTCATGTTGCATATATATATATATACACACACGAATTGCATTAAAAATTTCTAAGGATAATGATTGCCTGTGGATGATGGATGAGTAGCTGGTTGTAGCTATTAGTTGATTTGCGTAAGTTATATTTTTCCATCATTTGAAATTCAAGGAGGAATCCTTTCAGAAGGAGAATGTAACACCTAAAAAAATTTAACAGAAATTTAATAAGAAAATTAAATTTTAATAAAACAAGGACAAAAATGAAACTTTCGCAGATGTCCAAATTTGACTACGAAACTTGCAATATTGCGTTGCAATTTTCAGAACAATTTTTATGTATAACACTTCGAACTCGGAGTCAGTACGAAGAAGTTATGGGCGTTGGAAAGTTTGAAAATAGAATAAAACTTAAAAATAAAAACATCACACTGTAATCGGTCGACCCAAAATAATCGATGGTCGACTGGTAGCAGTCGACCTAAACGGGTAAGCAGTTAATCGTTGCCTGTGTAAAGTCGAGCATTGAGTGATGTGTTCAAACGACCGAGATTGATTGCTTTGTCGCCAAGCTGAGATGTGTATATGTGATATCCCTAAATATTCTCTAATCTAGATACATGGTCCTATGCTAATTGCTAATCCCTATAAATCCATGTCTACCTAACTCTAAATTCACCAGAAAAGTTTACTATACTGAAACTCTATCCAAATCTAACCTCCCCTCTAACCCTAAAAATTCTTCAAAATCAAATCAAAATCAAAATAAAAGAACCGAAATCAATCGGTTCTAGGAGGAGCAAACATATGTAGGGAAATTCTCAAGCAAAGCAAGTTGGAAGAGCTTAGGCATTAGGTGAGTGGGTGCAAATTTAATTAGATGATTACTACAATTGGGTTTAATCTGTTCTAATTGATTTTGGGTGTTAGTAATTTAAAATAGAAATTGTATAACCCTAAGTTGAAACTAATAATCTAGGGTAGAATTGAAATCTTTGTGAATTCATAAATCCGGTATTGATGCTAGCACACCCTTTGATCATACAACTACAAATCCTAAGATTTGTAAACCCTAAAACTTGTTAACCTAGATTAAACAATTGAAATTGAAATTCTAAATTTTTGTGAAATCTAGAAATGTTGTCTAGCTATCACAATAAATAAATGTTGTAATCAAACGTTCCAAAAATCAAAAAGCTATAATAAAAATTGAAATAAAATACTAATGAATCCTCAAATTTTGACCATGACCGATCGACCCTCACCTTAAGTGGTCGACCGATTAGAGCTAGTGGTCAACCCGTTGTCAAGTGAAACGCATGGGTTGAACCTCGGCCTACGGCCCAGTTTAATAATAAAAATTATATAAGTTATTAATTGTTCTATGAGACTATTTAAGGGTATTTGGATGTATGTTAAGATTTTTAGGGAAGCTGGTTCCCTAGGAGTGGAAACTAGGTCATTGCAGTGTTGGGCAAATGTTATTTAATTAATTAGGGGTCGACTATTGGATTGGGGATGATTGTTATCACAAATGCCACTCACATGGTGGACACACGACACTGATGAGGATTCTTAATGAAGTATGGTCCGGCACAATGGGAGCCCTAGTTTGCATGGATATTGACGTGACGTGATACAGTTCGAATGGAGGATCTTGGCATATGCAATAAGAGGCATGCGCTATGACAAGAGGTGGATACAGATGCAGGCGATGAGAGACTTCTACGAGTCGGCATTACGGGTTCCCTCTTGATGCGTAGTTGGGTTACATGTAATAGTAGTGGTTGGAGGAAAAATCGGTTCCTCGGTAACCCGCTGGCGGTGATATTAGTGAGTAGCAGTTCCTATGGTAGCATTATGCGATGGTATAAGTGGAAATTTATTTCCATAATAGCCTAGTGGCGATGTTTCCTTATCGGGTAGCTCTAGAGCGGCGGCCGATCGTTAATTTTGAGGTTTTATCCATAGTTTGATCCTTGTAGTATACTACACAAGTTGTAGTATAGGTATGTATTAGACACAAACCCATAGGTAACGGACCTTAGGAATTCACGGACCCTTGTAGTACAAGCTAGGTCATCTAGAGTAGAGTTAAAGTTAACTGCACATGATCATCATATATTAAACATGTACTCATTTCACCAAACTTTTATCTGACCCGCTCTTATTCCTTCTTTTCCCACCACGGGTGGACATGGAAGTAGGTGATTGACCCATTCTTAATACTTGGAGAGGCGAACTCATCTTTGGAGTTTCTTCGCATCATATTTACTCTCTATGTATCTATCTATCTTTTAGTACATTTTATTTACTGTATCGAATTTGGAGTGACATTTTCAGTGTACTTTGTATTGGACTACATACTGATTTTCTAAGACCGTGGTTTGAACATTTTATGAGATGGATATTTTCCATGTTATATGTTTTGTTCCTTCCACTGTGAGTTCTAAAAGTATAGTTTATCTTAGACGGTATCTGCATGTATTAGTCTTTGTAATGTTATAAAAAACCCGACAGCTTGTATTTCTCGACACAACATGGGTCCGAAAGTCACATTAGGCTTTGAATCGGTGTGTTGGGAGGTGCAGGTTGTCACACTTAGTAACGTGTAAGTGTTACTATTCGAATTGTTCGATAATAATCACTAACCAAATTTACACTAAAGAGTCACATAACCGAAATGTTGAATACTCCTATTTACCACCTAATTTAACTAATTTGTAATTGTTAAAAATTAATTAAAATTTATGATAATATTAATTAAAAAAATGTATTTAATGTGAATTAAACTACATTAAATGGTGTGTATATAATAGTTATATAAACACTAATCGATATACGATATCAATATGCGCTTAAATTGGATTTAAATGCAGTAATATTGTTCAGGTTTGAAATGGTTTTAAGCCCTACTTGGGGTTTCGTTTATGCTACTATAAGGGAACAAATTAGGATCGAACATATGATGATTTAGAGGGAGGAATTCTGAACTCAAAAGGAGAGTAGTAAGAGGAAAACAAGGATCTTGATCCTTATAACACTCTCTCATCCCTCCTTTATTTATTTCCTCTAGCATTCACTTCTCTAGAGACTTTTGCTTTCTTCTTTTTGCTACTCAGATTAGACCAACATCACCCTATAATAACCTTAAAAATCCAAGAACTAATTCACATCAGCCTACTTCAATTTGATTGTCGATGGTAAAGCAATTTGAAAGCTAGCAACTTTAGGATTAGGATTAGACTCAAGAAGTCTGTTTCATTATTTCAATACGCGAATTTTGGGCTTTAGTGAACGGTACTTTGCTGGTATATTGTTATATAATAATGTTTATATATTCATTGTTCCATATATTTCTAGTTGGAAGTATCACGAATCGATATATCGATAGATTATCATATGCCCATGGTTGTATACATAAGTGTATATATATATGTGTGTGTATGTATATACACTTTTACGATGCACACGGTAAAAAAAGGCTTACTAAAATAATATTATTAAATGATTTTATGGATTAATTAAACACAAAAGGATTAAATATAAACATTTTTTAAATTTTAGAAAAAATTTGTTTGCCAATATAGTATGGTTGTAGTGCTAAATCTATATTACAACGGGCATTGCCCGTTGTAAAAAGGCTATTTTATTGCAGTGCTAAAAGGTTTTCAACAATAAAAAAATCAAATATTTATCACATATACAAATATATTATTTAATTCAAAATTTGAGTATATAAATAAAATGCATGTACGTATATTTATTAATAATGCAAAATTAAGTAAATTTTTATATAATATAAAATACGCATTATAGTTTTGAAATGATTTTTTCTTAATTTTTCAATTCTATATGGTTTTAATTAATTATAAGTTTTTATTTAATAAATTACTTGAATTCGAAAACAAAATTAAAAAAAAATGTTTTTATTCCCTAGCAAAAAGCAGTAATAAAATATATATTCAATTATAATTATTTTATTATATATATAATGATAACTAGTTTTATGTTTATATGTAATATGCATTTAAATTAAGAAACATAAAAAAATCAGTTTGGATTTCATATTATGAATATTCTAAATTATTTTACAAAATAACATTTAAAATAATTTTATAACTTAATTATATATATACATGTATATGTATATATGTATATGTATTTTAATAAATGCTTAATGTTAAATAATTTACTACTAATATTTTATTATAATTATGTAATTAGATTTCACATGCACACAAAAAAATTGATGCATACACATACACGTTGGACAATCTATTTGTATATACGAGGGGCTAACATATCTACTATGGTGTAAATCCCAACATCCATACAGGGGCATGTCAAACCATGTACATATCATCATGTTGCACGCACATAAATATGTGTATATGATATACATATATAAAATATAATAAAAATTACATAATTTATTTATAAATCTAAATGAATTAGACTACATAGGCCCGTTAAAGTTCCAATTAGAGAATTTTTTTGAAATTGCCTAATTCCTCTATTGAGGACTGGCCCAGTTCCAACAATAGTATCGAAGCCAAATAGCCTATACAATCTAAATTAGCAGTATGAGGGCTAACTTATTAAAGCTTACCTATATAGTATGATGTCTAGAAAAGTAGTGGCTAAGGTTGGGTTTGGGTAAACAAGTACTCTGCCTTACCTGGCCACTTGCCTGACCCAAAAGAATAAGGTAAGCCCAAAGGTTACCCCCAAGACCCAAATTGATTTGGGCCTTGGGCTAATTTCAAATTGTTTTGAATATTAAAATATAACACATATTACAACAATTATAATATAATTTTTCAAAATGTTTGACAACGTAATAAACTTAATTTCGAAAATATTATTTATTAATAAGATTAATAAAATAAAAAAATTAATCAAATATATATACACATATAATATATATAATGATATACATTATGTTGCCTTGAATTATTTAAGATAATATGTGTATATATCTATGTATAAAAAATTGAAATTAATAAAATTTAATTAAAATTGTTTAATTAAAGGTTAATTAATAAATTAAGACATGTATACGTAAGATATATATGTATTACTATAAAGAGTATAATGTATATATTCAATATAACATGTTATAAATGAATAATATAATAATTAATTAAAGTGTTAATTAATTAAATTGATTAAATAAGAATTAATTAATGTAATGGTATACATAAAATATTACATAATTTAAATAAATTATAAAAGTTATATAATAATAAAACTTATATAATGTAAAAGTGTAACCTAAATATGGAATAGTAAGGAACTCAAATAGACTTAAGGAATAAATAATATGTGTAGTACGTGTACCATGATTTCTGATGTGTCTAACACTTGAATCACGATCGTATTTCATAAGAAATACATGGTTCTATAAGTCGATATCACTCTATATAATATATTGAAGATTATGAATCTTTAATATAAATTGTCCTCAAGCTAGAGATGTTATGTGCAGTATTATCAATGTATAGACTAGACGAAGTAAGGTACTTACAGGTTACAGTGTAACACCCCTAATTTTGATTGACATTTTTAGGATATTTAATTAGATAAATTTAATATAATAATGTAGAATGATAAAGGAAAATGATATTTGATCAATTAATAGGTCATGCCTGAAGAATTAAATTAGTAAGAATAATTAAACTTTAATTAAGAAGGAGGATTACGAGGAGGGAAAAATGGGGAAAGGGGCTCATTCCCTTAACAAAAACCTTCCTATTTTCATTTTCTTCCTCACTTTCATTCATACAAACAAAAAATAAACAAGGACGGCCATTATCAAGGATTTCAAGAGAAGAAAAGTTAGGAAACAAGATTAAAGCTAAGGGGAAATCAATTCAAACTCAAATCTCAAGTTTCATTAATCAAATCAAGGTGAATAATGATATACATAACATAATATGTTTGTTCATTTTCGGTTTTAGTATTAAATCCAAAATTTTATGTTGATCTTATGCCATGTTTGAGTGTTTGGATGATTATATGCTTGTTGATGAATTATGGAATTTTTTTTATGAAATTAGTTAATAAGTTTGAGTTAGAAAACCTATCATATGACACCCAAGACTTGAAATTTGGTTATGGTGTTGGAAACATTATTTTATGATTAAGTATGAATATTTTATGATTTTCTCAAGTGAATAAAATGGTTTATTTCGAGTTTTTATTATTAAAATAATTAAATAATGTTTTTGACCCCGTAATTTTTATATGTTAAAGAATATATATAATCTGATTTACGGTGATTTTTCCTATGTTTTCATCATTTATTATGAATTTATTAGAGTAGAGAAGCTTAGTGATCATATTAAAATATTAATATAAAATAATAGGTTTGCAAATGTTTTAGGAATGATATTTCTTATTTATGACAGCTTATTGAAAAGTATTTGACAAAGAAAATTATTTTCTAATGAGATTTTGACGAACAATGGGAGTTGGTGAAAAGACTTTAATTTTAATAGCAAATTAACAATTTTTAAGGTAATTACAAGTATACCGCGACGAAGCCAATGATGCTGCCTTCCATCATGCCACATTTATGGCCTTCGACGTCGATTCTGGGCGATGTATATGATATCAACTCCAGTTGGTATGAAATTGATTGGCCTTGGTTGAAGTAAGAAGCATATCATCAATGTCGACGTCATGAACTTTGATGTAAGCATTGTCGCTTGTTTTCAATATTTTCGCCGACTCCATAAGGCAGTTATGTCGCAAGTAACCTATTCTCACTCTTATTTTAGTGACATCGCTCTTATCCATTTCGGCATTGATATCTATAGCAGTAACAACGTCGCCAGTCTTCTTTATTAATATAAGGCAGTAACGTCGCATCTATACTATCATTTTTGACGTTGATATTAAATGGTAATGATGCTGACTATTCTAAATATAGCCAATCATCTATTTAAAGTTACCAACTTTAAACTATACAAACTTATGAAACTCGATACTATGTGACGCAATATAGTTATTATCAACTATATAGCCTTGTGTTTCATAAAACATAGACTTAAACATAGTTTGACACTGAAGAGGCGGAAGACCCATGCTGGCTATATCCATGTCGCGTTTTATCAATATACAAGGTTTTATTATTTTGGCCCTATAGCCTTATATTTTTAAATTAAAGGATTTAACGTGAGGGATGCGATAACCCTTAATGGCAACATTGATGCCAATTTCATAAATAAAATGGTTTTATTAAATTTGGCTTTTTAGCCTATAGTTTTGAGGTATGATGACCTCTAAGTGATATCTACATTCATCGGTATCATTTTATAAAAGCATAAATCTTGGCATAAATGTTTTGAGTAAAGTAAGGGCTATATTTCCTTGTTTTAAGTATGATTTTAAAGGTTAAATCATTTACGAAGATTTATGTTTTCAAGGGAAAAAAGTTATTAGCCTAGAATATTACTAGAATTATTATTCTAATCACCTCTAAATAAATCATGATAGGATGCCTTTAAATAAATCATGATATGATGAATTGACTCGGAGATTAGAAAACCAGATGAGACTGGTATAGGGTCGTGCCCTATACTTTAGCTATTAGCCCCTACCTGATATAAGTCCAAACTCCAGTGCATGGGGTTTTGTCATGGGAAAGACTAAAAGTTGGTTTACGTACAGAAAGGGATACACAAAGATGAGATAGGTTATTGCATAAAACCATTAGGATAAATTAACCCTGGAAATAGTAAGTTCCGAAAAGACCGTCCAATTTTCGTCTAATAGTAGGTTAGAACATTTGATATATCTGGCAGGCTTGAGTCGGCCATATTGGTTTATAGTCACCTGAGAAAACTATAATGTTAGGACCGATAGTCCATTAATTTAGACAGATTGGTCATGATTACCCACGTTGCATGCATATGATTTTTGTGTTATTGTCTAACTATTGTGATTGCAAAACCATCATTAGGACTAACATAAATATAGAGGATACTCGTGAGGGGAAAACCTATTCCGCTCAATGGTGTCGTCTCACTAGATACCCATTAACCGAGATGACATACTATTATTCACATCAAACTTTTGCCTGACCCAAGTTTTTGTTTTTCCCCTTTAACTTTCAGGTACTCATTTGAGTAGTTCGAGAGTAAGGTTTACAGGTTATGTAGGTTTTGGAAAATAAAGCTTCTTAAGAGATGCAGGAGGCAAAGCTAGCTATGTAGGAGTTTATCTATTATTATATCCGCTATGTTATATCATTTTGTCATATGCATGTATTGATAGAAATTTAACAAAAATTGTATCTGTCTGTTAGTAACTCTTATCATCCAAGGGAGCATCTTCATATGTCGCTCGTGTAGTATTTTGTAATAATTATATTATATCTAAACTTGGGCATTATTTGGGATTATGTAATGAATATGAAATATTCTCTGTGAAATGAAATGTGAAAGTTTGTTTTGAAATTGCATTTAAGAAAATTTCATATTCATGTGCTTTGATGTGATTGATACTATTTGTATGACCGTATTTTTTCACTGGAAATTAACACTATAGATAACTGCAGCTTCTGCAATGGTTAGTTCCAGGCTTCAAAATTGAGGATGTTACAACTTAGTATCAGGGCATATGTTTATGTAAAACTATTTTGAACTTAAAAGGAGTTTTGAAAACATAAATCAAATGACTTAGAGAACAAGATTGCGGGTATGGGATAGCGCTATAGTAGGAACTTGTATTTTCTATATATAAGTATTTGCCTTATCTCTATTTTCCCTTTCTCTTAGACCGTTCTTCCATATTTTACTTAGATTCAAATGCAAATTTAAGAAAGTAAGATATGGAGGCAGGAAATAGAAAAGTGAATCTTGATGGAGGAAGCACCATAACCAGTAGAAATGTCAGGCCCAGTACTAGGAGGAACCCGGGTCAACATGATGCAAGCAGGAGTTGAAGCTGAATTAGCTGGTGGAAATGCTAGAGGAGCAAATTCCAAAGTTCCAGTTTTCAACAATTATGTTGTTTTGGGTAAGGATTATGTAAGAATTGGAGGAAAGCTATTTATTTGAACAGAGGATGCCATTGAGATGGAGAATTGGTTGCTGCATTGTGAAAGGATTCTTCACTGATTTAGGTCTGAAAGATTAGCAAAAGAGAAGGTTGGCATCCAGACAATTGCAAGAAGCAGCATTATACTAGTGGAACAGTGTAACTGTTAGGATACCCAAGGAGAACTTGACTTAGGCAGATTTCAGGAGGAGGTTCGGAGAGGTTTATGTCTGAAATTGCCAAGTCAGCCTTGCTAAGGAAGTTTGCTGAGTTAGTGCAAGGAGACATGACTATGTTGGAGTATGTAATACGGTTTTAGGAGTTATCCTGATATGGTTATGCCACGATGGATATTGTGGTCAAGAGATATGAAAAGTTTATATGTGGATCAAGAATCGAGCTTGCTAGGGCAACCCTGCCATATCTCAAGGATCCGTATGACGTGGTAGTGGAGATGGAACCGAGGAAGAAATAACGCTTGCTTTCTTTGGTAGCAATAAGGCAATGGAGAATCAGAGTGGGCAGAAATAGAAAATGAAGTCCTTCCATAAAAAGGGAGCTCAAATGGATAGAGCTACTGAGAAAGGAAAGGCCAAAGTTGTCTGTTACAAGCGTGGCAAGAAAGGAAATTTTGCAAACAAATGTCATTCCAGTGATGGAAAGAAGGTGACTGGGAGAAAGAACATCAAGCGCTTTAACAGTGACCAGATTGGACAATATAAGAATCAGTGCAAGGAACCTGCTAAGCTGGAGAAAGGAACATTGTTTGCTTTGGAACCAGCTACCTCGAGACCAACAGCCAAGAAAAAAGGAAAAGCTGTGATGAGAGGTACGCTTTTGATTCATAGAATATATGTTAGAGTACTATTAGATAATAGTACATTCTTTCATATCACGTTGCTTAATAGATAAGCTAAGTTAAGAATCTCATACCTAGTTACTTCATTATGGGTTGTGAATTTGATAGGGGGATATGCAACTCTTGGGATGAGATGTAATTACTTAGAGTTTGAATTGTTAGGTTACATATTTGCCTGCAGTTTGCATGTGTTTGATTTTATGGGCTTTGGGATTATTTTAGGTATGGACTATTTAAGTAAATACGATGCTAGGATATTTTTCCAATATAGGAAAATATCAATAAGACACCATGACAGTAGCGACCGAATTATATACCCAGTAGAGAACTCGAATTTTGATGTTTGTGCTTTATTTGGTGCAATGGAGGAGGTAGATGAGTTGAACCGAGTTTTTATCATTAAAGAGTTTGTTAATGTCTTTGAGCCAATGATAGAACTACCGCCAAAACGAGCTATTGTGTTTCAAATAGATCTTGTCCCTAAAGCCGAACCCATTAGTAGACCACCAAAAAGAATGATACCTATAGAGATGAAGGAGTTAAAGGTACATATAATGGGATTAAAGGAAAAATGTTATATTAGACCAAGCAGTTCGCCTTGGGGAGTGGTCGAGGCATTCATAAAGAAAACGAACGGGTCATTAAGATTGTGTATCGACTATCGCAAGATGAATGAAAAGACGATAAAGAACAGATACCCTTTGTCGCGAATCGATGGCTTATTTGATCAATTGAGTGGAGCCAAAGTATTTTTCCAATTGGATTTAGCGGTAGGGTTCCATTAATTAAGAGTGGAGAAGGATGGTGTTCCTTTGAAGGTTCTTGGAACAAGATATGGTTCGTATGAGTAGTCAGTAATACCATTCGAACTGACTAATGCACCTACTTTCATCATAGATTTAATGAACCGAATCTTCCGAGAGCATTTGGACAGATTAGTGTTAGAATTTATATACGATATTTTGGTATATTCTAAGGATGAAAGAGATCATGAGATTCATCTTAGAATAGTGCATGCGACGTTAAGACAACATCGGTTAAAAGAGAAGTTTTCAAAGTGTCATTTTTGGAAGAAAGATGAGAAGTTCCATGGTCATGTAGTCTCAAAAGAAAGGTTATTAGTAGATCTATCAAAGATAAAAGCTATTAGTAATTGGAAGAGACCCGAGATAGTAGTTAGAACCTCTATTGTTGGATTTTAATGAGAACAACTATAAAATTATGACAAAGCACCTCTAAGCTAACTGCAAGTACATGAGTATCAAAAAGAGACAAACAAATAAGTTCAACATGAAGATATATAGTACAAAAGAGGATAAAAGTATATATATGGATATACAAGAAGAGATATACACGACAGAGACAAGACGAAGGTGATAAATAAAGTATTATTAGTCATAGAGTGTCATGTCTAGAGTTTACAGATGTTAAAATCTTCTAAAAGTGGTATACATATATATACATACACATTCGAAACATTTATTAAAAGCAATAAAAGTTTTTTAAATAATAATAATATATGAAGCAAGACTCGAATTTGGGTCATTGATGAGATCATATTTTACATGAAAAATCAAATTTTCAAAAATGCATGGGGCGAGACTCAGACCTGGGTTACTAGTTTAGAAAGCAAGTGCTATAACCAACTGAGCTAAGGCAACTTTTATTCATTAACAGAATTCAGCTGACTGAACATGGTCATTTAGTCGACTGAATTCTGTGCATATGCACAACTTTATTTAAATATTCAGTTTGATTGAGTCATACATTTCAGTCGACTGAATTACATATTTTTTTGCACTATTTTCTTGCTGTACCGATTTTCAATCGATTCAGTCGGCTGGATCTTTTCACTTAATCAGCTAAATCTTCATAATGACTATATTTTGAAGATATACTTCACTTCAGCAAAAAAATATAACCCTTGATTCAAGAGTTGCTTCCATATTATTTCATGGCGACCTTTCATGAACAATTGCAACTCTTAAACACTATATATAGCCATGAAATCAATTGTTTTAACCACCAATTTCTGATTTAAATTCTTATTCATATTGTCTAGACTATCTTGCCATTTACAATCAATATTTCATTCAAATCACTTGTTTATTCAAGCAAACCTCATTAAGTGATTTAATAAACTTCCTATCTTCATGAATTACACGGTATACAACAATGAGGAAGATTATAGGAAGGGTGTACGTTATTGACTTATCGGTGCTATTCAAGAGCATATTCGGTCAAGAAACAACTTTACTATTTATATTGGAAGTCTTATTTGGTTGCTCGGGCGGTAGAAGTCCTCTTCAGTTATCTAGGCGGTAGAAGTCCTGTTTGGTTGCTTAGGTGGTGTAATACCTATTATGCGGGTTAATAGATGGTTGATAGTTAAGTTCTATAGGAGTCTAGAACTGAACGTAGAACGAGAGTTTGAACCAGTATAAAAATCCCTGGTGTTATTTACTTTACCATTTACCCTTTATATTTTATTCCGCATTAGTAGATAACTTAGTTGCTAATCCATATTATGATCCTTAGTAGCACTTTCATTTGGTATCAAAGCCTGGAATTCTATCGATCGCCACAACATCATAGAATAATGGCCAGAAAAAGATCCAGTCGACATACAGCAAGCAAAAAGCTTGAAACTATAAGAGCAACGACCAATAAGGATTGTAAAAGATAGTTTTTGGTTTACAAATTTCAGTAAATGAGAATAATGAATTAGTTAGTATAAGTGATAAGATCTCAAAGCTTAATTTTATTATTTTACAAAAGATGAAATTTGTCGAATTTGAAAATGAGAAATTGAAAAGTGAAAATTAAATATAGAACATCAACTTGGTATTTTAAATAATAATTTTATAACTATTAAAGATTTTCTAAATGAACAAAACACCTTATTTGAAAAGGAGAGAAAAAATTTCAAAAGAAAATTTTGATTTGAAAAGACAAAATGATTTATAACAATTCTCTTTAGATAATTCAGAATCTCAAAATTTTCTTCCTAAAAATGAGAACTGCACGTTAAAAACGAGAATTCTGAATTAAATGAGAAGATTGATATTTTGAAAAATAATATTTCTTTTGAAAATAACAATTGCGACTTTAAAAATAAATTTGTAAAACATAAAAATGAATTTGTAAAATTTAATAAAGGTTAAAATGATTTAAACATGATTTTGTCTAGTTTTAGACCTTTGCATAATAAAAGTGGTTTAGGATATAATAAAAATGATCGTAGAAAGAACACTAGATACAATTTCATGTATAGTAAAAATGTTAGTGCTAGTACTAGATTTCGGGTAAAGTCCAAATCCAACTTTTATAGAAATTCAAATACTGCTATGACCAATGTTTATAATATCTCTAGAAGTACAAAATCGTTGACGGAAAGTATGAATAAAAATTATCTAAGTATTTAGGTTCCTGTTAATTGGAAAAATAGAGAAACATACATTGATGATTATTTTGATATGGTAGTTAATAATGAAAATTATATTTATACAGGTTCAACCACTCCCAAATGGGTATGGCTTCCCAAGACCTAAACCCCCGGACCCTAACATAGTAAGTGGGTACTAAAAATGATTATTATTTATTGCAGGTACTTGGAGAAACAAAAGAGAAATGATAGATTTTGGAATCTTAATGGATGTTCCATATATTTAATATAATTACGTGCCTACAATGAAATACAGACTTTAGCAAATACGGTAAGATATAATTTATTTTCTTCATAAGTAATATTGGGTTTATCCTGCTATTTACAAGATATTCTATAAAATTTATTATATTCCCTCATTCTTTTTTATAATGACAAAAGAGGAGAAATTCATATGCATGTTGATAGAGGGAGAAATTACACTTAGGGGGAGATGTTATACTTAGGGGGAGCTGTAAATGTATTAACATTATTTTATATAGAATGAATATTTTTAAAATTGTATAGTTGTCATCATCAAAAGGGTAGAGAATGTTAGAACCTCTATTATTGGATTTGATGACAGCAACTACACAATTATGCCAAAGAACCTCTAAGCTAACTTGCAGGTACATGAGTATCAAAAAGAGACGAACAAATAAGTTCAACATGAAGATACACGGTACAAAAGGGAATAAAAGTATGTCTATGGAGATACAAGAAGAGATATACACTACAGAGACAAGGCGAAGGTGACAAACAAAGTACTATTAGTCATAAAGTGTCATGTCTAGAGTTTACAGATGTTAAAATCTTCTCAAGTAGGTATACACACATATACTCACACATTCGAAACATTTTATAAAAGCAATACAAGTTTTTGAAATAATAATAATAATAATATATTAAGCAAGACTCGAATTCGGGTCATTGGTGAGATCATATTTTAAATGAAAAATCAAGTTTTCAAAAATGCATGGAGCAAGACTCGAACCTGTGTCACTAGTTTAGAAAGCAAGTGCTCTAACCAACTGAGCTAAGGCAACTTTTATCCGTCTACAAAATTTAGCCGACTGAACAAGGTCATTCGGTAGACTGAATTCTGTGCATATGCACAACTTTATTTGAATATACAGTCGACTGAATCATACATTTCAATCAATTGAATTACATGTTTTTTGCACTGTTATCTTACTGCATCGATTTTCTATCGATTCAATCGGTTGAATCTTTTCACTCAGTCGGTTGAATCTTCATAACGGTTATATTTTGAAGACATACTTTGTTTCGATAAAAAAATACAACTCTTGATTCCAGAGTTGCTTCCATATTATTTCATGACGACTTTTCATGAACAGTTGCAACTCTTAAACAGTATATACATCCATGAAATCAATTGTTTTAACCACCAATTTCTGATTTAAATTCTCATTCTTATTGTCTATCAATATTTCATTCAAATCACTGGTTTATTCAAGCAAACCTCATTAAGTGATTTAATAAACTTCCTACCTTCATGAATTACATGGTATACCACGAAGGAGAAGATTATAGGAAGGGTTCACATAATTGACTTATCGGTGCTATTCAATAGCATATTCGGTCAAGAAACAACTTTACTATTTGTATTGGAAATCCTATTCGGTTACTCGGGTGGTAGAAGTCCTATTCAGTTGTCTAAGCGGTAGAAGTCCTGTTTTGTTGCTCAGGTGGTGTAATACATATTCCTCCGGGTTAAGAGAAGGTTGATAGTTAAATTCCAGAAGGAGTCTGGGACTGAACGTAGAACGGGAGTTTGAACCAGTATAAAAATCCTTGGGTTATTTACTTTACTATTTACCTTTTATATTTAATTTTGCATTAGTAGACAACTTAGTTGCTATTCCATATTATGATCCTTAGCAGCACTTACATTTGGTATCAGAGCCTGAAATTCTATCGATCATCTGAACATCAAAGAATAATGGCCAGAAAAAGATCCGGTCGAAATACAACAAACAAAATGCCTGAAACTATAAGAGCAATGACCAATAAAGACTGTAAAAAAGTACTTTCTGATTTACAAATTTTAGTAAATGAGAATAATGAATTAGTTAATATATGCAATAAGATCTCAAAGCTTAATTTTTTTATTTTAGAAAAGATGAAACTTGTTGAACTTGAAAATGAGAAATTAAAATGTGACTTTTGAATATCTTTATTCTTCTAGATGAAAAAAACACCTTATTTAAAAAGAAGAGAGAAAATTTTTCAAATTTTTTTTGATTTGAAAAGACAAAATGATTTATTACAATCCTCTTTAGATAATTCAAAATCTCAAAATTTTCTTCTAAAAAATGAGAACTGTATGTTAAAAAACGAGAATTCGGAATTAAACGAGAAGATTGATATTTTGGAAAATAGTATTTCTTATCAAAATAACAATTGCGACTATAAAACTAAATTTGAAAAACCTAAAAATGAATTTGTAAAATTTAATAAAGGTCAAAATGATTTAAACATGATTTTATCTAGTTTTAGACCTTTACATGATAAAAAGTGGTTTAGGATATAATAAAACTAGTTGTAGAAATAGCATTAGATACGCTTTCATGTATAGTAAAAACGTTAGTGCTAGTACTAGATTTTGAGTAAAGTCTAAATCCAACTTTTATAGAAATTCAAATACTGCTTTGACCAATAATGTTTATAATATCCCTAGAAGTACAAAATCATTGATGGGAAACATGAATAAAAATTATCTAAGTATTTGGGTACCTGTTAATTGGAAAAATAGAGAAAAATACATTGATGATTATTTTGATACGGTAGTTAATAATGAAAATTATATTTATAAAAGTTCAGACACACTCAAATGGGTATGGCTTCCCAGGACCTAAACCTCCAGACCCTAACACAGTAAGTGGGTACCAAAAATGATTATTATTTATTGCAGGTACTTGGAGAAACAAAAGGAAAATGATAGATTTTGGAATCTTAAAGGATGTTCCATACATTTGGTAGAATTACGTGCTTACAATGAAATACGGACTTCAGCAAATATGTAAAATCTAATTTATTTTCTTCATAATTAGTATTTGGTTTATTCTGCTATTTACAAGATATTTTATAAAATTTATTATACTTCCTTATTCTTTTCTATAATGACAAAAGAGGAGAAATTCATATGCAAATTGATAGAGGGAAAAATTATATTTAGGGGGAGATGTTATACTTAGGGGGAGCTGTAAACATACTAACATTATTTTATATAGAATGAATATTTTTAAAATTGAATAGTTGCCATCATAAAAAACGAGGAGAATGTTAGAACCTCCATTGTTGGATTTTAATGACAACAACTATTCAAATACGCCAAAGATCCTCTAAGCTAACTTGTAGGTACATGAGTATCCAAAAGAGACAAACAAATAAGTTCAACATGAAGAAAATGGTACAAAAGAGAATAAAAGTATGTCTATGGAGATACAAGAAGAGATATGCACAATAGAGACAAGACGAAGGTGACAAACAAAGTATTATTAGTCATAGAATGTCATGTCTAGAGTTTACAAATGTAAAAATCTCCTCAAAGTGGTATACACACATATACATACACATTCGAAACAATTTATAAAAGCAATAAAAGTTTTTAAAATAATAATAATAATATATGAAGCAAGACTCTAATTCGGTTCATTGATGAGATTATATTTTAAATGAAAACCAAATTTTCAAAAATGCATGGAGCAAGACTCAAACCCGGGTCACTAGTTTAGAAAGCAAATGCTCTAATCGACTGAGCTAAGGCAACTTTTATTCATCAATAGAATTCAGCCGACAGAACAAGGTCATTCAGTCAACTAAATTCTGTGCATTTGCACAGCTTTATTTGAATATTCAGTCAACTGAATCATACATTTCAGTCGACTGACTTACATGTTTTTTGCGCTGTTTTCTTGGTGCATCGATTTTCAATCGATACAGTCGGCTAAATCTTTCCACTCAGTCTACTGAATCTTCATAACGGCTATATTTTGAAGAGATACTTCATTTCAGCAAAGAGATACCACTCTTGATTCTAGAATTACTTCCATATTCTTTCATAGCGACCTTTCATGAGCAAATGCGACTCTTAAACACTATAGCTATGAAATCAATTGTTTTAACTACCAATTTCTGATTTAAATTCTCATTCTTATTCTCTAAACTATCTTGCCATTTGCAATCAATACTTCATTCAAATCACTTGTATATTCAAGCAAACCTCATTAAATGATTTAATAAACTTTCTATCTTCACGAATTACACGGTATACCATAAAGGAGAAGATTATATGAAGGGTGTACATTATTGACTTATCAGTGCTATTCACGAGCATATTCAGTCAAGAAACAACTTTACTATTTGTATTGGATGTCCTGCTCGGTTGCTTATGCGGTATAAGTCCTATTTAATTGTCTATGCGGTAGAAGTCATGTTCGGTTGCTCGGGCGGGGTAATACCTATTTCTCCAGGTTAAGGGAAGGTTGATAGTTAAACTCCAGAAGGAATCTAGGTTTGGACGTAGAATGGGAGTTCAAACCAGTATGAAAATATCCAGTGTTATTTACTTTACTATTTACCTTTTATATTTTATTCCACATTAGTAGATAACTTAGTTGTTATTCCATATTACGTTCCTTAGCAGCATTTTCAATAGTGACCGAGACAAAGAGTTTTCTTGAACTAGCTAGCTATTATCAAAAATTTATCAAGGATTTCTCCGTATAGTAGCACCAATGACTAAGTTGATAAGGAAGGACGTGAAGTATGTTTGGATAGATAAATGTGAGAAGGCATTCCGAAGGCCGAAACATTTATTAACCAATGCGCCCATGTTTGTTATCCCGGATGGAAATCAAGATTTGGTTGTGTATACCAATGCATGCGAAACAAGATTAGAAGCTGTGTTAATGCAAAAGGGTAAAGTGATTGCCTATGCTTCTCGATAGCTCAGACCGCATGAACTTAAGTATCCAACCCATGATTTAGAATTGGTTGCTGCAATTTTCGCTTTGAAGGTGTGAAAGCATTATCTTTTAGGAGAGACATTCGAGATGTTTACAGATCACAAGTCTTTAAGATACTTATTCTCTCAAAAGGAGTTAAATATGAGATAGTAGAGGTGATTGGAGTCTATAGCTGCGTATGATTTTGAAATTGAATACACATTCGGTAAAGGAAACAAAGTTGCAGACGCACTTAGTAAGAAACGCCAAAATGCGGTATTAACAATGTTAGCCGAATGGAAGGATTTTGAAACATAACTACTTATAGTGTGTAGATAAGATCAATAGCTAGTTCTAGTCAGAGTATTGCAATGCTGTCTTGCTTAGAAGTTCGATCACTACTGATAGAAAAAATTGCTTCTAAGAAAAGAGATGATCCATTGCTAGTTGAAAGAATTAGAAGATGGGAAGATGGAACTGAGATTGATGATTTGAAAGACTTTTATCTTGATCAAATCAGATGTTTAACGAAGAAGGGATAGATATGTGTTCCAGATGTTGGTAACTTAAGAAAAGAAGTTCTTATGGAGCATCACCGATCAAAGTTTACCATTCATCCCAGGGGGACTAAGATGTACTAGGACATGAAAAGGAGTTTCTTCTGGGAAGATATGAAAAGGGATGTAGGCTTATAGGTAAAACAATGTTTGAATTTTCAATGAGTGAAAGTTGAGCATCGGAACCCAAGTGGATTGCTTCAGCCTTTGGATATACCAGTATGGAATTGGGATTATATATTTATGGATTTCATTGATGGGTTGCCAAGGTTGAATAGAGCAAATGAAAGTATCTGGGTTGTGGTGGATAGACTGAATATGAGTGAACACTTTATCCCCTTTAAGTTGACAAGGATGACACATGTTTTAGCTATGCTATTTATGAAGAATATAGTAAGACTGCATGAGATTCCTAATAATATTGTAAGTGATGAAGAGTCATTATCCACCAGCGAATTCTGGAAGAGTCTATAGGAGATTTTAGGTACCAAGCTTAAGATGAATACCGCTTACCATCCACAGATCGATGGGCAAATGGAAAGAGTTAACAAAGTCTTGGAGGATTTATTAAGAGCTTATGTGCTTGACTTTGGTGGATCATGGAAAGACCATCTACACTTAGTAGAATTTTCCTATAACAATGGTTATCAGCCCAGTATAGGAATGACACCTTTTGAAGCTTTATTTGAAGGCATGCAAATCACCGTATGTTGAATAGAGACCGAAGATAGAGTAGTTCTTGGTTCGGAAATAGTAACAGAAGCCACAGAAAAGATTGAGTTGATTCGAACTAGAATGAAGGAAGCTCAGTCTAGGCAGAAGAGTTATGCAAACAAGAGATGAAAGGATTATTTCGGGTGCTGTAAACATCCAAATCTGATTTATGCAAATAAGAGACAGAACGATTATTTTAGTTAACGTAAACATCCAAATTGTAGTAAGATTTATGCAGATAAGAGTTATGTAAATAAACCAATAAAGGGTTTATTTCGAGTTTTAATTATTAAAAATAATTAAATAATTTTTTGGCTCCGATATTTTTATATATTAAATAATATATAAAATTTGATTTACTTTGATTTTTGAGGATTTTTCCCATGTTTTTATGATTCGTTATGAATTTATTAGACTAGAGAAGCTTAATGATTATAGTAAATATTAATATAAAATAATAGCTTTGCAAACGTTTTGGGAATGATATTTATGGTTTATGACAGATTTGTGAAAAGTATTTAACAAAGAAAATTATTATCCAATGAGATTTTGACATATAATAAGAGTTGGGGAAAAGAATTTACTTTTAATGGCAAATTTGCTGTTTTTAAGGTAATTACAAGTATGCCACGCCGAAGTCAATGATGTCGTCTTCCATCATGTCGCGTCTATGGTCTTCGACATTAATCATGGATGATGCATAGGGTATCAACTCCGGTTGGTATGAAATGGATTAGCCTTGGTTGAAGTACGAGACATAGCATCAAGGTCGACGTCGAACTTCGACATAAGCATAGTCGCGTGTTTTCAGTATTGTTACCGACACTATAAGGCAGCTATCCCACTAGTTACATATTCCCACTCTTATTTTAGTGACACCGCTCCTATCCATATCAGCATTGATATCTATAGCGATAACGACATCGCTTATCTTCTTTATTAATATAAGGCAGTGACGCCGCATCTATACTATCATTTTCGATGTCGATATTAAATGGTAATGATCCCAACTATTCTAAATATAGCCAATTACCTATTTAAAGTTACCAATTTCTACTATGTAAACTTGTGAAACTCGATACTATGTGACACGACATAGTTATTATCAACCATATAGCCTTGTGTTTCATAAATCAAAGACTTAAACGTAGTTTGATATTAAAGAGAGGTGATGACCCATGCTGGATATATCCATGCTGCGTTTTATCAATATACATGGTTTTATTGTTTTGGCCCTATGGCCTTATATTTTAAATCAAAGGATTTAATGTGGTGGGTGCGATAACGCTTAATGGCAACATTGACGTCGAGTTTCATCGATATAATGGTTTTAGTAAATTTGGCTTTATAGCCTATAGTTTTGAGGTATGATAACCTCTAAGTGATATCTACTTTCATCAATATCATTTTATAAAAGCATAAATCCTGGCATAAATATTTTGAGTAAAGTAAGGGCTATAATTTTCTTTGTCTTAAGTATGATTTTAAAGGTTAAATCATTTACAAAGATTTATGTTTTCAAGGAAAAAAGGTATTAGCCTAGAATTTTTGTTCATATCACCTTTAGATAAATCGTGATAGGATGAATTGACTCAAAGATTAGAAAACCATATGGGACTAGTATAGGATCGCGCCCTATACTTCAACTGCTAGCCCCTAGCTGATATAAGTTCAAAACTACAGTGCGTAGGGCTTTGCCATGGGTAAGTCTAAAAGTAGTTTTATGCACAAAAAGGAATACACAGCGATGGGATAGGTTATTGGTTGGCCCGCAAAACCATAAAATCAGTTTACCCTAGAAATAGTAATTTATGGACAGACCATCCAATCTCCCTCTAACAGTAAGTTAGAACATTTGATATATCTGGTAGGCACGAGTCAGCCATATTGGTTTATAGTCCCCCTGAGAAAACTATAATGTTGGGACAAATAGTCCATTAATTTAGACAGATTGGTCATGATTACTCATGTTGCATACATGCATTTGATTGTTGTGTTATTGTCTAATTATTGTGATTGCAGGAGCATGATTAGAATTAACATAAATTCAAAGGACACTAGTGAAAAGAAAAGTCGTTCCTCTCAGCGGCATGGTCTCACTAGATACCCATCAACCAAAATGGCATATTATTATTCACACGAGATTTTTTATCCGACTCGAATTTTTTGTTTTTCCTCTTTAACTTTCGGGTACTCATTTGAGTAGTTCGAGAGTAAGATTTACAGGTTATATAGGTTTTGGAAAATAAAGCTTCTGAAGATGTGAAGGAGGCAAAGTTAGCTATGTAGGAGTCTATCTATTATTATATCCGTTGTGTTATGTAATTTTTTCGTATGTATGTATTGACAGAAATTATACATGTCAATTAGTAACTCTGATCAACTAAGGGGGCATTGTCATATGTCGCTCTTGGAGTATTTTATAATAATTGTATTTTATCCGAACCCGAGCAACGTTTGGTATTATGCAATGAATATGAAAATTATCTTTGAAATGAAATGTGAAAGTTTGTTTTGAAATTGCGTTTAAGAAAATTTCATATCCCTATGCTTCAATGCGACTGATACTATTAACATGACCGCATTTTGTCATCGAAAATTACTATTATAGATGACTACAACATCTGTAGCGGTGAGTTTCAAGCCTAAAAATAGGGGCTGTTGCATACGAGTTGTATATAATACAGCTAATAAGGAGCTATCTATCGCACAGAGAGTATGATTTGTTAAGCTAACCTCAAGGTTAGAATCTCAAGGCATACGAGTTCTAATACCCACTATTGAAATTAAAGACCTTTATGTTTCATCTTAAGGTTTGAAGAAACATAAAAGACTAGCGGGAGCCTTATTAGAAAAATGAAATAGTAACATTTAACCACTCTAATATTGTAAGATCATCTTCTATATAAAGTTATAATAATTATATTGATAAATTTGTGCAAGTAATATAATTGATAAAATGTTTATCACACTACACCATAACAACCATTCCGTAACATTTATTTTTTTCAATTGCCAACACTTATTTGTTTTGTAGATTAATCACAACAATATTCATTGTTAAGCTAAAAACGTGTCACCAAAATACACATTTACGTTTATTTTATTGTTAAAACTGAAATTAATTAAACGTTGCTAGGGAAATAAAGTGAGCATCTTCGGTCATCCTTATCCTAATTCCATCTCTCTGACTTTCATCCAGCCGCTCTAAAACGAAAATAAAAATCGTCCATGTCCGCCGCATCGCCTGCACCACGGCATTCGGTTCTCTGCCTCAAAAAAATGGCGCCAGATCTCCAACCTCCGAGCAGCAACCTATTGACCTCCCACCTCCTCCTTCTACTCCAAGCGAATCATTAGATCTGCAAAGCCCTAATAATTCCAAAGAGGAGCCGGTTATTTACCTGTCGCCTAGGCTCGAACATGGTTCACAATAAAATCAAAGAGGAGAGGCTCTGGCAGTGCATCATTCGAGATCATAAGAAGCAATTTGGTAGCGATAACGGAAGAGTAAGCATAGATCCAAAAATATGTATTTTGGGTTATTCAGTTGGTTTTATATTCATCTTTGTTACGTAACATTTGGTTATCCTACTCACATCTCACACTTATGAGCTAATCCTATGTTGTTAGATGAGAAATATAAATTCAATAAAAAATAATACCAATGTTCTGATTTTACTAATAGTTGGTTCTTAGAAAACATAGCTTGTTGTTTCTCTGTATCTATTTGAAAAAGTCATTTGGATATGTTACCATTATGCAGAACGTAATTTAAGTAATAAATCGAATAAATACAATTCATATTTAAGTATTAGTTTAACATGTATACCTCATTTGGGATGAACATTACAATTATGAAATTAGGAAATCGATTTGTGAGGTAGATTGCATATTTGTGTATACCTTCAGTGCCGATAAATTTGTTATCAGCACTAGCTGAATCGATATGCGAAAGGTGACCTATCTATAGCAAAATGCTCGATTAGTCTCCCTGCAATAATATCATTGACGTGCTTATTCGTATACCTCACCATTTTCTCTTCAGTGTGGTTTAGAATTTATGTAGGGTTCAGCTGTGCTTATTTGACCTACACTACCTATTTTGATGTATATACTGTACCAGTTTTAGACTCTTTTAAAGGTTTGCTTAAAAGAAAAAACCAATTTTACAATATATAATAAATGTTACGACCTGGTAGTTCGAACCATTCGCATCTGCATATGTTAGACTTGAATTGATGTCAGACTGTTAATTTATATTTGGCAAAACTCAGCATATACAGTTAATAAATCAATCACATAATCACAGACACAGAGTAATATAACAATAAGCAACGAAATAGATAAATAGTAGTTCATGAAGCTACTATATAAACATCAAAGTTTGAAACAAAATACAACAGAAATCTCAAATACAGGGTGGTCTCAAATACAAAAGTAACTAACAAGACTGAACAAAAATCTCTGGAAACAACTGAAAGCTGACATGATATCAGATAGATCTTAAAGCAAAGCTCCAAACTCCAAGGTGAATCTCAAATGCTATGTCACTCAGTCTGACCCGAGCATAAAGCAAACACAAAATACTCGAGTTAGGATTAACATTCTCATATAGTAAATTCAACTTAAGTGAAATGTCAACTGAAATACAAATAACTTAAAGGATGTTTGGGATTCTCATCCTCTAGGGATCCGTGGAACTATCTACTATGTAGTAATATACGCTATTATAATAATGTCTATAGTAAACTAAACTATTAAAATGGCGTTAAGGCGTTACCTATATCCCCATTAACACATTTTATATAGTGTCGTCAATTTAGATACTGCATACTCCACCCGCAGGTGGGCTATCAGTGATGGGCTATCAGGGAGCACTCCATAGGTACGACACAAAACAAACTCGTAGAAGCCACGATGAGCCGTGTGACAAGGCACGAGAGACAATGCCAGGGTAGATATACCATTTGCGGATCCGGATTACTGGTAACGCATAGCAGCTACTACCGTCCACCTCGTGACACACTCCCAAATCAAAGGTGCACCTAATCAGATCATAAAATAACAGAATGGTATTGAAGAAATGTGTTCGATAGGAGGAATGACCTCACTTGGCCTGGCATGGCTCCTGTTTTAGCCACATCAAGCTCACTATGCGAGTAGAGCATTGTAAATACCATATAGAATCGTCGCCAAACCATCCTACTTCATTTTGGAATCTCCACCACGTGCACAGTTGTTAAAGTAGTTTTGGTATTGGCAGAGAGTATGACAATATCCGATCCTGGTCTCTTTAACCAAACGCTTATTTCACACCGTGGTCATTTCATTTCAAATAGTCCGTACTTTATATCAAAATACCATATTTGTTTCAAAATAATACCAATTGATATCATTAATCACTTTAAATAATATTCATTTTCAGAACCGTAACACTTTTTAAAATCATAACACTTTCGAAGTCATAACACTTTTGAAATCATAGCACTTTTGAAATCATAACACTTTTGAAATCATAACACTTTTGAAATCATAACACTTCCGTAATCATAATAGTTTCAACATATAATTAAAAAATCTAATTTTACAAAATAAAATATCTTATATTATATTTAAAATCAATATTTAGTAAAACCATTCCTTTCAAAACTTTGGAAATCATTTCAAAATATAGACCAACGGTGTCCATATATAATTTTCTATCTATGGTAAAGTGATACAGATATTTATCATTTCAATCCATAAATTAAATATTTAAGGGTGTATATCATTCCAACCTGCAATCCCAAAAATTTTAAATCAATGAAAATCGTTTGGCTTTATCATTGTAATATCGTTCAGGTATGTATCATTTCAACCCATAGGGATTTCTAAACTAACGGAGAACTTGTAGAGTGAGAGAAAATATGACAATAATATAACATATCAATAACAGACATATATCATCAATAACAAATTTAAACATAATATATACAATAGTTACGGTGTCATATGTCATAGGTGAACAATTTCAGGTAATGTCATATCATATTTAACAATTAAATAACTTAACAATTCAAATTTAACAACATATTTCAATCGTCATTTCATGTGAATTAAATTTACCAAATATATGAATGTTGATCGTGTGGCTGCTCACCTTTCGAGGTCAGAGAACTTGATAACGAACTGAGCTATGAATTCGAGTAACGAATTCCAAAGTAAAGTATGATGATCACGAAGTTGACAATCAAAGCAAATCTGGAAGTTTGAAATTGGCGGGAGACAAATCAAAATTAGCTTAATATAAATTGAGCAAAATATATGTTATATATATATGATTTTCTCTTAATCAATTTTAAAAACATTTATTAAAAATAAATTCTCTATACGTATTTTCAAATCAAAAATTAAATTTAAACACATAAAATATCTCTATATATTTTCGAAGACCAAACATATGTAAACTGATATAAACTAATATATAGACTAACATATGTATTATATAATATAAAAAAATCTATTGTAAAATCAATATAACTTGCTTTATTATAATATACACATATTAACAAACAGAACTCACACATTATAAATCAATAGATCAAATATATAATCTTAAGAAAAATGAAAACCACCTCTCAGATTGGAAACAACTTACATAAACAATTCTCATTATTTATTTAGTATATATACATCTCAGAATATCAACAAAACATATATTATATATATACGTTTCAAATATAAATCAACAGAATATACATAAATATATACCAAGAGGCTTCTGCAAAGGAAATGGTGAAAGGAAGGGCACATTGTCGAGTTAAGTGTCTTCGAGAGGGAAAAGTGATAGGCTTCACAATCAATGTATGCGAACATACATATATATATTTATATATATACAGAATATATACATGAACAATATATATATGAACAATATTTTATCTAACAAAAACCGAAAAAGAAAGAGCAAAGAAGAGGGTGGTGAACAAATTCTCTGGTGGTGCTGTCGAGGAAAAGGCGTGTTTGAGGGGCTCGACAAGGGAAAATGGCGGATGAGCTTGGGTTTTGGGTGGGACCAATAGGTGATGGAAGAGCTACATGGGGGCGGAGGTGTGGTGGAAAATGAACGGCTTGGAAGAGGAGATGATGAGGCATTGCTGTGGTGGGAGCCAGAGCAAGTGGTCGGAGAAGGTGGACAAACGACTACAACTATGAGTGGAGGTTGGCCGCAAGAACAAGTCTGATCGGAGCTATGGAGATGCGTGACAGGCCGAGGTCGGCAATGAGGTTTCTAGGCGTTGCACAGGGTTCGGTTGAGTGTGGGGTTAGAGGAGCGGTTTCTTGTGGTTGCATTGACGAATGACATGGCCGAGGAAAGAGCAGGGTAAATTTCATAGGGAACTAATGCAAACAAATATATTTTATTATATAATTATAACAAGAAGCAAAGAGAAAGAGGGAAGAGAAAGAAATGGTACGAACGGAAAGTATGGAGCATGACAAAAGTGAAAGAGCAAAGAAAAGGAAAAGGCACCAAAGAATAATATATTAAAACAAGAAAATAGCAACGGTCACATGCTTTGATTTAGGTAAAATAATCGAAGCAATTGATTTTTGCTTCGATTCCACGACTGAAATTTGAAAAGGAAAAGGAAACAAAAGGACACAAATACCGTACCGATACGATAAACTGGTTTGTCGTTTCCGTCACGTATCAGACCTCAAAATACATAAATAAATATACCATGGAGACCATCACAACGAGACGAATAGAATGGTACATAGATACCAATGATACGATCATCCTATCAAAACTCGAATTTTCGCGCCCGTGAATGCTGCTAAAATGCCGAAAATAAGATAAACGGAGCTATAGCTTTCTTAATTTAGCGAAACGAAATATGACGTCTCACTTATAAAATAGTCTACATTTTAATTATATAAAAATATTCAAATTTCGAAAATATTTTATTTTCATCAATTTAACTGATTTTAAATTGAAATTAAAAATTACACAATAGAACTAACTTCCATATTCTTTGATGGAAATCTGGCATTTGCTACGTTAAAATAGACACATCTCAATTATCAAATTTTCTTATTTAAATTTAATTGTTATATTTTCAAGCAAAATTTCAGCTAATTACGTTATAAAAACCGTTAAAATTTCTGGGTCGTTACGCTCTCCCCCACTTAAAACTTTTCGTTCCCCAAAAGGAAGGAGGTAGGAGAATAGAAGTAACAAAAAGAAAAATAGATTGAAATGCAAAATACAACAATTGGTTAAAAACCATATAAATTTCAATTTAAGTTAATTAATATTCAACAATTTGATTTAATCCATTTTATATAATCAATAAATATTCATTCAGTTCAAAATTTGATTTACTTTCAATTTATCAACATTTCTTTCAAACAAATCCATTTTTAAACTAGTTTATTTTATCCATTTATCTTAAGCTAAGTCGATTCCATTTAAAATGCAAGTTCACTATTCTTAAGTTCATATTTAACCTCTTAACTAGTCTTCTCTTTTATTTATTTGATTTATTATCTATAAATTCCCTTAACAAAATATCATTTTTGATATTCTATTACTTGTATATCATAGTGTATATTATCTAATTACATTATAATTACATTTAAACTTTTCTACGTAAATTATATTAATGTTTTTGAGTGTAATTAAACACTATACAAATTTACCTGTTATCTATAATATTTTTATTAAGCAAAATTTCAGTTTGAACATTTTTATTACTTAAATTCCTCTTATATAACCTTCAATTACACATCCACATTCTTTTTTTTTTCTACTTTTGAATATTTTAGGTAAGCTATAATATAATTGGGTATTATACAAATAAATTTTGTCCTATTTCAACTATTTTAAGTTGCTTAAATTCTATTTCTCTTTATAGACTATCCAGTTATTCTGAAAACTTGATTCATTTTTGTAACGACCTGTAATTTCGCCACTTCGAAAATGAGAGATTTCATTCATTTTAAATTAAAAATAAATAAAACTTAATTAAACGTGTTATATATAAGAGGTAATAATGAAGAAATCATTATATTCTTATAGTTAATAATTTAAAAAGTATAAATTTGAATTTTAGAACAAATCAACAAAAGTTAAGTTTTGTTTAAATAAAGGCTTAAATAAACATGTTAAAATATTTGTTTGGAAAGATAAATCTTATTTAAAACATCCAATAAAGATAATAAAAATATAGTAATATATTTAAAAATATGTTAATAATCGTTTTACAAAAATAACCAAATTTTGTCATATATTGTCAATTTTACATGCACAGTCAAAATTAGAGATTTTGATATTAATTAAATATGATTTTAAAATATAAAGAGACATGTTTTAATTTATTTAAAGAAGTAAAAAAATTATTTTAAAGTTCGGTTTACTTCAATATATAGCTTAACAAAAACGTCAGATTTTGTCTGTAAAATTTGTCAACAAAAACGCCTTTTGCAACCGAAACAACTTATCATCAAGTTGTTGCAACATAATACATTTTCTAACATATAAATACAAGTTTATAATCTTTTTAAACACTTTACATATAGCACTAAAGATAAAAGAATTTTACTTTTGAAAAGTTTAAATAAATAAATAAAGTATAAAAGTATGATTTGACTAATTTCAAATTAAGTTAAAATTTATAAAAAACATCATTACTTTATCTCTTATGTCATTAATGAGACGTTATCCATGTACATAGAAAAAGAGCAAAATTATATGTTTAAACAATTACAAACCATAAGAAAGTGACACCTCTTCATCTCTTAACACACTCTTCCATAACCATTATTCCACATATTAATAGCAACTCAAAACAAGGCTAATCAAAGTTCAAAAGTAAACAAGGCTATTTATATCATTTACCACTAAAATCTCTACTTATAAATACAACCTTAAATCCATTCATTTCTACTTCATTTTCATTCTATAAAATTTCTAAACTCTCTCTACTTCCTCCATTTTTCTTCTAACTTCAAGCTATCACCTCTACATCACCAAAACCAAGCTTTACCCACCTCTACATGGCCATACCCTCCACATAACCTCCTCTACCCAAGCCTAAAACCCACGCATACCCCCTCCTCCCCACATACCCGAGCCAATATTCCACCTTACCGAGCCTCTTAAACCACCTACCCACCCTCAAGTCCCCATAGCCGAGCCCAAAACCCACCTGCTTGAGCACCTACAAGCCATACCCGAGCCCAAAGCCACATACCCAAGGCCGTACACCTCATTCCCTTCCAAAAGCCCACGGCCATAATATGAAAAAATAAGAGAGAAAAAGAAAAGAAAAGAAAAGAACTGAAAAGAAAAGGAGAGGGAACGACAAACTGGAGACGTTCGAGAAACAAAAGCATGCTAGTTCAAAAGAAAAAAGTTTGACGAAGTGGATATGAAGGTGAGAAATCTTCATCGCTTTTGAATTTATATTTTGGTTATATCAAAACAATCACATTTATACCCTTATAATATATGAATGTTTATACCAATGGATTGTTAATATGGATGATTGGATAGTTTGGTTAGATAAATGAATTGTGATAATATATCCCGTTATGGTATTAATAGTGAATGTTGGATTTGAAATCATATGTTATGTTATCGGTTGAATGGATGTTATGTTAATGATGAATATGGACATTGGTTGTGTTCATTTTGATTTAATAATCCCTTTGTTAAGAAAGACCAAATTTTAGTGATATGAGATACTTTGAAAAAATAAGTCTCTTTTTAATTAGAAGTGAAATTAAAGTAAAAATAAGAAAGAATTTCTGCTGTAAAGATATTTGTTTAATATTATATATTCTTCTTTCGAGCGAGATTCTGTTCTGTCTATTTTCTTTATTACCCTTGATCATTCATACTTCCATGCAACTTGGGTCGGACATGAGTAGTTTATTGTCAACTCAAAGGGTACGGAATTGTGGGTCGTCACAATTTTAATAATTGAAAACCACCACTTTATAAAGAATTTAAGGATTTATTTCCGGTTTTACATTAAACAAATTTTGAAATAAATATATACGTACATATTACATAAATCAAATCATATTCAAGAAATTCAAATCAAATCTCTTTTCCAAAACAAAAGTGTAGCAATGCTAATAAGTGGTCTCTCCACTTTGAGACTCAAAAATGAATGTTTATGATGCTGCAGTCATCACCGAAATTATTTTCCAGCGACAAAAGAGGGGAGTACTGATTTTCTCCATTTAAAATTATTTGGAAACAATTTTCATGCGAAAATACTTTCAAAACTTTGAAAATCAAGGCATCGGAAATTTAATTCTTAAATCTTGAATTTAAATTCATTATACTTTCAAATCAGGTTTTTAAACCATATTTTAAATTTCAACAATAGTTAAGAGTTAGAAATGTTGACAAAACAACAAATGATAAATCTAGTATTATCATTCCTAACAACCAAATTATTTAACTATATAATTTCAGAAAATTATACTTATACATATAAATATAATCATAGATAAATTATTTCATTTACAAATTTTGAAAACAATATTGTGTCGGTTTGCTCTGTTTAAGTGTTTTGCGATTCCTATCGATAGCGTTGGCCCGACGAATCGATTGAAACCCAAAGTTCAAACTTAACAGCTCAAACAACATAATATAAAATATTTTAATATTAATTACAAATACACTCCCTCACACATTGATTCAATAATGGATCATGGAACAAAGATAGAGGTTCAAATTCAAAGAGACCATAATCAAAGAGAATTTAAGAACAAAGATAGCTCGAAAGGATATAAAGATAATTAAATTGCAAAAAGAGAAAAATGGATAGATTTATATTAATCACGACGACCTTAACATGATCAACTGAGATTTCAGGAATAAGATACCAAAACATCAAGATAATCCCTGACTATCGAGTGGAGTCAAGATCACTAGGCTGAGTATCAAATGAAGGATAAAACTACTTGCAAAATTCTGAGATATTCGACATTCAATAAGAAGAGAATTACCCGGATCGTCTACTAGAGAAATGATTTGGCTTTTCAAGAAATAAAAGCATCATAATCGAGGATGTAGAAATCTTCGGTGAATCGACGCCTATTGTAAAGGACGTTCACCCCCTCAAATGATACAAAAGTTGGTGGGGTCATCGATTGATTAGACACACACATAAGGTCAAAAATTGCTGATTGGGGTGGCAAGATGTTCTCAAATTCATTATAGAGATCGATCGAAGTGGAGCTAGGGGATGCTCCAGGATAAAGAAGGACACAAACAAGAAAAGACAAGAATGGATTTCAGAATAAAGGGGAGAGTTCCAAAATTCAAAGGAAATCCGAGTCAAAGAGCAAGAAACTCAAGCTTGAACGAAGGTGATTTTGTAATTAAATTTACTCTATATGCTAAGTTTAGCCTAAACCAGAGCTCTGATACCAACTGTAACGACCTGGTATTTCGAACCATTCGCATTCGTACATGTCAGACTTAAAATTTTCAAAATGTCAGACTGTTAATTTATATTTGGCAAAACTCATCATATACAGTAAATAAATCAATCACAAAATCACAGACACAGAGTAATATTGTTGGGCGGATTCTCGCCCAGTAGGCCACGAGACCGTGAAGCGTCATATCCCATGCACATTCGAAACCAACAGGCACAGTAGGCGTCATCTCCTTGCACTCAAGTGCTCATGTCCATTCGGTACCTCCTTGTACCAGGGTCCATTCGGCATCCATGAACCCATGTCCATTCGGCTCTCTCCTCTCATGTCCATTCGGCACCAGCTCAACGCCGGACCACACAATGCCGGTCCAATACTTCCACTCCACTACCGGATCAACCCCCTACCGAGCCAACCTCATTCGGTCCCCCACTCCATTCGGCATAGCCGGTCCAAGCCCCGCCGAATACCACCACCGGACCACACTATTGCCGAACCACCTTCTCATCACATCTCCACCGAACCAATGCAACATCTCCTGCTCCATACCGGTCCAACTTATGACCGGACCAACACATACCCTACTCAATACCGATCCACACCCTACCAGACCAACGCCACTCCAAATTCCATGCCGAATGAAGCTCCGCCGAACCAGAACGCTGCCAGGCCAGATTGCTCCAGCCCGGGCCCACCAACAGCTATATACCTCCAAGACCCCTTGCCCCCTACCTCATTCTATAAATAGAGGGGCAGGGGTACAACAATGGCAGACAAGTTTGAGAGCTCAAGCAAGGAAGGAACTTTCAAACTACTTTCATACACTTGTACACAACGCATTGTACTTGTAACCTGAAAGAAAGAAGATAATAACATATAAAGTGGACGTAGGCACATTCTGGCCGAACCACTATAAATCTGTGTGTCTTTTACATTTCAGCCCCTACTTTTCTCATATTTACATACTCATCTAAAATCATTGAAAATTACATATAATCAACTAAATAATACGACTTGGAGGTGTTTGTCCATTTTTTGTGCAAACATTTTTGGTGCTTTCACTGAGAACTGAACTCAAACTTCATCTTCTCCCACTCAACCTTTTTCCTAACGACATCACTCGTTGCTTAGAAATCATGCCTTCCAAACAGAGAAGGGATGTTAACAAAGGAAAGAACATCGCAACTAGCAGCCTTCCAGATCCAGCAATCACAGATCAGCCCACTTCAACAGCAGTACCAGATGAAAATCAGGAAAATCCAACTGGTCCCGCAACGGAACAACCAATCACTAGGGCAGATCTGGACAGGGTTGTGGCTGAAGTAACTAACCGCTTCACATCCCAACAAGAAACTTTGGTGGACCAACTCATGACACGCTTAAGGGACGCTGAAGAGTCCAACCGCAACACTGAATCATGGGGTGAATCCCAATCCGGAGGATCCCGGAGGCAACAAAGGTCTTCACTCTTCGAACAAGCTATCAACAGGAAAAACAATGATAGGGGCCGCGCCCGGACTCAGCCCGAATTCCGACTCGAGGAAGCCCTTGGAACCGAACCTAGCGGGGGAGGCACCAGGCGAGGGTCGGATGTAGCTGAGCCAGTCATGCCACCTAATCATAGAAACCCCGCTGAACGGAGCCGAGCTAGAACCCAGCCCGAAGTTGACCCCATGGATGTGCTCGAAACAGAACCCCACAGGGGAAGATCAAGGCAGGGGGCAACTGTAGCTGGTCCTAGCGTGCATCCAAGCAGCCAAAGACAACCACTGGATAATGCTAGAGGTGATAGACTGTACCATCCCTACAGGTCATCTGGACGAGATAGATCCCGCAGGGAAGAACCGAGCTCATTTTTGTCCGCTCCAAGTTCTGACGAGCGGATGGCACGATTATTCAGAGAATGTGTCCAACGGGAGCAAAGGGACCGGGGAATAGGCGCTAGGGTCACCAGTCCCTTTACCCGAAATATCGAAACTGCCATCACTCCCCGGGAATGGAAAATGCCAACCATGGAACCTTACAAAGGAACTTCCGACCCCATCGTACACCTGCAGAGATACACCCAGCATATGCTCATGAGTGGAGCAACAGAAGGAGTATTATGTAAATGCTTTCCGCTATTCCTATCAGATCTAGCTACCTCCTGGTTCTGCCATCTACCCCAAGGATCCATCAACTCATGGGAGATGTTAAAAGAAAGGTTTATTAGCCAGTTCCGCATCCATGTGGAACAACCCAGGGATGCTTATTCTCTATCCAATGTCAAACAGAAAACCGGAGAGACGCTACAACAATATCTAACACGGTTCAACGCCGCAGCGGCAGCAGTTCAAGATGCCGATGAAAAACTCACTCTAATGGCCCTCTGTAGTGGTGTGCATCCAGACACCAAGTTTGCCAGAAGATTAACTAAGGAAAAACCAGTTACCTTGCCTGATTTCTTCCATGAAGCTGGAAAGTATATGAGACTTGAAGACGCTGCTACGGAGAGGCAGCCAGGGCAACAAGGCAAGATAATTCAGGACAAGGTTCCCACTGCAGCTAAGGACGCTCGAAGAAATGAATCTAGAGACAATGCTGGGGGCAGAAAGGGTGAGAAGCGCCAATATCGACCAGGGCCAAGATTTGACTCCTACACTCCTTTGAATGAAACAATCGAAAACATCTACCTAGCCACTCAGGGCGAACTCGGATACAAGCGCCCCCCGCACAAGAAAGAATCAGATAACGCACTCAAGTCCGGAAAGTTCTGTCGCTTCCACGAATCCCACGGACATGACACCAATGAATGCCACCATCTTCGGGACTTGATCGAAGAACACATTAGAAGAAGAAGACTGGAACGTTATGTGAAAAGTCAGAACAGGACTCCAACTCCTGCCAATGAGAACTCAAAGCAACCCCTCCCAGAAGTAGGCGGAGGGAGTCGCAACAATCACAACACCAGTGGCTCTAGTCAAGAGAAGATAGTAGTCCTTACCATCTCAGGAGGACCACACATTGCCGACAGAAGTTGGGCAGAGATGGAAAGGTACGGCAAGTCGCTTAGAAATGCCGAAGGATATGTTAACTCCATTACGGAGGAACGCCACCCGAAACGAAAAGAAAACGACGACATCATATTCAGTAGGCGTGATTTGGAAGGAAGACAGTACCCACATATGGATCCTATGGTCATCTCTGCCTGGTTCGGTCCAGCTAAAGTTTTTCGGATTCTAATAGACACAGGAAGCTCCGTTAATATCCTGTTCAAACATGCTTTCGACAAAATGAAGTTATCAATGAAGGATGTATCCCCCTGTGACAAACCACTGCACGGTTTCACTGGAGATGCAAAAATGCCCCTCGGGCAACTTGACCTCTTCGTCGAAATAGGAAGTCATCCCCGCTCCGTTGTGCGAAAACAAACGTTCGTACTAATAGAAAACCACTCGGCTTACAACGCTTTCTTGGGAAGACCAGCCTTGTCTGACTTTCAGATTGTATTAGCCCCCTGGTGCCTGAAAATGAAATTTCCAACAGACAACGGAGTAGGAGAAGTAGAAGGAGATCAAGGTGCTGCCCGAGACTGCTACGTAACTGAACTTCGCAATAACCGCAGAAAGAATAAAGGAAAAGATGCAGAGACTACTCTCTGCATGAAAAGCTTGGAGGCATAGCAACTAAAGAAAGCCCCTCCTCTTCGATACACAAGCGATCCCTTCAATGAACTAGACCCCAGGGATAAAGAGGAGGAGGCTACCGCCGAGCCTGCAGAGGCTATGGAATTCGTATCGGTAGATAAGCATGATTCAAGTAGACTATTAAAAATCGGATCTCAGCTGAAAACGGAATTGAAGGATCGACTCATTGACTTTCTCCGCCACAACTTAGATGTATTTGCGTGGACCCATGCCGATATGACAGGAATCTCCCCAGACGTAGCATGCCACATGTTGAACATCGATCCCACCAAGGTACCAGTAAAGCAGAAAAAGAGGAGCATGGGGGCAGAGCGATCAGCAGCCCTTGATGAGGAAGTAAAAAATCTACTTGCTAATGACTTCATACGGGAAGCCATCTACCCAGAATGGATCGCTAACCCAGTGCTAGTAAAAAAGGCCAATGGAAAGTGGCGAACATGTATTGACTTCTCCAATCTGAATGACGCTTGCCCGAAAGACTGCTTCCCACTTCCCCGAATTGACCAACTCGTGGACAGCACAGCTGGGCACGAACTCCTATCTTTTATGGATGCATACTCCGGATATAACCAGATCCCCATGCACGCTCCCGATCAGGACCACACTAGCTTCATCACCGACCGCGGATTATATTGTTACAAAGTCATGCCTTTTGGACTCAAAAATGCTGGAGCTACCTATCAACGCCTCGTCAACAAAATGTTCGCAGAACTGATAGGACGTACTATGGAAGTATATGTGGATGACATGTTGGTGAAGTCCAGGAAAGCCAACGACCATGTAAGCCATCTGGACGATATGTTTCGGGTACTTCGCCGATATGGAATGAAGCTGAATCCTCTAAAGTGCTCCTTCGGAGTATCATCGGGAAAATTCTTAGGATTCATCGTCCACGCCAGAGGAATCGAAGCAAACCCTGAACAAATCCGAGCTTTAAAAGAAATAAGGATACCTTCCACTCGAAAAGAAATGCAGAGCCTAAACGGAAAGGTGGCCGCCCTAAGCAGATTCATTTCCAAGGCAACTGACAAGTGTGTCCCTTTCTTCGAAGCACTCAAGAAAGACAAAGGGAGGTTCGAGTGGACCGACGAATGCTTAAAAGCCTTCCTCAACCTAATCGAACACCTTCAGAGACCACCAGTACTCTCAACTCCAAATGAAGGTGAAGTGTTATACCTATACCTCGCTGTATCATCTCATGCTCTAAGCGCCGCCTTGGTAAGAGAAGAAGACCGCACACAACGTCCGGTTTACTTTGTAAGCAAGAGATTTACGGGGGCAGAAGCCAGATATCCTAAACTTGAGAAGTTAGCATATTGTTTATTGATCGCGTCACGGAAACTGCGACACTACTTCCAGTCTCACTCCATCAGGGTTCTAACCGATCAACCACTAAGACAAGTGCTCCATCGTCCTGACACTTCTGGGCGACTCCTCAAATGGTGCATCGAACTAAGTCAGTATGATATCACCTACCATCCCCGCACCGCTATCAAAGGACAAGCCATGGCTGATTTCATTGCCGAATTCACTACCAACGAAGGCAAGGAACAATCCGAAGTAGCAAAAAACATCAAGTGGAACCTCTTTGTAGACGGAGCATCGAACGAACAAGGCTCGGGGGCAGGTATTGTGATCGTCACCCCCAGGGGAAGAAAGTTGTACTATGCATTAAGATTGGAGTTCACGGCCACTAACAACGATGCTGAATATGAAGCAGTAATAGCGGGATTGGAACTGGCCCTAGAAATTGGGATCAATTCCTTATGTATTCATAGTGATTCTCAGCTTATCGTAAACCAGGTACTAGGAGAATTCCAGACTCGAGGAGAGCGGCTCACAGCATACCTAAAGAAAACCAGACTGCTGCTCGATCGATTGGACCATTATCTAATCAAACACATTCCTCGAGAAGAAAACCAAGAGGCAGATGAACTTGCAAAGCAAGCTAGTATGAAGGACAGCACCATTCCCGGAGCACTAGTAATCTCAAGGCAGCTAGCCCCGAGTTTCGAACAAGCGAATCTGATAACTGCAATCGAAGAAGGAACCTGGATGACTCCTATCCGGAAATATTTGCAAGATGGCATACTACCCGACAGGCGTGACGAAGCCAAGAAGATCTTGAGGAAAGTTCCCCACTACACAATGCAAGAAGGCATCCTCTACCGGCGTGGCTTCTCTAGCCCCCTATTAAGATGCGTCGCCGGGAGGGGAGCCAAGGAGATATTAACAAACATCCATCAGGGAGGATGCGGAGATCACACTGGAGGACAGACTTTGGCAAGAAAGATACTCCGATACGGATATTACTGGCCCACACTAAACAAAGATGCCCTAGACTTCGTTAAGAAATGCGACAGATGTCAGAAGTTCGCCAAGATCCCTCGACTACCCACAAACGAAATTACTCAAATGACCAGCCCTTGGCCCTTTGCCGTATGGGGAATTGACTTAATTGGCGAACTGCCAACGGGCCGAGGCGGAGCCAAATATGCTATAGTGGCAGTCGATTATTTCACCAAATGGGTGGAAGCGGAACCTTTAAATAAAATATCTTCAGCAAAAGTTATCAACTTCTTGATCAAAAACATTCTGTGCAGGTATGGAGTCCCCCTCAAGATCGTATCAGACAACGGACTCCAATTTGACAGCGAAGAATTTGCCGACTGGTGCCAAGAGCATGGAATTCATAAAAGCTTCTCATCAGTAGCTTACCCTCAGGCAAACGGACAAGTTGAAGCTGTCAACAAAATTCTCAAAACCCTAATCAAGAAGAAACTTGAAAAGTCAAAAGGCGCTTGGGTGGACGAACTTCCTACGGCACTATGGGCATACCGCACATCTTTCAGAACATCAACGGGACATACTCCTTTCTCTTTGGCATATGGATCGGAGGCAATGCTCCCAGTTGAGACTATTGTGCCTTCCCACCGTAGGATCCACTACAACCCAGAAGAAAACGAAGAACTCCTCCTCATGTCTTTGGATCTGATTGAGGAAAGGAGAAACGATGCAGCACTCAAAGCAGCAGCTCACAAACAAAAAGTGGCAGCACTATACAATTCCAAAGTCAAGCATCGCAGCTTACAAGAAGGAGATCTTGTCCTCAGGCGAATCTTTCCGCGCCCCGGGGCACTGGACCCCATCTGGGACGGACCATATGTAATTCACAAAGATCTCCACAACGGAGCTTACATTTTGTCAACAGTGGACGGAGAGGTGTTCCAGAGGGCATGGAACATCCGACACCTCCGTCGATACTTTTCTTAACTTGTACTGCCCATATGAAGTGAATTAACAAAGAGAATCAGTGGACGTAGGCATTTTCGTGCCGAACCACTTTAAAAAATCTTGTCTCTTTTTAACTTGTTCCTTTATGTCTTGGCTACTTGTTAAGCGTTATCCCTTTCTGTTGAACAAAATTCTATGGCATCTCCACTCAAGACGCACCGCGGCCTCATCTGGACTAGGCCTAACAGGTACGCTACGATTCTATGCACTCGCCAATGAGACTCTTTTGCCCCGGCATCCCTCTGCTGCGGGTTAACTCATTGCGCGCCTGCCCTCAAAGCCAACTGTAATGAGCCGATTATAAGTCATCATAAAGGCCGACTATAGCCGATGGCAGCTCATTACGGCGTTCGGCTCGTCGGTAACTGTGAACCTACTTTAAGCCCCAACATAAGGTGTGGCCAGCCAGGGGTAGTTCACGGCCAACGGCACCCACGCTAGCCGGCCACGGTAAATCGAATAATACCCACGATTACGGACCATAATGGTTCGGGTAGTTACCGTGCGCGATCTCGGCTCCGATGTGTCTTAAGTGCGGCTGTGGTAAAAAAGAAAACTCCCCGCGGAGGCGTAAGATGGGTGACAAATGTCTCCAAGACCCACAGCTAGGGAAAGTGACTACAAAACCCGTTTGCCACGAACTTAAGCACATCGACGGCCTTCCGTGACTGGAAGTTTTACTTTTACTATATTTCCATTTCATTTAAATATTTTTCTCCTATCCTGTATAACAAACTCTAAAGTACAGGAAACCAAATAGGAAGCATTCACTCATGAGGCTCTAAGCCTGCGTGCTGGGTAGCAGGGCGCTCTGCTATACCCGTGAACAGTTACACAAGACACTCAAAGCTACCGCCTGCGAATAAAACATAAAGGGCGGTACTCTCTTCTCTTGTACATAAATGCGTAACTATAACTTATTCATACACTGACATTGCAAAACGTGAAATTATATTTCAAGCAAAAACTTAACATCAAACACAAGTGGAATCACAGGCATATACATAATTATACTTCTCACACAGCACATAAAGATAGCAACAACATTTAAACATGACAAAATCAGCTTATATTATAAGATCACACGAAGTTATTCTTTGCAAATAATTTTATTACAGTTGCATATCAAAGACTAACATGAACAGTGATAAAAAAGAAACAAAAAGATGGCAGATGCATCCACACTCCATCACCAACTCCCCCAGCCTACTTAGCCGCAGGATCGGAGCCCCCAGCATGTGGATCTGAAGTCCCACCTGTCCAGATCAGAAGAGGAATTCATTAAACGAACGATCAAGTTATGAAAACACGAAAAGAAAAGAAAGGGAAAAGAATAACTCACCAGCATCCGCCGCTTGATCCTCATCATCCAACTGCACGCCCGCTTCCTCTGCAGCGAGTAGCCGCATCCCCTCCTTCACCGCCGCTTGCTCCTCCTTTGAGAACTGAGCAGTAACCGCACTCAAGTTGAAAGCCTCTCCGCCTTCCTTACCCGCATTCACCCTGGCCTCCTCTAAAGCCTGGAGATACACCTTGGCCATGACCCGAGGGTAATCGTCCATCCAAGACAAGCCGCCCTCCTTCCAAGTGTGGAAGTACATATCCTGCAACATCTCATCCATCATCCCCTCGTTTTCCTCAAACTCCCTCACCCGGGCCTCGGAAGCTTGCAACTTGGTGATGGCGTCGTCCCTCTCTGATTGGTATCTCAAGCAGTCAGCCTGGAGTGACCTCCTCATTTCCTCTTCCTTCAACTTGAGGGACCTCCTCATCTCCTCCATCTCCTCCTTCAACTCGGCCTGAGCCATCTCCGCAGCCTCGAGCCTCCCTGACAACTCCTCTACCCGCTCGAGATCCGCATTTCGAACCTCATCCACCGTTGCGATAGCTATGTTAATCCGTTCCCTGCAAGCGACCTCCATCTTCCGTAATTCCGCCCTACTGGCCTTCTCCATGGTCTCTTTCAGACGCTTGGAGGCTTCCTCATGCTGGGAAATCTGGATGGCTTGGTCGGCGAGTTGCTTGGCCTGATCGGCAACCTTTAACCTCAACCGAATGTTAGCACTCCCGATCTCTTCCCCGGCCTTGACCAACTTAGCATGATGCTCCATTAACTTCTTGGTCTCTGCGGCCACCCGGTCGATATTAGCCTTGGCCTCATCCCCCATGGTGACTACCCGTGTAGTAAGTAAATCAAGATCTAAAGATTTGGCCTCGTCCAGCACTCTTACCATGGGGTTGCGGGGAAGTAGGTGCTCGCCCGTGGTCTCATCGAATGAAATGTCCCGAAAACTTGGGTCTAAATCAGGATGGCCGGCAAAAGGGTCACGAGGCACGGGGCGAGGCACATCGGGACGCCTTATATGAATGACAGTAGAACTCTTGGAAGGAGGAGGAGGGGGGCAGGGCTCCGTGCTCTCCTCCGTAGTATCACGAGGAGGCTGAGTAGGGGGAGACAGAGTAGGAAGCTGCGAAGCAGAAGAAGACTCAAATAAGGAACGGCTCCGCTTCCTTTTCTGAATGCCCTCTTCGATGACCCCAAGAAGAGGGCGGTACTTGACTACGTCCCCAGTGCGATCAGTAGAAGGTTTCGCGGAAGCTCTCCTCGACTTAAATTGTTCAAGGCGGTGTCGAACATCCGACGTTTTACCCGCCTGGCCTGCCCCTGGAATAAAGAACAAGTGTTACGAACATACAATAATCCGCAATTCAAAAAATGTGCTAAGTTAAAAAGAAAGAAAAGTGAGGAGACACATCTGTTATACAAACCCGGCGGAGGAGTGGGATACTGCAATAAGTCCTGGATCTCATTCCAGGACGGAAGTGAACCGTAAAAAATTTCTAAGTCCTTATCGAAAATAGAATCGGCAGAAGACAAAAGTTCACCTTGCATCGCCGGAATCACCCTAGCTGAGGAACCCTTAGAGGATGGGTCAGTGCCAGCCACAGCTTTGCCGGTTTCCTTTGCCTTCTCCGTTCCCTTCTCCGTTTCCGACTCTCCCTCCGACTCCCCGAAGGCCCGACGGAGAGCCTCATCCAGTTCGAGGTCTTGTTCAGAGGTTAGAGCAGCAACACCACTACCACCTTGACCTTCGCCATCTCCTCCACCCTCCGACCCTTCTCCAACTTCGCCTCCTTCCTCCTCTTCTACACCTTCCTCCTCCGGGACAATCGGGCAAGTACTTGGAGAAGGGCCATCGGACTTCCTCAGTTTCTTCCCCCCGACCACGGGACGCTCTGCGAAAGGCTCCCTCTTACCGCTCTTTACCGTAGCCCCCTCCTTAGCTTTAGCAGCCCTCTCCTCAGCCGTATCCCTTTGCTTAACCACGGACTGGCGCGGTAAGATCAAATTATACTCCAAAAGGGTTGCGTTCCTGATCAAGAAAGAGGCCGACCGGTCCCGTGCCGGAATAGCCTTTAGTTCAGCAGCCATTCGCACTAAGGAATCGTCCTCCACGACTGCAATACCACCTGTCGCTAGCCAGAAATAGAAGCATGTCAGAAAAAACACTACAGTCAAAACACATGAAAAATATAAATGAAATCAATCTTACAGCCGGAAGTGAAAAGGCGGAAAGAAACAGCATCGTCCTTGACGAAGAACCACTCCTTCTTGAACATGGTGAACTTGGAATACAAGTCCAGAACTGGTTTGAAGGGTACGGCCGCCTCCAGGCTAATGTACGGAGACCCCTTCTTATAGCCTCTCAGGTTGTACAAGTATCGGATTTCCCGGTTAGAAGGAGGACGCCCGTACCTCCTCTGGAAGATAACAAAAAGGCTCACCAGGATGGCATATGAGTTAGGCTGGAGCTGGAAAGGAGCCACCTTCAAATAAGTGGTGAAGCTTACTATCCAAGCGTTGATAGGGGGGATAGCGCCGCACATGCAATGGTATCTGCTAAAAGCGAAGTAGCCCTCGGGAGGATTATATGGCATCACCCCATCTCCTGGCAGCAGCATAAGAGCCCTATCTATCCCAAAGGAACGGGATATGACGTCAAGTTGCTCCTCCTTTAAGGAGCTAGGAAAGCAATCAGGAGGAGAGACGAGAAGCTCCTGGGGACCATACCCATCGACTAGTGACCTCGGAGCGGGTCCGTGCTGTGCTGGATCTGGCTGAGCTGGGGGCACGGCAGAAGTTTCTCCGCTATCCCTGGATTTCTTCCTGCCCGATCGAGTTTCAACTTTGCGAGACATTTATCTGCATACACAAAAGTAAAAAGCATGATGTTAGAACGACAGTATAAACAAACAAGCATACATAAGTCCGGAGTTCCACTCAAAGTCCAGACACAAAGTTCGTTCGGCACTGGAGGTTCAAGACCATTCGGCACTAGGGTCTTACGTTCATTCGGCAGTACAAGTTCATTCGGCACTGGGATCTGACTTCCATTCGGCAATGGAATCTGAGGTTCATTCGGCAAAGCAAAGCTTCCGTGCCCATTCGGCATAAGCCCATCCGGTTATAGAGTTCATTCGGTAAAAGAGTATATACCTGGTTCGGCGAATATTTGATTCGGCAAATACTTGGTTCGGTGGGCTTTTGATTCGGCTTCCTCTTGTTCGGTAGAGAAAAACTAAGGGGGGTGTAGCCTCTATATATAGGCGAGCTCTGGAATACCGGACGAGAACCTACTGCCGGACCAACCCCATGCCGAACGAGAACCTATCACCGGACCAACAACAACCGGACCAACAACAACCGGACCAACTATGTACCGAATGAAACCTTCCATACCAAACCAACCTCCAAACGAATAAGAATGTATGCCTACTCGAAACCGAATGAAACTGTCTCTACCAGCAGAAGCCAGAAACAGGGGGCATGCAGGGCGCCTCACTCAGATAAGTCCCGAACTCCTGATCTTACTAATAAAATAAAGAATATGATAACAACGGATAAGTCGTGAATCTCTCACCAACGTGGGTTAATCATTTACACGTGTACGCGACCGCGAATGGTCCATAGGCACGCTCTGAATGGCTATTAACCCCGTCGCCATGAGAATTCACACTTTGACACCCCTGTTTTAAGCCCATCGGTTAGACGAATATTTGACTCTGATAATTAGAGAATGGCTAAGCTACTTACACATGTACGGGATCGCGAACGATCCCTAGGCATGCTCTGAGCTGGCGATAAACCACCTTGAAAACGATCCGGGGAACCACTCGAACGTGGACCTGGCATCGATAACGAGCTCGAACGGTCATCATTTGAAATCACACTGAAGCTATAATTTCCTTTGCAGGACATCCGAAGGATATGGACACCCAGCTTATGTCGTTTTACAAATCACGCCCACTACAGGGAAACAAAGCGCGACACGTGCAAGCCCGTGCCCCACTTTGGGGGGCAAATGTTGGGCGGATTCTCGCCCAGTAGGCCACGAGACCGTGAAGCGTCATATCCCATGCACATTCGAAACCAACAGGCACAGTAGGCGTCATCTCCTTGCACTCAAGTGCTCATGTCCATTCGGTACCTCCTTGTACCAGGGTCCATTCGGCATCCATGAACCCATGTCCATTCGGCTCTCTCCTCTCATGTCCATTCGGCACCAGCTCAACGCCGGACCACACAATGCCGGTCCAATACTTCCACTCCACTACCGGATCAACCCCCTACCGAGCCAACCTCATTCGGTCCCCCACTCCATTCGGCATAGCCGGTCCAAGCCCCGCCGAATACCACCACCGGACCACACTATTGCCGAACCACCTTCTCATCACATCTCCACCGAACCAATGCAACATCTCCTGCTCCATACCGGTCCAACTTATGACCGGACCAACACATACCCTACTCAATACCGATCCACACCCTACCAGACCAACGCCACTCCAAATTCCATGCCGAATGAAGCTCCGCCGAACCAGAACGCTGCCAGGCCAGATTGCTCCAGCCCGGGCCCACCAACAGCTATATACCTCCAAGACCCCTTGCCCCCTACCTCATTCTATAAATAGAGGGGCAGGGGTACAACAATGGCAGACAAGTTTGAGAGCTCAAGCAAGGAAGGAACTTTCAAACTACTTTCATACACTTGTACACAACGCATTGTACTTGTAACCTGAAAGAAAGAAGATAATAACATATAAAGTGGACGTAGGCACATTCTGGCCGAACCACTATAAATCTGTGTGTCTTTTACATTTCAGCCCCTACTTTTCTCATATTTACATACTCATCTAAAATCATTGAAAATTACATATAATCAACTAAATAATACGACTTGGAGGTGTTTGTCCATTTTTTGTGCAAACAAATATAACAATAAGTAGCGGAATAGATAAATAATAGTTCATGAAGCTACTATATAAACATCAGAGTTTGAAACAAAATACAACAGAAATCTCAAATATAGGGTAGTCTCAAATACAAAAGTAACTGACAAGACTGAACAGAAATCTCTGGAAATAACTGAAAGCTGACGTGATATCAGATAGATCTTCAAGCAAAGCTCCAAACTCCAAGGCGAGTCTCAAATGCTATGTCACTCAGTCTGACCCGAGCATAAAGCAAACACAAAACACTTGAGTTAGGATTAACATTATTATATATTAAATTCAACTCAAACGAAATGTCAACTGAAATACAAATAACTTAAAGGATGTTTTGGATTCCCATCCTCTAAGGATCCGTTGAACTATCTACTATGTAGTAATATACGATATTATAATAATGTTTATAGTAAAGTAAACTATTAATATAGCGTTAAGGCATTACCCATATCCCCTTTAACATATTTTATATAATGTCATAGTCAATACAGATACTGTAAACTCTACCCACAGGTGGGCTATCAAGGAGCACTCCATAATACGACACAAAACAAACTCGTAGAAGGCCCGATAGGGCACGTGACAAGGCACGCGAGGCAATGTCAGGGTAGATATATCGTTTGTGAATCCAGACGGGTGGTAATGCATAGCAGCTACTACCGCTCACCTCGTGACACACTCCCAAATCAAAGGTGCATCCAATCAAATGACGAAGTAATAGAATGGTATCGAAAAAATGTGTCTGATAGGAGGAATGACCTCGCTTGGCCCAGCATGGCTCCTATTTTAGCCACATCAAGCTCACTCACGGGAGTGAGGGTTACGTAAATATCATACAGGATCGTCGACAAACCATCGTACCTCATTCTAGAATCTCCACCACGTGCACAGTTGTTAAAGTGTTTTTGGTATTGGCGGTGGATATGACAATATCCGATTTTGGTCTCTTTAACAAACAAACGCTTATTTCACACCGTGGTCATTTCAAGTTCATACTTCATATCAAAGTATCATATTCATTTCAAAACCATATCAATTCGATATCATTATTCACTTTAAGTAATATTCATTTTTAGAATCGTAATACTTTTTAAAACTATAACACTTTCGAAATCATAACACTTTCGAAATCATAACATCTCCGTAATCATAACAGTTCCAACTTAAACAATTTAGATATTGGAAATAGTATATATATTAAAATAGTTATAAATTAAAATAGTATATATATTAAAATAATTTATATATTAAAATAAATCATAAGTTGAAGTAATATATATTAAAAATATTTTATATAATAAAATTAATTTCCTCCAATTACACAAATCGATTCAAATCAACTTAAAATCCAAAATTCAATTTAATCAATCCTGGTTCAACAATTTCAATTAAAAGGGTTAACAATTCAATTTCTCAATAAAACATTTCAATTTATATCGATTTCAAATCCAGCTTTTGAATTATCACTTTGATTCCAATAAGATTCAAAGTTTAAATATTCAAACATTTACAATATAGGTTTCATTTATATTTCAACATTCAATTTTAATTTTATTCAAATTGAAAAATATTCACTTAATCATTTTAATAGCAATCAAATAAAATCTCAATTTATAAATTTAAATCAATATTAAATATTTAGTCTCAATTTTATTTAAAGTTAAGGATATTCATTTAATCACTTTTCATCAAATCAAGTTATAATTCATACCTTTCAAATCCCAAAATCAATAGGTTCAAATAAATTATTATTCAAATTCAATTATTAACTAATTAAATTTCAAGTCAATTTTACTTTATTTTTCCAACCTCTATTTATTTAAAGTTATTACAAAATCTATTTCAAATATTAATGTAAATATTTAAGCATATATATGTATACTAATTAAATTTTATTTTATTTGAATAAATTATATCAAACTAAATCTTATTAATAAATCTATTTTAAATCTTATTTTATATATTTAAAAATAATAAAATTATAAGTAAAATCTTAGAATTTATATTTTAAAAACTAACTTATAAATTTAAAATTTCCTAACATATAATTTAAAAAAATATATAATTTTACAAAATAAAATATCTTTATATTACATTTAAAATCAATTTATAATAAAATCCTTACATCCAAAATTTTGGAAATCGTTTTAAAATACAGACCAACGGTGTCCGTATATAGTGATACAGATATTTATCATTTCAATCCGCAAATTAAATATTTACGGGTGCATATCATTTCAATCCGTAATCCCAAAATTTCAAAATCAACGGAAATCGCTTATGTTTATCATCTTAACCCATAACGATTTTCCTCTAATCTATAATATAGTTCGGGTTGTATCATTTCAACATATAGGTATTTCTAAACTAACGGGGAACTTGCAGAGTGAGCAAATATGATAATAATATAACATATTAACAACAGGCATATATTATCAATAACAAATTTAAATATAATATATACAACAGTATGGTGTCATATGTCGTAGGTGAACAATTTCAGATAATGGCATATCATATTTAACAATTAAATAACTTAATAATTCAAATTTAACAGCATATTTCAATCGTTATTCCATGTGAATTAAATTTACTAAATATAAGAATGTTAATCGTGAGTGATTGCTCACCTTTGGAGGCTACAAAATTTTGATAACGAACTGAACTGCGAATCCGAGCAATGAATTCCAAAGTAAAGTACCATGATCATGAAGTTGACGATCAAAGCAAAGCTGGAAGTTTGGAATTGACGGGAGACAAATCAAAATTCGCTTAATATAAACTGAGCAAAATTTATGTCATATATATATATATATATATATACAATTTTCTCTTAATCAATTTTAAAAACATATATTAAAAATAAATTCTCTATACGTATTTTCAGATCGAAAATTAAATTTAAACACATAAAATATCTCTATATATTTTCAATGACCAAACTCATGCAAACTGATATAAACTAATATATAAACTAACATATATATTATATAAAAAAACAATATCTACTGTAAAATCAATATAACTTGCTTTATTATAATATACATATATAAACAAATAGAACTCACACATTATAAATCAATAGATAAAATATATAAGCTTAAGAAAAATGAAAACAACCTCTCAGATTGGAAACAACTCATATAAACAATTCTCATTATTTATTTAGTATATATATACATCTCAAAATGTCAACAATATATATATATATTTATATAAACATATATATATATATATATATACGTTTTAAATATAAATCAATAGAATATACATAAATATATACCAAGAGGCTGTTGCAATGGAAATGGTGAAAGGAAGGGGACATTGTCGAGTTAAGTGGCTTCGAGAGGGAAAAGTGATAGACTTTACAATCAATGTATGCAAACATACATACATACATATATATATACATGAACGGTATATATATGAACAGTATTTTTTCTAACAAGAACCGAAAAAGAAAGAGCAAAGAAGAGGGCGGTGATCAAATTCTTTGGTGATGTTGTCAAGGAAAAGGCGAGTTTGTGGGGCTCGGCAAGGGAAAATGGCGGATGAGCTTGGGTTCTGGGTGGGACCATTGGGTGATGGTGGAGCTGCATGGGGCGAAGAATTGGTGGAAAATGAACGGCTTGGAAGGGAAGATGATGAGATGTTGCTGTGGTGGGAGCCAGAGCACGTGGTCGGAGAAGGTGGACAAGTGGCTACAGCTGTGAGTGGAGGTTGGCTGCGAGAACAAGTTTGGTCAGAGCTATGGAGATGCATGATAGGCCGAGGTCGACAGTGGGGTTCATTGCGTTGCACAGGGTTCGGTTGATCGGTGTGGTGTTAGAGGAGCATTTTTTGGTGGTTGCATTGGCGAATGACATGGCCGGGGCAAGAGTAGTTAAATTACATAAGGAACTAATGCAAACAAATATATTTCATTATATAATTAGAACAAGAAGCAAAGAGACAGAGGGAAGAGAGAGAAATGGAACGAACAGAAAGTATGGAGCATAACAAAAGTGAAAGAGCAAAGAAAAGGAAAAGGCGCCAGAGAATAATATGTTTAAACAAGAAAATAGCAACGGTCATATGCTTTGATTCAGGTGAGATAATTGAAGCAATTGATTGTTGCTTGGATTCCATGACTGAAATTTGAAAAGTCAAAGGAAACAAAAAGACACAAATACGGTACCGATACGACAAATTGTTCTGTCGTTTCTGTCACGTAACGGACCTTAAAATACATCAATAAATATATTAGGAGATTAGCACGATGAGACGAACAGAATGGTACATAGATACCAACGATACGATCATACTATCAAAACTTGAATTTTCGCTGCCATGAATGCTGCTAAAGCCCCGAAAATAAGATAAACGGAGCTATAGCAGTCCAAATTTGACGAAATGAAATATGACGTCTCGCTCAGAAAATAGTCTACATTTTATTATATAAAAATATTCAAATTTTGAAAACATTTTATTTTCATCAATTTAACTGATTTTAAATTGAAATTAAAAATTACACTACAGAACTAACTTCCATATTTTTTGATGAAAATATGGCATTTGTTACGTTAAAATAGACGCATCTCAATTATCAAATTTTCATATTTAAATTTAACTGTTATATTTTCAAGCAAAATTTCAGTTAATTACGTTATAAAAACCGTTAAAATTTCTGGGTCGTTACAATAAATGTTGTTAAAGCAATTTAACAACATTTTTGTTATCATTGTCATATCGATAGTTGTGGAAAAAATTATTTTTTAAAACATTTACATAGCGTATTGCATAGAACATTATAAATAACCTTTTTACGATAATTTTCAACTATCTTATGAATAATACCGACTGCACTAGATTAGAGTTGCATACATATTTTATACAACACCTAACGAACATTGTAATGATGATTTCACAGTACTTCTCAAACATTGTAAAAGTTACACTTAACAATAATTTATTAATATCTGTAATCTAACATTTGTCAATACAACGGCCTTGATATATTTCTGAATTTGCATACAGACACACAGATACGTTTGTATATAGTATACAATTATATATTTTGATAATGATAAACTACAATTGCATTGTAGTAGCAAATATTTTAAAATTTTATACATGGTGCTAAATAATTAAGCAATAAAATCCCCTACAAAGATAAAAGTATGGTTTAGTTACAAAGAAACTCGAGTAAAAGCTACATTCTTTGAGAACGTGATATAATGGTCAATGTAATATGCTTTAATTTGATTTTCTACTTTGCGCTCTAGCTAAACTGATTGAGCGAATATAGGGTAAACACTCAGCTGTAAAACAATATACCACTGTAATTGCCAAAGGAAAATGCTCAAGTCATATATATAAACATAAAATAAAACATGCCATCTAATCACAATCTTTCAAGGAATCACTTTTGTGTGAGACTAAAGAAAAATTATAGAAAGCACATGATTAATTTATCTAATGGTTTTATATAAATTGGATATCATGTAACAATCTACATTAGCATTGTTGGTAACAAAAGCATTTCTTCATATCCAACTTTCAACATTCAAGAGCTACCATTTTCTAATCGCATTGGTTTGATTGATATTATACTTCAAGAGCCAGAATCAGGATATTATTATCTTAAACAATGTAAACTTTAAAATAATGCATGTTTCTGCCTGATATGATTAATAGTGTAGTTGCTTACCATATTTAATCTATTCAAATCAGCTTTTTATTGATCAATTAGAATTAACTAGACAGAAGATATGCAGCCTTACTAAACTCAAGGTACAATTATTAGTAAGAAGTTCACATATCATGGATTTTTCATTTCTTGGCATTTAGCAAGGTTGAGACTTCAAGACATAAGCCAGTGAGTTGGATATTACATTCTATTTAAATATTATTATCTTACTATAGTCAGTCATTGACAATGTTATTGAAATAATCATATGTTTTGGACAAGTATTTTTAAGCTCAATTCCATTAATATTTCCATATATACTAGAAAAATTATCACAGTAGTTAAAGAAAAAAGAAACCGAGGAATATATGTTGGAAGCTCCGAACAAAAATGGCAAGATGAAGGTAATACCAAGGAACGTAATATAACTAATTCATGATATAACTCCATCTTTTAGCTTTTTATGTTTGCATCAAATATTAACACACACATCAAACTATGCATCGCTGTTATTATTAAAAAATAACTGTGAGAATGGATGCAATATAATTTCGAAAGTATGTTGTCATTTTATAACTTGAGAAAAGAGCATATAATATATATTCATAACTATTCAAATAAGTGATAATTAGAAGGTCAAATTAATGATCTATACAAGAGTATTGGCATCAAATTTGATATAAAATGAATCTTATACAAGTTATAATTAATTTTACATTTTTCTAGAAATAAAAAACCCAAAATCAAAATTTGCTGAAGAAAATGAAAATTGCATCATAAATAATTGTGGATGCTTTTTATAAGTTTTATGCTATTTTGGAATAAGAAACAATTTCATGTATCACTTATGGAAAAATATAAAAAATGAAGAATTATACCAATGCAAACTAGTAAAAAAATTACTTGTGGTAGTAATTTCTTATAAAATGAAGGAGAATCATGATTGAACATCATAAATATCAAATGTCAATTCCTCTATATACAATGGAATTAATAACACGTTAAATGTATCAAGAAAATTCCGAGTAGCAAATGTTTGAAATATATAAATGAAGCATGTAACATATAAAATTATAGTATCATGATAGTAAATCATAAGAAATTACCATGATGCTAACTTGTTGATTCTATTCAGCCAACACATGGTGTTTCATATTTTTGAACCTTTCCTACAAATTGCAGTAACTTAATGTTCCGTAACCTGCAACAAGGAAAGCAACCAAGAAATATTTAGAGATAAGTGAAATAAAATAATCTTAATAGCTGAAATTTCATAGATAGGCATCAAACCTCCAAAAAGAATGATGGTTTATCCTTCCATTAAGAAATTGTTAAAATCTAAAATATAATTTCAATACAAAATTAAACAAAATAACAATTTATCAAAAAAATTGCAAAAGTTATAGTTTAGAGGACCAAAATCTTCTATCTGAATATTTGTATAGATTAATCATAAGATGATTTTTGTTTATCATGGTAACCAGCAATATAAAATAGAATAAGTATATCATTGTTACCACTAAAACTTGCTTTTCACTTATGAGCAAATGCTGCTAACAAATGATAGAACTATAAATTATCAGTTTTGAAGAAACTTAACTATAAACATCAAACTGGACTCATCTTCAAACTGAAAAAAATCAACTTTAGTATAAAATTAAGTGGTAAGTTATGCTAATAAATTTTTCATTCTTATTAATAAGTGAAATAATTGATTAATAAGTGAATAAATGAATATTTAGTAAAAAAAACCTTATATAGTACAAGTCCTGTGTTATCTAGAATTATAGATAACAAATGTTTGTATTTTTCATTCTTATTAATAAATGAAATAATTGATTGCCTACTCCATTAGTTTGATTGGGTCTGAAACTAATTCTCCATTCTCATCGATTAAATTGTGAATAAATAGTCCATTTTTCATTGCAGTCATCATGGCATGAAAAAAATTGGTCGGTTGAACACCTTGGGTAAGCTAATTTACTTTTAACGCTGATTGTTCTGACCGGCTTCAGCTTCCAAAAGGTTATTTTATTAACGAATACCATTCGTATATTCTTCTATAATTTTTCTTTACTGATTGGGTCATTCATCAGCTGTGCATATAAAATTGGAGTACTTTCTAAGACTGTCACATTTTTGTTCAAAATAACTACACTTTTATTCCAGTATTTAAGACAACTCTTGGTGAATTTGAGCTTGCTTAGGAAACTGAAAATTAGGTTGCCAATAATCTTGTAACCAAGCAGCCCTCAATAAGGTTTTGGTATGGAATTTAAATGTATTTTTATCACTTCTAACTAGTTCACTAACGAGGTTTATTAATTGTAGCAGGTTCACAAATTTGCTGCTCAGTTCCAGGGTCAACAATTGCGCCCGTTTCTAAAGCTGCTGGAAAGTAAGAATTAGCAGCATCGCCTGACTGCATCAGACTGGATGCTTCAAACAAATATGGCTAGAGTTTGTATTCAATTTCTGTAGACTTTAACTATGAACTGTCTTATCTTTTGTTATTGCAATATGTATTAGTATGGAATTGGTAAACTACGTATTGATAACTTAATTATGTATTGAACTTCTCTTTTGTTAATTGATACTATGTTTTATTACTGATTATAAATTTTAGTTATTGATATTGATTGGTTATAATTTACTAAATTAAGATAATATTTCATATTAAATATAGTCTACATTTTATATTTTAACATTCAAACCATTATACCTTTCAACATTCACATTACAGATAAGTGTTTATTTGTTTGTATTTATTTGTAACATTCAAAGCGTTAGAAGATATTTTTCCCTAACGTTTATAAGCGTTGAAAGATTTTTTTGACCAACGCTTATAAACATTGGAAGATCGTTTTTTCCAACGCTTATAAGCGTTGGAAGATATTATTTCCCAATGCTTATAAGCGTTGGCGAAAAAAATCTTCCAACGCTTATAAGCGTTGGAAGATATTATTTTCCAATGCTTATAAGCGTTGGCGAAAAAAATCTTCTAACGCTTATAAGCATTGCAAATAAATGCCCAGGCCTTGTAGCGACAAATATAAGTGTTACCGAAATTCTTCGCAACGCTTATACTCGTTGGAAATCCCATATTTTGGTGTAGTGTCAATTAAATTTACAAATGAATTGAATTAATATTGACAAATAGAAATTTAAAATAAACTTACCAATAATTTTTTTCATGTTGATCCATGCAAGCGTATTTTTATACAACCACTAATAAGTTTGTAACATGGCCACTTGGGACAAGCAACTTTGTCCAAGTGGTTAATTGATTCGGCTTTGGTGCAGAATGTCACAAGTTCGAAACTTGCTTTCGAACATTTATTTGACATGGGATATGTTGTCCCAATGATTTGTTGTATATAAAGTACCAGTTAAAAAAAACATGGTCACTTGCGAGTTTATTTGGCCGAGACTGTGTGGTATCTTCAATGATTTTTGAACTCTAAAAGTAATACAAGAATATGGATATTTGATCCATATATGATCACATATAAATGTTATATGGTGAATGTTCACAGTTCATTATGTACGAAACCTCGATTAAATTAGTTCATCGAAATAAGCAAGTAAACTATAATGTGAGATTGTATATTCAATATGATTAATTACAATAATGATCTTGTTGTGTTAAATGTAACATTAGGCCAAAGGCTACAAGATAGATCTAAGAACTCGATCATGAAAATGTAAGTTTGACTATTTTATGTAAAGTGCAATTTATTTGATATCCTTAAAAGTTAAAGATGACCAAATGCACTTTTGTAAAGAGTTTGTTATAATATTGTAGTAAGGATTTCCTTTGAATGGTTCGACCGTCAGAATGAAAATCAAATGTATAAGAATGGATGTAGCTATGAGAAATGATGTAGTATAAATTATACTAGGGTAAACGGATCTTAAGGCTACTTTAATAATAGAGGAGGGTGAACAGTATTTTATAAACTATATAGAAATTTTCTAAATAGTATCTAGATTTAAATCAAAACACAGATAATCAACTCAGATATATATTAACAGGCAGTCTCATACACACACACACACACACACCCCCCCATATGCAGTAAAAATAAAGCAAAAGTAAGAGAGGTGACATCAGGGGTTTTATACTGGTTCAGATTGACCAATCCTACATCTAGTCCTATCCAGATCCATACATATTTTCTTTCAAATGCCTACTTTAATAAGGTAGCAAGAAAACCTGAATACAATCTTAATTTTAAGGCAACAAGATACTCCATCCCGACTTTCTGGGCTCAAGGTAGACTCTCTTGATTTAACCAAGCAGCAAGATCACCCACTTGATTAAAATGACCAACAAGCACACCCACTTGATTTAAACGGGCATCATTTGATTTGAATGGGCAACATGCGCACCCATACAAATTAGGAGTAGAGAGTTGTTGATTTCAAATATAAATAGTTGTAATTTGGATACATAGTATTATATAGCCTTTTTTATAGCACTTTGATCTTTGAATTGATGAAATAATTCTTGCAAAACAGTGCGTAGTTTATAGAGAATGAATATAGTGAAGTAGAGATTGAATTTGAGTGGATTTAGAGAGTCTAGAAAGTAGATTTTGTGTTATATATAATGAGAATTCGAAACAAAAAGAATGGAGAGAATATTGTTAAAAGAATTCATTTTATTGTCCCATTTATATAGTATTTGAACGAACTTGTCTATTTGTAAAAAGATAGAGCCAAAAAGCATAACCCTTCAAATGAAAAAAAAAACTTTTCAACGATACATATGTCGACATATCCTTTTATTTTGAGAAAAACAACAACACTTATTAAGGTGTTACAAAATTTTATATTTTATAAAAAACCATTTTAAAAGATAGTTTTTAAATACTTCAATATATAAAACTTTTATAAAATATTTATAGAAATATATTTTGGAAATAAAATAAATATTTTGGTGAGAGAGTATTCGAAGAAAAGAAAGTTGCTATTCAAGGACTTTGACAAATTTATCCAAAGTCTATTAACTATTATTTATAGTCTTTAACTCTTCATATCTTTGTCTTTAAACTCATGAGTCTTCAATTGTTCGAACATCTGTGAATCTTGATCTCTAGTCATTCTACTGATCAGTCTTCGAACTCGATTATCCTCTACTTGTATAAACCTATGTAGTATCCTGTAAAATATGCTATACAACTTGGGAAAACATTAGTACCTATATTTATATGGTTGTTGTCATCAAAATCAATATCGGTATTATTAACAATCTCCCCCTTTTGATGATGACAACCATGTAAATGTTTTATTATAAAATATAATGTAACTCCCCCTAAATTGTTTAACTCCCCCTATTTTGAATAATTCTCCCATAGTATATGCATATATTATATTTTATATTTTTCTCTTCCCATGAACGAAAATGGGAAAAGAGAATTAAGCTCCCTCTAAATGTGACATATTAAATATTATGAAATATGATAATATTGTATATGGAATCAAAATAGATATTAATTATGAAGTATTATTGAGAAATAACTTTATGTATACATTTATAATTACATTTATTTAAACCATTCATCATATTTTTTACAATAGTGTACACTTATACGCATTTGTACACAATAAATTGCGTAAAAAGTGGTTTTTAATAATGCAGACTAAAATGTAAAGATAATAAATACATATTAAAACTAGATTTTCTTAGGAATTTCGACCCATCCTTCAAATCCAAAGATTGGATTGGAATTGATATTCATATTCCACCTTCGCTTTAGAGTTCGAAAGTTTTAGGGCATCGCCTCAATTTTTTTTAGCGAAATAAGAAATCAAACATTGAAGAGAATAAAGATGTTTTTCTTATTCTTTGATCATTCTCATTTGAATCAACTCCAAGTGTTGTTAATTGTGAAGAATGAAGTAAAAAAATTCTTGAATGATTGAAGAGTTTCTTCTAAATTGTCACTTAGTTTTTGTTGTGAAATATCCATGTTTTAAATTCATTTTTATGAAAAGAGATGTGTAGAGAAGAATAAAATAAAAGGATGAGTCGATTTTTTAGTTTTTCTGGAAGAAGTATAATTTTATAGTATCAGAGAGTCGGATTAAAAACTAGTCTCTCCAGCTAAAATAACTAATCATTTTGAATTTCAAAATATGAAAATACCAGAATATGTCGACATACATGCACTAAATTGCATGTTTTTTATATTTTATATTTTATATTATTTTAGTTTATTATTCCAAAGAACATAAGAATATGGTTGACAACTAAAATGAAATCTCTAAGAAAATTTCATTAATAAAATAGAAAGATACATAAACATAATGAAAAATACAAGGAAATGACAAATATAAAACTAGAAAATATAAAGATAGCTAAGTAGGTCTAGAATGATGATGATTAAGAAGAAGAAGATGTAAGTGCACACGAATCTTGTATAATATGGCTTATATGTATATTCAAGTATATAGTCTAAACTAAGCAGTACTATATAGCAGAGTATTGTAAAGTAAACTAAATAAAAGTAATCATACCAAGATTTTTATACCGGTTCGGACCTCTTGTCCTACGTCCAGTCCTATACTCCTTTGGAAGTAACTAATCAACTCTCACTTAACTAGGAGGAACAAGTATCTTACAAAATGCTTAAGCAGCCGAACAGGATTTCAACCTTTGCTTGAAAATCTCTAATGAGACGTTACAAAATGAGAATAATTCTCTGACTTCTGATGAGTTATTAATAACTCTAATACAGTCAATTTTATTGCAAGGCTCCATACAATCTCCTTGACGATTCAAGATGCATGCTTTGTAATTATGAAAGTAAGTTGGATGATTCTTGAGTAAAGAATTGAATTTGAATGCAATAGAGTTGTAAGTATACTCGAGAGAATAGAGATCTCGAAAGATAAATTCACAAAAATTAAAAATGATTTCAAATGTTGGTCACTATATATAAATAGCAAAGAGTTACGTTGTGTATTCATTCAATCATAGCCATTACCATTCGTAGAGATGCTCATGAACGATTGCAACTATTGAAGATGACTTTTTAGAAAATAATTGTTATAGGGTAATCAGTCGATCGAGTGTAAATATTCATTTTACTAAATAAGAACATAGAATTACACGGAAAAAAAATTAAAAATAGGTTTGTAAAATAAAATTACTCTATTCATTCAACTGAATATATGTTCAGTCGATTAAAAATATATTCAATCGACTGAACTATGTTAAAACAGTTTTTATATATAAATAACCTTTTGTAAAACTTGTTTAACTCTTTGATACTTGAAAGTACTTTTATGTAGGTTTGTGGATATGCATATGAACTACCAAGAAGATTTTACAAATGTATCTAAGACCAAATACATATATTTGACTTGACGAACTGTATTTCCATAGCTTTTGATATGTAGATGATTCGCATAGCTTTCTTCTTGATCCTTTGATTTAAGAGCTTCTCGTACCTGCATACTGTTCTATACTAAATATATACAGGGATATAGTTGTCATCGTTAAAACGTAAAACCGGGGTTCTAACAGCCTCTTCCTTTTTGATGATGACAACTATATGAATTTATTGATTAAAAACATATGTATTTCTCCCCCTTAATACGTGCTCCCCCGTCAATATTGTCTCCCCCTTTAGCATCAACCAAAAGGTGAAAATACAGTGGCGATCATAGTATACAAAGATATATCATAGGGGAAAACAATGCGAAGTACATAAGCAAATACCAAGTACATATTTGACAAACTAGATGATTACAACAACAAAATTATAACTTGACAAACATAGTGACTACAAACACATATGATAGACATAATAACAACAATTCATAACATAACTTCAGATTACATAAGAAAATTATAAACATCGCATTATTTAAAACACATGTACATGAGTACAATTTTAAATGACCATAGGACCAATACACTAGTTTGAAAGTTATTAAATCACAAAGTTAACACCGAACACAAATTAAAAATATCACAAGATCAGTTGCAAAACTCAAGTGTCACTAGTTCAACACAGGATGCAAGCAACAAAAGAGAGTTAAGCCCATCACTAAATTATACTAAGTAAAAACTTACAAACCCAAGAAGCATGTTTAACTCTCCGGCTCCAAATCATGAGGTGAGGATGGTCATAAGCATGAGGAGAGATTGGTCCATATCTTCTCCAAGAAACCAAGTGTAGTTTTATCAAACCTCGTTTAGCACTTAATCATTTTTCGTTGTTATTTGTGGAGAATTTATTGGCTTTTGAGAATGGCGACATTAACTAATTTATTCTTAAATGGCACTACAAGGGTAAGCTCTTTGTCACTATTGGAAGACCATTCCACCTCTTTAGCAATCTCTTGTTGTTGTTGAATGGTTGGTTGAGGTTGGGAAGAAGACTGGGACATGCTATCTTGTACCACTCAAGGTAGATGAACATTATATGGCACAAGAGTTTCCATCCTTGTCGGTAATTCATTAGTGGAATGGATTTTTGGTCCATCACTTTGAGCAAGGTGAAATCTTGTAGGCTAGCTAACCAATGCCATATGCAACGAAAATCTTGGTCAAGTATGAAGTAAAGAACATTATATGTCTTGACCGAGCATGAAAAATCTTAATTTCAATGTGTATTATCTTGGCCCAATTTAATTTCTTATTAGAGTAAATAGCATATGAAACCTTGTAATTGTTATCATACTTTTTTTTTCATAACTGCTGGTCCTAGGCAAGATGGTGTGAATAATCATTTTATTGAGTATACGAGCTTAGGGACGAAGGTTAACCGAAGTGTTAGGAGTTTGGTCGATACAAAATAGATAGCTAGATCGATTATAAGCAAATTCATCGTGATTGATTTCATCTAAATCTTTACTGGAACGAGCACAACCTAATATTATCCCCAAATATTCCATAGATAACTTAATTTCAATGCATAAAACTTTGCTACGAAATAACCCATCAATATTATCAGGTTTATAAAAGTTCCCACATAAGTTTGAATAAAACATTCATACTGAGAAAGGATAGATTTTGACCTTTTTATGGTTTGCATCAATCTAAGAGAGAAACTCATGTTCCCTAGCAATTGCATCAATTCCAAAAATTCAAAATCCGACATCTTGTAAAATGTTTCTTGAAATGCCCTCTTATGATTCAACTCATTGAAGTGCTTCAATGCGATCTTGCTGCCATTTAACTGTTATTGTATTTGGTCATTGAATGCAAATTCGAGATGAGAGGGATTAGATGAGGAAGCCGGAGCTTTGTCTTTTTGTGGTCTTTTCTTTGAAACTAGAAGTTTCTAGAGTTTTTGCTTTGAAGCCATGGAAGCTTTGGAGGGAGCTTTTGAAAGACTATGTTTTGAAATTTGAAAAGGTAAAGTGAAGAGTGATGGTGAAAAGGCATGAATTTTCCTTTTTTTAAAATAGGAAACTTCCAGTTAAGTTGGCTAGCAAACCCAATCAGTCGACTAAATCTAAATAGAGTGGTTTCCTGAGAGTAAAATAGAATTTTATTCGACTAAAATATATAGGTTTAATCATCTGAACTACCCTGGTTCAGTCGATTGAGGGACTTGTTCATTCGATTAGACAAGTGGTTTTTGGGGACAGTTCAAGCCTTGGTTTAGTCGTCTAAATTTTATAATTTAGTTGACTGTCTTTGGTCTTTGCCTAAGTTTAGTCGACTGAGGTATTATATAGTCGACTGAATGAATGAAAAAATAGATTATAATATATTTGTTTATGATTTTTGAACTTTTTTTTTATATTTCATAACTTACATACTCTGAATATCTTATTGCTTATATATTATTATTTAAAAATATATATGCATTGTATTACATATGTTTGAAAAGTACATTCATGTTTATGCAAACTTATATAAAACTTTGTTTGCTTATTAAAATACTGCTTAAGGATTGCATTATACCAAAAAATATTTATTTAGAATCACATTAGTGGTACCATTATGAAAATAATTTATCTATATGTTAATATCTCTTCATAATTCTAACAAGGTAGCTTCACCTAGGGACATAGAACTATAGACTATTTGGTTTTTGTGGATACAAAAAAGAACAGGAGTTTATTTGGCCATTTCCTTCGTTAAAGTCCTTCGTGTTACCAAAGAAAGGTAGCCATACCAAGAAGGTTTGGAGCCTTCAGATATATAATTATCATTATAGACAACATTTACTAGATAATCATCTATATATTTCTACCAATCAGTTTATTATTAGTTTTAGGAATCCAAATTTGTAAGATTTTTGAATTTGTATTACATGGGTTAACAATATTTTTGGATTTCTTGAACTTAGTATACAAGCTGCTATATTTTTGTTTAGCTTTGAAACCAAGTCCATTTCTGTTACCAGATGATTTTGAAATTTTAATTAAATTTTCTAAATTCTGCTTTCCTTTGTCAAATTTCGAAATAGTTAGTAATTTGTTCCAGTTTTTGCTTTAGTTCAAAATTTTCATCTCTAGCTAAGTCTAGGCTAAATGTTAATTCATAATTCCCTTTGTTAAGCTTAACATTCTCAGTTTTGCAAGCCTTAAGTTCATCGGTTAGAACAGCATCTTAGGAAGGCAAATTTTTATAAGATTTCTATGAAATTTTTAGTTCCTCCTCTAGAATACTTTTCTAGTCTTTTAACAAGTCAATTTCTAGTTCAACTTTATCTAACTTACCTGTATTTTCTCTGCATAATTTCTTTAGATCTCTAAGTTTGTCATTTAATTCAAAACTAATCTCTAAAATATCTATAACGACCAGCTATTTCAACCCTTAAAAGTAGACACTAATATATCCACGGTATTCACGTGCTGAACATCCAAGTGCCGGAAAGACGGATTATTGGTGGAAAAGAAATAAAAGATAGAACATAATTTTACATCGTGACGAGTAATACATGATATACAACAGATCTTTAAAAAAACTATAATACACAAACATCAAATAAGAGTACACTAATCTATCATTAGCCTGGACGGTTATAACAACTTGTCCTCACGAATATTGATAAATATAAACAACCAATGCAACAGAAATAAAATATACGTGAATATGTCTTGAAGGCATCCGACCTGTCTCCTGAAGCACCAAAGCATCCAAACAAAATCTGTAAGTATGCTCGGCTGGCCTAAGCATTATAAGAAAATAATGCCCAGATCGGTCTAGTAAATAAGCGTGAGAAACATAACTCATATGGATTTCAATGTTATAAAACCTTAATAAAGGTATCTCGTAAGACCACGCCGTACATAAACACGGATGAGCACATACCACTTAATACCTTTAATCCTTAAGAAGGTCTTATTATTCACATAATCGTTTCCTATAGGTCCTATGATTGGTGGCGTAACGACCCGCAAATCATACCCTTTGAAGTAACAATATACCACACATGTCCGACCCAAAAAGCACAAACTTAATGAAAGTCATGAGAAAGAAAAGAAGAGAAAAGAAGAGAAGAGAAGAAAGAGAGAAGAGAGAACCAAACAGAATAGTAAAGAATCTCACATCGCAGCGGAATAACATATAATATCATATCAACGATCTTTATAAAACAAAAACTGTATATACATACATTAATCGGAGTTCAGCAATCAATCACTAGTTACCAGCCTGGATAGTTATAACAACATATCCTTATAATTGCTGACAATATAAATAATGGAACACCGGATAATAAACAGATACGTGTATACGATATGAAGATCTCCAGCTTTCCTGCTGAAGCTCCAAAAGCAACAAATCTGAACCTGTAAATATACTCGTTCTGACTCGATCATTGAAAGGGAAGAACACCCGGATCAGTCTGGTAAACCAGTGTTAGAAACATACTCAATTGAATTTATTAAATTACCAAACTTTTCCTTTCAAAACAAAGTATCTTGTAAGACACGCCCACACATAAACACAGACATGTTTTTACCTTACGACATCCAAAACATTTCATATCAAATCATAATATATTATAATAGGGTCTAGTATACAAATAATATTAATCATAGCCGAAATTGTTACATTGATTAAATTCCAGCATATAGCCCAAAATAGGTAATACAATCAAAATGGTAGGCATGTGGTGGAGTTTGGATTTCCATACAAATAACCAGCTGAAGGGACGACCTTCCGGCAGTACATCTATAGAGGAATGTATCCAGGAACATCACAAAGTAAGCTCTACCAACACAAGACCGGCATATCTCTATAACTAGATAGTACCGAATATATCATCCTCCGGTAGTTACCGACCTTTTTCGAGGGCCCACATAGCATACAACTACATTAGTTTACATCCTGAACATCATAGCAGGAAGAAATATGTAACAACCCTGATTTGGAGATTACCTGTATATATTAAATTATAAATGAAGTTAAAACTTAATATTGTAAACTAAAATATAATTGGAAAATTTTAATTGTTTATTTGGAATGAACAATGAATTTTGCAAATAAAATAAGAAAACTAAAGTTGGGAACTTTATTTTGTTTATTTGGGTATAAATAAGGGATTAAATATTGATTGGATAAGTATTTGGTTTAAATAAATTAAAATATTGGGTATTTATTAGGTTGGAGCTAATAATTTAATTAGGTGATGTATTTCAACGTTGAATTGTTGAAATAAATCTAAAATAATGGAATTAAAGTTAAAAAAATATTCTGAGAACTTGAGTAGAAAATAATCAAATTGCAATTTTATTCGGGTAAATACAACAATATTGGTAATTATTGTCAATATTAGCCTTTTATTGGATATAAAAGGAAAATTATGAAGAAAACATGTCTTTTATTAGAATAAAAGATGAAATATTGTTTGAAAATATTATTTTGATGATTTAGAAGTGTTAAAATGATTTGTTGCAATTTATTTGACAAGAAATTGATTTTTAGTTAAGTTATTGCATTAAAAATAATGTTTTTACACTAAAATAGTGTACATTGGGTAATGTAGAAAAAATAAGGTTTTATTGTTAAAAATGACATTCCATGGTTAAAATAAAATTTTATTTTTCTTACAATAACAATTTTGTTTCATAATAAGTGGTTGTATACATTCTTGTTTAATTTTAAAATGAAGAAAAGTGTGCATTTAGTGATAAAATAAGTTAAAACATGAACATAGCTTCCTTTTTTATCTCTAAGTATTTTGTCTTTGGGCTCATTTAGGTATAGTTTGAATCTATTAGCCCATTGTCTACATACTTTTGGTGAGAAACTAGTGTCTGTACGTTGTTTCTCTTGTAACGACCCGTAAATTTTCGATAATTAAAATAGCTAATTTAAAAGATTTCGTGATTTAGTGTTAGAAAAAAAATTGTAATTCATTTGGAATAATAATAACTGGAATGAATTGCAACAATAATTATCCAAGTAATGAAAAATAAAAGCTACTTAGTGAATGCCTTTGCAACCCATAGTGGAATAGGATAATAAATGTTGAATTCATTGGGTATAATAGGATAATTGATCGATAAGTAAAATCTATTTAAAATCAAATATCGGATATTGAACAGGTAAATTGTTAAATTAAATATTTAAAAATTATTGAATAATTGAATAACTGTAAAATGAAAATAGTGTTCTAAACTGTGAATTGGTTTTAAAAGTTGAATCTTATAAGTTCAATTTCAATATTTCAAAAGATAATGAATTATTGGATAAGCGAAATTGTTTAAATTTAATATTTGGAATTTATTGAATAATTTAATAATGGGAATTGAATAACCGTATAATGGAAATGGTTGTTCTATAAATTTTAATTCATTTCAAAAGTTAAATTTATAAGTTCGTTGAATATTTCAAAAGATAGTGATTGAAGAATAATCAAATTCGTTTAAATTTAATATTACAAATGTTGAATAATTAAATTCCGAATTTGATATGATCAATTTGATATTGAAATTTAATATATGAAAATAGAGCGAATAATTGAAATTGATTTAATATGATTCAAATTGGTTTCCAAAGTGAATATAAGTTATATTGTGATTATAATAGAGTTAATAAGATTTTAAAATTGAAATTATTGAATAATTGAATAATGGGTTGATATGATTTAAAAATGATTTGTAAAATTTTAATTTATCATATTAAAGTTAGAGTGATGTTGTAGAACTTTTAAAATCGAATTAAAGGTAAATTTGTGAAAATTGAATATTTTAATATTTAATTATCGACTGGAAAATAGCCAATTTTGAACAGTCTCAGAATTGGACGAAACTAATTCCATTGGATCTGTAATAGTTAGTTATTATCGGATTTCATTTTTCGTAGCAATCGGAGATGTCGTTTGACCGCGGCAGCTCGAAACGCGTTGAAATTGTTTTAATATTAATTTGGCGAGTTAAAATAGTCATTTTTCAAACGGTCTCGGATTTCTACGAAACTAGTTTCATCGGATCCGTAATGTGATATTATTGTAAGATTTCAAATTTCATGTCAATCGGATTTACCGTTTGTCCGGGACGAGCCAAAACGCTTAGAAATTCGTTTAATCGGTTTAATTTAAATTTGATCGTTTATTTCCGTAACTCGCACAGATGACCGAGTTAGCTTTCGAACCTGTTCCATTGTGTCCGAAACGCGGGATAAACCCTAGAAACGTCAGTCACCGTGCGTAAATCGGAGTTCGAAAAATCCGGAATGAATAGTGTTCGTCGTTTTCTATAAAGGCGCTTCATTAGTTTCTTTTAAAAAAAAAAAAAACCCTACCCCTAGAAATGGCCGACCGCCTCTTATACCATGAATGGCCGAAAATCTTCCTCGTTCCCCCTCGAATTTCTTGCAATCCACTAACCAATTCCAAAAACTTTCAACTGGACAATTGTAGAGCACATCACGATCTACCATTTCAACGGTTATGATCGTGATTGGGTCAACGGATCGACAGGAAACTGAGCTTGAAGGCCGGCCGTTCGTCATCAAAATTCGTGCTCCAGGAGAGGCCGAGCTTCACCTTGCTTCTGGTGATGGTGGAGTCGAGCATGAGCTACAAGATGGCAGTGGTATGATGGGGTCTGGAGGTTGGTAGGTGGTCGCGTGTTTTGAATGAAGTGGGCGGCTTTGGGTTCACATACGAACCTGGAAACGCGAACGTGAGGGAGAGAGGGGCAACGGCCTGGATTAGCCCTGGGGGAATCAGCGGTGAGGATGGTATTTAGGTCTAAATTAAAATAGAGTTGAAATTAATTTATATATAAAAAAAATTGTATTAACTTATAACTATCATAACTTTGTCATACGAGGTCAGAATCGGACGAAACGAGTTGCGTTGCAATCATTTTGTCGAGCACTACGCAATGCAACTGGATTGGAATCGTTTGGAGCTAGATAAAATTTTGGGTTAAATCGAACGTCGTTCGATTTGATTTAAAATCGTAAAAATCAAGGTGAGTGTTTTATAACGCTCACAACGTACTAAATATCTTTATGCTAGTTAAATTGATATTATGAAGTGATATGAATTTTATTTGTCATTGTTTGATAGAATTTAATTGTCATATAGGTTGTCATTTGAATTAATCGTTGAAAATTAAATTGACCGTTAAAATTGAAATTGAAATTGAATTGCGATTAAATTACCTGACATTGATAACTATGAAATTGCCATGAATTGTATTGTCTATTGGATGATTTATTTCGATGGATGCTATTGGTTGATATTTAAATGTTTGGATGTTTAGTTGCTTATATATAACCTGTTATGCATACATATGATACTGTGATTTAATTTAAGTAATATATACTCATCCCTGACATTTAATTGAAATAAATAATTACTTGGCCATAGGATAGAAAATTATATACGGACACCGAATTGGCTAAACTAATAATTTTAAAAATCGTCGATTTGAAATTTGTTTAAATGTTTTGATTTAAAAGTTATAAATAGAAATCAATTTATAAAAATCGAATTTATCGAAAATTTGAGTTTGGAATGTTGAAATTAATTTTGGTTAAAGGAAATTGTAAAAAAAATTAAGTGGAGACTTTGGAATTTAAAATCAGGATATGATTGAATTTCGAAATTGATTTGTTTAAGATTTAACCTTAATTCGAGCTTTGAATATTACTAAGTAAAAGTGATATAAAAATGATATTTTGAAATCGAGCTTGGAATTGAACCATATTTGAAATTTGGATTTAAACTTGAATATTGATGGAAAATTTGTTAAGTGTTATAAATGGATATTTTGAAATCAAGCTCCAAATCGATAAAAATTGAAATTGAATAAATTAAAGGTGAATGTAAAATTGAATTAACTTGAAGTAAATGTTGACATTGATTTGAATTGAAATCGAAATTGAATCGGTAAAATAGAAATTGAAATTGATTTGAATTGGGAAGTCATAATTGAAATGGATTGGTTTTGAAGCAGTTTTAATTTGTTTTTCCAAATTACTCTGTTATATAAACCATTTTGAATACTTAAACTATTTTAATCTATTTTTAATCTACTTAACCCAATTTAAATTATTTTAAACTAATTTATCTATTTTAAATCCATTTTAAAGATTTAAGTATTTTTAACTATTTTAATTATTTAAACTACTTTTAAACTACTTAAAACTATTTTCTAAAAATTTCAAGCTGGTTAATAAGGTGAAATGTTTATGTTTAAATCTTGAATTTAAAGACGAATTGGGATAAATGAAGTTGCAACCTAAATTGAAATTCGAAATGATTTTGAAACCGAAATGAGATACTGATGCGAAAAACGATTTTTGAAACGAAATCTTGTATTTGAAAAGATACGACGATATTTGAAACGGATATGACTTTTGAAGCGAATATGATATTTTGATATCAATTATGAATCGATTTGAAATGTAAAAGAGCCAACGGTGTAATAATACGTAGTTATTAAAGAGACCGGGATCGGATATGGACATACTCTCTGTCGATACCGAACACCACTTTAATAACTATTATACGCTGAGTGTTGATCCAGAATGAAGTGGATGGTTTGGTGAACGCGTTGACTGAAGAAAGAGAACGATTATTGGATGACCCCTGACATGACTAAAACAGGAGCCGCGTCGGGCCATTGAGGTTCGCCACCTCTAGCGGACACGCTTCTTCGATACCATTTCTATTACATTTGTGATTCGATTTGGGTGCACCCCTTGATTTTGGAGTGTTGTTTCGTGGTGTTGGGGTGGCTGCTGGCTATGCCCAACATCAGTCCGGATCACGCAACTACTAGTATCCTAGTTGGTATCGCCTCATGTACCTTGTCATACTGATTATCCTATTCGCGACCACTACGTTATGCTTTGTGTTATACCTATGGGGTACCCTCTGATAACCACCAGTTTACGGTGGGGCTTACGGTGCTGTATAGACTATGGCATTATAAAAATGTGTTAAGGGGGATTATGGTAACGCCTTAACGCTATTTTGACACTTTATATTACTGATAGGCATTATCTACTTAGCGTATATTACTACATAGTAGATAGTTTCACGGATCCTTGAGAGATGGAAAATCCCGTAACATCTCTTGAGTTATTGCACGCACGTTGACACTGGATAGGAGATGTCAAACCCCGTAAACATCTCCGACGCCGTTACACTCATATTTATTTACGATTGATTTAACTTTCATAAGGATATTTTAGTCCTGACTCGAGTGTTTTGTCTTTTCATTACGCTGGGGTCAGTCCTGAGTTTTTCAGATTTTGAAGATCTATTCTGGAGGATGAAGGCGAAGATTTGGTATACTATTACTATTATTACCCTTGCATCATGCTATCTTCTGCATTATTTTAATTGTTCTGTTGTATATGTATAACTCTGATAAATGTTGTATAAATAATTGTCAAAGTATAGTAAGCAGCTTCATGAACTGTTTATTTGACTATTATATTTTATCGTTCCGCTGCGAGATTCTGTGTTGTTTCTTTTCCTTTATTTCTCTTTATTTTCTTTTCTTATTTACCCCAATAACCATCTGACCTTTTGAACGGTTTGGAATCGGCATATGTATTTGATCGTCGGTTTAAACTGTCCAAAAAGGCGGGTCGTTACAGTTGGTATCAGAGCTTTGGTTTAGCGATAAACCTTGGCTCTAGTGAGGAATAACTCATTGAAATAAAGGTAAACTATATGAATGAGTTGAGTGTATATGAGAGGGCGTACTTATTATTTGATATAAAATGGTTTTATATTGTGTTAACTTTGTTCCGTTGAGTATTTATGAATTCTGGTCGATACTTGGGACGCCAAGGCGTCGGTAGGAATTTCTAAACACTCGAATAGGACAAACCAACATAATATCGTTTTGGAATATATTTTATATAAAAGAATTATTTGAATATTTATTCATTTTGATTGAATTGATTGTTAGGAGATGATAAAATTAGATTATTATCGTTATTGTTTGATCAGTCAATATTTACAACAATTGATTAAATAACAATAGATTTAGGAAAATGAAATCTTGTGAACACAATTGATAATGAATACAAATGAATTTTAACTTGGATTTGGGAATTTAAATTCCGGTGTTTGAAATTGACTTACAAGAATTTAAAAAAAAAATACGAGTATTATATGATAGTATAATTGTGTTGAAATTGTTTTCGAAGGATTTTTTATGACAAGTGTTATATTCCCTTCTCTTGACGCTAGAAAATGATTTCGGTGATGAGTGCACGCATCATCGGCATTTATTTTCGAGAGTCTGAGTGGGGGAGGCCACTTAATAGCTTGTCTAAACCTTGTTTGATTCAAATTTTATTTTATTTTATATTCTCTATAGTATGATTTGATATATAAATTATATAAGTATATATTATTTCAAAACTTGATTTGAAATGAAACCGAGATTGGAATTCTTAAGTCCTTTAATAATTATTGATTTTTTTTTGATTGAAATGAATTTAGACTTGAATCATTAAGGAACTTCTGAATTGTGAAATGAGAAATGAACCTAAGAGGAAAGTGAAAATATCAATTGAAGTAGAAATCCTTAGAATTAGGAAATTATGAACCTAAAATAAAATTGAAACTGTAAAACTCGCATAGTATTAAATTTCATTCTATAGCATAGATATAACTTACCAAAATATTTAAGAAGTTCAGAAATGTTATATGAATTGTTAATTGGATAATATACGAGTATAGGTTTGAATAATGAAATATGCATTTAATTAATGGTTTGCAAATATAAATAAAATTATTAGTAAATAATTGGAATTTAAATTAACATTCAAAGGTGATTCACAATTATGTTAATATAAAATGGAAATACTATATGTGAATGTAAATGTGAAATTAAATTATAGGGAAATTTAAGTAATGACTTAAGAATTAATTAATTGAAAATTCAACTTTAAATGAAAAGGGTTGTATATTGTTTAACTATATTCTATTTGCATAACTATAACTTACCAAATACTTAAAGGTCTAAAATGCTAATAAGGATAAGTAGAGAAATAACATACCAGTGTGAGAATGAATAATAAAATGTGAAGATCTATTGATAGTTGTAAATATAAAAGAAATTTAAGCTATAAAATGAATGATATATATAAGTGAATGAATAAAATTTAAAATTAATGAAATATAAAATTGGTAAATGGAAACTTATTAAATTTGAATATAACTAAATGTCAATAAACTTGGAAGTGTATGAAATTAAAATTTACTCGGAAATGTATAATTGATTTAGTGTAGATTTTGGGATGCATGTTAATGTTTGATATGCATTGGTTGTTAGATGGATGATAATCGATTAAGTAGAATACAGTAGTGTTAACGGAATTGAATAAACGGAATAAAATTAAAAAAAATTCAAATTTGAAGCAAAGTGAAATTAAATATAATTGAATTCAATTTAAATTGAAGCAAATTGACTTGAATTTAAAATGTGAATGAAACAAACTTGAATAAATCGGAAACAAATTGAATGTAAACCTATTGCATGGATGAATAAGAAAATAAAATGACTTTGTATTTAAGATTGTTCTTTAGAAAATTTGAAGTTTGATGGTTTGTACTTTGAAATAATAAAAGCAAATTTTGAAAAAACCAAAATTGTCCAATATATGCTGAAACGAAAACAATCATAACTTTTGAATGGCTAAACGGAATTCGACGATCTTGGACTTTTCGAAAATCTTAGAAACTATAACACAACTTTTGTTTAGATAACATGAGAAAATTTCTTCGTCTACTAGGTTAAAAACTTGAATGTTACTCGCTGTCCTGTGTAAAAATAAGTAAAATCAGTAGTATACACCCTTAGTATTTTCGCCATATCTTTTGACTGGTTTATCGGATTTTAATGATCTTGTACTTTCTGCAAAGCTAAGAACTTAAGCTAAAACTTTTGTTTTAAATGTTTTGTGTTTTGATGTCGTTTAGAAGGTCAAAAACGTGGGTGAACGTCGCTGACTTGCGCAATTCATTGCCCAGGCTGTGGCGTATCCTCTAAGTAAAACGACCATAATTTTTGAACGTATGGTCCAAATTCGATGATTTTGGACATTCCGGAAAGCCTGAAATGAATGCAACAACTTTTTTTAGATTCTGTTGCCAAAATTTATCATTTAGGTGACCTAAAACTTGGATTTGTTTGCTGTCCTGAAATTGGAATCTCAGTTTTGAAGCTAAATATGTTATATATATGTTGTGTAGGCTAAGTATATCGATCTATCTTTATATGCATGGTTCTAACTTATTTATTGAGTGTTTAGTAGGTGCGGATTGCGCTTGCTTCGCATTTGGAGCTCGCTTTCGCGCTATATTAGCCGTATATGCTCGCTAATAATATATAAGGTACATATCTCAGATTACATACCGTACTTTTACACATTTTCCCTGCGAGATGCCTCATCACTTGATGAGATGTATATTTGAGAGCTTCATATCACATATGCTCTATTATTGAATCATGTATTTTCTTAGATTGTTCGAGCAAGTCTTTGATGATAAATTTTAATATAGATCTTGAGCATTGTATTATCTTATTCAAGGGATAAACCATGCTTCTTGTGATTATTTTTGGGTTGCTTCTATTATATATAAGCATGGATTTTCACGAATCCTTCATTGGGATTTTAATGGATTTTAATGATTCTTTATGTAATGTTTTCATTGTGATTCCGAGCGCATGTGTACGTATTTTCAAACTATTTTTCCAACAGTGTTCATATTCTTGCTATTGTTTTAAGAAATATATTTTACAAAGTGATTTCATATAAAAATGATACAATTAATTAGAAAGAGATTTTCAAAATCGATTTCCTAAATATCTTCTGAAATTTATTTCAAAACCCGATTTTGCAAAAATATATTTTCTATATAAAGATACACGTTTTTGCACTTTTCGAACGTATGAGAAAGAGAATTAAACGATTTAGTAAAACATGTGGTATGGGACACATGAGTTTGCTTTTTTGGTTAATTCCGGACTTGTACGATTGAAACCTCTTGAGTATTTATCTTGAGTTAATATTAAGATTTTCAATTCCTATTATAGGAATTATCCGAGTAGCCAATATTTGACGAGTTGAGATGTTCGAGATCTCCTATTATAGGAGTAAAAATTGATGAGAACCACTTAAAGATGTTGTTTTACTTGCCGATGAGATGAGGTGAGTCTTGAGATGAGATTTCCCTTTTCGGGGATTATGGTTTATGAGAAACCACTATGAGATTTATTTGCATTTGCCGATGCTACGAGGTAAGCTTCTTTATGATGATTTTATGATGTTGAGATGTATTATGATAGTTTTTACTTGTCGATGAGATGAGACAAGTCACGATGCCACTAGTACTCGTCAATGAGACGAGACGAGTAGGGTATTGTACTTACTCGTCAATGAGATAAGGCTGAGTATATTTTCATGACGTTTATGATGTTTTGCTAGTGTGGCACCAACTAATGGCTAGTAAACCGTTAGGTGCGAATATATGGTATGGGACATACGTTAACACCTATTGGGTTCCTATCCGAGAAGTTGATACATTCACGATGTTTACTAGTACTACAGACCACGAGTACTCGATTGGAGTCATCACGATGTAGTTGCTACTCTGATCGTCACGATGTTATTAACTCGGGTCTTTGTGACTGGGAGTCATTATGATGTTATAGACTATAGTCATTCATGATGTTCACGATGTTAAGATGTTATTTGACTCCAGTCATCATGATGTTTACGGTACCAAATAGTAGTACTAGTCACGATGTAGCGCGCGTAGCATTGCTTCGGCATGCAATCGAGGATCTGGCCAATCCCGGATTTCTTAAGTTTTGATGTTTTAGACTTCACCGTCTTTAGATGAGTATTACATTGATAGCCTAGTGCCAGACGAGATGTATACATATATAGTGAATTCATTTACGATGCTACTCTTCGATTGAGTTATTTGCATTATGGATTGATGATTTGATGATTTTATAGACTACTTGATGTTAAGATGGAGTTGAGATGTATTTATATATTTATACCGATGAGATGAGGTATAAATGATTATGAAGAATATTTTATGATGAATTTTAGTAATGGATTTGTGATGTATCTATATTCATACCGATGAGATGGGGTATGAATAAGTATAATGCTTCTTTTATGACTGGGTTTTATATTTCCTTGAATGATCCTTGGGATGTTCCAATGAGATGAGGCGCGTCCATATGCGTTTTATTCTATGTATGAAGGATATGTACCTTTGATGTATTGTTATATTGACAATCACTTCTAAGAGGATAGTTGAATCATTTGAAGTCATTATCCATATTCCTTTATACTGCCGATGATATGAGGCGAAAGCAATGTTTATTGAATCTTATCTTTAAAACTTTACTCGCCGATGTCCCATTTTCTTAAGTGTTAGTTATGCCACTTAAGTATGACTTTACCATCATTATCTCTTCTACTTTTCAAGAAGAGATGTTGTCCTTTCTTATGATGTTGAAACCCTGTTTAGATCATGGAATCCTTTAAGAAAAAGGATACCATAGCTTTCACCTACTTATACTTATCGATTATTCTGTTTAACTGATGATTTTAGCTAGCCTGACCCGTGTGTTTTCACTCGGGTCAGACCGAGTTGTTTCAGGTATCTTCTATTGGGCTTAGCTTGAATTTGATGTTGGATAAAAGCTTTTCTTTCTCTTGAGTAGTTTCTATTCTTTCACATACTCTGATATAGTTATATTTGATTCAATGTATATAGTGTGGTCGAGTACCACCTTTATTGTATTCGTATTGTATTGTACTAAACATATATCAGGGTATATGTATATATATGATATTGATTACTGTTCTGTGATGTGCTTTTCATCAAATTATTGTATTTTGTTTTGGTAGATCCGTTAGCCACCTATAGTTTTTAATTAAGCATTTACTGGGTATGTCGATCCACTTGAGATAGAAAAAAATCATATTGCATTTATCGACGTATTCAGTAGATGTTTAAGACAAAATTATAGATGGTCACCCTTAACCAGTCCTATTCTCCACTTTAGCAGATAGAATTACTCGTTGATTCTCTTTATTAAGGTGGGTCTCGGGGTGGGGCGTTACAAAATATATCTAGAAGGGGATGATCATATCCTAATTGGGATAACCCACTTACCCTGCTGCATCTAAACCTGTTTCGGTCATTTCCGGTTGATGGAGCCTCAGGTAATGATTACCTTTCACATATCACATCACTTTGAATGCCACATCACCATTTACTTTGACTAGCATTCCACAAAACTACAACCCTTGAGCTTGTATGTCTCAAGGATGGTGTTAAGCTAAGAGAAGTTGCCTTCTCTGCCACCACCGATGTGTGTTTGTAAAAACCAATGTACATAATCATAGAAATGCAATGTCAGACAAACGTCCATACAAGTTGTCCACGAACAGGACAAACCAAAGGTACTTTCCTACCACATCTTGTCACGAAATCCCTAGCATTAGTAGCAAATAGTCCTTGCATTGGATATTTCATAACGAAGAGACCACTACTACGATATGTATATTGGGATTTTAACCCAAAACGATCAACAGGTGGTCCTTCATTATGAAAATCCTAAAAATCAATATCATCACAACCTGCACAATCGAATGCATATATGTTGGTACGAAGTGATTTTCGGATAAACCGATCCCGGTCTCTTTGCACCAACAACGCAAAAGCGTTTCACACCCTCACACAGAAACTAAGTCTCACGGACTTATCACGTCTCCAACTTTCAACTTGCCATCCTTCGGCCAAGAAGGAAGCTCGATAGATTGGAGTAATACTCCGCACTACACGAATCAACATCCTCAACATAAATGATAATCAATCCTACACAAATGGCTACCTACTAAGTGTTCGACTAAATAGTTCCCACATCAAGTCGAGGAACTAAAATAGCCAAATTTGATAGTCGGATATTTAACTATCAAAGCAAACAAACAAATATTTAGCACCATAACAGTCGCTAGGCCCTTTTAATTAATCTTCCATTAATTAAATCTCTTTTTCAAATATTCACTTCAAATTATTTTTAAAAAAGATATATCTCAAAACCATTTAAATATTTCACTATTTGGAAAACATTTGCATATACTTATTTAATAATAAGTAATTCAAAAATCAATTTATTTCAACACTTTGAAAATATTACATATAATTAAATCATGATTAAGTATATACTTTATTCTTTAAGGAAAACATTCTGTTAAACATAATTATTTGGGTCAAAATGAATGTTGCGTAAAACATCGTTACGACAACCCAAAATCATTAGTATAGGGATTCAAAAATTAGATAGATATATAAATCTCATATACTATACAAAACATCTCCTTTCGAAAATCATTTACTATAATAGCAGTGTTATAGTCCATGCTTTCCTTCTTTCTTGAAAACGTCTATTTCAACAACGAATGTTGAAATCTACGTATTCGATACTTAATACATTTTAAAAACATCTTCAAACCATTTAACTACATTTAAAATATCACTTCCCAAAATATTTATTTAATTTAAAGGATTATTCACTGTCCAAAATTATAAATATAATTCTCTTGCCAAATTCATTGCTTCTACACATTTAATTTAAAGGATTACCTACCGTCTAAAATCGTGAATATAATTCTTTTAATAAACTTTCGTATTTAACTTGTCAAAAGAAGTTGATTTCGGATTTATAAAACCATGTTGTTAAATTCCATTCATATTTTCCAAAAATTTCCACTTATAAAATCCCTTTATTAACCAATTCCATTTATCTCATTTATATTCCAAATCCGATTATAAGTTAATTTACTTATAATTCTTTTTATTTACAAATTCATTCTTTTATCACTTCCTAAATTTATAAATCGTAATACTTATAAGATTCATTTATAACTTTATTTTAACACTTATAAAACTCATTTATAATTCCTTCACTTTTTATTTATAAAATATCGATTTTATAAATATTATTTATAAACCGTTTATAATAATTCAAAAATCCTCAATTAACTTATTTTACAAAATAGTTAAATCTATATTTCCAAAGCCACATTTCGTTTCCATTTAAACAAACCTCTTCTTTTAATAATTTAGTAACTTATTATTAAAAATCATATAACTTCAAAAATCACTTAAACGGCCTTTTTAATTAAAAATCATCATTTTAACATTTTTAACATTCCAAAGATAGACCCAATGCTGCAAAAATGCTAAACAAGGCGATTCGCATCAATCATATCAATCCTAGCATCCAAAGCTTCACATATCATATGATGATAGCATATATATATAAATATATGTAAATAAAATTAACACTGGTGAGAAATCCAGTTGGATCCCTTCAACCTGTCGCCAACAACAAATATACATATTAGAAAATATATACAATGTCCGCTTTGAGGCAGACGCACGTACAAAAGGTCATCCGCTCATACACGGGAACATATATTGCCTCATCTGCTCCAATAGGCAGAAATATATCCAAATACCAATCAATATATATATATATAATATATCATATATCATCCAAACAATCATCAATCAGCATAAATAAATTTATTTGTCACTTATATAAAAATATCCGTGAGTCAAAAAGAGTGAGTTGTACTCACTTTGATCTTTTGTCGTTGCAGCGTTTTATTCTGAATAAAATTAAACAAGCGTTTAATTTTACCCAAAATTTTCACTAACTCCAAACCAGCTCTAGAATGTAGTGCTCGTCAATACGAGCCTAAGTCTAATTTTACTCAAAATTTTCACTATCTCCAAACTAGCTCTAAAATGTAGTGTTCGTCAATCGAGCCCAACGCAATTAGTTTTGTAAAAAATGGACCTCGTATGAAGAAATAACGCTATTTAAAGTTTACACGATTTAAAATATAAATAAAATTCAAATTTTTGTTATTATTTAACCTCAACAAATCATGGACGTTCGATTTCGTCACAGCAAATCGCAGCCGCGTGTATCTTATTCCTTCCTCCAGGCATCTTCATGCGTAAAACAACCCGTCGATGTTGATTTACTCGAATTATAGCGCCACCGCCACGTCACTTGACGATGATCCAAAACCACCGTTTCGAAGCCCTAGCCCACGCGCACCTCCACGTTGAACGACGGCAACTCGGCACCTCCTACGGCATGAAATTGGCCTCCAAACGCGCGTCAAATGTCGCCATGTTCTAGTGCCTACGACGACCTCGAGGCGATCTCCACCGTTGGATGTGAAGTGCTCATCGTGCTCTACAACATTGTAGTTGAAGTCAAGATGTAATAGTTAGTGGATTGAGAGAGATCGAAGAGAGAAAAATGGGAGTTTCTGGCCATTGAAACAAAACTGGCAACTAGACTTAGGTTTTCTAAGGTTTGTGAAAATAGTGAAAAAATGGGGCCTTTTATAAAAAAAATCACGACACTATTCATTCGAAATTTTTCCAAACTCCAAACAAAGCGTGCCGCCTGGCATTTATAACGTTTTACCCATATTCCGAACACAATGGAATATATATCGCGGGCCAATTCGATCGATTTTCGAATCAACTAATTAAATTCAACTAATTTTAATTAAAATTTACTTAAATAAATTTCTACATGTTTTAGCTTCGAGCGAGCAAACCGTGAGTCCGATTGACATGAAATTTGAAATCCTATAATAATATAACATTACGGATCCAATGAAACTGGTTTCGTCGAAATCCGTGCGGTATCAAAAATGACTATTTTTACGCATTAATTAAATATTAAAACATTCAATTTCTATAAATTAACCTTTAAATCAATTTTAAAAGTTCTCTAACTCCATTCTGATTCAAATAGAAATTTAAATAAACTTTAGAATTCATTTTCATGCACATTAAATTCAAAGTCAAATTATTTCCACAATTTCACATATTAAATTAACAATTTAATTATCCAAATAAATTATTATACTTGAAATATAATTTATTCAACTTATAAAATTTACTTTTGAATATTTAAAATTTTTAAATATCCCAATTTTAAATGACTGAAATTCTAGGTCATTACATTCTTCCTACTAAAAAGAATTTCGTTCCTGAAATTACCAAGTAAGAAAAAATCACAAAATCCATTAACTTTTCAAAACAATTCGTTAAAACCAGATTTACCAAATCCATTTAAACCTTTTAACTTTTTCCAAAATCATCCGGTTAAACTTCTTATAGTTTTTTTCTGAAGTTTTCAAATCCATTCATAGTTATTTTTCCAGAACGAACTAATATCGTTTAACTTTTAAACTCAATAATCAAAATTTTAGTTATCAATTTTTTTTTCTATTTTTTCAAAAATTTCTAGCGTTTTAAATTTTCAGAAAAATTCGCCATAGACTCCTTTGTGCGGCTTGCTCCAAAAAAATCATAATATATATCACAAATATACATCTCATCTTCGAAGATGATGCATCCCGTAGGGAAAAAAATTATAAAAGTATGATATGTAATCCGAATTATGTATCTTATATATTATTAGCAAGCATATACGGCTAATATAGCGTGAAAGAAAGCCCCAAATGCGAAGCATACACCATCTGCGCCTAATATACACTCAACAAACAAATGAAAAACATGTATATATGAAAGTAATATCAATATACAACATATACCAATACAACTACTATATATGTCAATATATAAAATGCAATCAAAAGCAACAAATCCAACCAACATCCAACAAACCAATATCTATCCAATCAATCCATAACCAAATCAATATTCATTTATTTCTTATTGATATTCGTTGAATTGATTTTTCATTTATTCACATTTGATTCGTTGACATTGGATTTTTACTAACATTCATTTATTCAAATTCAGTTAGTTTACATCCATTAATTTATATTCAAGTTAGTTCATTTCTAATTCAAATCACATTCAATTCTATTTAGGTGCACTTATCATCAATTTGAGTTCATTTATTTAACTTTCAATTTTATTAATTTCAAATCCATTAACATTTAATGAATTTCTATTCAATCGACTAACATCCATCTAACAACCAATGTATATCCAACATAACCAAATTTATTTAATTTACATTCAATATTCATATTTACTTTGTTTACCTTCAATTTGGTTTAACACGTTCAATTTCAATTGGTTTAAATTCAATTTATAAAAATAACATTTCAATTCATATTCATTCACTAGTTTGATTGCTAATTCATTTTAACATCAAGTTCAACTTCATTTAACATAACTTAAGTTAAATTTCATTTCATTCTCACATGCATTTACTTTCACTGTACAACTTAAGTTCACTTCTAATTTTAATCAAATTCTACTTTATTTAACTCATTTCATTAGCTCGTTTATCTTTCTTTACTTGAGTTAAATTTCATATCATTTATTCAAATTCAAATTTTATTTTGCTTAACAAAATTGTTTAACCATTTTAATACTTGGTTTTACTTACCTTTTTCTCACTTTATAATTTATACAACTTATTTATTTAAACTTCCAAATTCCTATTATATAATCACTTGCCACCTAAGTTTAATTTCCATTTTAATAACTTATCTACTCTCGTTCAAATCAAATTCGCTTATTTAACTTCCCTTTAGTTATATTTTTTATTTCATATTATAAGTCCTGATTCATTCTACTTATATTTATCAATTTCAACTTGGATTTTTTATTCAAATTCGCTTATCACAATAAACTTTCATTTTCAATTTACTATTGGTAGCAAATCAGTCACATAGAAACTCGAAAATGACACTGATGATGTTGCAGCCATCACCCTTATTATTTCCCAGCAACAATAGTGAATTTAGTGCTTTATTTTATTTTTTAAAATCCCTTTTTATATTTATAAATCACATTTATGAATTCTTACTTATATAATTTCATTATTTTACTTAAGTTATACAAGATTCATTCCACATTTATTTATCTTATTCAGATTTATAATAATATAATCTCTTTTACTTTGAAAATTTACTTTCCAAATAAATGGGATTCAAATTTTCAAATTCTTAGTTCAAATCCATTTTTATTTACAGCTCATATTTATAAATATACTCATGTAGTTTCACTTCTTATATATAAGATTATTTCACAATTGTAAATCATATTAATTATAACTCCATACTTTATAATTCATTTACTTATATAATATATTATTCTACAATTGTTGATTTTATTTGGATTATTCAAACAGCTTTCTATTAACTTATATATATTTACATTTTCAAATAACCAAACAACTAATTTATATACACTATAATAATTTCACAAAAATTATTCCTTTTTATATAAAATATAATCGAGGTAGAATTATTTCACTTACCCTATTTAAAAATAATACTATGTCGAATTGCCTCGTTTAGGTGTTTAGAAATCACTATGGATAATATGGCATCTCACATACTGACCAGAATTCACAAACAACTCAACGTATAAGCAAACACAATAAAAAAATATTTTTATATCACTAATAAATACACGCTCATATATATAATACACTCAAACTCAATCTAGGGTGTTATTGACCCTATCTATACTGAGTACACATTAAAGCCTAAGAATATACAGAATCTAAGATCTGATACCAACTGTAACGACCCGCAAATCCGTACCCTTTGAATCGACAATAAACCACACATGTCCAAACCAAAAAGCACAGACTGATGGAAAGTCATAAGAAAGAAAGGAAGAGAGAAGAAGAGAAGAGAAGAAAGAGAGAAGAGGGAACCAAACAGAACAATAAAGAATCTCACATCGCAACGGAATAACATATAATATCATATCAATGATCTCTACAAAACAGAAATTGTGTACACATACATCAATCAGAGTTCAACAATCAATCAATAGTTATCAACCTAGACAGTTATAATAACATATCCTTACAATTGTTGACAATATAAATAACAAAACAGCAGACAATAAACAGATACCTGTATACGACTTGAAGATCTCTAGCTCACCTTTTGAAGCTCCAAAAGCACCAAATCTGAACCTGTAAGTATGCTCGGTCCGACCCAAGCATTGAAAGGGAAGAACACCCGGATCAGTCTGGTAAACCAGCATGAGAAACACATTCAACTGAATTTATTAAATTACCTAAGTTTTCCTTTCAAAACAAAAGTATCTTGTAAGACACGTCCATAAATAAACACAGACATGTTTTTACCTTACGATAAGAAAAACATTTCATATCAAATCATAATATAATATAATACTATCAGCATACAAATAATATTAATCATAGTCGAAATTGTTACGTTGATTAAATTCCAGCAAATAGCCTAAAATGGGTAATCCAATCAAAATGGCAGGCACGTAATGGAGTTTGGATTTCCATACAAATGACCAGATGAAGGGACTACCTTCCGGTAGTACATCTCTAGAGGAATGTACCGAGGAAAATCACAAAGGAACCTCTACTAACACAAGACCATCCAATCTCCGTAACTAAATACTACTGAATATACCATCCCCCGATCATTACCGACCTTTTCCGAGGGCCCTCATAGCATATAAACCACATTAATTTACATCTCAAATGCCATAGCGGGAAGAAATATATCTAGAAGGGGATGATCATATCCTAATAAGGAATGACCCACTTATCCCTTCATCATCTAACCCTGTTTCGGTCACTTTCGGTTGATGAGGCCTGAGGTAACGATTACCTTTCACATATCACATATCACATCACTTTGAATGCCATATCACCATTTCTGTTGACTACTAATTGCCATTCACAAAAATACAACCCTTGAGCTCGTATGTCTCAAGGAGGGTGTTAAGCTAAGAAAAGTTGCCTTCTCCGCCACCACTGATGTACATTTGTAAAAACCAATGTATGTAGTCATAGAAATGCAATGTCCGATAAACGTCCATACAAGTTATCTAGGAACAGGACAAACCGAAGGTACTTTCCTAAAAAATCCTGTCAGGAAATCCCTAGGATTAGTAGCAAATAGTCATTGCATTCGATATTTCATAATGAAGAGACCACTGCTACTATATGTATATTCGGATTTTAACTCCAAACGATCGACAAGCAGTCCTTCACTATGAAAATCCTAAAAATCAATATCATCACAACCTGGATAATCGAACACATATACGTTGGTCCGAAGTGGTTTTTGGATAAACCGGTCCAGGTCTCTTCGCACCAACAATGCAAAAGCGTTTCTCAACCTCACACAGAAACTAAATCTCATAGGCTTATCACGTCTCTAACTTTCAACTTGCTAACCTTCGGTAAAGAAGGAAGCTCGATAGATTGGAGCAATATTCCGCACTACACGAATCAACATCCTTAACACAAATGATAATCAAGCCTACACAAATGGCTACGTTACTAAGTATATAGCTAAATACTTCCCACATCTAGTCGAGGAACTAAAATGGTCAAATTTGATAATCGGTTATTTAACTATCAAAGAAAACAAACAAATATTTAGCACTATAAAAATCACTAAGCACTTTTAAGTAATCTTCCATTAATTGAATCTCTTTTCCAAATATTCACTTCAAATTATCTTTAAAAGGATATATCTCAAAACCATTTCAATATTTCACTATTTAGAAAACATTTCCATATACTTATTTAATAATAAGTAATTCACAAATCAATTTATTTTCAACACTTCGAAAATATTACATATACTTAAATCATGATTAAGTATATATTTTTTTCTTTAAGGAAAACATTCTCTTAAACATAGTTATTTGAGTCAAAACGAATGTTGCGTAAAACATCGTACGACAGCCCATAATCAGTAATATATGGATTCAAAAATTAGATAAATATATAAATCTCATATACTATACAAAACATCTCCTTTAAAAAATCATTTACTATTACAATAGTTTTATACTCTATGCTTTCCTTACTTCACGAAAACGTTTATTTCAACAATGAATGTAAAAATCTATGTATACGATACTTAACACATTTTAAAAACATCTTCAAACCATTTAACTACATTTAAAATATCACTTCCCAAAACATTTATTTAATTTAAAGTATTATTCACTATCCAAAATCGTGAATATAATTCTCTTGCCAAATTCATTGCTTCTACACAATTTATTTAAAGGATTATCCACTGTCCAAAATCGTGAATATAATTCCTTTAATAAACCTTGGTATTTAACTTATCAAAATAAGTTGATTTTGGATTTATAAAACAATGTTTATAAATTCCATTCATATTTTATAAAAACGTCCACTTATAAAATCCCTTTATTAACCAATTCCATTATCTCATTTATATTCCAAATCCGATTATAAGTTAATTTACTTATAATTCTATTTATTTACAAATTCATTCTTTTATCACTTCCTAAGTTTATAAATCATATTACTTATAAGATTCATTTATAACTTTATTTTAACACTTATAGAACTCGTTTATAATTCCATCACTTTTTATTTATAAAATATCAATTTTATAAATCTTATATATAAACCATTTATAATAATTAAAAAATCCTCAATCAACTTATTTTACAAAATAATTAATTCCATATTTCAAAAATCACGTTTCTTTTCTATTTAAATAAACTTCTTCTTTTAATAATTTACAACTTATTAAAACTCGTATAACTTCAAAAATCACTTAAATAGCTTTTTAAATTAAAAATCATCATTCTAACATTTTTTCCAAATAGGCCCAATGCTGCAGAAATGCTAAACAAGGTGATTCACATCAATCATACGAATCCTAGCATCCAAAACATCATATATCATATGATAACAGCATATATATAAATATCTATAAATAAAATTAACACGGGTGAGGAATCCATTTGGATCCCTCCAACCAATCACCTTTAACAAATATACATATTAGAAAATATGTACAATGTCCGCTTTGAGGCAGACGCGCGTACAAAAGGTCATCCGCTCATACACGGGAATGTATAGGGCCTCATCTGCTCCAATAGGCAAGAATATATCCAAATACCAATCAATATATAGAGAATATTCATATACCATCCAAACAATCGTCAATCAGCATAAATAAATTTATTTCACACTTGTATAAAAAAATCAGTGAGTCAGAAAGAGTGAGTTGTATTCGCTTTGATCTTTTGTTGTTGTAGTGTTTTATTCCGAATAAAATAAAACGAGCGTTTAATTTTATTCAAAATTTTCATTAGCTCCAATCAACTCTAAACTAGCTCTAAAATGTAATGCTTATCAATATGAACCCAACGCAACTTGCTTCGCCAAAAACGGACCTCGTATGAAGAAGTTATGCTATTTTAAAATTTACATGATTTAAAATAAAAATAAATTACAAATTCTTTTTATATTGTTTAACCTTGACAAATAAGGGCCGTTTAATTTTGTCATAGCAAATCGCAGCCGCATGTATCTTCTTCCTTCTTCCAGGCATCTTCATGCGCAAAACTCCATCGACGTTGATTTACTCAAATTATCGTGCTACAACTACGTCACTTAACGATGATCCAAAACCACCGTTTCGAAGCCCTGACCCACACGCACCTCCACCTTGAACGACAGCGAACTCGGTGCCTCCTATGCCATGAAATCAGCCTTCAAACGCGTGCCAAACGCGGCCGTTTCCTTGTGCCTACGACGAACTTCAGGCGATCTCCTCCGTTGGATGTGAAGTACACATCGAGCTCTACGACATTATAGTTGAAGTCGAGACGTAATAGTTAGTGTATTGAGAGAGATCGGAGAGAGAAAGATGGGAGTTTCTGGCCACTGAAAAAAACTAGCGGCTAGACCTAGGTTTTCTAGGGTTTCCGAAAATAGAGAAAAAATAGGGACTTTTATAGAAAATTTCACGACACTGTTCATCCGAAATTTTTTCAAACTCCAAACGAAGCGTGATGCCTGGCACTTATAATGTTTTACCCTTACTCTGAACATAATGGAATATATATTGAGAGCTACTTCAATCGTATTTGGAAGATAGGTTTTCGAATAGATTTATTTTAATTAAAATTTACTTACATAAATTTCTACGTGTTTCAGCTTCGTACGAGCAAACCGTAAATCTGATTGACACGAAATTTAAAATCCTACAATAATATAGCATTACGGATCCAATGGAACTACTTTCATTGAAATCCGAGACAGTGTCAAAATTGACTATTTTTACGCGTTAATTAAATATTAAAATATCCGATTTCTATAAATTAACTTTTAAATCAATTTTAAAAGTTCTATAACTCCATTCTAATTCAAATAGAATTTAAATCAACTTTAGAATTCATTTTCATTCGCATTTAATTCAAAGTCAAATTATTTCCACAATTTCAAATATTAAGTTAACAATTTAATTATCCAAATAAATTATTATACTCGAAAAATAATTTATTCAACTTATAAAATTTACTTTTGAATAATTAAAATCAATTAAATATTTGAATTTCAAATGGCTGAAACTCTGGGTCGTTATAGGTGATGTCCTACATCAGTAATAAGTATACATAACTGCTGGTAGCCTCTGAGTGAATGGCAGACTTTATTTGTGTCACTTTACTGACCTTGCATCCCAATCTTCTAAGCTCAATTATTCTATAGGTTCTATAATTAAAGATGTCTCAAATCAGTAGGAAGTGTACACAACTGCTAGTAGCCTCAAAGTACAGAGAAGACTTCTGTTGTGTAACTCTACCGACCTCGCATCCCAACCTACTAAATCCAATTATTATTCTAGGCTTTACTAACTTAAGCCATATTATCATACGCTTTATAATTAGTAAGCTTTATTGTCCTAAATTGGATATTGGACTTAGCTTACTAATCTTCTTTAATTTATTTAGGGCTATATAAATTACCTTAAATATTCAGTTATCCATAAATCCACATAATTTACTCCTTCCATGAATGTCAATTTGTCCATAGTAAAGAATATCATCCTAATGGACATTTTCTAAGACATTTATATATATTAACTAATTTCCAATTAGTATTCTTTTCTAAAAATTCCATAGTTATTAGCCTGTCTTCTTTATTTATCGGTCTCATTAATCTATTTACACTATTAACGAATTGTAACTCCCAAAATTCATTTCACATATTTTACATATTAATTGGAGTTACAAACTTTCCTCCAATTTCACATTCGCAAATCAACGTTACTACTACTTATAACTAATCTCCTAAATAAGTGTTACGCATAAATTGTCATATTTATTTACGTATATAAATATCTACTTCTACCAAATGTATTCTAGTCACAAATCTTTAACTAGAATATTCTTTTCAATGTTTAATTTGCTAAAATTCCATTTCTTAGGAAGATTCTCCATTCTGATTTCCATAAATTAGTTTAAAACATGATTAAGAATAAATGGAAAGAGTTTCCTCGTTTGAAATTATAAGGAATGATTATTATTTTTTCAGGGTAAACTATGAAGAATAAATCTGCACTTTAAACATCTCTTTCTTTTCTTTTGCATATATTCCTAGTTAAATCAAAAGTTGCATTTTCTATGTAATTTGGAAACACAAACAAGTTTATAAAAATCAAACGGATGTTCTTCCCACAAATTAAACTATGGAAAATTCCCAATTCAACATAATTAGGGTAATAATCAGATTCATACTAATAATCAACAACCCAATTTCAAATCTAGAATAACTTTCATATCTATAACTTTTGGAACCGATTTCCAGATTAAGGTGTAATAATAATTCCAATCAGATCTCCTAAGAATATGCGGGCAATGTTTATTACATTCAAATTTTAGCCTACGACTCACATTGTTTATTCATTTAGGCATAAAATTCAAATGTATGCCAATGAAATAGATTCAAAATCATAAACAATATATAAATTTCCCACTCATCTTCTGAAAGCGTTTCAAATCTCCAAATCTGAAATATAACCTTTGATTTAACTCCATTTTCTTATTATTCCAAGTAATGTGTATAAAATGGGTATATACATATATTAAAATTGTTGATCTAAGAAGAGATTTGGGGTTAAAGGGAAATATATATATATATATATATATATATATATCTAAATACAAATACAGTGCATATATATATATATATATATATATATATATATTACCTTATTATCGCGTAGTGTCGATTCGCTTCTCTACTTCTCTTATTTGATTTCTATTCTTCTTCAATTTGTATATATACAGATAGAAATATTATATTTCATAATTTAGAAAATAGTGGAGAAGAGAAAATGTTAGAGCTTCATTGATTCAATCAGAAAATATAGAAGAGAGGAGAGGGTCGGGCCTGAATTTATAGGCATTCGAATCAATCATAGCTATTAGATTTATTCATATAGAATATGAACCGTTTGGCCAAGGAAAACCCTAGCCGCCACAGCAAGGACCGACCGACCGCTCCCTTTATAGGCATCAACCGCTCTATTTCGAACTGCCCAATAAAGAGGGTTAACCGGTGGGTCCCGGAAATTAATATATAAATGTTAATTTTCTAATCAAATTATTTCCTTTTCGAATTCGTTTTTTGTCCAAAACTTCTTCGTTTGGACTCCGATCGTAAAACTCCAAATATGAAAGTTGCTTAGAATTTCACTATGAACGCAATTGTACGTGTTTAGTGGTCAAATTCCATCATTTGCACAAATTCCATTTTCGGAGCCTAATTAACCAATTAAACAACTAACCGCAATATTTATCGAGTGTTACACTTTATTATTTAAAACCACTTTGTAAATACTTGTATCAAAATACTTGTATCAAAATACTTGTACAAAGGTATATTCACAAGTCTCCCCTTATCCTTTCAATACTTGAAAATATTTGATATACTTATCCCAATTGTATAAGTATATTCACTGAACGTTTCACTTTCAAAACTTAGGAAAACTTTTCCGCATACTTATACATATAAGTATATTCACAAAACGCTACATTTCCAATACTTAGAAAATGTGTTCATTTACTTATCTCAAAAGTAAAAATATATTCACAAATCTTAGGAATGATTTCATTTTCAAAACCATACATATTTGGGTTAAAACAAATGTCATTTAAACATCGACAATAATAATAAACCCAAAACACTTCTCTTTTGGCGAAAGTAAATAAATCATATAAAAATTGGACCAAATATACTTACCACCACTTCTCGATTTCAAACAGTGTCATCCCTCGATTAACAATAAAATCTGGCAAGTTATAAAAACTACACTTGTCTCGATGCAAATTCTTAATTCTAGATAGAGATGGGTATCCATACCTCGAAATTTGGTGTTAAGTATAAAAAACATCTTCCATACCACCATAATTTAAAATGATCATTTATGGAAATCGGGTCTCACTCATTTTATAAATCCTTTTTTATAAAACGCCTTTTCAAAACTCCTTATATTTACAAACTCCTTTTATAAAATATTATTTGTAAATTACAAATACCTTTTTTTAAATATCCAAACATAATTATAAACCTCCTTTATAAATCTCCAGATTTATTTAATAAACTCCTTTATAAATATCCCTTTTACTATAAAATATCATTTATTAAACTCATTTTACAAATCCCAGAATTTATTTTCAACTCTTTTTATAAAACTTCAAATTCGTTTATAAAACTCCGTAAATATAATTACAAAACTTCCTTTATAAAACAAAACTCCAAATATAAAACCAAACTCCAATTATAAAACGAACTCCAAATATAATTATAAATCTCATATACTTCCTTTAACACGATCATTCCTTATGTTACAATAAATTTACAACTGTGAATTATTACTCTAGTTGATCAGAATGATAATATTTCCCTTTCATAAAATACCATTTTTAAACTTATCCTTTTATATATAAAATACCGCTTACAAATCTCCCTATAATTTATAAAATCTGTTCTTTTATTAGACACTTTATATAAAATATTTCGCTGTTATATATTTATCCTAAAATATTTATACCTTCTTTTAAAAACAAAAATCACTTTAAAATAAAAGATAAACCCCTGTAATTACCTTTAAAAATAACATTCATAAATGTAATAAATTTCTATAAAGATAAATACTTTCGAAAGTACTTTTAAAGCATTAACGTTTATACATATAGTATAAAAGAATAATAAAAGAAGTTAAAGTAAAATAGAGAAGTGCAAAAATTACTTTTTTTAAATAAAATATCTTAGAAAACCATAAAGGGTCCGATTATAAAATCATATTTCCAAATCAAAACCATTTCCAGATCAAAGTAGCAATTAATAATATTTTTCAAAATACTATTACTTGGTCAATAGTTACTATAGCACTTAACTAATGTCATTACTACCTTTTCCACTTAAATGGTTAAACTTTTAACATATGTCAATATGATATCCAGTATGGCCAAACAATCAAATTTCAGCATTTAACAATCTATATAACATGTATATAACTGAAATAAAATTAGTAAGAATATAATTAGAAATTTAAAATCATAATGTCGAGAAATACGAATTCTCTACAAATTTTTCCTATATTTCATTTTAAATATCGATCACTTTTCAAAAGCATATATTAAACCAAACCAACAAATAATTCATCCAAACAAAAATGGTAGATTTTTTTTCTACTATATATTATATTGGTTATCCAAAAAGATGAGTTTTAACTCACCGAAATTCCAGTGGATACTTAGGCATTCCAGTTTGAACTAAAACTAAACGATGTTCGATTTTAGCTCAAATTCTCACTTGCACCAAATTCAACGAAATCATTTCCAACGCATAGCTATTGCTATTACAAGCACAGCAAACAACCGTATCTCGTTTAGACCTCGTATGAGAGAGTTATTTATTTAATAAACTATTAATTTAATTAAATAAATTAAATTACACTAATCCCTTTATTAAAAATAAATTACACTATTTAAACTTAAACCCGTCTTCTCAAAACCAACTCCCACCAATAACCTATAGCCACTGCCGCAGCTTCCCACCACCCTACCTCGAGCCTCGGTCGACGAAACTCCAATCCGCCTTCACCGTCAGCTTTCTCTCCTCGCACTCGACTCATCGGTCACCACCACGTCACACCCGAAGCCAGATGCCTCATTGTAAACGAAAACCCTAGGCAGCGACTCCAAGTAGGTCACGAAAGCCACAACAACACTCAAAACTCCCCAAACCGATGCTAATCGACACCACTAACCCAAATCCAAGCTTTGGTTAGCCAAACTACACTACAATTTCAAACAAAAAACCCTAATGCCTACAACTTACGACCAAAACTATCGATCCTCTCAAAACTCCACCAAAGCCATCCAAACCAATGCCAAAATGCAGATCGCCTCAATACGAATGCAAAAATCCTAACTTTATATTTTTTGTTGAGTGGATTGTGAGAATTTAAATTTAGAAGATGATGTTTTGTTTTATTTTCTATATTCTTGCTTACTGGAACATGCTAACAAAAGGAGGGAGGGAAAAGAAAGAAAAGTTGTTGATTTGTCTAAGGGTTGAGATATATTTAGTTTGAAATTTACGCATCTCACCGCACAGAATTTCGTTTGCGTATGAACTACGAGAGACAAAACAAAAATACAATCACATACAAAAATGAGATATGACCCAAAATAATAATAATATACACTAGTTACCTTACTCTGTAAAATCATAAAATACCATCGTTTGCCGAAAAATTGTAAAATGATAATTTAAATATTTTCCGAATTAAAAATTATGAAAAATCCTATAAATTCAATTAAAAATATTACAACAAAATTCAAGTTGTATTATTAAAAATTATTTTATTATTTATTAAATTCAAATCAAATATGAATATTTAAATAAATTAAATATTCATATTCAAGATGTTAAAAAATTTGGGTTGTTATAATACCATTATAAGAGAGTTTAGGATTTACCTCACTAGGAGCCATGAAACAATTGTTTGTTTGTTTTGTGCCACTATCGCTAGCACTGTTCGAAGAAGACGACTCCGAATTATCCCATGCAACTTGAAAATCTTTTCTTTTCTTCTCAAATTTTCCCTTATTCTTTTCCTTGTTTAGTTGCGGATAATCCTTCTTTATGTGTCTGAAATTGTCGCATTCAAAGCATTTGATTGAGGTAGAGTTTCCATTATTTTATGCATTTGTGAATTTTTTGAATTTCTTGAATTTGTTGTAGTTCTTGACGATAGACACAATCTCATCTTTACCTAAGTCAAAGTAATCATCATTGGCTTTGAAGGCTATATTCTTTTTCTCTTGATTTTGCTCTTTCCTTGCATGCAGCCAGCTTCATACGATATTAAATTTCCCACTAATTCATCAACTTTGAGTTGAGAAAGACTGTTAGCTTCTTTGATAGCTAAAACATTTCTTTCCCATTCAACAATTAAAGAATTAAAAATACGTGTGACTGGATCAAAGTATGTAAAAGTGACTCCTAGTGCCATGAGATCGTGTTGAATCATTTGAAATCTAGCATCCATGTGAATAATAGTTTCATTTGCTTTCATTTTGAATGAAGAGAACTGATTCTATAAAATATATTTTAGTTTGCTTTACTTTATTTGTGCCTTCGTGAGTGACTTGTAGTGTATATAAGATATCATAAGTAGTTTTACAAAGCGTAACTCTTGAGTACTTGTTTTTATCAAGTGAACAGAATAAGACATTTATAACTTTAGCATTGTTGGCCACTGTGGTTTTTTGAGCCTCTGTCCAAATACTAGTTTCAATGGAAATAGCTTTATACTTGGTTTGAGTAGCTTGCCAGATTTCAAGGCTGTTAGCTTCCATAAATATTCTCATACGTTAGGACCAATAAGCATAGTTAGATCCAGTGAATAATGGAGGACGTGCAGTTGACTGACCGTCTTGAAAAGTACTTGCCATATTATGATGATTACTCAAATGCTTTGCTATGATAATTTGAAATGACCTTGCTCTGATACCAAATGTAAGTGCACACGAATCTTGTATAATATGGCTTATATATATATATATATATATATATATATATTCTAGTATGTAGTCAAAACTAATTAGTGCTATCTAGTAAAGTATTATAAAGTAAAGTAAAAAAAGTAATCAAACCAGGATTTTTTTATACTGGTTCGGACCTCCCATCCTACGTCTAGTCCCAGACACCTTTTGGAATTAACTAATCAACCCTCACTTAACCCAGATGAATATGCATCTTACAAAATGCCCGAGCAGCCGAATAGACTTTAACCTTTGCCTAAGGATCTCCAACATGACTTCATAAAATGAAAATAATTCTTCGACTTTTAATGAGTTCTTGACTACTCGAACACAGTCAATTATAGTACAAGACTTCCTATAATCTCCTTGATGATTCAAGATGCGTGCTCCGTGATTATGGAAGTAATCAGATGATTCTTCAGTAAAGAATTGAATTTTAATGCAATAGAGTTATAAGCATGCTCAAGAGAATAGTGTAATAACCCACACCTTAATAGGCTCAAATTTCGATAAAAATCAAACACAAGTCCATCATATTATAGATAATTGGATTTGGTACTAAGCATGAGCATTATCATAGATTGATATAAATCTAAACTCACAGCAGAAACAATAATAGGATAAGAATACTGACTATGACTGCTACCTTGGAATTAATGGTATTCCTTGGATAGCAGATTATCACATCAATATCGAGCATGAGAGAAAAGAAGACTTCTCCAACAACGAAGCACATCCAACTCTAGTGACATCCCTCTAAATCTATCAAGTGGGTTGTGATGAGGAGGGGGTCAGAACAAAGTTTTGGTGACTAAAACTATCTATAAACTATCAAAAACATAAATTTATATTGATTGGTTTCCATTTAGTTGTTATGTCCATTAAGGTTAACAATTCTGATCTAACCTTGCATTGCACACACAATTACTTACTTACCCCTTCCTAAGGTATAAAATACTGATGAAGCCTTATCAACCACCCAATATTTCCAAACCCATTTGCCACTTAATTCTTCAAAGTATGAAGCAGGCTTCTATAATCATCACAAAATACTTTTAAAAGAGATATAGGCAAACTCTTCCATTTAAGACCTCAATTAAGGTAGACCCCATCATTTAAGACCTATTCCCAATGTGGTTTCTGTAACAACCCGCCAATTTATCACTTTAATAAATTGTATTTATTTTTAAATTTATGAAAAAAAGGATGATAATTCAGATAATATTATTTCAAGTAATAATAAGTGATAGTAATCTTATTTTGAATAAATAGTTTTCTCGTAATGTATATTGATAAATTGACGGTGTATTTAAATAATTGATTTATTTAATTTAAATTAAGATTTAACGATTTAATAAATATTTTAATTATCCAAATAATTATTTTAATTGATGATAATTCATTTTGAATTGTTATAAAGTGATAATGAATCATTTATAATGATTTTATAAAGATATATATTTGATTTGAAAGTATAAGGAAAAATTGATATTGGTCTATCGGTATAAAGGCAATTTTTGTAAATAATTTTTATTGTTAAATTATATGGTTTTATAATCCAAATATGATCATTTTAATTCATCTAAAATGAAAAGAAAATATCTTTCAGTTTTTTTACAAATATATGTACGTTAATAAATAAGTGAAAATACAACCGATAATCGGTTCTCCGAATTTCAACTATTTAACGAAGAAAAGTTGTTTGAAGACGTTCGAAGTGTTTTGCACCTACATGTACATACATACATACATACATACATACATATATATATATATATATTACATGCATATGACAACATGCACATATATACATGAATACGTATATAAATATATATCACAAAAATGATTAAATAATTCAAAAGCTTAACCTTTAAGTAACCATAAAGCAACCATCACTTCACAACACCACACTATCACCTCACATCAACCATCATGTGGCTTTGGGGGAGGGAAGCCATACGCTAGGAGCTAAGAGGGGGTATGGGCTAGGGGAATTTAGGTCATTATGCAATATAATATTTTATTCTAAGGTTTTCCTATAAATACCACCCCTTTTTATCACAGATTCCTACACCATTTCACTTCGTCTTCCTTTATTTTTCAAGCTTTTTAAAAGCTCTCTAATGGCTATTTATTCATAAAAATAAAAATAAATAAACGTTAGGAAAAAATACTACAAATAAAAGAAGAAAAAGATATATACTGGTTTATAACATCAATCCACTTCAAAACTAGTCCGAAACTCCTCCACTTCTCTTCAAAAATCAACGACCACTACCCCACACCACCTTGGCTGTGAGCACCATCTCCAATAAGGCTAGGCCAATCTCTCCTTGGGTCATAGGCTTGGTTTTGTTTGCTTTAGCTCGATCGTAGCAGAGTTATAACCGAATTTCTATTAACTCGAAGGGAAAGTGAAGGTGAGAACTCCTAAACTAATATATTATATTTTGGATGATGATATGATGTTTGTAAATGGATGTTTGTTATGCTTTGATCATAAATCTTGTATGTTTTCATATGAATATTGAATATAAATGCAAGTCATGGAAATACACGTCGATAAGCACAAAAGAAATCGCTTTCCTTGAATTAATGAAATGGTGTGTATGGAAGGTTAAACCTCTTTAAAAATGCTTCAAAATGAGTTTGAAATGTTTTATAAACAGTTAAAAGTGTTTTGGTGAAGTTTGAATAAGAATTGAAAATTTAGTCAAAAATATACGCGTCGCGTAACGGTATTTCACGATTTCATGCTATAAAAGTCAAACAAGTGTAAAAGATGGAATATAGCTCGGAATTCTTCGAGATAAGAATTTTTTGAACTATTGTATCCTCAGTTTTCCAACAAAGAAATAAAATCAAGATTTTGATGAGTAGATTTTGAGATATGAGTAAAACAAATTTTTTGAAAAATTACGGTTTTGTAGTTCGGGATCCAAAACTAGATTTCTCCGAAAATGATGTTGGAAATTGTGGAAAAAATGTTATAAATATTTTAAATTGTTTAAAAGTGATTTGAATAACAAAAATGAATTTTCAAGTGATAAAAAGTCGTTTTGAACAATATAGCTTAAAGAGCACTTTCCGCAGCCCTTTTCTATAGCACTATTTCTATAACTTTATAAATATAGTTTAAACTTAACAATTCTTCTCCAAATATTTTAGAAATATTTTCAAATGAATAATTAAGTGTTTTAATAATGATTTGCAATTTTTGTAGTATAAAAGGAATTTAAATAAACGGTTTAAAGAAAAGCTATTACAAATTTAATGATTTAATCTTGGCTCTAAAAGCCGACGAGTAGATTGAATTTTTCTACTCATGAGATTCGAATGTGAGGTGCTTAAACTAAGGAGATGTTCAGGAGAAGCCAATTCAGGAGAAACCAGTGCCCTGGCTCACTTGGCCTCTTCCCTAGGTGAGGGATAGATAAGGTCGAAATGTCGGAAATGATTTAAGTATAAAAGATTTAGATTTTCCAAATTTAAATTAAATACAATTTGATTTTATAGAGATGATCTTCTTACACTTAGTGTTAAATACTGAAGAGGGAACTCGTACTATTCATAGATTTTAAAAGTTGATTTATCCGTTATTCTGCCCATAGTATTTGTTGAATGCGGGAATTGATATTGGGTAGAATTAGATGATTTTTATAGATTCTGCACACTTAATATTTATTAATTTTGGAAATGTTTTCCTAAGTAAAAAATGAAATGATTTCAAATTATTCCAAGTTCAAAGAGGATTTTATGTAATAAAGGAATTAATGAGTGAGGTTTAATAATTCTGTATATACCGAAAAGAATGTTTTAGAAATATATATATATATATATATATCCAAGAGATTTTGATAGAAAAAACTTAATCAATTAAAGAATGATTCTCTATCCATAGGACCTCTTTTTGTCGATGATTGGTTAGGAGAAATCGGGGTCGGATTTGAGTGATTCTTATCCGAAAACAACTTTGAGATAATGTATGTGTTTGAAAATGAATACCTGATGAAGAGAATGAAGGATGAAGAACTAGGATTTTCGGGGTGAAAGGACTACTTGTTGATAATTCTGGTTAGCTCCCAAATACTAAAGTAGGAGTTGTCCCTTCATTTCTGAAACTCTTTGGGCTACAAGGACTTTTTGCTACTAATCCTAGGGTTAAATCTCGACAGGATGTGGTAGGACGGTGCCTTTGGTTTCATTCAATCCCAAAATGAACTTGTATGGATGGATATATGACATCGCATTCTTGAGATTTTATAGTTGACTTTTATAAATATACATCTGTTTGATGGCGGAGAAGGCAACTTCTCTTAGTTTAACACCCTTCTCTAAGACGTATGAACTCGGAGGTTGTATGTTTATGGAAGACAATAATGATCGATGGAATGATAGTATGACATTCAAAGTAAGATGATGTGTTATGTGAAAGATAATCGTTACCTCAAGCCTCACACACGAAAATGGCCGAAACAGTGTAGATGTGGCAAGGCGATGTGGTTCGCAACCATTAGGATATGATCATCCTCTTCTAGATATATTCATTCACACAATGACATTCGGGACTTAAATTATTGTGTATGTATGTTGTGAGGGCCCTTAGATAGGTCGATAATGACTGAGGTGATATATATTCGGTACTATCTAGTGAGAAAGACAGGTCTGTCTTGTGTTGGTAAAGGGAAGATGTTCCGTGCCTCGGTGTATTCCTCTAGAGATGTACTGCCAGAAGAAGGCCTTTCACCTGATCATTTGTATGGAAGCTCATTCTCTAATAAGATCATGTACGATTGTAGATGTAGAAAGCCTTGTATTACAAGGTGGTATGTTGGAATTTAATAATGTAACAATTTCGGTTAAGATTAATAAATTTACTTGCGATGTTTTCAAAGAATGTCATTAAAAATAATATCCCTTATTTTTACGCAAGAATGTTTTGGTTATCAAAAGGTAAAAACCCATTTCGTATTTATATGTGGCGTGGTCTTATGAGATACCTTTTATTTTCAAAACGTGTATTTTGAGTTCTCACACTAATCACATGACTGACCCGGAGTTTATTTTTCCCTTTCTTTAAACTCAGGGATCCCTAGTTATCCCGTTTAGCCTAGTAGTTAGGTTTAGTTTAGAAGAAATCTGGATGGGGCTCAAAGCATAAAGTCAGAAGATTTTTCTAAAGATTTGTTGTCTATTTCCACCACACTCTTGTATTATAGTATTCCGCATTTGTAAGGACAGGAATTTATAACTGTCCATGTTCTTGACTCTTATATATGTATTTTAATTTCCACGTTAAAGTTTATATTGAAATAACATATGTGAGATTCTGTTCTGTCTTTATTTTTCTTTCTTACCCTTGAGAATCCGCTTCTCCGTCACTTAGATTTATGACAGGTGAATACCGAGGATGTATTAGTGTCGATTTTCGAGAGTCGAAGAAACGAGTCCTCGCAATTTCCAACAATGTTGTCAACGGTCGGTGGGTCCTAGTTACAAAGACCTCTAACCACTATCTAAGGCTTCTGTCATCTAATGTATAACTATTACCGCATCTTTCAGCGATAAAATCGTAGCCATGTAATAGACAGTACCCAAGCCACTTAATACCTTTAAAAGGACTAGGCGGACTTCTAACCATTTAATACCTATATTCTAGGTAGGTCCCCATCACTTAGTACCGATCCCCAAGTGGGCTCCTCATTGGTATTATCGTTATTACGTCCTTAGCAATGCGAGAGACTATACCCCAGCCACTTAATATCTTTCATTGAAAAATAGACAACTCTGGGAATTTAATACCTTAATTAAGGCATGCCCCATCATTTAATACCTATCCCCAGACAGATCCCTCACTGGTACTATCTAGCTGATATTGCTTGGAATTCTCATTAGGCTACTTAATGCTTCTTTTATAGGAAAGTGGTGGACCCTGCAGTCACTTAATACTCCAAACCTGAAGCAAACCCTTCCCGAGATATCCATTTTCGCTCTTAATTGTAAATATGAAATATTATTAGGTTACTTCTTTCCATAGGGAGGCCGGCCCTACAGCCACTTAATAGCTCAACGCTGAAGTAAACCCATTTAGAGACATCATTATTTATTTGAAATCTCACTAGGTTACTTAATACTTCCTTTTAGGATAGAGGCGGACCCTACAACCACTTAATACCACAAACCAGAAGCAAACCACTTTGGAGAAATCCTTCACATCTCCTAATTCTAAATTTGGACCATTTAATACTTTCCAATTAAGAAAGCAGGCCCAATCTCTCACGTTGTCATTGGTTCTAGAATTAGTGATATCTCACATCAGTAGTAAGTGCACCCGATTGCTAGTAGCCTCAAAGTGAAGGGCAATCTTATGTCGAGTGACTCTGCTGACCTCGCATCACTAAACTATTAGTCCAATTAACCATCCAAAGTCTTTACTTATATTAGCTTAGTTAGACATTGACTTAGACTACTAATTCGCTTTTTATTTAATGTAATAAGATTTACTTTAAATGCTTATCTACCTGTAAATCCCTTTTTATGTTCAGAAATGTCAATTTGTCCATAAAATCAAAACGGGCTTTTCCGAAGGCATTTATGTATGTTTACTAATTTCAAATTAGCAATCTTTTTAACTATTCATAATTATTAATTTAACTTCTTTATTTATCAACCCCATTAATCCATTTACCCTATCAAGTTATTGCAATTCCTATATCTATTACCATTTACTTCCCATTTATTGGAGTTATAAGCGTTTAAATTTCTTTTCCATTAAACGTGAATGTTACATGTAAGCATCATTACTAGCTTTCTATTTAATTATTATAAGCGTGGTAAATCACATACAAATATCTATTTTTATCGTATATATTCTAGTTATGTATCTTCACTAAAATTTCCTTCTCCATGTTCAATTGCTGGAATCATATCTAAAAAGACTGTTTGCTATAATTTCCATAAATTAGTCTAAAACAAACATTTAACTTTGAAAATATAAAAGATAACATCGTTAGAATTTATAAGGAATGTTCATTTCTTTTTATTACTGAAATAGACAGTATTAACTACAATGAATTCATACTTTACACCACTCTTTCTCTTTTTATTTGCATATATTCCTTGCTGGATCAAAAGTTGTATTTTTCCTAAAAGGGAAAGAAATTAAACTAATTTACAATTAAATGGATCTAAATTCCAACAATTTCAAACATGGAGAAGTTTACATTCCAACAAGATTAGGGTAATAATCCAAATTCATAACATTATTAGACAACCTATTTCGGATCTGGAATAAATTCATTCGAATCAATATTCTAAATTCATACTTTTGGGACTGATTTCTAGATCAGGTTGTAAATAATTCTAAATCGATTCATAAACAAGAATATGTAGGCGATATTTATTATATTCAGATTATATCAATTTTTTTGCCTATAACCCACATACAATGATTCAACAAGGCATAAAAATCAAATAAACACCAACGGGATCATTTTTTTATATTATAACAATATATATAATTTCTCACTCACCTTTTAAAAGTGATCCAAATTTCTAGATCTGATCTAGAATCTTTGATTCATCTCTAAATCATTTATAATCCAAGAAATATGTATGAAAAGGGCATACACATATATTAAAATTGCAAATCTAAGAAGAGATTTGGGATTGGGAGAGAAAATAGATAAAATATATATATAAATTACCTCAAATACGTGTATAGTTGATTCTCTTCTCCTTGTCGTTTGATTTCTATTCTTCTCTAGTTTGTATGAATATAAATACAAATATCTTATTTTTATAATTTAGAAAGAAAGTGGGGAAATAGAAATTGCAGAGCTTCGCTATTGCCTCTAAAAAAATATGAGAAGAGAAGGGAGAGCTAGGCCTGAATTTATAGGCGCTAGAATCGACCAGAACCGTTAAATCAAAATATATTAAATTCGAGCCGTTGTGGCCCAGGTTTATTGCACCCATGGTTAACCAACCGGTCGACTGCCTCATATGCACCGGTCGACCGCTGCATGTCGAACGGTTACAGTGAACGGCAAGCCTATGGGCTCGGGCCAATAATTATAAACGTTAATTTTTCTTATTTTTTATTTTCATTCCAAATTTGTTTTTCGTCCGTAACTTCTTCATTTGGACTCCGATCGCAAAACTCTAAATATGAAAGTTGCTCGCAATTTTGCCACGAATGCAATGGCGCAAGTTTCATGATCAAATTCCATCAATTGTACAAATTCCATTTTTAGAGCCTAATTAACTAATTAATTAAATAACTAACGGTAAATTATGGGGTGTTACAGATAAAGACCAAGAAAGTTAGATCAGAAAATTTTAAAATGATTTTAGATGTTGGTCTATATATATTGGTATAAAAGAGTTATGTTGAATAGTTATATTTGTTCGGTCGTAGCCATTACCATTCACAGAGATCCTCATGAATGATTGCAACTATTGAAGATGACTTTTCAAAAAATAACCGTCATAGCGTAATCAGTCGATTGAGTGTAAAAATTCATCCTACTAAATTAGAACGTAAAATTATGTGGCAAAATTCAAAAAAAAACATTTGTATAATAAAATTGCACTATTCAATCGACTGAATATATTTTCAATCGGTCGTCTTCAGTCGACTGAATATATATACAGTCAACTGAACTATGTTAAAATAGTTTTTATGTATAAAACTTATTTAATTCTTTGATACTTGAAAGTACTTGTACGTAGAGGGGTGTGTGCATATGAACTACTAAGGATATTTTACAAATGTATCTAAGACCAAATACATATATTTGACTTAACGAACTGTATTTCCATAGCTTTTGATATGTAGATGATCCGCATTGCTTTCTTCTTGATTCTCTGATTCAAGAGCTTCTTATACCTGCATATTGTTATATACTAGATATATTCAGGGATATATTTGTCATCATTAAAACAAAAAACCGAGGTTCTGAAGCATTTCCACCAGGCTTTCCCATTATCTTCCCAAAGTATTTGTCAACTTTGTTTGAGAGGCTAGTGAATTTCTTGCTAAAAGAACGTTTAAGCTTCTTTTGATCATTAAGAAGCTTCTCTTGATTCCTAAGGATCTCTTTATTTGAATAATGGGACATTTTGTTATAGCTTTCAAGAGAGGTATCCATTTCCTCATCCTCGTCTTCTTTTTCTTCCTCATCTTCTATTTCCATATCATCCCTTTCTTCTTCTTAAATAATCTCTTTCTCTTCTTCTCTTGTCAATATCTCTTCCTTTTCGGTAAGATTCTTATAAAATGAAATTTAAAAGGAATGTGGATGAGTAAGAGGTTTGTTTTTTCAAAAACTTTATGAGGCAAAATGTTCACTTTTTAGATCATCCAAAGTAGTTGAAAATTTTAGTAAGATACACATCATGGTAAAGTGTGTTTTCATGTCCAGAAATTTTCTTTTGAACAAAGTCATCCAAAATCACTTGAGCCCAATTTATATCATATTTTTCAAAAATAACAAAAGGAACTTTGAAAACTTTATGAGTGGGGTTGTTGTAATTTCCCGTTCAAGGTGTAATACTTTGTTGTTCGTTAATCTTAATTTTGGCCTAAGATTTTTACATTTAAAACCATATTCCTCATCATTTGAAAATAAATCACGCATAAGTTCTCATTTCCATAATCAATTTCAAAAGTAGATTCATTTCCACTACTTTTACAATCAAGATTTTGACCAAAAATTTCATAATCTAAAACAATAATAGTATCTTTGATACCACTCCAAATTTGACATTCTTTTCCTTGATAAAACTTTCCATTTAAATTAGCATAAAACATTTTGACCAAATCAAAATGATAATCAAAATCATTTTATGATAAATCGGATAAACCAAAAATACCATTTTCCAAAACAAGATCTTGTAAACCATAAGAATAAAATTCACTAAAATTAGCAAATCTTCCTGAAAAGACTTTACCTTATGTTGCATACTCAATGTATGTTTCAATGGAATCTTGATCATTAAAAATTGACTTTTGGTTCTTTTGGTAAGCCTGATGGCTTTGGATGAAGAGGTTTGGTTTGAAGAAGACATTATGACTTTGTTTTGGAAGAAGGAGAGTAAAAAAATTGTTTGATTTTTGAAAGAAGTGGGTGTTGAAGATGAGGTTAGAAAGAGTGAATATATTGAGTTTGAATGAACACGTGACAGCCAAAAAGGGGTCTTTTCAAATTTTGAACTGAATACAAAAGAGGGAATTTCAAAATTTCAAATTTTGAAAAGATTCTTCTAATTTTGTTTGATATATTGACATACCTAAGTGACATATGTCGACATATATGCTGGAATTTCAATGTTCAAAATATAAAGAAATATATTCACATAATATATATGTAAATGTTGATATATACTTATCATTATTATTATTATTATTATTATTATTATATATATATATTCCTATATTAAATAATTCCTGGAAAAAATAAAATATAAAATGTAAAAAATATCGATTTTGTTGTATCCTTTGTTTGACTAGATTAACCTTCCATCACCATGAAACACATGTTAATATTTTCATTGTCTAGTTCATTATTACTGGATGTTGTATCAGAATCATCCAAGGTCACGTTGAAAGCCCATTTTCTCTTTTTAAATGAATCAGTGCATGGTGAATTCTTTGCTTTCTTTTGATGTAGACAGTCTCTACGTAGATGGTCAGATTCACCACAGTCGTAATGCTTAAAGATTTCTGTTTTCATAATTTTTGTTTTTAGTTTTTCGAAAATCATTAATCCTTTTGTATTTGGAAATTTTCTGAAATTTCAAGTCATAAGAGCAATCTCCTTATCAATATCATCGTCATTTGAATCTTGACCATCAGTTGTTGCTTTGAATGTAATTGATTTCTTTTTGTTTGCTTACTTTCCTTTCTTCCCTGCAACTATGCTTCATAGGATATTAGTTTACCAATTAATTCTTCAATTTTAATATACTAATATCATTGGCTGCATATATTGCTAACATCTTATGATCACATTCCGAAGAGAGCGAATTAAGAATTTTTCTAACCTGATCCTCTTTTGAGAAATATTTCCCTAGCGATACTAATGAATGAATTATATCTTGAAATCTATAATACATGTCAGAAATAGACTCGTTTGTTTCATTTAAAAAGGTTGAAATTGGTTGAGTAGCATGGAAATATTAGTTTGTTTTATTTTTCCAGTGCCCTCATGTGTTACTTTCAATGTTATCCAAATTTCATAAGCATTCTTACAAATGGAAACTCGATTAGATTCATTTTTATCTAGAGAGCAAAATAAAATATCCATTGCCATAGATTTATTGAGTTCTTGTGTCTTTTGGTCTAGGATCCATTGTGAATATTCAGTTTAGGGTTCAGTGAATCACTTTGTGTAACGTTCCAAATATTTAAGCCATTGGATTGTAAATAAATTTTCATCCTACAAGACCATTAAGCACAATTAATACTATCAAATAGTGGAGGTCTAGCTGTTGTCCTTATATAAAAGTGTTAAAATGTGTACTACTGGTGTTACTAAAGTCAAATAACATTTTTTTGAACACCAAAGGCTCTGACACTAAATGTAGGAATTGATGCAGTATAAATTATACTACTGTGAATGGATCTTAAGGCTACTTTAACACTAAAGGGAGAATGAATTGTATTTATATAGAACTTTTCTTAATAGTTTCAAGATTTAAATTAAAACATAAATAATCAACAAAGATATTTATTAACAGGTAGTCATAGATATATATAAATGTTGTAAAAATAAAGTAAAAGCAACAGAGATGACACATGGAGTTTTATACCGATTTAGATTAACCAGTCCTACATCTAGTCCTATATGTATCTGTATAAATTTCCTTTCAAACGCTTACTTTAATAAGATAGCAAACAAACCGGAATATAATATTTCTTGATTTCAAGGCAACAAGATACGCCCTCATGACTTTTTGAGCTTAGGGAAGACTCTCTTGATTTAATCGGGTAACATGATTACCCATTTGATTTAAATGGGTAACAAGCATAACCACTTTATTTAAATGGGCAACAAGCACACCCACTTGATTTGAACAGGCAACAAGCACACCCACACAGATTAGTAGTAGAAAGTTGTCGATTACAAATACAAATAGTTGTAACTTTGATATAAAATATCCTATAGCCCTTTTATAGCACTTTGATCTTTGAATTGGTGAAAGAATTCTTGTGAAATAGTGAGTACATTATAGAGAATCAATGCACTGAAGTAGAAATTGAATTCAAGTGGATTTGAAGAGTATAGAAATTAGATTTTGTAAAATATATAATAAGAATTTGGAGTAAGAAGAATTATATTGTTAAAAATTCATTTTCCAATCCCATTTATATAGTGTTTGAAGGGATACGTCTATTTGTAAAGAGATGGAGCCAAAAACCACAAATCTTTAAATTTTACAATAACTTTTCAACGGTACATACATCGACATACTTAAGAAGGGTATGTTGACATACCCTTGTATTTTTGAGAAAAACAACAACACTTTTAAAGTGTTACAAAATTATGATATTATGTAAAAGTCTTTTGAAAAAATAGTTTTTAAATACTTTAAAATATAAAACTTTTATAAAATATTTATAAAATTATATTTTGAAACTAAAATAAATATTTTGGTGAGAGAGTATTCAAAGAAAAGAAAGTTTCTATTCAAAGACTTTAACAAATTGATCTAATATATATTAACTATTATTTATAGGCTTGAACTCTTCATATCTTAAACTCTTAAGTCTTCAGTTGTCTTGATCACCTCTAAATCTTGACTCTAGTCTTTTTACCGATCAACCTTCAAACTCGATTATCAGGTACTTGTATAAACTTATGCAATATCCAGCAAAATATTCTACAAAACTTGGGAAAACATTAGTATCTACATTTATATGGTTATTGTCATCAAAATCAAAATCTATGGCATTAATAGTAACCTACGGTACGGTTGGAAAAATGAGAGCGAATGGTCATTTTTCAATTGTCTTGTTTCATATGATTTCTATTCCAAAAAGCATTTTCACATAGAAAATTGTTTTCTATGATATATTTTTCTTTAAATTTAAGATACTTGATCTAAAAACACTCGATTGTAAACCAATTACAGTTAATGAAATAAATAGCTTATCTTAAGTGGTTGAATTTAGCTTTGTATTTCACATGCTGTTATAGTAATGGCGGAAATAGTGGGAGCATGCTATACAACACTTATTGGTCACATCAAGTTATGAAAATTATTTTTGTAAAACATACCACATTATTTATGAAATAATAACAATTTTTCAATATCGACCGAAAAACAGTCATAGTTTTATTTCAATATGAATATTATGAATATTCATTATAAAATATAAAACTATAGTACCGGTATTTTTTATGCATTGGAAAATACAAAAGTGTCTAAATTTATTTGCAATTTTTCGAGATTCATGGACTAAGCCATAATTTTGAGAAATAATTTTCTGTTATGTGATTATGAATTATATGGTGCTAATAAATCATATCTCAGACAATTAAGGGCAAGGCACCCATCTAGTGGGAGCATCATAAGAGTTAATGAACTCTATGGATTGGTACATATAGATATATGCAATCGAAAGTCTATTAATTTCAAAATGGTTCCATGTACTTTGTTATATTCACCGATGAATTACAACAAACATGATACACATGTGGTATGTTAATAATGGGTTTGTAGAATATAAAATGAAAGTAAATATAATAATGTACAATAGAAATAAAAATGATTCAATTCGATCGAATTGGTGAGTATATTGGGAAGTTTTCCAAACGTACCTAAGAATGAATAAAGATTCGATGTCAATAGTCACTTCTTCCTATGATATATAATGATGTATCGATAAGGAGTAATCAAATTTTGTTTAACAAAGTATGATCAATGGTGAGTGAAGTTGAGTTAACTTCTTTCTATAAGGTCGTGTATTTAAGAGTAGTACACAAGGTTAAAATTACTCTCATCTAAATAATAGTTTACAAAATCATACAAGATAAAGGTATAAGAAATCCTAACATATTGTAGGCCAAAAAGTTGGCAGGTTGTGAAAGTCAAAAGACTGCACGTAATAATTGTACATGAGGGGTCTTGTATGAATCACCCTTAAAGGAGTTTGGGAACGATCGTCAATGGATGACCAATTTATGTTTTAAACATAACAATTGTAAATGAAAACCAAATCAATTTATATATATGGCAACTCATAAAATGTTTATGAATACATATTCTATTGCACCGAGAAACAATTGTTGTCTCAAGAAATATCAACTTCATACCGAAGGAATATCTTTTAGAAATTATTGATAGTGAAAATGGAATTTGATATGATCTAATGATAAAACTAATTATGTGAGATGAAATGAAACTAACCCAACCTAAACGAACATAACACATTAGAATCTATAGTAAGTATTCTTGCATATTGATTTGTGAGTTTCTTATCAATGTCAAGAATAGATAATCCTTAGTTGTCAATTAAACCATTAACTGTAATGACTCACGATATGGTACGATGCACAAATTTGAAATGGATTTCAAGTATAATATCAAAATATGATTTTGGTAGATGTACCCGAAGGGATATGATCCATCGACCGTAAATGAGTCTTCAAGAGAAAGGTTAATGCGATTACAATATAGTAAGCAATATTGATAAGAATAAAATCGTAAATTTCAATTGTTGAAATCAACCTAACAAATTCACCATTTGGTGCACTCAGTTAATTTAGATTTTACTCACAAAACTATCATTGGATATGACTTTGTGTTTTTGGTACATATATATTGAAATAGAAAATTCTAAATAATGATTTAGAATAGAATATTTCCACATCACAACCAAATTATCTCAATGTCGGTGTGAGTAATATTGAGTTTGTGGGTTTTTGAATATGATCCAAGAATGGATATGAATATATCATTGGACAAGCAATAAAGTTGCACAAGTGTTTTGATATAAATATCATATAGTTTGACTTTCAATCAAAATGCAGAGAAAGCATGTGTCCATAAGAAAGAGCATTAAATGTACATTGATATTTTTGAACTGTAAGTAAAGAACATAGTACTATTGTTAACAATATACTAGATATTGGATTTATAAATTATATCTTTTATATTAAGTACAAAGGATGTTGCGAATGTCCCAAATAATATGCAAAGACACCTTATTAAAATGTTTAGTAAAAAACATATAAGATGGATTTCTTATGCTTTAGCAGTCGGAATTATCATATATGTTGTATTGTCTATGATATCATAACTTGCTTACAAATCTGATACATGAACCGAAATAAAATCTAAATTAAGATCATTAAATGGTAGTTTAGAGCATTCTCAAGTATTTACGAAATACTAGAGAATAGTTTACGGAAATAATGAACTCCTTCCGAAGGAGTGTGCGAACACAAACTTCATGAGTGATATTGAGTATAATGTGTCATTATTAAATTCATGTTCAAACCTTAATTAAGAAGCTTTAAGTTGGAAATGTTCCAAATGAAATATTGTGGCTGATTCGATGAAAAGGCTAAGTGCATTGCCGTGAATAGCACCAACATAAAAGCAATATATATAAATATAAATGCATAAATTAATAACTGATCTAGGGGTGATTCCAAGTATTAAGAATACTACAACATTGTTATACAATAAAAATGTTACAATAAGAACTCACCAGAAGTTGAGAAACATTCTCCGAATAGTTCCACATAATAAGGTAGTTTATCAGCATTGGAGAGAGCTGATTAACAGAGAAGATAATTAAAACAACATGGCAGATCCATCCACGAATGGTCTAACTCGATTAGTTCTCATTAAACTGATCAAAGGGATGAGATTGAGATTCCAGCCCCAAGTGCAAGTGGAAGATTGATAGAGTTAGGCGTATGCCCTAGAAGCAATTATGTAATTGCTACATATATCTAACTCGATAACCAATCATGTTTGAAATAAAAGATATTTTCTTTCTATTATATACATGATATAACATTTTATCTATTAATTAATTTAATTAACAGTATATTTGATAGAAATCCATAAATTGTATGTTTTATGATAGTTGTTACAATGCGTTGTAACCATAAATGATTTATCACAATAAAATAAACATAACATTTTAAATATTTCTAGTCAATATATATCGAGACTAGATACTGATACATGCATTGAGACTAGAGTACATAATGCTTTCCAAATATTGGGCAATGTATTACTTATGACTACTAGGGTGCTAAGGGGTTACGTACTGATAGGTATTGGATAACTATGGAATGACTCACTCGATAGTTTTCTGTTAGTAAATATAACTAAGGTCAAATAGAAAATATCGCTGTGAGATAATTACATATTTTTCTTGACTTGAGAACATTGTAGATCTTTAATGTGAAAGCTTTACTTTGATTATAATTAAACCGTGACATTGTGTTCATCAAATGACTATAGTTGGATCAGTGGAAGCATTGGAAGCGAAACACTATTCAAGAGAGGATTCGTCTCCTCGGTTATATGAGGTGAGTATCACAGTAAACTAAAGTCAACTCAAAGTCAAGGTCTTTGGCCAAAGTAGTTCGGTTAACAATAATGTTATATTTGACCAAGGACTTTTTATTTGGGTCATAGAGTTGAATATGGATGGTATTGGAATTTTGACCATTACCAAATTTCATAAGTCCAAAGTGATATAGTTTTTACAAAGAGAATTGGTGTAAATAATTGTCACTATCAAGCAATGCTTAACAAAGTAAATTGGATTTTACCAAAACCAAGTAAATAATAAATTTGACCAAAATGCCACACCACCTGCTAAGTGATGTGTGAACGTTAATATTCGAATCGTTTGATATTAATCGCTAACCAGTTTTACACCTAAAAGTCACATAACCGAAAAGTTGAATACTCATATTTACCACCTAATTTAATTAATTTGTAGTTGTTATAAGTTAATTAATATTTATGAAATATTAGTTCCAAAATTTTATTTGATGTGAATTAAAGAATATATTAAATAGTGTGCATATAATAGTTATATAAATACTAATCGATATACAATATCGATACGAGTTTAAATTGGATTTAAATGCAATAAATATTGTTCGGGCTTGAAATAGTTTTAAGTCCCACTCAAGCTTAGCTGACATGCTATAGGGCAGCAAATTGAGGCTGGCTATATGATGGTTTAAGGGGAGTAATTTTGAATTCAAAAGGAGAGAACTAGTAAGAGAAAAACAAGGATCTTGATCCTTATTTCACTCTCTCATCCCTCTTTTATTTATTCCCTCTAGCATTCACTTCTACTACGACTTTTGCGTTCTTCTTTTTGCTGCTCAGATTAGGTTGTCAGCACCTTATAACTACCCAAAAAATCAAAGCACCAATTCACATCAATTTGCTTCGATTTGATTGTCGATAGTAAAGCAATTCAGAAGCAAGCAACTTAGGGATTGGTATTGGATTCTATTTCTTCGTTCCAACATGCGAATTTTAGGCTTTAGTGAAAGGTACTTTGATGGTCTGCTACTACACAATAATATTTATATATTCATTGTTTTATATGTTACTAGTTACAAATATCACGAATCGATATATCGTTAGATTATCACATGCTGATGGTTGTATATATAAGTGCATATATATATATAATTATTTTGTTATATATACTTGTATGATCCATAAGGCCCAATTTTTTTAATATTAAAATTGTATTATTAAATGGTTTTATGAATTAAACTAAAAATAAAAGGATTAAATCATATAATAAAATATTTTGAATTTTATGAATTTTTTATTCATATCTAAAAGGCTTTCAGAACCTGTTACCCGACTACTTGGCCCGGCTACAAAGCGATAGTTGTAGAGGCTATGGTTAAGCCTAGATGGGATTCAAACCGAAAGAGATATGGAGGTATAAGGGTTCAGTGTAACTCGATTAGTTTGGTATGTGAGTGGTTTGGCCTACATGTATGGTTCGGGATGTTTGAGTGGCTCGGTAAATTTAAGTGGATCAGCCTTTAGGCATGGTTCGACACCTATGGGTTGGCCTTAGAAGGATCAACATATATGGTTCGGCACATGGGTCGAGATGGGTGGCTCGGTCAAGGATGGAAGATCATGCGTGGGTCGGTCTGGATGGGTCAACATGTATTGTTCGGTCAGGGAAGATAAATCAAAGTAGGTCAGCAAGTATCGTTCGGTCATGGTAGGAAAGCCAAGGTGGGTCAGTCGGATGTGGTTCGCCACTTGAGGGTCGTCCTTAATGGTTTGGCATGTGTGGATCGGCAAACCTGGGTCGATGTACCTTAAGGAGGTTGCCAAGTTATTTGGTCTACAACAGAGTGATGCAACCAGCATTTCTTTGCTTCTAGTCACACCACCACTTTCTTCGATTTCCTTTAGGGCCTGCTTCGAGTCAGCTACAAGACAACCCCTAGATCGATGACAGGTGGATCGGAGGTAGTGGATCGGCATGATTGGTTTGGTCTACCTAACCTACAACTATGGACCGAGCTACCTTAGTCATAGGCTTGCATAGGGGGTCCGGCCTATATTCGTCTATAAACAGAAGAGCGGGGGTACAGTTGAAGGGACCTTTTTTGGAGAACTCCAAGGATACTCTGCCATTTTCCGTACTCACTTCTTTTCTATTCAAACTTGTATTCAAGTTGTTTGTTTACGGATTGTATCTGCACTCAAGTGATTGGAAAAGTAATAAAGATTATATTCAAAGTGGGCATAGGCAATTACGCTGAACCACTATAAATCTGGTGTTCTTATTTTTGTTGTACTTTTTGCATTCAACTGTGTTACTTATCTATTTTAATTAACTTTCTTCATTAATCTCTACACAATTTTATTCAAGGGTGTTAGTAACTAATTTTGGTGCTTTCACTGAGAAGGTTCATTCTCATTCTGTTAGAATCTGCTTTGTTGCTACTGGATTGAGGAAATCCCCTGAAGGAGATCCAATTTCATTCTCAAGAGTTCACAGATTCTACTTAGAGTTCATATGGATAATTCTAAGATGACAAGACCACGTACCAGATCCACCTCCCATAATGCCGATGCTAAAGAGACCGCTAGCGTCCAGTAAGTAGGACCCAGCAATCAGCAAGTTAATGCTGGTGCAGAACCCGCCATCATCCCAAACCAAGCAGAAACTGTCACTAGGGTAGGGAGCTCATGGAAAGTAGGAGACATCTTAATGAGCAGATTCAAGAAAATGCCAACTTGATTACCTAGATTGCTCAGCACCAACGTCAGAACGCTGGAGGAAGCCTTGCTTCCTACTCATCATCTGATAGCTCTACTTCATTAGATGAACACCCCAGGCATAGACACCATAGGATTGAAATGACACAAACTAGTGCAACAGAGCTATTGGTGACGAGTCGCCAAGGCCAAACCAACAGAAATGATCTGAATTCCTTAACTGGAACCGTGGCTCCTCAACTGCACCTGTGGAGTCGCTTCCAACCTAGAGTGAGAAACTTAGGATCTAGAGCACGCTTGGAAGCTGGTCAACCACCTCGCCAGGATCATAATGAAGCGGGTTCTCAGGATGCACACTTAGTTGATAGCCTACCGAGGAAGCACCACTCAGAGAAATCGTGTAGGACGGATATAGAAGCAACTTATGAGGGAGAATCAGGGCTTGACTAGTGACGATTGGGGTGTATCGAGGAGTCATACTCCATTTACAGATAACATTTTACAAGCTAACTACCCCTCGAAGTTCAACATGCCAACTATTCCAGCTTATGAAGGGAAGACCGACCGTCGACGGCACAAAATGAGATACGAGTGGATGATGGACTCGGCGAGGGCAAACGATGCGACAAAATGCAGATGCTTCCTAATAACCCTATCTGTAATCTCTAACATGTGGTTCACCAGACTTCCCCCACGATCGATCTCTAGGTTTGATGAGTTAGAGACGAAGTTCGTAAAGCAGTTTAGGATCCATGCTACTCGCTCAAAAGACGTGATGTTGCTATCCAGTGTGATTTAGGCTCCTGGTGAGTCATTGAAGGACTATTTACAGAGATTCCATGTTGCTGCCACCGAAGTTAGTAATCTAAATGACCATGCCATCCTTATGGTCGTCATGCGGGGAGTGGATCCGGAGTCTGAGTTTAGTGATTGGCTGGCAGGAAAATGGCCGACTATCCTAGAATGTTTTTATTCAAATGCGAACCAATTCATGAGAAAGGAACATGCCAGGTCATCAAGACGGAGCAGTGTGCCAGGATCCAGTAAGGAAGTGGTGCAAAATAACATTGCGGTAAAGCAATCCGGCGAGAACTCTAGTAAGGTCCAAGCCAATGTTCAAAATAAGCAGGAGAAACCAAAAGGAACTGGAGGAGGAAATTCCAAAGGGAAAATGGAAGTAGGAAAGTGGAAACTAAGGATCCCGACCTATAGTGAATATACGGATCCGAATACATCTCTGGAGAATATTTATCTATCAACTTGTAATACATTCCAATACCGAAAGCCGTGCCCAAAGTAATCGACTGAGGAACAAAAGCAGACTAGAAAGTATTATCGGTTTCATGAGACCTACGGGCACAATACTGAAGAGTGTAGACACCTCCATGATGTTATAGAAAAGCTGATTCGCTAGAAGAAGTTACAGTAGTTTGTTAAGAATCCGTAGGAAGGTGGACATGTGTGACGACCCAGAATTCTTGGGCATTTGAAATGAGAATATTTAGTTAATTTTAAATATTCAAGGGTTAATTATTAACTTTAATTTCAAATCTCAGTATTTATTTGATAATTAAATTATTGAATTAAATAATTTAAAATCAGGTAAAATATGAAATCTGGGATTTTAAGCCGGTTAAAAATAATTTGAAGGCTTGAAAGATTTATATTAATAATACGGAAGGTGGTAGAACTTTTAAAATATAATTTCAAAATAATTGGTTCAGTTTTGAGAATATATCATTTAAATTGAATTTAAAAATAGCCCTCCGAGGCACAGTCTCGGAATTCGACGAAACCAGTCCCATAGGATCCGTAATATTGAATTATTATCGGATTTCAAATTTCGTGTTGATCGGGGTTAGTGTGTGAGCATACGATATAAAACGCGTTGAAAATTTACTTCGAAAATTCAATTAAAATTATACTCATATATGCAACCGTCGCTAGCCGATGTTCATTCACATTCCGTACTGTGTCTTCTCGCAGAAGCTAATGCCTTAAAAAAAAGAGAGAATGAGTCTTCTTCAAGAATCCACACATTCAGTAAATAAAAAAAAGGAAAGGAGGGCCGAAGCTTTGTTTTCAAAGCAGTAGGAAAACGAAAAAAAATGGGGGGGGGCTGAATTCCTTTTCTCTGAACTCGGTTATAAAAAAAAAAGCCGAAGCCTTAATTCTCAAAAATCAAAACCGAGTGCTCTCTCCCTCCTCTCTCTTCCATTTCAATTCGTTGCAAATCGAGATAACCCTAGGATCGATGTCAAATTGAACCGTGACCAGAGGAGCTCGCGTGCTCTGGTAGAGGGTAGGGCGGCGCGTTCAGTTGAAGGCGACCGATGGTCGCGAGGTTTGGGGGAGGGAGTTCGATTCGCGGGACATTCAAATCGAATTCAATTTCGAGCTCGTCGTTGCGGTGGGAATCGAGGGGATTTGGGTTTCTGGTTAGGTTTCGATTTTTGGAAACGTGGGCAAGGCCACTGTCGCGAGTGATGGTGACAAAGGACTCGAACCTGTAATGGCAAGATGGAAGAAGGGGATGTGCGACTGTCATTGGGGATTGTGAACGAGCATGGTGAGTTGTCGGCATTGTCAGGTGAGGTTTGTTTTCGATACAGTAATTTATTTGCTGTGTTGTTTATTTTTATAAAAAAAAAGAAAAAAAAAGAAGAAGCATTTAGGGTACTTAAAATTTTAAATGCTAAAACAGAAAATTTATTTAAAAGATTTGAAAAAAAAAAGTGTGTGAAAGAGAAAATACTGCTATTACTTACAGTAATCGGAGAAGGTTAACTTACACTGATAAAGTTTGAAAAATAGGAATTTTTGAAAAAAATTGTTATAGGATAATGTTCTATGGTGGTTTAACTTGTTTATTAACCAAATTAAATTTTTATTTACTAGAAATAAATTGTTAAAGGGAAATTAGTTTAAATAAAATTCTTAGCAAATTGAGTCAATAAATGATAATAAATTGTTCGATTTAGTTGAAATGTTAATAAATTTATTTAAGGAAAATTTGTTAAAAAAAAAGAGAACTTTTAAAATAAAAATCACTAGTTAGAATTAAATTATAGTTAAACAAATTTGTAAATGGAAATGAATTTCAACTGGAATATTAGTCGATTAAATTTAAATAAAATTGACTGGACAATTAGTTCAAATATTATTAAACTATAAATGTTTGTTCAAGGCCTAAATCTTGAAGAGACAAGCTGGATTGGGAATGGGAAGCAAATAAAAACAAAGGTGAGTTAATCTCACTCAGTTTAAATTTAAATTTAAATGATTAAATTTAAAATAATTGTTTGAATGGTTGAAATTGATTGATTGATGTGCTATAGTATGATATATTCTGGAATTGGCATATTATGTGATGCTAACGTCTGTGGATGCAGGGAAAACAGGTTGGAGGGATCCAACTGGACCCCTCAATATTTATTTAAATTATTTAATACCCTCTGTTGTGATTTATTTGATATCCTATGATGATCTTTATTAGTATATTGAATGCTATGGTTCGATTGGATATAATTGGGTATGATGAATTACCAAAAATATATAAATGGGATTTTTGTAAGATAGTAAAAGAAGTAAAATTGTAAGTAAAATAATTATAGAAATTTGAACAAATTTTTAAATGAATTGGAAATAAATAAAGTGACTTAAAAATTCTAGTAAATAAATCTTGAGTATAGAAAGGAAATTTGAATAAACAAAGAGCTAATGAATTTTAATATTCAGTGATATTAATTAAAAGAATAAAACATTTATTTAAATTTTAAGATTTAAATTATTAATAGGAATAATGAAGAAGTTGGGAAAAACCGAAATCCGTATATTTCACTTAAAAAGGTTTAAAAACAAACGGGAAATAATAACATTAATAATAAGTCCATAATTAATGAATGTTAAAATGAATTAAGAAAGTAAAGAAATTTATTTCAAATAAAGTAAATTGAAAATCAATTTGGGAAAATTGATTTAAGTGATTGAAGTTGGAATTTTCTCTGGATAGCCAAGTACATGTTTTTAAAAAGTAAATTTTTAAATATAAATTAAAAGATTAAAAGTTGTTTTTAAAGAAAGCAAGTTTTGTAAAATTTATTATATCTAATATTTAAAGTCTCAAGTAAGATTTTCTTTTAATCTATTTTAGTAATAATTTTTAAGAAGTAACTTAGTATTTTGTTTTTTTTTAAAGAAGAAATCTAGTTTTATATTTACTAAGTAACTTTATTTTCAAATATTCACATAGTATGTATTTTTGACAAATTATTGAAGTAGCTTTAATTTAAATGTTTTATAAGTATATATTTTAAAGTAAAGTGTTTTAAAATTATTTTAAAAATCTAGTTTTGTGCTTGGTAATATTCAGAGGAGATAGGAAATATTTGGGAAGTTTATTCTGAAAGAAAGATGGTTTTGGAAACTGTTTTCAAAGGGTTGAAAATAGAAAATATATCTTGGGAAGATATATTTGAGGTTAATAAATAATTTGGGAAATTATTTATTGTGTGATGGATGTTGTGAATATTAATTGATAGTTAAATAACCGACTATCAATATTGGCCAACTGCGTTGATCGTTTCGAAGAGTCCGAGATCGAGATTAATTTCTCGAAAACCACTTCGATCCGGTTTGTACGTTTCGTGTAAACGATTTTGGATTCGAAGATGAAGCAATGAAGTGCAAGGGCTAGTCGCTACTAATCCTGAGGATATTTCCAAAATGGATGTAGTAGGAGTAGTGCCTTCGGTTCCGTTCGAACCCGGGACAGACTTGTATGGATGAATGCTTGCGAAACATCGTCAGGTGGGCGATGGGCATTCTAAGTGAAACGTTCTAAAAGGTAACGCTTAGCCTCAAGCCTCATCAAATGGGAATGACTGAAAATCAGGGGATATGCAGCAAGGTTAGGTGGGTCATACCCAAGCAGGACAAGATATTTCCCCTGTCTAGATGTCCCTTTATTATTTCAGCTTAGTGGGTGGTTGGTCGCGCCAACCACGGGGTTTATCTTGTTCGAGACTGTTCAGTAAGGAATGGTTCTGGCCTTGTGTTGCAGGGGATGAAGGGAGTAATCCTCGATACGGTGATCTAGGCCCCGTACTGTGACAGGTGGTACCCCAGTGCCTAGTCATTGTTGGAAATCCATTCTCCCTATGAGCCTTGTACGAGTTTTGTTTGTATTACCCACTCTGTGGCTAGTAGCTGGAATTTAATCATGTAACAATTTCGGCTATTTTATAAGTATTTGTATATAGACCCTATTATAATATCAGAGGATTTCTATAAAAATTGTTTTAGCTATCGTAAGGTAAAAACCCGACATGTTTATTTATGGCGTGGTCTTACGAGATGCTTTTGTTTTCAAAGGATTTTTGAAACTTTAATAATCAATTGGGTGTGATTTTCTCACGCTGGTATTGCAGACTGACTCGGGTGTTATTTAACTGTAATGCTCGGGTCAGACCGAGTATTATAGAATACAGGATATGATGCTGTGGAGCTCAGGAGACGAGCTGGATGACGATACGTATAGTCGTACTTGTTATATATATATTCCGCTGTTTGAGTTATTGTGTACCCATTGTATGTTATTGATGTGAGCTGTGACTGATGTACTCTGATGATGTAATATATGTAAACAGAAATATTTGATGTTGAGTAAAGTTTATATATTATCTATTATATTTTATTCCGCTGCGATGGTTAGATTCTGATGTTGATTTTTGTTTTTTCTTCTTCTACCTCTTCTTCTTAAACCCAAATGGTTCGTATTTCTGTACAACTTGAGTTGATTGTTGTAGAATAGTGTTAACTCAAGGGGTACGGATTTGCGGGCTGTTACAACATGGGACATCCGACCCCAATCATGAGCAAGCTTCACACCGCCCCGAGGAGCCCGGTCGGTTGGAGAAAGGCTAGTCATAAGCACGATAATCGGTGGGCCTCATCCTGCAGACAAGAGTTGGCAAGAAATGGAGGCTATGCTAGTTCCTTGAAGCATGCAGACTTCAAGTGCTGCTCGTACAGAGAAGACGGGACTCCGATGAAACAACATCGAATGATGATGGATTATATAGTATCAAGAGTAGGGGTCGATCAGGTGGAGGCACCTACCATTGACCCGATGGTTATCTCAGCTATGATCGAACCGACGCTTGTGAGAAGAATTCTAATTGATTGTGGGAGTTCCGTTAATATTATTTTCAAGAAGGCATGGGACCAAATGAAGATGGAGGCGAAGGATCTAAAACCATCTAAAACCTGCATTCATGGCTTTAATGGTCCAGCTACTGATGTAGTAGGTTTTTTCAAATTTCCAGTTGAACTAGGAGAAGATGAATGCATGAGGGTACAGATCCTACCGTTCATTGTTTTGGATGTTGATTCCTCGTATAATGTTTTTCTGGGCCGATCGGCCTTGGCGGAGTTTAGGGCAGCTTTTGCCCCATGGTGTTTGACCTTGAAATTTCCAATGGGCACTGGAGTTGGTGTAGTGCATGGCGATCGAGCGACCGGTCGTGCTTGTTAGGTGGCTGAGCTGAGAGAGGCCCAGCGAAGAGAGAAGGGAAAGGGTATGGACAAGTCTGTCCACATCCATATTGCTGAAAATTGACAAATAGCGCCTGAGTTTTGATTGGGCAACACAGTCAGATCTATAGAGACAAAGATCCAAGAGATGACGGTGAAGAACCCAAGAAGGAAAAGGCAACACCGGTTGAACTGACGATTGACATTCCAGTCAGCCTTGATGACCCGTCATTGGTGCTTAAGATTGGATCACAACTCAACCCATCGATGATGGGGGATCTTCCTGATTTCCTCCGAGCGAATCTCGATGTTTTCGTTTGGACCCATTCTGATATGTGTGGGATTTCTCCCGCTATCGCAAGTATATGTTGAACATTGACCCGAAGTATGTTCCAGTGAAACAAAAGAGGAGAGGCATGGACTTGGAAAGGTCTGCTACTCTCAAAGAGGAGGTGGATAAACTCAAAGCCAGAGTTCATCCGCGACGCCCTCTAGCCTCGGACCTGAACAAGGCTTGCCCTAAGGATAATTTTCCATTGCCCAGAATTGATCAGCTGGTCGACTAGATAGCAGAACACAAGTTTTTGTCATTTATGGATGCATATTTGAGATACAATCAATTCCCGATGCACATTCTAGATCAGGAGCATGCCAGTTTTGTCACAGACATTGGATTGTACTGTTATGTAGTGATGCCTTTCGGGTTGAAGAACGCAGGGGAAACTTATCAGCGCTTGGTGAATCGAATGTTTAAAGACCAGATCGGTAGAACGATGAAATTTTATGTGGATGGTATGGTCGTCAAGTCACGATAGCCAGACAACCACATCGAGACTTAGCAGATATGTTTGATATACTACGATTTTACGGAATGAAAATCAATCCATTGAAATGTTCCTTTGGCACCGCTTCAGGGAAGTTTTTGGGTTTCATTGTCAACGCGCGAGGAACCGAAGCAAACCCAGAAAAGATCCAAGCTATTCGAGATGTATAAGCACCCAAAACCATAAAGAAAATACAAAGCCTCAATGGGAAAGTTGCTATGTTAAGTCGATTTATATCCAGAGCAACCGATAAATGTATTCCTTTCTTTGATGTGATAAGGAAAGCGAAAAGAAATTTTGAATGGACGTCGGATTGTGAGGACGCGTTCTAAGCTTTGGTAAGTCACTTGGAGAGGCCCTATGTTCTGTCAAAGCCCATAGATATGAGGAGTTGTATGTTTACTTGGCCGTATCCCAGCATGCCATCAGTGCAGCTTTGATTTGTGAGGAGGACCGAATCCAAAAGCTGGTGTACTTTGTTAGTAAGTGTTTTACGGGAGCAGAGAGAAATTATCCCAAGATTGAGAAGCTGGCTTATTGTTTGGTGATTATATCATGCAAACTCCGCCCATATTTCCAGGAACATCTGATCAGTATCTATACCGATCAACCTTTGCGACAGGTGCTCCAACGACCAGAGACTTATGGAAGGTTACTCAAATGGAACATTAAGGTAAGTCAGTTCGACATCACCTACCTACCATGGAGGGCTATCCAGGGACAAGCACTAGCAGATTTCATTGTAGAGTTAACTATGTTAGACGAGCCAAGTGGAAGTAATGCGATTCTCCATGTTCGATGGAAGCTATACACCGATGGGGCATCCAACGACCATTGTTTTGGGACTGGTGTTGTTCTTGTAACTCCCAAAAATAGATCGATTTGTTACGATTTGAAGCTTAACTTCCCCATTACCAACAACAAAGCCAAATATGAAGCGTTGAACGCTAGATTAAAGCTTGCCAGAGAACTTGGAGTGAAATTGCTTGAAATCTTTTGTGACTTACAGTAGGTGGTATACTAAGTACGAGGGGACTATCGGGAAAAGGGACAAAGGCTTGCGCCATACCTCATTCGGATTCGAGAAAGAATTGTTGGCGGACCTCAAATACTACGATATTATGCACATTCCATGTGAATAAAGCGGGGAAACCGATTCCTTGGCAAAATTTGCAAGCACTGGCGATGCACAGCAGATGGGCTTGGTTCCAGTTGAAACTTGGCACGCCCCGAGTATAAATGAGATGGAGGTAGATTTTGTGGCGGAGACGAAAACTGAAAGGTAATCATGGATGATCCCGTTCAAAGAATACTTGCTACGTGGAACCTTGCCCGAGAAAAGGAACGAGAGACGACAAGTCATTCGCAAGGCCTCGCAGTATATAATGTAGGATGGGATGATGTATCGAAAGGGTTTCTCTGTTCCCTTGCTTAGGTGTGTCACCTACGACGAGATAGAGCAAGTATTTAAGAAGTCCATGAAGGAGAATGTAGCGACCATACTGGGGGGCAAATACTAATACTATTGGCCGATCATGAATCAGGATGCCATGGACCATGTAAGGAGATGCGATAAATGTTAGAAGTACGCAAAGATCCCGAGATGGCGTCTATGGAACTCACGCAAATGGTTAGTCCATGGCCGTTTGCGATATGGGGGATTGATGTGATTGACTCCTTGCCAATCTCCAAAGGTGGTGCGAAATACGCAATTATCGCGGTCGATTACTTCACCAAATGGGCAGAAGCGAAGCCATTAGCTACAATCACCACCAAAAAGGTAAATAACTTTGCTGTACGAAACATTATATGCTGCTTTGGTCTCCCATGGACTATTATTACTGATAATGGAACTCAATTTGAGAGTAGAGAATTCAAAGAGTTTTGTCGAAAGTATTGCATCAAGAAAAGGTTTGCAGCAGTCGCTCAACCTAAAACGAATGGGCAAGTTGAAGTCGTAAATAAGATAATCAAGTCCATCTTGACAAAACGTTTGAAGAAAGCTAGAGGCAAGTAGGTGAATGAGCTTCCAACGACACTCTAGGCATATAGAACCTCCTACAAGTCCGTGACTGGCCATACTCCTTTCTTCTTGGCATACGACACCGAAACAATTATACCCCTGGAACTTGCAATTCCTTCTCACCAGGTGACTCATTATGATCTTAGAACGAATCAAGACCTTTTAAAGGAGTCGTTGGACTTTGTCAAAGAGAAGCATGAACAAGCTGATTTAAGGGTGGCTGCATATTGGCATCGAGTCTTCCAATATTACAATGAAAAAGTTCGACCAAGAGCTTTCGATATGGGCGATCTTGTTTTGAAGCGAGTTTTTCTGATCCCATCACATATGAATCCTACATGGGAAGGTCCCTACGTCATCGAACGGAGGCTTGGAGAAGAAACCTTGAAGCTAGCGACTGTTGATGGTGTGACACTCCCTAGAGCATGGAATAGTGAGCATTTGCGCCGTTATTACACTTAGTTTAATTCTTTTGCATTTTAGTAGCAATTATTTCCAGTATATGTTTCTTCTGTTGTTCTCTATTTCCAACATGTAATAAGATAATTCAGTTTGTCCCTATTTTCTACAATCAATAAAGGCTTGAAGCTATTTTTCTATGAACTGTTGATGTTCCGTGTTTTATAATTTCATGACAAAATTAATTTGCATTAATCTGTATGACGTATGAGCGCACACACAAAACTAAAAGTCGACCAGCTACGTATTCAAAAAACTCTAAGTCCCTGAAGTGGACTAGAGTAATCTGAGTCCCTAGAGCATGGACTAGAGTATAAACGACTTAAAAATCTCTAAGTCTCTGAAGCAGACTAGAGTACTCCGAGTCCCTAGAGTGTGGACTAGAGTATAAACGACTCAAAAATCTCAAAGTCTCCAAAGTGCGGACTAGAGTACTCTAAGTCCCTAGAGCGTGGACTAGAGTACGACTCAAAAATCTCTAAGTCCCTGAAGCGGACTAGAGTACTTTGAGTCACCAGAGCATGGAATAGAATATAAACGACTCAAAAACCTCTAAGTCCCTGAAGCAGACTAGAGTATTTTGAAATCCCCAGAGTGTGGACTCAAAAATCTCTAAGTCTCTAAAGCAGACTAGAGTACTCTGAGTCCCTAGAGCATGGACTGGAGTATAAAGGACTCAAAATCCCTAAGTCCGCAGAGTGCGGACTGGAGTACTCTAAGTCCCCAGAGCGTGGACTAGAGTATAAACGATTCAAAAATCTCTAAGTCCCTAAAGCGAACTAGAGTACTCTGAGTCCCCCGAGTGTGTACTAGAGTGTAAACGACTCAAGAATCTCTAGGTCCCCAGAGTGCAGACTAGAATACTATGAGTCCCTACAGTGCTGACTAGAGTATAAACGGTTTGAAAAAATTCTTAAGTCCCAAAATGTGGGCAGAAGTACTCCAAGTCCTTTGAAGGTGAACTGGAGTTCAAATGACCCGCAAGACTTTGAATTTCAGTTTCAGACTAAATTATAAGTTATGCGATGAGAATCTATGAATGCAAAGAAACAAAATTTTATTTACTTCTCAAAAAGTTTCCTTACAACTTCTCCGAAAGTTCGGAGGCCAAGTCTATCTACAACGACTACTGATGAAAGAAAGGAGAAAAGGAAAGGAAAGTAATTACATGATTTTCAACTATTTGAGCTAAGCAAAATATTATGAGGCGACGGTTATTTCTTCGGTTTTCTTTCCCTTTTCGGCATTTCCAAATTCTCTACCTCTAAGCATCTTTTCCCGAACACTTTGCTTCCTGGCAACGTGGTACCCGAAGAAGGAGGAGGAACTTCCAAGGGTGTAGTCCCACCGGGGGAATGACCTTCAAAGGTCTATTTAGGGGATCATCGAGATCCACCACCTTAGGCTCTGCCTTAACTTTGATCCTCTCTCTCTCCTCCTCCTCGAGTTGCTCCTTCATGCTAAGCTTATAAGTGTGCTCGGAAGCGCCTATGATTTTGACATCTTCATGTTCTTCTACAAGCGAGGGATCTTCAGGTTTATCCTCGTCTAGCGATCACTTGAGCATCATGACCAGGGTTATCTCCGGTGTGAGGTACCTCAACCTCTTTTTATTCCTACTCCATAGCAACATCACTTCTTGTAGTCGGCAAGGGACCAGAGTGACCTATATGAGTTCATGAAAAGCAAATGTTAGAACACATCCATCACTCGCCAAAAAGCGATGATTTCCTGGACTCTAGAAGGTGAAGCTACATACCAGCTTCCAATTGACTTTCAGTGGTCCTCAAAGTATCACCCTTAGGGATGGGGGATAAAATGTGAATGCCAAGTCCGGGCTTCTCCAGGTCATAACCGACATGCTAGTCGAGAGGCCCAAGTGATGAAGTCTCGGCCAATTGAACGGGAGGAGGAACTTTAGACTCAGTGCCGAACGGGCCAGCAATATCTTCCTTACCCTTCGATGATGAAGAGTCTCTTCCAAAGAGGGCTTTTGTCGTAGATAAGTCTGAAGGCTCATTTCCTCGGAGCGCTTCCCTCACAAGAGCCTCTTCATCAACCTCTTCAATGCCTAGCTCCACTTTCTAAATTTTTATCAAAGTATCCCATGCTTAGCTAGCGATTTGAGATAACCATCGACCAAGAAAGATAGGTCGTGGTGCATGAGAACTCTTACATCATACTCCACGATAAGCGGGTCAAAGGAACACTTAATCTCTTCTCTGCCGGCATCGGTCGCTTCCTCGACTCGGGAGTCTACCTCTGAAAGTGCCACCTTTTTGCCTTCTTTGCGAGCTACATCTTTTAGCGCTACAATTTGGAGTAGCTCTTCATCGAGCTTTGTTTTCAAATTCCTCATCTCGATGATTTTATCATAGTATTTTTATGACTCTTCCCGTGCAACAATTTTATCTTCTTTCTCTTTGGAGAGCAGCTCCTCTAGTTCCTTGACTCGGTGAGCCAGAGTGTCTTTCACTTTTTGAATAGAATCTTTCTCCAGGGCTAGAGCGCCGCTGCGTTGGATTGCCTCGTTAAGTTCCTTTTTTGTGGGTGGCCTCCAAGTGGCTGACCGCCTCAACCGTCTCCTTTGCATTCTTTTGAGTAGTCTCGAGATAACATTTGTACGAAAATAGCTCCTCATCCTGGCTCTTTATGATATCTTTGTCATGAGTAGATTCGAGCTTGAGGTGATCAATCTCATGCTTCTGTTCTACGGAGACCTCTGAAACTTTTTCCACCAAATGTACGAATGCGTCGTGTTGGAAATACACATAGTTTTTGCAAGCAATTGTGCTCTATTTGATGTGCTCAAGGGTAGGATGAATTGCGGGGAGAAACTTCATTACGTCGAAACAGATATTCGGAAACATAGCTTTGAGCGCGACTAATTTTTCTACCGTGGATGGATCATGAGTGGGAGCTAGGGGAATCAGCCTTACCGGAGTCATGGATTTCTTGTGAGGCTCGAGGGATTGCTTGGTGCTCGAGGAGCTAGAATGTTGGTCCAAGGGACTTTGGATCGAAAGCCTCTTTGAGCAAACTTGTCCCCATTATGCGTCGGAAAATTAGGAGGATCATTTGGATACGAAGAGTGGCCGTGGGTCCTCATCCTGGAAGATGAGGACGACTCTCTAGAATAATAGTGTCTATCTACACCTTCATCCCTATCTTTTCGTTTACCCGATCCTAAGTCTCGACCAAAATGATAAAAGATGGAGGATCCTCGGAGACGGTCAATGCCATCTATGCGCCCTATTCCACCTGTACATAAGATTAAATGAGAACGAATTAGTAAAAGTCACACGATGAACTGAACTCAGGTGCATGGTGGAGTGTAAGTGTTCGTATGTGTCCTAATGCATCCCTCTAACGGACCAGTGTTTTTTGCTTTACTCATTGGAGTTTTTTCTTCCTGATCATGAAGTGGTGCGCCTTCATCTCTTCTCGTAGGCGAGTTAAATCCCATAGCGCTGGGATTATTGAAGCCATAATTCAATAAATCATCCGGAATGGTTAAGTCGAATAGTCCCTTCAGCAAGCTTTCCATTTTTTTTAGAAGATGATCGTGACCTTTGAAGTTCCACCGACTTTTCCCTTTTTCAGCTTATATGCGAAGCTTTTCTTCTTTTTCGAAGAAGGCGGCGGTTGGTCGGCGCCGGGTGCATCAACTACTGGCACTTGTCCGAAACTTTTATTCTCATCAATCGACATCGGCACCTCAGTTTCTTTAATCTCGCCTTCCTCGGTAGTATTTTAATCCCCTTCGGTAGGGGGCACCAAAGGACCACTTGTTCTTTACTCGCTTTCGCTGTCATTCTTGCAATTATGGTGCCACTTGGAAGGCTAGTCCTACGACCTTCTTCTAGTAACCCGAACCTCGAAAGCAATTCATTGTTAACTACCGATTTGATGTTCCGATCTTCCACAGGGGTAGCTCAAATAGCCTCAACTACCTCAGAGTACCCGGCGCCTTTGGGTCATAGGCAGACACCTATAAGGATTAAAAGAAGTTCAGACTATTAGAAAGACGTGCCTTAAGTCTTAGAATGAAGAGTGAGATAAGGATGAGACTTACGTCCTTCTAGCCATCTTCTCGCAAAGCCGGAAGGACAACGTACGTAGAACCACTCATGTTTGAACTGAGAAAGCTTGCTCCACGCGCCCATCAAAATTTGACATTTGGGGTATGGCTTGAGAAATATGTAGGATGGACTATCAGTACATCTCTTGAAGCGGTAGATGTAGCGGATATCCTCAAGAGTTGGAGGTCTCATAAAAAGAATGTAGGTACTATGAATGAACGCATGACTATTTGGATGCACTTGTGCAGAGGCGATCCCTGTATACTGTAACACTTCGCGGATGAATGAATTAAAGGGTGGCACACTTCTGGCCTAATACATGGATTTGTTGCATGCAGTGTATCCGACTGGGGGCAAATGAGGCCGATCTTATGTTGACGGAACCAGAACGTCTTCGAAGTGGATTCCATGGATAGAACAAAATCGACGAAGAGAGGCTTGGCCAATTTTTTAGGCTTGAGAATCGATGGGGTTATCCAGAACAGTTATTTCGTCTATGGCATCGGGAGTCGGACCTATAACCTAGGTAGGGAGAACTGGAATATCAGGAATGGCGAATGACGGACTTGACGTCCCCACTACCTCTTGCCGTGAACTTGGTCCAGGCTTGTTAGAAATAGTGGCGGAGCTTGACTTCTTAGACATCTTTGAAAAGCGATTGATGTGAATAGATACCTATTTAAGCTATACTTGAAAGATAATCGACATCAAAATATAGCAATAAAATATTTCCACTCGTGTGGTGTGTGAACTAGTGCAACCATTCAAGCATGAGTATAAAAGAATTAAAGTTCTAAAGACTGGTAAAGCATGATTGAGCTTTAAACTATCGTCTTCGGAGACCGTCATCGCTGACCGTCTCCGACAGCTTGTCCTATGTTTGGTACCGAAAGTCTTGGAGTTGGGCATTAGCATCATAAATTATATAGATTGTTACTTATATTTGTCAAGATAGATTCACGTGTAAAATAACTTAAGTTGTGGGGTAGTTAATCCGGATTAGGTCATTGGGCTTATGTGCTTTGGTCCTTGTCATTGTCCATTATGTTATGCTTGGGCATGGAAATAAGTTGTCCTAATTTATGCGGTGTTCAAGTTAGAATAGTCCTGATTTCCAATACCGACCCCAACACCCAGAGCCGATCCAAACATTTTATTTCCTATACCGATCGCTCCTACAAAATAGTCGATCCATACACTCTCTTGAGATCACTGACCCACTCCCCTATGGACTACTGACCGACTCTTTACACCAGAACAACCGATCCTCTCATTCTTTATCCTTCTCTCTCAATCACCAACCCACAATCCATCTCCCTTGATACCAACCCACTTTATCTCCCTCAGACCGACCCACTCTCTTTCCCTCTCGGTGTCGACTCACACTCTCCTTCAAACAACTGAACCACTACTTAACCCGAGCACTCAACCTACTCTTTCTCTCAAGGTACCAAACTAGAATTACCTAGGCAGCCTACCAGACGACTCTCTTTTGGAATACTGACCCAGCCTTGTAGCCTCCTCTTCACCATTAAAACAATAAAACTATCATCTTCTACGCATCACTACCCTATCGTTCTGAAACCACCTATGGCCTCTCTTCTCAAATAAATAATTGCTCATGTCAAAAACACTCTATTGACCTTGTTTATCCCCCTCACTATGTTCCTCTCCTCTTTAGCTCACCAGCGAAGCAATACGACTACATGGCTCAGCCTTAGTCTGAGTTCAAGAAAGCGTGGCTTAAGCATTTAAAACGACATGTGAATCCTCACCTATTCGGTGAATTGGAATTGGAGACAAATGCTTTATAAAACCTGAGCTCAAGTATGAAGAGAGGTCACATGTAGGAAGCAATTGAATAGAGGATGGGAGTAATACGGTGGGGGGAAGGGAGGCTCGGTTGTCTTAGCAAGGATAAAGAAGATGAAGTATAAAGTGAGAAGGGGGAGAAAGAGATATGAGCGTGGGCTTTTATATGTGCTGAAGGGGAGAACTGGCATCATCCTGTGGAATAGGTCATCATGTTTTGGTAGGTCGGTGAAGCAAAGGAACGTTCATTGCTAAACAAGCCGACCGTATGGGTCGGTATTGATACGCAGATCCACCCTTTGTTTTAATAAAATAAAAATAAATAATAAAAGATATAAATAAATGCATGTTTATGTAATAACGATAGATAGAAAATAAATACGATAATAATGAAATAAAATGAGTATATATATGATGGTAATGGAGGGAGGTGATGTGATAAAGAGATGGGTATTACCAGATGAATGGGAAAGCATGAGTTTAAGAAACCCAATGTAGTTTAGCCTTCGAGAGGATGAATACATTTAGCTTTTGAAAAGCTAAGACAGGAATTCGAGAGCCTCTTCGAGACTAAGCTAGTACGTTTAGACAACATGAAGCTTCGTCAAAGACCAATGAAAAGCGACAGTCAGTTACCATTCGAAATGGCCTAGCCTCTGAAAGCAGGAATTACTCGCTGATTCAAAGCACGTCATGTTGATTCACACAACGCACTTTGGGGGGGAAAATGTTACGGGACTACTTAGCCTGGCTACAAGGCGATAGTTGCAGAGGCTATGGTTGAGCCTAAACGAGATTCAAACCAAAAGAGACGTGGAGGTATAACGGTTTGGTGTAACTCGATTAGTCTGATATGTGAGTGGTTTGACCTACAAGTATAGTTCGACATGTTTGAGTGACTCGGTATATTTAAGTGGATTGGCCTTTAGACGTGGTTCGACACCTGTGGGTCGGCCTTAAAAGGATTGACATATATGGTTCGACATGTATGGGTGGGCATGTTTGGGTCGGTCAAGGAAGGAAGATCATGCGTGGGTCAATCTAGATAGGTAGCATGTATCGTTCGGTCAGGGAAGATAAGTCAAAGTAGGCCAGCAAGTATCGTTCAGTCATGGTAGGAAAGCTAAGGTGGGTCGGTCGGATGTGGTTCGGCACCTGTAGGTCGGCCTTAATGGTTTAGCACGTGTGGATCGACATATCTAGTTCGGTGCACCTTAAGGAGGTTGACAAGTGATTTGGTCTACAGCAGAGTGATGTGACTAGCATTTCTTTGCTTCGAGTCACACCACCACCGCTGACTCTAAGTTCCTCGATGGCCTGTTTCGAGTCAGCTACGAGACGACAACAGGTGGATCGATGGTAGTGGATCGTCACGGCTGGTTTGGTCTACCTAACCTATGGCTATGGGCCGAGCTACCTTGGTCATGGGCTTGCACAGGGGGTTCAGTCTATCTTCGTTTACAAACATAGGGGCAGAGGTACAGTTAAAGGGACTTTTTTAGAGAACTCCAGGGATATTTTGCCATTTTTAGTACTCGCTTCTTTTCTGTTCAAACTTGTATTCAAGTTGTTTGTTTACGGATTGTATCTGTACTCAAGTGATTGGAAAAGTAATAAAGATCATATTCAAAGTGGATGTAGGCAATTACGCTGAACCACTATAAATCTGGTGTTATCGTTTTTGTTGTTCCTTTTGCATTCAACTGTGTTACTTCTCTGTTTTAGTTTACTTCTTCATTAATCTCTCTACATAATTTTATTTAAGGATGTTAGTGACCAATTTTGGTGCTAACAGCAACAAAAAAAAATTGGATATTTATTATATGTACAAATACCATTATTTAATTCAAAATTGATTATATAAATAAAATGTATGTATGTACATATATATATTTATTAATAATATATATTTCTATAAAATTTATATAATATAAAATATACATTATGGTTTCGAAAATGATTTATTATTTTGTATGGTTTTGATTAATTATAAGTTTTTAATTAATAAATTATTTAAACCAAAAGTTAAATTAGAAAAATAATATTTTTATTCTCCAAGCAAAAGTAGCAACATAATATATATTTAATTATAATTTGTTATTATATATATATAATTATAATTAGTTTTATGTTCATATGTAACATACATTTAAATTAATAAATAAATAAAATAGTTTGGATTTCATATTCTAAATTATTTTACAAAACAATATTTAAAATAGTTTTATAATTTAAGTTTATATATACATATGTATATGTATTCTAATAAACGCTTAGTGTAAATAATTTACTACCAATATTTTAAAATAATTATATTTCATATATATATACACACATATACACATATACATACATAATATTTTGATGCATACACACACACACACAATATTTTGATGCATACACACACACGCAAAATATTTTGATGCATACACACACACACACACACATTTAGACAATCCATTTGTATACACGAGTGGCTAACATATCTGTTGCGATATAAATACCACATACACGGGTATGTTAAACCATGCACACATTGTCTTATTGCACGAGCACGCACATAAATATGTGTATATGATACACATATATAAAATATAATACAAATTATATAAAACAAAATTTTGTTTGCAAATTTAAATAAAATATTAATTTTATTTAACATAAAATTTAGAAAAGTTCTAAATAAATTAGACTACATATGTAGGCCATTAAAGATCCAATAAGGATTTTTTTTTGAAAATTCCTCTTTTGCAGGCTGGCCTAGTTCTAACATCAAGTTGTACAAAAAATTGAAGAGGAATTCGAGAGCTTTGTAACAGAAAAATGAAAGGTCAAACGAATCAACAATTCAAGACTAATGGCAAGTTGAAGATTGTAGAATCCTTTATGTAGGTTTAATGGGCGTTCGGGTCTAGGATCGGTTGACTGGTGAAGTAGGAAGGATCACCCAGTTAATAAACAAATCGAGCATTTTTTGTCAAAATCTAGACCGATCAATTGGTCTAGGGTTACTGGTCAACTGGTCGGTGCCTTGAAATCTCAGTACCTGTTGTCCCCAAAGCATTCTTTGGAATAATTTTTTTTGGATTGGACCGTGATGATTCTAGAGTTCTAATACTAAAGTTATGAGCTCCTTCTGTTACTAAAATCATCCATAACTTTCAACTTTCTTTTTACGAGAGATCCCCCGTTATTCCTCTTGAATTGATTAGTACAAGCAAATAAAATTAAGGGTTGTTGAGTGATTACTAAGTTTAAGGGAATCTAATTGTATTCTCTCCTATAATCTCTTGATTAAAAGGAATAAAAGTATAATTATTGAATCCATCTACATAGACATTCATCAAAACATGTTAAATCATTGTGTTCTTTATTTTGTTTTTGGTAGTTGGATGTTAGTTGATTGTTCTCATCATTACCAATGAAATTGGTGTTGTTTTGAATTGTTTGTTAGTAGTTAATCAATAAGCTAGATCCCCGTTGCTTTTATGATATTTTCACATTAATTTGGATTTATTTCCTTCGAAGGAGGATTTTATTTTGCAGTGATGAAATTACATTTTCAACTATTATTTGCATTTTCAAATATCACATTTCGTTGTAGTGGAGGCTAATGTACACTTTGATGTGGCTTTTTTGTTTTGCATATTCTCTTTACATGTTACAATCTTTATGATATCATATGTATGCATGATTATTGTTTCATTCTATTGTCAGAGTGCTCTAATTGCTTCCTTACATATCATGAATTGGTTATATACCGATATTTATGTTTCTTCGATTTACATTTAATTGTGTGTGTACACACACGTGTATGTGTGTGTGTCTATATATATATGTGTGTGTGTGCGTGTGTGCACGCGCGCAACAATATTTTTATAAAAGAATCCAATAAATATTCGTGTAAATTTGGATTTGTAAGTGGAAACTTGGAAGTATAAGTATGACATTTAGTTACCTTACATTAGCTTTTTAGCATTAGTTTTTTTGGAAGAAAATAATTAGCTAATATAACTTGTAATTGGTACCGTAAATTTTACACAGTCTTGCTCGAACTATTGAATCAGACCAAAGAGCGATAGAGGAACTTATTTGGAGACCTAGAAAACATCACGAGATGAGAAAAAGAGAAATATAAAAGAAATAGACAAAGTTGGACAAGATTTCATAACACGACCATACACAATCCGGACCCGAATTGAAACCTAGGAAAAGTGATGAATAAACGAGCAAAAACTCGAAGATTGGAATGAAAAAATGAAGGTGCAAGACAACCTTAAGTTGAGCCCGAGTCATGCCTCAACTCGACCCGGGTCAAGACAACTCAATGCCAAGTTGAGAAGTACAATTCAAGACCGAGTTGAGGAATATAAGTGACCTGGTCACGACTTCTTCCTAGGACTTCGTGCTGGACGTAGAGAACATATGCAGTGATTCGAAGCTTAATTCGCTAATCTTCGTCTATAAATAGGAGCAGAGAAACACTTAGAAGGGGACTTATTTTCTAGACTCTGAATTACGATGAGTTGAGAAATACAATTCTGAATTACGCTCTACATGACTCATACCCGAGTTATAAGATACCGACTTGAAAAATATACTTTGTACGAGCAAAGTACGATCAATAGAAAATAATTAAGTGGACGTAGGCAGGAGTATTTGCCGAACCACTATAAAAATGGTGTATTCTTTTCTTTCTTCTTATCTCTTTTCTTTTATAACGTTCATTTACTACTTGATTGAGTGTTTATTTTTGTTTTTGGTCCATACATAAACCATAGGAAGAAGGAAGAATACTATGATCGAGACGAGACCTGCTAAAATATGAACCAACTCATTTACACAACCCAGTAACTCTTTTCATGAATGTTTTGGATTAATCCATTTAGTAAAGAAGTTTCTAACTAAACTTTGAATTTTGAAACTAAGACTATTGTTAAATTTGAATACAAAATCTGAAAATTTAAATCTGAAATGTTGTATTTGAAAATAATAGTTTTTAATTTTTTAATTTTAATTTGAATTTGGAGTTAGGAAATTTTGAATTTTGAATTTGACTTTTACATTTTGAAATTTTTACATTCAAAAATGCACAAAATAAATTTGAAATTTTCGAGATTTAAAAGTGGCTATACCAGAGCCCGACTAAAAAGAGTGGTCGGTTGGGGTAAGCCTACCGAATTCTCCAACTCTACTCTTCAGAGCAGGGTTTAAAAAAAATTGAAAATTTAATTTTCATTTTCTTTGATTTTTTTACAAGTTTGTTTGAATAAATAAGTCAATCAGGTTGATCCATTTTCACCTAACTCATTTATTAAATGGTTGGGTGAAAATTATAAGTAGGTTGGATAAGATTGAACGATTTATTAACTATGTCATATCAATTTTCATCCAACTCATTTATTACCCCACCTAGTCCGTTTGAGAGATAATCTATGACCATCAAATTAAGAAAATGTTTGTTATCAAATCTGAAGTTAAAAAATATGACAATTTAATAACTAAGGACTTTTGCTTGGTAAAATGAATAAGGATTTTCCCATTTATCGTCCAATAGATAATCTAGTAGTAGACTATGTTGTCACCGTGGACTACAAAAGTAAAACACATCGTTTCCTAAACCATAAAGCAGTATGGTTTAACCAGTTTGGTTGAATAGAATGAAAGTACAATAATTCTAATAAGTTTGGTAATCCCTTTACAAAATAAATCAACGAAGGGGACAAAATTCAGGACATTCCCACCAAATTCAAAAGGGGCATTTCACTGGAAGGACAAACTTTGCAGTCCAATTAGTTTCTAGGACACACATCCATACAAATTAATTTCAAGGCCAAAATCAACAAAATAATTACTTTTAAGGACAAAATCAGCAGTCAAATTACTTTCAAGGACATAAATTCATAGATTTTTAGGCCTTAGAAACTAATTATTTTGCATTTTGTCCTTAAAAGTAATTATTTCAGTTGTATGTCCTAGGAACTAATTGCACTTGCTAAAGAGTCTCTTGTGGCTAATTTCCACAATTCAAAATGTGCACTAAATTTAGCGACCCTTCGCCTAAAATTACCTTCGAATTCAGTACCATACTCCTACAAAAAATCAATCATAATTCAGTTTTGGAGTCCCTTTACCAATACCCTAACATTAATAAATAATTTAATTTAGGAAAATTTTGACATACATACGTATGATTATAAAAAATTAGTATTATGTCTCTTTCAATTTTCTTTCATAAATTACATTTCTATTTTCAAGAAAAAACTTGAGATTCACGAGGGTATTTGGACAATTTTACTAACTTTAACTTGCGCTATTAGATTATACTTCCATAATTCATAACCGTCGTAATACACGCCAGAGCGGCCGTATTTTCATCTGAAAATGACAGAAGTAATAAATAAAGAATTAAAAAAAGAGAGAGTAGAAAATAGCTTTTATAAAGAAAGGTTGGAAAACAAATAAGTCTAGAAATTAGGGATGTATTTTTGATTTAATTTAAATGGTTAAAATTTCCTTCAAACTCGCGGTATCTTCTAATTTTTTTGATCTTTCTGAAATCAGGGTCGTCGTCTTCAAAGTTCAGACGGAAAATAAAATAACTAAAGCCCCCCTTTTCATCATTTGCTTTTTCAATTTCCCCCCATTTTCTACCTGTTTATTTCAATTCAACGGCGATACACAAGTTCCTACTCTCACCCTCGATAAGAATGAAGCCTTCAAATTCGAAAAAAAGAGCAAAGAAGAAGAAAAATAAACCCTCATCTCCTTCCCCGCCTGAAAATCACCAACCCGAAACTGTAGAAAATGATCCCGGTACTAATATCCAGGAGAATGAAGAAGACGAGGAAGAGAAGCTGACTAAGAAGCGAGATTTGGATCTGGAATGGCTGACGAACGCTTTCGAGTCAATTTCTATGGAAGAAATCGTCACTGTTTATGCGGAAACGGGATATGATGCATTCAGAGCTGCAGGAGTGCTTGGAGCCAATTTGATTAACCCTGAAACTGACGAAATGATGAATATCGGTGCAAAGAAGATCAAGAGGAAGAATAGAATTGGGGTTTCGAGTGGGATTGTTGCAAATGTAATTGGGAAGGATTATATGTCTTCAAAATCAAATATTGGTAATGGAAAAGTGAAAGAAATCGATATAAGATACAAGGGAATAAAACATAGTATTGAAGAAGGAGAAGAATTTTTGTGTTCTATGCTTGGTGATGATTCTGAGCTTGGTTTGGGTGTGGTTAAGGATGTGTTAGGTCAGTTTATTATTTTTACATTTTATGTTATAAGCCATATTTGAGTTTGAGCTATTACCAACCCTTCCTTCCCAACCCTATCAGAAAAAAAATTAACTTTTTTACTACGAAATCACCCTCTGAATCTAATTTCAGAATCAGACATGAAAACCATTTTCCTATTTATGTCTGCAAACAGAGAAGATGAAAATTCTGGACGAAGAAAACATTTCATCCAAATTGAAAACTTCATTCACAAATTAACATATTTTTCATTAAAGCTTCAACTTTACTTTTCAATCCATAATCAGCACATTGAACCAAACTCTAGAATCCTATTTTCCATTCAAAGGTAGAGCTATATTGTTCATCTTTCTACCTAGCCATTTGTTCCATTCAAGTCATGTAATAGCTGTGACCGTTTTGAATTACATGATGATTTTGAATTATTTTTTTAACTAATGTGAACCCGTGCTACACACACGAGGTGCAATATATAAATATATAATTTATTTAATAGTGCAATTTTAATTTTTTTAGTTATATGAAGATAAAAAGTATGTTTATGGATTGTAATTTTTAGATTGGTCCTTTCCTTTAACAAATATATTTACTTAAAAATCTCATAGTACACAAAATAGAAAATCGTTTTAGAGCATAATAGTTTAACAAATGCTAACACCAACTATCAATTAATCCTAAATTGCTAAGCATTACATTACTAGGCATGGTTATTGATTTTCAAATGCAAGTTATGCTTATGTTCAACATGGGTTTATCCTATGATTAAATAGATAAATTTACGTATACATGTATTTTGGGATGATAATAGTGTTCCGAACCTAGCATAGAAAAATTATGCTTAATATATTTTAAATTTGGTTCAAACAAATAACATTTCAACATTTTCTTTAGTACCTTTTGATATTATACACTACCAATTGTATTTAAGAAAATATTAAAGTACCTTTGAAATATCATATTTTTGCCCATCTAACATTATATGGTGTGAGAAATTAAGTTATTAAAAACCATAAAATCTATATCAACGTCACACTCAATCAGTTAAGAGTTTTCATATTGATATATGATCTCAGTTGAGATTTTCTATTGTAAATTGTACTAATGAACAAAATAAGGTGAATAACAGCAAGAATATTCATTTTACCAATAAATCAATATGTATTTAATGTAACTTAACACTTACATACGAAGGATTCAAGAACAAAAGGAGTACATATTGGTAACTCCAATAATTGAAATATAAAATATCAATTGAAATAGAATAGTCATGAGATGAATACCATATTATACAAATAAAATAGAAGTAAGAACAACGGGGAGGAAAGTTGAAATCAAAACCCTAATTTTTTTAAAAAGAACTTCAAACATTGACCATGAATTTTCTTTGGAGTTCTAACTGCTCATTGACCATAAATTCAATTTGGAGCGCCATTCCAAATCTAAATGAATTCCTGTAATATATTTTGTTGTACATTTGACAATGACATAATATAATATTTTGAAACCCTACATGGTTGTTATGCCTGTGAAACAAAAATTATTGTTTTTACCAAAACATGGTATATTATATATAATGCCCACTTCCAAGCATATACAATAATGAAAAATATTATGTAACATTTAGAGAATAAGCCAATATTACCCCAGGTAGGTTTGCTAAACAAAAGTATTTTAAAAATATTTTTCTTGCTAAGCTATTTAATTTTTTGCTAAATTTGTTCAAGAAAGGCAAAGTATTTGTTAATAACATGCAGTGAGCTCCTATTTTAGTACTTTCACACGATACACATGTTCCTTTAAATTAGGAAGCATTTGTCAAATTTCCATAATATTTTAGGTCTCATGTTCCATTACAAAGTTGGAACTTATAATGCGTCTGAGATATTATTAACTATTGAAATTGATTAAAAAGGAGTCAATTAACGATTCTTCCATTGGTTCGCATTAAAAATATACACAATTATTTCTCTCGTCAACGGAATCCTATTAAAGTGAATTATTTTCATTTGAAGTTAGTTTACTCATAAGTATTATTATTAACCCATCTCAATTCATAATGATCTATAAACATCTTCAAACCGCAAAAAAATCAAAACAATATAGCATAAATAATATTTACAGAATTTTTTTTGCTAAGATATTCCATAAGATCTCCAAGCATTCAGTGTTGACAATGCATTAAATAGGAAAATGTAGGCTACTTATGAACATTTCATGGTCAATGAACCATTACTGTAGAAAAATGTATTACCGTAGGTCGATTAAAATGGATTATATATGACATTACGAAATATAAGTCTAGGTTGCATATAATAAAATAATTTATTAAACATAATTTGTAGAATACATATTTAGAACAAAACTTTCAACATACTTTTCTCAAAATGCAACATAGAAATTTATTATTTAACTATTCTTTTACTTCATAAACGATATTTTCTCAACTTGATTTTCTTAAATACTTATAGTTTAAAATGGAAAATACATCAACTTTATCATAGATTATACTCAATTAAAGATTCTTTGGTATACATGTGTTAGTAAATCAATTATGCTCTACAAATTTGTGAATGAAATGAAATTCATGATCGTACTAAACAAACACAAAACAGGTTAGAGAATTTATCATATATTAATTCTCTTTGATGCGGACTTATGGAAGTAAATTTCCATAAATACGATCTTATTAATTCTTAGAAAGTAATTGGATTCAGTTATAATATCGAACAACCAAATCATAAAATAAATTTGTGACCAAATTATCAAATTAACTAAATTACATATACTTTATATAGAGTTTAATTTTTTATTTTCGAAATAAAGCATTTAGGCTTAAAATTAAAAATAGTAAAAGAACTAAACTTGGCATTATTTTTGAAACTGAAAGAATTGATGAGAATTAGTAGTTTAACCATTTGATCTTCTATCTTTTGTATCTAGAGTATCATTTAGGTTTATGGATCATGCAATAATGTTTTGACTACTAATTATGTATATAGTACTCATGTATTATTGTTACTATATTAGGCCTTTCCAAAAAAAATTGACTTGTTATCTATGCATATTCTAACTTTGATGATTCCAACTACTTGTACATGATCCTTGTTGTTTGAAAATGTGCAAATAATATGAATAAGAGATACACAACATGTTTAATAAAATTACACCTTTGAATATACAGTTAAGTAAAATAAAAAATCAGTCTTAATCCATCAAAATAAAATAAAATGTTATATCGAACTAAAAATTGACACTAATTGATTAGGATTACTAAGGATTAGTATGCAACTGCTCTCTAATAAGAATAAATTTCAATAAAGGAGAATCAATTATAGCAATTATCATATTACTTTGAATTTGAAGTGAATGAAATTAGTATCAATTCATTCCTTTTAAACACTATTTTTTCCTTTTGAAGTTAGTTTACTTATAAACATTATTAGTAACACATCTTCAATTCATAATGATTTATAAACATCTTCAAACCATAAAAAATTCAAAACAATATAACATCAAACAATATCTGCAGAAAATAAACGATAATTGCTACCATGTTCCATAAAATCTCCAAGAATTCAGTGTTAACTATGCATTAAATAGGAAAATGTGCACTATTTATGAATATTTCATGATAATTGAAACATCACTACAGGAGAATGTATTAAACCGTAGGACAATTAAGTGGATAATATCTCATATTACGAAAATAAGTCTAGGTTGAATATTAAAATATAATATATTTAATTAAAAATTAAATTTATGTAAAACCTTTTTAAAGCTAAACTTTCAACATAAAGTTACATACGACCGACAGAACAAAAGAAATATATACATTTTTTTCTTCTCAAAATACGACATAGAAATTTATTATTTGACTATTCTTGTACTTCGTAGATGATATTTTTCCTAACTTGATTTTCTTAAATACATATTTAAAAATGGAAAAACATCATTTTTCTCTCATATTATACATAATTTAATATTTTTTGGTATACGCGTGTTAGTACTAATTATGCCTTACAAATATATAAAGAAATAAAATTCATGATCGTACTTACCAAACACAAATCAAATGAACGTCATGTACATATAAAACTTAAGAACTAAAAAATAGTTCAACATTACATATCATGGATTTTATAAAAACGATCAAAGATTCTATGATATCCATGTATTAATAAATTTAATAATCCCCTGCAGAATATGAAGGAAATCAAGTTCATAATGATACAGATTGAAACTAAAATAAGAAGAAAGTATAATACTTTTCCCAGCTTGATTTTTGTACATACTTACATTTCAAAAAAAAGTATCGGTTTTTATTCTTGTATTATAAAAAATTGAAGATTATATGATTAGGGTTAATGAAGATTATTATGTAACCGTTCTCTAATAAGAATAAATTTCAATAAAAGAGAATTAATTGTAATAATTATTTAATTAGTTTGAATTGAATGAAATTAGTACAAATTTATTCCTTTTGAATACTATTCTTTCATTTGAAGTTAGTTTGCTTGTAAACATTATTAGTAACACATCTTTAATTCATAACGATTTATAAACATCTTCAAACCACAAAAAGTTCAAAACAATATAACATCAAACAATATTTGTAGAAAATAAAAGATAATTGCTACTATATTCCATAAGATCTCCAAGAATCCAGTGCTAATTATGCATTGAATAGGAAAATGTGCACTATTAATGAATATTTCATGGTCAATGAAACATCACTACAGGAATATGTATTAAACCGTGGGACAATTAAGATGAATAACATCTCATATTACGAAGATAAGTCTAAGTTGAGTAAATTAAGTTTATATAACACCTTTTTAAAGCTAAACTTTCAACATAGCGTTACCTATGGTCGACAGAACAAAAGTAATTTTGTATATTTATATATCTTTTTTTAAAACACAACATAGGAATTTATTATTTGACTATTCTTTTACTTTATATATATATATATATATATATATATGATATTTTTCCTAACTTGATTCTCTTAAATACATATATTTAAAAATAGGAAAACATCAATTTTTTCTCCAATTATACTTAATATTTTTTGGTATACATGTGTTAGTACTAATTGTGCCCTTTAAATATATGAAGGAAATAAAATTCATGATCGTACTAACCAAAAACTAATCAGATGAACGTCGATGTACATATACAACTTAAGAACTAAAAAATAGTTCAACATTACATATCATGGATTTTATAAAAACGATCGAAGATTCTATGAAATTCATGTATAATTAAATCTAATAATCCCCAGCAGAATATGAAGGAAACCAAGTTCATAACGATACAGATTGAAACTAATATAAAAAGGATGTACGACATTTTTCCAACTTGATTTTTGTATATACTTATATTTGAAAATAAAATAGATCGATTTTAACTCTTGTATCATAAAAAAGTTAAAGATTATTTGATTAGGATTAATGAAGATTAGTATCTAACTGCTCTCTAATAAGAATAAATATCAATAAAAGAGAATTAATTGTAATAGTTATCAAATTAGTTTGAATTTGAATTAAATGAAATTGGTGTCAATTTATCCTTTTAAACACTATTCCTTCATTTGAAGTTAGTTTACTTGTACACATTATGAGTAACATATCTTCAATTCATATTGATTTATAAACATCTTCAAACCACAAAAAATTCAAAATAATATAACATCAAACAATATTTGTAGAAAATAAAAGATAGTTGCTACTATATTCCATAAGATTCCAAGATTCGAGTGTTAACTATGCATTAAATAAGAAAATATGCACTATTTATGAACATTTCATGGTCAACGAAACATCACTATAGGAAAATGTATTATACCGTAGGACAATTAAGATGGATAATATCTCATATTACGAAAATAAGTCTAGGTTGAGTATTAAAAAAAATAGTTAATTAAAAATTAAGTTTATATAACACCTTTTTAAAACTAAACTTTTAACGTATAGTTACATACGGTCGACAGAACAAAAAGTAATTTTATACATTTATTTTTTTCTCAAAATACGACATATAAATTTATTATTTGGCTATTCTTTTACTTCATATATAATATTTCTCCTAACTTGATTTTTTTAAATACATATATTTAAAAATGGAAAAACATCAATTTTTTTCCAGATTGTACATAATTTAATATTTTTGGTATACATGTGTTAGTACTAATTATGCCCTACAAATATGTAAAGAAAATAAAATTCATGATCGTACTAACCAAACACAAATAAGATGAACGTCAATGTACATATAAAACTTGAGAACTAAAAAATACTTCAACATTACCTATCCTGGATTTTATAAAAACGATCAAAGATTTTATGATATCCATGAATTAATAAGTCTAATAATCCCCTGTAGAATATGAAGGAAACCAAGTCCATACTGATACAGATTGAAACTAAAATAAAAAGAAAGTATGATACTTTTTCCAACTTGATTTTTGTATATACTTATATTTCAAAATAAAAAGAACAATTTTAACTCGTATTATAAAAAGTTGAAGATTATTTTATATCAGTATGTTAGTAAAACAATTATTCCTACAACATGAACGAAGGAAATAAAAGTCATAATCATGCTAAATGAACAACAATAATATGAGCGTTAATATACATAGAAAACTTGAAAATAAAAAATAGCAAAGCTTATGCATTATAAATTTTACAAAATAACTAAAGATTTTTTTTATATCTATGTATTAATAAATCCAATAACCTTCTAAAAATATAACGGAGTTCATATTCATAACCATAAAAATTGTAATAAAAATAAGAAGAAATCATATATTTAGAACTAAAACAAAAAATTCAACCTTAAATTAAATGAAAATAAAGATAATAAACTGAAAATAAAGATAATAAATTGAAAATCAAACTTTTAAATCCAGCTTGATAGATAAGTAAGCCAAGATTTTTTGGAGGCTTTTAGACAATTTTTCCATGAAAACTATAAAACCGAAAACTAACAAATAGAAACACAATATCTGCAAAACATGAATAAAATGATAATTTTTTAAAGATGTTTAGAAATTGAAGAGCTAAAGATGAATTTAATCAATTATAGTTAGATAAAAAACTAAAAAGCTTGACTGAAAACTATTTGGATATAATTTTTAAGTTGATTTTGGCTGGAAATATAATTTTTTTGTTTTTTTTAAAATTGTAGCATGCATATGAAATTGGAATTAGGGAAGAAATACATATGAAAAAATAAATGGGGAGGATATTAAGAAACAAACGAGGAATGATTTTTTTAATGATAATATGAAGAAGAGGAATAGAACTCTATTAGATTACAAAGAAATAATGATTATGAGTTTATCAAAAGACGTACATAAGAGTAGCTTTTGAGATTCAATTTGTTACATAATTGAAAGTATCATAAACATATATAATTTTATTTTATAATGATAACATTAACTGCTAAGTTAATGATGGTAGCTTTGTGTAATAATAAACATTTTTAGGGGGGCCAAAAGGAAAATTGTATCAAAAATCAAGGAGAATGCACTATTTAGCCTAAAAGTGATTGGGAGATGAGAATACCAAGAGTTTCCTATTCTCTTTTTTACATAATAGAATATATTTGAATATTCACTGCAGAAGAGAAATAAAAATGAAAGCAACATTTGGTCTACTATGTAGCAAGAAAAATGATATGTTTGTAGTTTAAGAGGGGTGGGAAAAGAAAATAACATGGTGCAATCATTTCGTAAGAAAAAGTGAGGGGGGGGGGGTGGAAGGAAAGTATTAGGGTGCTAATAGATTTGCCTCTGCTAAAGCATTGTTATTCCCACTCCAAGATGAATAGTAGTAATAATTAAATTATTAAAGTTTCACACTTTTAAAAATGCCCATTTGATCCTGCAGTGCACTGCTGATGAATTAATGATGTTTGAAAATGCAGTATTAAATGGAAATTATTCTTTTTGGTTGACAAGATGTTACTCAGCATAGTTTGATCCATTCTAATTTTTTCATAAATTTTTGTAAAAGGATTTTATAGATTTTTCCAAGAATAATTGGATGTTTGAGTAATTTCGCGTTTAGATTTTGTTGGACTTAGTAGGTGCTTAAATTTTGTTATTAGCACTGCTATGGTCTCCTCTGACATAAATTTTAGTGCATAGATTTTATTTTTACGGCCATCACATCATCTCTGTCAGCAAATCAAGCATCTTCCTATACTGCTATGATACCATATAATAGGTGAGATTATTTCAGTTAACTTTATTTAATAACTCAAAAAGAAAATAACAAGACATTAAAAATAGATTTTACGTAGGGCTTTTATCTAAATAAAACCAATCCAAACTTTGAGAATATCGGTTTTGAAACATTTTATATCAATATTTTTGGTAATTTACAATTTGAGAAAATGATCCTAAATTTAGTTTATGCAAACTCCTATGTCCATACACGGGTTTCAAAAAGGGCATTCTGTTTTATTTAAAAAGAAATAAGGGTTGCATGCAAATCACAAAATCGATAGAAATCATCTTCCTGTAGATTGCATTTTTTTTCCTTGGTAGAAGATACTGTGGATTGTAAAAACAACTATCACAATTTTGTTAAATACATTATTGTATACCCAAGCTTTCAAATCCATTTTTTATAAAAAAACACTACTCCGAAGAGTGGAGTTAGGGAACTCGACTGTCCGCCACATCGGTTCCCCTTTTCAACTAGCCCGATTTTAGGGCTTCAATTTTCCACCATTTTTATTCAGTATTTAAGGGAATAACCACCCAAACCATATGGAAAACACAACTCAATTTACCAAGACTCGAACCCGCGAACTCAAGGAACTTTGTTCCATAGTCGCTAAACAGTTCTGACCAACTGAGCTATGCTCGTGGACAAATCTCAGATTTCAGACGAAATCTTGGACAGACATCTCGGTTAAGATGTAAAGATATCAGGTGAGATGAGTTAAAAATCATGTTTGAAATCTCGTCTTGCCTAAGTGTAAAAAGTAGATCTCGGACAAGATGAATGAGATTTAAAACTCTGTGTATACCTCAATCTGTCTTTGTTAACACACCACGTTTCAACATTAGGATATATGAAGCGCATGTTCCAACTCACCGTGTCATGTTAAGTTAGTACTTCAACAAATTATGCTTGTGCGTAGAAGATCGGACTTACATTTTATTTTTTTCCTCATGTCAAATATCATCTTTCTTCATCGAGTGAATAAACTAAAAACTCATATTTGCAAATTCATCTTGATATCTTATCTTCTTTCTCTTTTGTTTGATTTCCAAAATCGTCTGCATTGAATTCCACTCATTTCATTAAGCTATAAGATACTAAGGGTTATAAATACATGTTACAAAGTAAGTCCACAAAGTTGAATCAAATTACCACTTTTGAAAAATACTTTTAGACTTTTAGCCACCCATTTTTTAATAAGAACATTCATATACACTGTCTTATCTTTGCAAGTCCTATTGATATTTTTTTCATGGAAAATTTTGTAGCCCTTTTCGTTTACATTTGGAAAATCAACTATATTGAACATGTGTGAAAGCAAAAACAAAACACGACAACGTAGATATTGTTTAGGTTAGAAAGAAAGATGAGAACGTAGGTTAATAGTAGAAGAATATTAATATAATGATAATTTTTATAGTATCTCATAATATTTCTGTTTTATCGTTTTAACATCGATCAAATAGCTACTTGATTTGATATTATAGATTTTGATCCAACGTCGTATGATATACTTCTAACTTTTTAACTTAATGTCATTTGAGAAATACATTGTCAACCATAATTATGAAATAAATTTGTCGGTTAAAGATTTTGTGGAAGCTATTATACATCTCATTCGGTGGAGCTTTGACGTAACGGTTAGGTCATCTGCATGGTGATCTGGGCGGCTAGGTTCGAGTCGTAGCCTCTTCGCAATGGAAGAGAAAAATTGCGTATATTATCGACCTTCCTGGAGTCCGCTATCGTGTGAGAGCCTCGTGCACTGGGTTCCACCTATTATACATCTCATTCACTATACTCGAGATCAACATTTGGATCATATATTAAAAATATTGTCCTTATTGTAACATAAAATGAAAAACACACTTTGACATGGTTTGGAAGATGATTTGATCAATACTAACGAAACGACCTTTTAAAAAAAAATTATAAACCAACACTCTTGATGTGCCTACGTATGCAACAGTTTTTGCATGTAATTTGAATTATATTTATTCAGTTTATATCACAATATAAAACTTAAATCCAAAAAGAGAATGCACGTGAATAAAACATTACAATAAAAATTGAATAATAATGAAGGAGATGAATTGCTCGTTGGAATCTTGAAATATTGGGTATTGGTTATAATCTGCATAGAAATGTGTGTACCAGTAAAAGCTAAAATGTAATTTTATCATTTCAAGAAGACACTAAAATAACATGAAATCATTTCGTTTTGTTAACTGTAAAGATTATGTTTCCTCAACTATTCTGATCAGTTTTAAAAAAACATCTATTTCATATGAGAAACCTATATACATTTACATTGAAATATGTTTATATATGCTTAGAACCACATTTTCGTCAAACTCAAATCAACCAAATTGTGGCTCAAACTGAAAATTATCTGCCACCCAGATGGTTTCAGTTTAATGCTGACACAGTTATGTCTTTGCATGCACAGCATGTCATATTAGTAAGAATCCTTTTGTGAATAACCAATTAGGATAACAACTTTAATAGTAATCGTAAACTGTAATGCCATCTCAACTTTTGGTTTGACTGCAAATTTATAAAAAAACACTCCTTAACTACTTCTATTGAAAAAAAAATTAACATCAAAAAAATACACAAATGAATTACTATTTTAAAAACAGTGATCTGGATTTTTTTGAATTATCTCACTTGCTCTTTCAAAACAAATAGTTAACTTACAAAATAACAAAAAATAACCAACTAGGTGTAGAAAAAATAAGCTTACAAAGGTAACAGATCCTATAATATTCTTTTTGTTACGAGCTTAATTAATGTCGTACTTTAATAATCTAAAGCAATGACATGAAACAAGACTTTGTATAAGTAGAAGAAAACTTTATTTACTTTAGAGTGCAGATGTGTGTATAAACCAAGGAGTGAAGTAACAAAAGAGATGAAGAACCATAATCCTTTTTATACATGGTTTAAGTCGGTTGTGTTTAGGGATAAATTTTTTCATCTACAAACATGCAATGAATTTGTTCATATATTTATGCAATTGGCTCTTTATATGAAGTTGTCTAACCTATCTAAACTTTTTTTTCATAATTATGCAATGGATTTTGATGTTGTTGACCATATGAGCTAATACTATGATTGAGTTTGATTATATACAATTATACTGTACATCCTTGAAGAAAGATCATCAATTTTATAATAAAGAAAATTAAATCAGTGCTACTGATCATATTTTTTAATCAATTGGTTACAAACTTACAATTGTAGATGAAAGTACCATAGCGATTAAAAGTTGATTAAAAAGTTTAATATGTAGCCAAGATTTAATTTCAATTATAAAATTGATGACCTTTTTAGATTTGGAGTTGTATTGTAGAAAATTAAACCCAACCATGCTATTATTAGATCCCCTAAGATACGGTCAACTAGTATCAAAATCCATCACATAATTAGCATTTCATTCCAATGATTTCTCTGAACACCTATGCTACTAGAAGCAGAGTGGAATGTTTAAGTTTCTGGAAATTCCAAGCATCATTAAGTGGTGCAGTAAAAGACAAGGCGAAGAGCTATAAAACAATAAGGGCGATGAAGCACTAAATTTGACTTTTTTAATACGTTATGCACCTCACATTGACTTACGTTGATATCAATAATCAGTTCGAGGAGGGAAACTGTGTGTATAGACAATTATCAATATTAATTGCCGTAATCAATAATCTACGCGAAGAGGCAAAAAACAATCAACAATCAATTGAGCAACTATAATCTTGTGACTGTAATTTTTTGAGGAGGCAAAAATAATAATATATTAAGGAGGTGACAGTAATCAATTGAGTATCAGTGAGCAAGATAGATAGCAAGATGAGAAAATACAGATAATGAATTGTAGGTATGAACTATTTATCAATAACCAATTGAGTCAATATAAAATTAACGATGCATGGAGAGATGTGTAGTAACTCTGGTTTGTAGAGTTTTTAATTTTTCTTTAATGTGGGTTGCTGTAATTACTAACAAGCGAGGGATAATTTCTTAATTTATTCTGCCAAGTTTCATCAGGAGATTAAGCCCCTGCTGGGCCCATAGTGTGTCCGACCATGCGCACATGGCATGTGTCAAAGTACTAGTTATTAATAATAATTCTTTGTGCGAGCATCAGATTAGACGAATTAATTATTGCTACGCGAGTTGTCTCTTGGTTGATAAATGACTAGATTTATTTTTGTTGCACAGGTCAATGCAAATATGATGTTGACAAGGTACGCAATAGTAAGTATGGTCTGATCCAATTTCTGTCTCTCATTTATGAAGATGGTTAGCTGAACATATTGGCATTACTACATTTTTGGGTAGTTTAGATGTATTGCATTTATCCAGTCAAATTCTTATAATTATCCAAATGTGTAGTGGCTATAAACATATGCAATCCACTGAATTTAATGGGAAATATGGATGAAAACCTTTATTATTTTTTAATCACTTCCTTGGTGAGAAATGTCATTTCTAACCATTTTGCACTTTAAAATTCCTGTATCTTAAATGGAAATGGCGTGTTTGTATCTGCACATGTATAAAGGTATATGAGTGTGTATCAGTGGTACAGACTCAAAGCTGTACCACTGTATAAAATATGATTAATTTTAGCATTTATTAATTACAATATTACTTAATATTTAAAAACAAACTTGTTTTGTACCACTGGTACAGGTATGAGTCTGTACCACTCATTTATGTTAGTAGGCAGGGAATTTTTTGGCTCAATACTTTCTGACTGTTGATTTACAGCGAACATGCCCTTTTATGAGAAACATATAAACCATTTTCTTCCAATGGGCGGAAACAACAATGGATCATCCTGGAAACTGGTCCACCCATTCTTAAAATTAGTTAAGAGTGTTTTTGTATTTACATTAGAAAAGAATAAATATGGTTGCTTAGGGACAGTACAATAGCAAGTTAAAGAGGAGAAACCTCATTGTTACTTTTTTGTGCAAGGTGTCACTTGTTGGCATCATCGTTACAATTTACTCGGGTTCTAATGAAGTGAACTATGTGGCCTATCCTATTACTTTGAAGGTTCATTCAAACTAAGAAATTAGATAGTTTCTCCCAATAACTTTGCCCACGAGAGCAGTAACTCCATTCATATATCTCTGCCCATAATATCCGTAAGAGATCTGAAAATCTGCTTTTTCATTTGATTCATACGTCCTACCATTTCTTGACATCTCTAATCTTTTGCACAGTAGTTAAGACGCTAAGACGCAAAAAGACGCAAACCTTGGGCCTTTTTGCATGCCTTTTATACAAGTTTGATCTACTATTTTACTAATTACAAATTAAATTTTAAACCATATTTTATGATTCATTCAACTATTTAAATATTTTATTAACTAAATTTTAAATTTTAAACCATATTTTATAATTCATTTAACTATTTTGCAAACTAGAATTTGAATTTGCAAAAAAAGCGCTTCAAACTGCAAAAAGGTGCACTCAAATTGCAAAAAGGCGCACAACGTGCGCCTGAGCCTTTTTTGAGCCTAGGCGCGCGCCTTGATAACCATGATCTTTTGGTGGATTCTTTAGCTGAGGAACTTTACATTTCCCTTTTGGATGTGAGCTTAGTTTCATTCATCCTCAATTTTGATTTTAGCTGCTCAGTATTACACATTGACTCGAGTTTGCATGAATTCTGTTTATATACTGATTAATGGTAGAATACCCGAAAAGCTGAAGTGGGTGAGAAAATGAATATGAACTGAAATATTAATTAGCAAGTACAAATCTATAATAATGGAGGGCCTACTTCCGTATATGATTAATGGAGAATTGCGATGGATTATGGCCTAGAGGCGTGACTAGTGATGAAGGACCAATTTATTATTTCACATTGGATGTGATCTCAACAACTTCAAAGTTAAGCATGTTATGGTTGAGAGTAGATATTTATGAGGTTGGAATTCCTTGTGATGGTAGAAAAAACATACTGTTATATAACTGTTATAAACCGATGAACATAATTCTTCTAGCTGATCCAAGGGTTTGAATATGAAGTTCTATGTTTATACAGCGTTTTTAGGGTTATGCTGCATAAACAATATACATGCACTTTTTTCCTCTTCTTTCTCATTTTCAAGATGCATTCGTTAATATCTAAACTCCATACATCAATAGTTTTTTAAGTTTCCTTTTTAGTGTTTAATTTTATTTTTTGATGTTTAGGCCTTGGAAACATTGCTTGATATATCAGGTACTTCCTTTAATCAATTTACAGACAGGAATATTGGTAGTTATCAACGTAGTTATAATGAATCAGCAAGCTGTAGCTCTTCAGAGAATAGTACAAGTTCGTTTGAGGTATATCATTGTATCTTTTGTTTGACTTTCATATTCATATAGACTTTAAATTTAAAAATCTGATGATACCCTTTTACTATAATCTCCTGTTTAGTAATATTAAGTTCAGTAGACGCTATACTATGTTGTTGATATCCAATATATTTTCTGTTTTGATGCCATTTTTCTAACTCATGTAATACTACTTGTTTTAGTTGAAAACTAACAGATCGTTACGACAAGCTTCTAATTTTATGGGCTAATATAGCAGCATTCTCATCACAGCGTACAATTACCATTCATGTGTCGTATACATCTGCCAGAATATATCATGCATATCTAAAATGGGAATTAGGAAAGATTATTGCATCATTGTTTTCACTACGACTATAGTATACCATACGTATTAACTTTATTGCATAGAAATTAAGTGCAGAGTTTGTTAAGACTTGAGCTTTTATCGTTCCCTCGTTATTTTATACTGAAATTGATTTATAATTCATGGCTTAGAGATTCAATTTGAATTGCCATACTTATTTTTAACATTGTTTTTATTTTTCTTACTAAAATAGAAATTTTGTATATACATTGTTAACCTGCAAATATCAACTAGATAGTTCACTCATGGAAATACTGCATCATTGGCACAGCTAACAGATAAGACAACAGACTTGAAGCGGTGTCAATATGAGAAAGAATTTGGTGCACGACCATATGTTGGAAATGATTTCAGGTGATACGTTAAAGTGCACATAATCGTACCAATATTAACGTGGGCATATGCTTCCCTTGCACTATACATATTATCTAACAGTCACCAAGTCTCCTTTTCGACTTTTAGTGTATATATACATATACATATGCATGTGCATACACATACACATATACATATACACGTGCGCGCACACAAACACACAAATATGCAAGACACATTTGTAGATCTGTGTATACATGTGTGCTTGAGCGTGCGCGCACTTGCTTCTCTTTTATTCATGATATAAAAAGGGATAAACAAAAAAATGCATATCTGCTTTTTTGCTTGTTAAATTTGGTGGTAAGATTTTATCTAGTGAAATATATCAATGATGATGCGAGAATAATTCAAATCTTCCATGGCATGCCATATTTAAGAATTAAGATGGAAGGAACGAAACACGGCAAGTATGATGGATAATTTGGAAGACTCAGCTTATCTGTTGAAGTGACAAGGAAGATGCCGGCGCATATGCTAACATTTTTAATTTTCTATCTACTGTAGGAACAACGCTATTGGTTGCGGCAGATCTGATCAGCAACCTCAAAATTCAAGACCCATCAATTTTCAGCTTCAACAAAAGGTGCTTGAATCTTTGTTCAATATCCCTGAATCTCGTGTACACGATAAAAATACTATGAATTGGAAGAAGGTAGTACAGCAAGTAGAGTCATTTGGCCAAGGGTTGGAATTTCGAAATGCTAATGTTACGCAACCTCATTTAAGTGTGATACATGGTACAAATTTTCTATCGATTGAACATTATCAATTACTGATTACGTTTAATTGCAAATGCTAGTGCAAGGTGAAATAAACCCAAGCTAACATTTGCTCAGGATTTACAATCTGTCACTGCATGCTTGGAGATGAGGGTCAAGGCCAAGGAAAATAATACTTCCTCAGCATTTTGAAAGACTTAGCTGCACTCCCTTTTTTTCATATACTTCATTTATGGCATTACTTTTTTTTAAAAAAAGGACGCTACTGCTGAAAAGTGAAAACTTTTATTCATGACCCAACTGGTTTAGCGAAAACTATTGACTTATTTATATTCTCCTTTAAAAACTGTTATTGATCCTCGCATTTCTTACGCCCATCAGCTTGCATGTGTTATTTTTGTTAAATATTAAATTTATTTTTGTATACATTCTCACTGATTATTTTCCAGGCAGAATGGATGAATATGAAGTATGTCGTAGTGATGCAAATAAGCATTGGGAAGCTAGGGATACTTATTTTAAGAGAGTAAGTTTTTTTCTTTTTTTCTTCTGGTGCATGCATTTATGTTGTACCAAACTTATGGTATGAGAAATTTTATCTGCAGGCTGCAAATGCATGGTCAAAAGGAGAAAGAGCTCATGCTGCTCAACTTTCAGAAATGGTGCGATAAAAGAGTATTCGTTAACAGTTATTTCCCTTTTGATCACAGAAGTTTCTTCCAGCTGTGAAATTTCACACACACACACACACACACATATATATATACTCATACATATAAACACACACACATATACATATACACACACATACATATACATACATATACTTACACACACAATCGTGCTTAATTTGGAAATTGGTGTAAAATATTCTATTTAACCCAATGCTGACAAATGGAATTTAGTTACCACGGAAATTATCTTTGAACAAATAAAATACATTTGAAGTTCATATGCTTATTCATCAGTTTTGTTCAACCACGTAGAAAATTCCTATATGTATTTGAGGCAAACCTTCTTAGTTACTCTGGAATGAAACCGGTTAAATTTGTTCAAAAGCAAGATGGGTTAACAATTTGATGAAGATGGGCATTCACATTCTGCCTGCTTTGGCATGGCTTTCATTTGGAGAAAGGGTTTAAATTTGTAGGAGTGAGCAAGAAGTTTTTTTCAGTCCATATCAATTCAAGGAAAATTCATACCGGGTTAGTTCAAAGTATAGCAAAAGGCAAACCAAATCGAATTTGAAATTGCTTAACCGTTTATGATCAATTAATAATTAACTGTGTCAAGTTGGTAGGTTGGGAGTTAAAATCGGTTTGTTGTTTTGAGAAATAAGATTTGATACATAAAAAGAAAAAAGAAAAAAAGCACTGAATAAACTTGTTACGTAGACATCCATGATGCAGCATGCAACTCAAGAAACAAAACATGCAACATTCAACAATTTGGGTTTGAAACAGATATTTAATATTTTTAGCAATAATATTAAAGTGGTTACTTCATGTATATCGGTTTAGATATTTCCTTGTTCCTATCCTCTCCCTCCCCACCCAACCAACACCCCCTCCCCTCCCTCCCCTTTTGTTGTTTTTTTTGTTTTTTTTTGTTTTTTCTTTCTGAAAATTAAACAGATAACATTTCCTTGTTTTTTTACCAAATTTGTAAGCTGTACCAAAATTTTGTGCAACTAAATCAGTTCAAAAAATTATTGCTCCATTTTATCGTTTATTTCAGTTTAAACCAGAATTATTATAGTTGAGCATGTTTTGGTGGAGAAAAATGTCAGAAACTGATAAGTTCATAATATTTGGATTGGATGCTATTATACCTTTCTCATTATATCTTTGCATACGAGTGTTATGGCACGTGCTTCGCACGTGAATTGTTTTCCTTATAAATTCTTATAAATTGTATATGTTTATACAAGTCGAAAAATGATTTTTTATTTTCAAATTATATTAAAATTTGTATATCTGTAAAGATGTATTTAGAATTTGTAAAGGAAGTTTAATTTTAGATCCCATTTTTAGAAGTATTTTGAATTTGTAAATTATGTTTAACTGTTAGATTCTATTTTTAGGCGTGTTTGAATTTGTAAAAAAGTTTAATATGAGATCATATTTTTAAGTGATTAAAATTTGATAATATATAGATGGACGTTTTTGGTAGTTTACGTTAATACAAAAAACGTGTGACACCAAAGCTATTACAACTATTAATAAAGATTTAACGTCCTATTTTTAGAAGCATTTTGAATTTATAAAACATGTTTGATTGTTAGATCCTACTTTTAGGGACGTTTGAATTTGTAAAAAAGTTTAATATGAGATCCTATTTTTAAGCGATTAAGATTTGATAATGTATAGAGGGGCGTTTTTGGTAGTTCACGTTGATACCAAAAAAATGTGACACTAAAGCTATTACAACTATTATTAAAGATTTGCAGGAATCAGATTTGAAAAAAATGAAATATCATGAATAAACTTAAACTTTAGTAGCTGATGCTTGATGCCATTTCAAGCTTACCATATCCATTAACATGTTAAAGTTTATTTTAACCACTTGCCATGCATATTTAACTAAACATATTGATGGGTACAGGCAAGATAGAATCGATTAAATCCCTGAATGCACATTGCACCATACCTGGGACTGAGACACCATGTGTACGCTCTTAAAAGAGCTGGATGCTATTGATTTGTCAGATACCCATATACATGCGCTTGTTACAATGTGTGTAACTTAATTAATCGGCTCGTCTAAATTTTGATCTTGAATATCGGTTTAGGGAAGAAGTCATCAAAGTTTGGCTCGGAAAGCAGATGAAGAGGCAAGTCAGCGAATATTTGAAGCCAGGTAATTGTGCAAACTTATTTCTTGATTCTGTTTATCCGGTATTTAGTATTTACTTACTAGGTGTTTTGCATGTTCTCTCCACATCGATTACAATAAACATTTTTAAACTGAAAATACGTTATTATCTTTTGTTATAGGTGAACTAGATCAAAAATATGAAGTTTGATGTGTTTTTTTTAATATATATGTAATCTGTGCGCGCGCGCTCGCTTGTGTGTGTGTATAGATATATAATGAAATATTTCGTTGAATTTTCTTTCAACTTTTTATTTCTTCTGAGAAAATGCCAGAAAATGATCCAATTTATTATGCGAGTATTAATGTGAATTATTTTTTGTTGTTGTCCAAAAAGAGTATGAAAAATTGAACTTAGTATTTGTTGGGATTTTGGTTAAATATCTTTTCTGTTAAACAAGATTTTTCATCTTCTTCTTTTCTTTTATAGCAGCTTGATAACATGTTTGATGTCAAAAGTATATGATTTTTCACCTTCTATGTTGTACAGGAACAAGGATATAACAAATGTCATAACTATTGATTTGCATGGGCAACATGTTAAACAGGGGATCAGCCTTCTAAAGCTTCATCTTCTGTTATTTACATATATACCATGTAAGCATTAACTCTTCCGTAATGCAATAGTTCATTAGAATGATGTCTTCCTGTTATACCTCTATATAACACATAAATTGATGAAAATACCGTTGTAATTAATCCTTCTTGAATCCTAGCTGGCTATAAGGGTGTTTTAATCAATTTTTTTGGCCCTTCTTGTAAGCATTGTTCACATAGAACTCTTGTGATTCATATATGAAACATAGGGTTCATCATTCAGGAAGCTAAGAGTAAGGGCTTTTTGATCAATTTGCAAATTACTGTCAACATGGATCACATAGAACTTTTATGATTGAGATATAAAGCGTAGGGTTTATGAAACTAATAATAGTCCTTTATACCTTTTAGCTGTTCAGTTTCTTAAGGTTATCACTGGATCTGGCGGAGAGGGTGCTGGAAAGGGGAAGTTGAAGCGTTCGGTGAGAATTTATTACTTGTATAGACGTTGTAGATTTGGAATAAAAATTATTTTCTTGGTTTGCTGGCTGAAAACTATATTAATACCCTTTCTTTAACCTTTCCAGTGATGCGTTAATTTCACACTAGTGCAAGCTAACGCGCTCCTTAACGGTTGAGATCAGTGTTATACACACACACACAGAGAGAGACACACATCGGCAACACCTCGTTCTTGCTACACCTTAATTCTTTGATTTCAACCACATGTTCCGAATTAAATAATATAACTCTCTTGCTTGTCAGTTCATTATATTATTTAATTCGGATCATATGGTTGAAATCAAGGGGAATTGAGATGTAGCAAGAATAAGGTGTAAAATATCCTAGCGCACACACATATATACGGAAATTTTGTGAATTTAGGCTTGTTTTAAAAAGTTATTTCGTAAATATGCCACTTTGAAACTATTTACAAATATAAGACCAATTTTGATCACGTCATCGTCAAACTGGTAATAATGATAATAATGAACCGGCGATATTTCAAATGTCACCAACATATATTTTTTCAAATCATATACCGGCGACTTTTGGAAAAGCGTAAGATATAGTTGCTAATAACACTGGCATTTTAGATTTTACACAAGCGACTTTTGAAAAAGCGTCTGTGTTATTTTCTCAATTACATCTAGTGGCTTTTCAAAAGTCTCTAGAATATTAACTTTTTTAAAGTATGCTGATGACTTTTGAATGTCGTCAGTTCATTATTGCCTGTTGCCAGCTTGACGTTTGCCAAAAGTGGCATAAATTTGTAAATAGTTTCAAAAGTGGCATATTGTGTAATAACTTTGTAAAACCGGCATAAATTCACATAATTCTGTTTCTCAATACACACACTCATAATGGTGGTTTTGGTTATCAACACCAATAGAAAAAGGAATAGAAAAGGAACCAATGCTGTATGTTGTCCCACACTTTTTTATATTGATGTAATGCAGATGACTGAAATTCCTTTTATACTTAATAAAAAGCTTCAAGAAACATCAATATCCATGTTCGCTTTGTAGTATTTTCTTAACACTACAATCAAGTGGAAGTCATATTGTGTAAAATTATGTCTAGTAATTGATAGCTTTCATGTCAAATATGTACATGTACTCCAATGGTAAAAGAATCGATCGCTTACTAATCAAGTATTTGCATCGATCCTGCAATTTATATCTTAAATAATAACATGAAATTTCAATAAAATTTATTTTAAAAACAAATTCGTACTTCACCTGACAAGCTTGTTCATCGAAATTTTAATTCCATCCATACTGATTTATGATGCTTATAAAAGCGAAAAAGAGGCTAAATGCTTTTTTTTAATCATTTCATTCCTTTAATGATGATAATTCATTTAGAATTCCTGAATGTCTTCGTGTATTAAAGCCATTAGATCCAACGGTTGGAATACGCTATGCCAGATTGTGCTTCTTTTTGTGGCTTAATAGCCACTCCATATCCCTACCGTTAATGATGAAAATTAAATCAAAATGATTTTCACTTTGTCTTTTTAAAATTCATAAAACACCATATGTAGTATCTCTTCATGACCACCTATCGACGGTATCCCACCATCAGTTTGCGGCCTTCACCGTTACCCCTTCTCGATCACCCATCAATGGAATTTCATTATTGATTTGCATCCCAACGATACTGCTTGAAATAACGGTGTTGTGATCATCAAAGCTTTTATACTTACGCACACATCCTCCATTACGTTTTATTAAATAAAAAGTAAATATATTTGGCTATTAGATGCACATACGTCCGATTTATACTTGTGTGTGTGCGCGCGCGCAGAGAGAGGGATTGGTTACACCTATGGTACACCTCTTACGTTACAGCTCGATGATTTCTCGAATCAGACAGTTTGGAACGAATCCGAAGTTCGAAGTTATGTTATAAAGTTAAAGATCACATTGACAAAAATTTTGGGTTGTTTGGATAATTTTTTATTTTCAATTTTTTTTTTGGTACTGAAAGGTAAATGCAACTCCTAATATTTAACATTTTGAACATGTTAGAAATTTGAAAATGATCTCAAAATTTTGTATAAATGATGTTTGTAACGTAGAGTAAACATCCCCAAAATTTTGGATTCATTTCAACTGTAAAACTCGAAAAAACACTGAGATGTAGCGTAGTGCAAAAGGTGTAGGCGATCCCTTCCTCCCTTCCTATAGAATACACATTCACACGCAGGTATTACAAAACCAAATATATGACACACTGCAGAATTATATATACATGCATACACACATGTATATATACTTGTGCGGTGTGCGCATATCATAGATTTGGTATCGTAGTACCTTTTTATTTTTATAATTATTTTGGGGTTCATAGATCACAGGTATAAAGGTGTGCGCCACATCTCTATTTTTAGTTGGAAGCATTTGATGCGCGATACATATATAATCTTGATTGTACTTATAATTTGTACAGGTTATTGCATTGGTAAAAAAGGAAGGCATTGAGTGGTATGAGGAAAATTCAGGAACTTTGCTCCTTAAACTTGATGGTATGAAGGAGTACAGTTTCAAAGAAGAAGAAGGTGACTTGGAAGTCGATTAGCACATATAATGCTCACATTTGTCAAAATTTAACGTATCTTTAAATTAAGAACATTTGGCTCGCAATCAATTTAATTGTTTTTTTTAATCATTGATGTGGTCGTTCCATTTGTTTTACTGTATATTGACACCACAAGGTAAGGTAACTGCTCGTGCATTTTTTTCTGCTTCTTTTGTTTGTTTTTTGCTGCAAAATTTGTAGTTTTAATCTGACACAAAGACTATCAATGATACCACAAGGGTGCATGTTTATTGGATTGAGTGAATCGATTAATTATTTGTGTATTTTTTCACACGGAGCATTGAGTTTTTAAGGCAAAGGAAAAAAAAAAAAAGGGTATTTGTGATTGTTTGATAATATGATTAATTTTTAGGGTACTTTTGACACAGATCCTTATTAAGTTTCAAAATTCACGAAAATTCCTTCACTAAATTTCAGTGTAAATTAGGTCTGTGTTTTTTATTCACGATTATTGCAGAGCATGATGTAACTTTTTGTAAAAATTGTTGACATTTTCGCAATTTTTCTGTACACTGAACATGGTGTATGAAAGTTGTTGAAATATCAGCACTTGTTTATAAAAGTTGCTGACATTTCAGCAACATTTATATACACTGTAAACATAGTTTATGAAAGTTACTGAAATATCGGCACGTATTTATAAAAGTTGTTAACATTTCAGCAATAATTTTTTTTTGTTTCTAGAAAATAGAGACAGGATTTACAATGAAACTTTGACAGGGAAAGTTGCTGAAATATCAGCACTTATTTATAAAAGTTGCTGACATTTCAACAATAATTTTTCTTCGTTTTCAGAAAACAGAGACCCGTTTTACAATAAAACTTTTACAGGGATCTGCTTTTCAATGAAAGTATGATAGAGATGTCTTTCTAATTTCCAGTAATTTTTAACCTGAGAAAAACATGTTGTATGATATATTGAACAAGTACACAGGTTCAAAATTTGTATGGAATTTAGTAACAAATTTATAAATTAAGGTTAAAATTGGTCTGATCCGGTTTGAATGCATATTAAATACGAAACAAGAGAATTAGTTACATCAACAGTCAATTTACGAAGACAACTGTGAGAAATTTTTACACTTAAAGATCAAAACATACAATGTTACACTGAAATGAAAGATTTGTTCTTGATTGTATGAATATTTCAATATGACATTTATCTACAAGTGAGACTTTTTAGTAGATTAATCAAACGTCAACGTTAATCAATACGCAATAATTAAATAAAATGACTAGAATAAGATTATAAATAGTATTTATCCAAAAAAAGATGAAAAATATTATACCAAAACTATCATTAATATAACAACAACATAATTGAAAATAAAATATACACCATTAGAATCTAAAATGAGATAGGAGTTGCTTATATTTTTATTATAAAATTACTAGTTTAAATTTCGGTTCGGTCGGTGCAATCGTTCAAATCGCAACCGATCTGTATCAGTGTGGGTCGGTTTGGTTTGGAATATTTGCTTTGCTTAGAAGATTTGGTATGGATTTCCGCGCCGTTTTTAAGATCCGGTGCGGACGATTTTCGTATAGCGGTGCAGTTTATGCCCACTTCTAGTTAAAATACATACGAGAAGAAAATATGACATTTTGAAACAAGTTTTAAGAGTTTTACCTTGAAAATCAAGCTTAGCATCCACATTTTGTACCACTAAAACCTTCTGCCTTTCTAAGAAGAGGTTTCCAGCTCTACTAAAATAAATTCTAAGAATATATGATTTAACTATGAAATGGGAGAGAAAGATTACCATTTTTTCTGCTCCAGTTACCTCCATATCTCTTTCAGAATGCGCTTCGAGCACCATTCTCATTTCGTTTCCTTTTCAAATGCCCTTTCGTGTCGTACAAAAAAGCTGGAGTGATTTATGGCTCTCCCCGTATACAACTACAAATTATATGTGCATCCTTACGTTACAGAAATGGAGACACTTGCTAAAACTAGGACAATTGTCTTAATTATAATAAATTATACCGAAAATTTAAAATTGCTGGAAGGCAGCACAAAATTTCGCTAATATTAATATACGGCGATTCTTCTTTTGAAGCATCTATGCATGCATACATTTCATTACAGTTTCTCTGTGATAGAACAAAAGTGTAAAGAAAGTGTGGTTTGTTTGAATAGGCTAATAATAGACATGGACTTCAAGTCTCAATTTGCAGTAGCAAGGCCCACACCTACGTACACAAAGTTAGCAGGCATGCTGCCCTTGGTATTTGTAGGCAGTGATGAAAAAGTGAAGAAGACTGTCTCAATTTTGCATACAGCGGCGCAGCAGTCTTTGAAACAGAATGGGCTACATGTACCACCAAGGAGGAATGATACCGTTGTTGTACTATGTATGTTATGTATACTTGTTGAACTATATAATGGTATGTGTTTATAATTCAAACGTTTGTTATGTTTGGTTTTGTGTTTAATCTACGAATAATATTTGGTTTAATAATCTTTCTTTTGTGATAGTGTTAAATTTCCAAATTTTTGTATTAATTATGATAATGAAATGACTGTCACTGGTGCAGAGAATAATTTTGAATTTTTAAAAATAAAAATAAAAACAGTAATTAGCAACGGATCAAAGTCGTTGCTAATATTTAAAAAATGAATTATACATCTACATTTCGCAACGGCTTTAAGCCGTTGTAAAATAAAATCTGGAACGGCTACAAGCCGTGGCTAAAGAACATTTTGCAACGGCCCTTAGCCGTTGCAAAATATATATTTCGCAAAGGATTTGAGCCGTTGCGAAATTTTTACCACTGCCCATTTCGCAACGGCTCATAGCCGTTGCAAAATAGTTTTGCATCGGCTAAAAGCCGTTGCGAAATTAGGATTCTGGTGTAGTGAAAGGTTCTCAACACAGTGTGGAGACAAATCTACCCACTACTGCAGAAGTTTTGAGTGCACCGGAGATGATGACCCGAGTTGATTTGGATCGGATGGTGTTTGAGATAAACATGAAGCTGTTAGAAAGTTAGAAGGCTATTCTAAAGCAGATAATGGGTGCATTGATGTAACGACCCATATTTTTTTAACTATTTTTAACTTATTAAATTTAATATGATTATTGAATAAAAATGGTTAGAAATAAAATATTTAATGTTTTTTTATGAAAGTTATTGAAAATAAACTAGAATAAAATTTTGAAATAACCAATTTTGAAGATTTTGGCAACAATAGGTATTGAGATGAAATTCTATGTATTGACTTTGTTTATAATCAATAACTGAAGTTGAATAATGAAAGTTGAATTATTTAGATGAAAATAAAATAATCATCCATAGCTAAATTCATTTGAAAATTTATGATTGTGAAATTTATTGGTAATTAGATTATTTGAATTCAATATTGGGATTTCTTAAATAATTTGGATGCTGTATTTAATATGAATGAAATGATTTCAAAAGCTGATTTAAATTTTATTTAAATGAGAATGAAAATTGTTAAATTTTAAAATTGAATTTAGAGTGATTAAACTAATTTCTAGAAATTACTAGTTTTAATTAACGTGTGAAAATAGTCATTTTGACCACCGTTTAGGATTTCAACGAAACCGGTTTCATTGGATCCGCAATAGTGAATTATTATAGGATTTCAAGTTTTGTAGTGATCTAACTTGTCGTTTGGCCGTGCGAGCTTGAAATACGTAGAAATTAATTTAAGGAATTTAATTAAAATAATTTGATTTTGAAATATTATCTTCTGAATACAATTGAATCAGGCCTTGAGACTGGTTCCACAGTGTTCAGAATGTAGGTAAAACATATACAACGCCAGGCAGCATGCCTCGATTGGAGTTCGGGTTGTTCTGGACCTAATCATATAAATACGGCACGTAGAACGAAAAAAATATTATTAAAACATTCCAAAACCCTAAATTTTCTATGGTCGCCATCTCCCTCTTTTTCTATGGCCAAAAATTTGACATCTTCTCATTCGATTTCTCTTCATCCATTCATTGAAATCGAAAACTTCCAAAAAGGAAAACGTAGATCTTGATGAGATCTACACATCCAATGGTGGAATCGTACTGTAACGTCTCGAATTCACCAAAATCAAGGCATATAGGGTTGCATGTTTGTGGGGTTTTGCATGACGATGGTGGCAGCGGAATCGATGGCGTTTTGGGCGAAGGTGGAGCTCGGCGTGGCGCACGTGATGGCAGAGTTGGATCGAGGCTCGGCAGCCCGTGGTGGTGGGCATGTGGAGGGTTTAGGTGCGTTTGGATGCGTTTGGGTTTGTTCATGCTGTAGCAATTTAATGTTAAGGGAAGGTAAAGCTAATTACATTATTACTCTTTTGTTTATTTTAATTTTATTTCAAATTTTGAATGTTCTAACTCACATAATTTTTTCATACGAGCTCCGATTGACGTGCGGTTTCTTCCGTTGGACTCGTATCGAAATTCCTAACAATATAAACCTGGTTAAGTCAAATTTGAAGGCTATTGAAATTTTGGGTTTTATTTGGATTTTTAATCGACTATAAATCACAAGTGAGTGATTTAACCCACTCACGCAATACTAAACATTTTTATATTAGTTGAATTAAATGTATGATGTGATAAGAATTTTATTGAGTGTTATTTGGTAGTTCAAATTGACATTTTAATTTAATTGGAATTTTATACTGAATTAAATTTTCATTTAAATTAATATTGGATTTAATGGTTAGTTAAATACGTGGTATTGATAACTAGTAAGTTGTTGTGAATTATTGGCTGATTTGGATGTTGATTATGATGGATGTCTATTTGTTGACATATTGAACGATTGGATGTTTTTTTATTTATTTATTTATTTATCCTTGTTATCACGCTGTATATTAATTGGAAGCATATAAACTGTTATTTAAATTATTTTGAATAAATTAAGAAATATGTTGAAATGATATATACTTATGACTAGGAATGACAATGAGGAAGGTTTGGGATGTTTTCTTATAACCCAGGCCTGCCCCGGGGTTTTTAGACCCTGCCGCAGACCCTTTCCATAGACCCGGTGCAGATCCGGAATTTTGCCTCGAACCCAAAAGCTGTACGAGTCAGGGTAGAACCGCCCCGCTCCGAGACCCGGTGAGGTTTTTTGTATTGACTCAAAATTATGTATTAATGTACATATTTATATTTATTGTTACTAAATGATACATTAAATACAAATAACTATGTGTTTACAATGATAAGGGAAGATAATAAAAATGTGGTGCAAAAAATAGTTCAAAAAAATATGCATATGTTATTGTATAATTATCAATGATGCAACTTAATGCTATAATTTTTTTTATAGCTTATTGATTGGAACATTATAGTATCCATGTCATAATCACACACACACACACATATATGAAGATTAACAAATCATCATTATAACACTAAAGCGAATTCATGTGATCTCAGTAGTGCGGGTTGGGTTGGGGCGGGTCAGTCAAGCCCCGGTCCTAGATCTAGAGCTCTTAAGAATGAGTCATTGGTCTACCCACCCTGATGACCCAATGGGGCGGGTATGAACGGGCCAAAACAGGGGTGGGTCAACCAGGTTTGGACCCTAGACCCGCCCCATTGACATCCCTACATATGACACTTTGATTTGGATTGAAATGATATATATCTACCCTTATAATTAAAATTGAAATAACCGACCAGTTGGCCATAGGGTAGAAAATTATATATGGGCACTGGATTAGTTAAATTCAATGGTTTAAAATCTTGATTTTTTGGAATTTGGGTAAATGAAATTGTTTTTAAAAGGTAATAAATTTGTGGATTTATATGGTGTGAATTATTCTTATTCAAGCTTTGAAATGTGGGAATTGAAATTGGTTAAAAGGATTTTTTTTTAAAGAATTGAATTGTAAATGTGAAGTTATATGGAGGTATGACTTTAATTTTGGGAATTTAATTAATTTTAAGATTTGGACCTTAAAATTGAACAACGAGGTTAATTTGATTTGAGCGATTTAAATCAATAAATTGAAATTGGACTTGAAATTCAATATAAATTGAAATGGTTTAAAATAGAATTGAATTGGAATTTTAAATCATTAAATTGGATTGTTGAGTTGAAATTGAAGTTAATGAATGTTTCAAAACTGAATTTAATTCGAATTGAAATTGAAATCAAGTTGATTGAAGCTAAATTGAAATTGATTCAATTGAATTGAAAGTTTAGAAATTGAGTTTGTTGATTTGAAATTGGACGTGGGTCCAGAATTGTGAAATGCAAGGAAACAGTTTGATTTGATACCATTTTTAAAATAAATTACTTTAATACAAACTGTATAAATATCTATCTTTTTTAATATTCAAATTATTTAGGTTTTTTCAAACTATTTTACTATATAAACCATTTTCAATACTCAAACCATTCTGTATCAAACTATTTAAACCATTTCAACTATTTTAAACTATTTAACATTATTCAAACTATTTTCCAAAATTTCAAACCATACAAAGTTGAGATGTTTATATTTAAATGCAGATGTGGTTAAATGAGGTTATAACCTAAGTTGGAACGTGAAATTATACTTTCAAGTGAAAACGACATATTTTTAGTAAATATGGTATTTTGAAAAGAGGTGATATTTTTGAAGTGAATATGATATTTTGATATCAAATATGAATCAGTTCGAAATGTAAAAGAACCAACCAGTGTGGAAAATGACGTGACCATTACTCTTTGTCAATATTGAAACCACTTTAACAACTATGTATGTGGTGGATGATCCAAATTGAAGTGGCTGAATTGGAGGCGTTTGTTCGATTTGAAGAAAGAGAACAATGATGGATGACCCGGGAACTTGTGCCAATTTAAATGACTAAAATAGGATAGCTTGTCAGGCCCAAGTAGGCTAGCTACCCCTAGCGGACACACCTCTTCGTATTACTATAATGATGTTGACTTGATCAGTGCACCTCAATTTGATTTGTTTTAATTTTGGGTGTGTTGGACGCGGTGGGAGGTCGTGGCTATGATACGTTACCATCAGCCCTATGACCCGAATTGGTAATATCCTACTTTGGGCATTGCCTCACGTACCTTGTTATACTTTTATCCTTACATGTGACCATTACGATTTTGTTTTAGTGTTGTCTTATCACGGCGCCTCCCTGAATACCGACAGTACTGGTGGTGTCAAAGGAAAATTGTAAAACAATGCTTAAAAATGTGTTAAGGGGGATTAATGAGCCTTAATGCTAAGACAAAAGTTTACTTTACCGATTAGACACTACATATATAGCGTATCTTACTACATATATATAGTTTAACAGATCCTTAGGAGATGGACAATCCTATAACATCTCTTAAGTTATCGCACCCTTGTTATACACTGGATAGGAGATTTAAAACTCCATAAACATCTCTGATGTTGTTACACCCCTGTTATTGGTGTTATTGATTTAAGTTACATAAGAATTTTTGGTTCTAACTCGAGTTTTTGTCTTTTCATTACCCTCGGGTCAGCTTGAGTATTGCAGTATTTGAAGACGCTATTCCTTGAAGACTAAGACGGAGTTTGGTATATTATATTATTAGTAATTTTCCACTGCATCATTTTTGTATATTGTTGATTGTACTCCGATTTTGTTGCAAAAGTTGTGTAATCAAATTTATATTGTAAAACAGCTTCATGCAGTGTTTATTTGATTATTATATTTTGTCATTCCGTTGTGAGATTCTATATTTGTTTTTCTTCTTTCCACTTATTTTCTTATTGAATCCCATTGACAATCCTCCCTATTGAATGGTTTGATTTAGACATGTGTGGTTTATTGTTGATTTAAACGTTCCAAAATGGTGGATCGTCACAATTGCTTCGATTACTCAGCTGCCCCATAGATAAAGGGAAAGTCATAAGGAGTTTTCATCTTTTAATTCGGAAGAAAGGAGATATTCTTCATCTGATAAAAACCAAAGAGTCAAAAATAGATGGTGAAAAGAGGGAGAGCTGGAACTTCGAAGGTAGGAGGTCAAAAACTCAAGTTAACAAGGTTCAACTCAGTATACCCCCTAATTTGACGTTGGTTATTTAATTAGTTAATTAATCAATTTAGCTCCAAAAAAAGAATTTGTGCAAACGATGAAATTTGAACATAAAATTTGCACAGTTGTGTTCGTAGCAAAATTTTGAGCAACTTTCATTGTTGGAGTTTTACGATCGGAGTCCAAACGAAGAAGTTACGGATGAAAAATGAATTCAGAATGGAAATAATTTGATTAGAATTAATAAACTTTTTATATTAATTAAACTGGGCCTACATGTCGACCTGCCACTATGAGCGGTCGACCCTTAGGTAAGGGGTGGTCGACTGCTCCCTGTGTGGCGGCTGGGGTTAGCCTAGGCCCAATGAGCCAGATTTAATATATTTTGATCCGACGATTCAGGTTGATTCTTGCACCTATAAATTCAGGCCCAACCCTCCCTTCTCTTCTCATAATTTTTCTAAATAGAGCAGTGAAGCTCTTTCATTTCTTCTTCTTCACTTTTTTCTAAATTGTAAAAGATAAGATATTTATATCTATATTCATACAAATTGGAGAAGAATAGAAATCTAATAAAAAGGAGAAGAGAAGAGAATCAACTATACACATATTTGAGAATACACACACACACACACACACACACACACACACACACACACACATATATATATATATTTGTATGTATTTTCTCTCATAATCCCAAATCTCTTCTCAGATCTGTAATTCTAATGTATGTATATATAATTCTATACATATTTCTTAGATCGAAAAGGATTTGGAGATGAATTTTAGGTTCTACTTCAGATCTAGAGATTCGAATCGCTTTAAAAGGTGAGTGGAAAATTTTATATGTTGATTATGATTTTAAATCTATTACATTGGCATACGTGTGATTTTTATGCCTAAATCAAATTTATCTACGAATTGTAGGCTTAAATCAGTGTAGAAAAGTATTGCCTACATATTCTTATTTTAGATCTAATTTTAAATATGTTTACACCTTGATCTGAAAATCAGTCCCAAAGATTTTAGAATTTAAATGATATATTTTTATTCCAGTTCTGTACTTGTGTGTAAAATAGGATTTTTGGATTATTGCCCAATTTGTGCTAGGTTATAATTTTTCATAGTTTAATTTGTGATAAGAACATCTGTTTGATTTTTATAAATTTATTTACTTTTTTCACTTTTTATTCAAACTACGACATTTGGTTTAGGAATATCCAAATTATCCATTCATTGTAATTTCAAACGAGTCAATCTTTCCTCTTTGTTTTAAACTAATTTATGGAAACCATAGTGGAAAATCTTTCCAAGGAATCTAATTCTAGGAAATTAAATATATAAACATATTCTAGTTACATATTTACGATTAGAATATATTTGGTTACAAATAGGTAGTTTTATTAGTAGTTTATACATATTTATTGCGTTAATAAAGAAGAACAACGTTTATTCTTGCGTTATTTATGTGTAACGTTCATTAGTTATTATTATGTTTAGGGAAGTGAATAAGTAGAAATTAGGAAAGGTAGTAATTCCTATTAATAGGCAATTGGATATGATTGGATTCTCAACTATTTACTTAAATTTAATGGGATTGTTTTATCATTATCTATTCTACTTCTCCTTCATCTTTGATTCAAATTCTTGATTCTTCAATAAAATATGGGTTTAGATTACAGATTTTATTCGTAGTTTACACCACTTGTTCCGCATAAATTTTATTTTTAGCTATTAATTCGTAAAAGAATAGTTGAATAGAATATGGGGTTGAGATTGCAATTTCTATCATTTAGAATATTTCATTAAATTGATGTAATAAATTGGGTTTCTACTTTATTTACAAACCTGTTATTGTAGGTTTGGATATGAATATTTATTCCCTTATTGTATATAGGAATCATGAGAATTAAATATTGTAACTCAAATTAGTGGACAATAAATGAAAATGAATTAGGAGTTACAATTAATAGAGACAAGTTAATTAATGGGACTGAAAATGGAATAGATATAAAATGTTACTAATTTGAAATTAGTAATCATGTATAATTGTCTTAGGAAATTTCCATTATGATTTTATGGACAAATTGACATTTATGAGCATTAAAAGAGGATTTGTGGGTAGATAAACATTGAAGGTAAATCTTGTTGTCTTAAATAAAAGGAAAATTAGTAAGTCAAGTCCAATATCAACCTAAGATAGTATAAGTAAAGACTTATGATGGTTAGTAGGTTAGTGATGCGAGGTCTGTAGAGTCACTCGATGGAAAACCACCCTTCACTTTGAGGCTACCAGCAGTCGAGTGCACTTACTACTGATGTGAGAAATCACTAATCCTAGGACCTATGACGACATGAGAGATTGTACCTGCTTTCTTAATTGGAAAGTATTAAATGGTCTAAATTTGGAACTAGGAGCAGTGACGGATATCTGTAAAAAGGTTTACTTTTGTGTTGAGGTATTAAGTGGCTATCTTAGGCCTGCCTCCCTACCGAAAGAAGTAACCTAATGAAATTCAATATTTATAATTAAGAGTGATGATGTATATCTCAAAAAAGGTTCGCCTCGATTTTGAGGTACTAAGTGATTGATTTAGCATTCACCTCTCTCATATAAAAGAAGTACGGAGTAGCCTAATGAGATTTCCAATCAATGTCAGCTAGATAGTAACAGTAAGAAGCCCGTCTTGGCGTTAGGTATTAAATGAAAAATGCCTACCTATAAAATAGGTGTTAAATGATCAGAGGCCTGCCTAGTCCTTGTTAATGAGGTATCGAGTGGCTTGGGTATGGTCACCCACATTGCTAAGACTTTAATAACGATAGATGCGCTAGTAGTATGGCTATTATGAATTATAAGGCCGTAGATAATGGTCACAGGTCTCTATAGCTAGGATCATTAGACCAATAATGACGACGCTAGAAGTCCACCTTGGGAACATCTCTTAAATGAAGAAGTCTACCTCGAATTAAGGTCTTAAATGGAAAAGTCTGCCTATATCTCTTTTAAAAGTATTATGTGGAGATAGTTAAAGGCCGCTTCATATTTAGAAGTATCAAGTGGAAAATGGGTATGGAAGTATTAGGTGGTTGACAAGACTTCATTGATATTTTGTACCTTGGGAATTAGTAGGTAAGTAATCGTATGTGCAATCCAAGATTAGACTAGAATTGCTAACCTTAATAGGCATAACAACTAAATGAAAACCGATCGATATAAATTAATGTTATGGACATTTTATAGATTTTTCAATCATCAAAACATTGTTCTGACGCCCTCCTCATTACAACCCACAGAATAGATTTAGGGGAACATGTCATAGGAGCTAGGTGTGTTTAGTTGTTGGAGAAGTCTTATTTTCTCTCATGCTGATGTAACAATTTTCTATCTAAAGAATACCATCAATTCCAAGGTAATAGTCATAATCAGTAATCTTACCTTATTATTGTTTCCACTGCGAGTTTAGATTTCTACCAGATTTTGATAACGCTCATGCTTATTTGCAGGTACCAAATCCAGCAATCTGTCTTTTGATGGCCTTGGGCTTCGTTTTTTTCAAAATTTAGATCCATGAAGGTACGGGTTGTTGCATTTGGTATCAGATCCTAGGTTAGTAGATCAGATGAATTATAATAAATTGAGCAAACATATTCGTACTTTCCTATCTAGTACTATTATACTTTTATGTTAGATTCTAAGAATTTCAACTAAAGAGGTATTTGTAGTTCCACTCCGAAGGAATGGGCAAAGAAACTATGGGTTGGAAATATCTTAACGTTAAGATCTTCACTCCGACTTCAAAGTACCCCATGTAGTGCTAGGGATGCATAAGGCGCTGTTCATAAAGTGCATCAGTATGGCATATGGTAGATTTTGGAGACTGGAGGTGTTCGACTTTATGGTTGAGATTCTAACCACCTTGTGATTTTGGATTTTGATGATGAGTTTTAGTCAGAGACACATTTATTCTAGATGGGTAGAAAATTAAAGTTTGTATGTCGCAACTGTCTGAAGGTAAGTTTATGCTATGGTGCATTCATTGATCACCTCCTTGATGGCAAACCAAATTTTTATTTCAATAATTAATATCAATTCCTTAGTCTAAAACTTGTGAGATAATTTTTATAAAGTATATTTTGGAAATGCCTTAGATTTGGAAAGAGAGTCTTCAAAGGATCTCTTCACCTATAGGTTTATTTTGGAAATTTTGTTTTGGGAAAGTTTTGAAATTTTGATTTTCAAAGAAATACATACACCACTAAGTTTAGTTTATAAAATATTAATTTTTAAAATCCTTAAATATTTATATTTATACATCAATAAAGGCTTGATTTTGATTTTTGACAAGGAAATAGTTTTTCAATTCCGGAAATTTGTGTTTAAAAAAGAAAAGTTTCTTAAAAACCCATATATATATATATATATATATATATATATATATATATATGTACAAGTTTTATTTTTAAGCGAAGTTTTGGTATGAAATAGTTTCTATTATTTGGAAACAAGTATAAAGGAGCATATATATGAAGCTCAATGAATTTTTGGTTTATAAACTCTATATTTAAATCTTCTTTATTTAAGGTACAAACAGAATAGAATGATTCAATTTTATCGGGGTATGTAGTTTGAAGCATTGTTGTACCACTAGCTATTGGAAGAAATATTTCCATGCGAAGTAGATAGGAAATAGCAGTTGGAATATTTTGGGTTTTTGCAATTATTATTGATCGCAGTCATTTTGTTGGGACTACTGTGAATTGTTGGAACATGGTACAGGACTATGCTAGGCTTTGACACCGTTGTGATGAGGATATGAATTTTTCGGATCGTTTCTAATCGTCGGAGATGGCGTGAAACGATTATAATTATTTAATCTTACCCTAATTGGGTTTAGGTTCAATTAACACCCAAAGCTCGTCGAGTGGTTGACCATCTAGCGGTAAACGTAGAGTGGTTTACTAGTGAACGAGGTTTGGCAAAACTTGAACTTAGAACGGGCTATAAAAGCCGCGTCCGAATTCCCCCAATTGTGTTCTTTTGTTCCTCCTTCTCAACAAGCTGGACCAAATCTCCATCCTCCTCCTTCTCCAAATATCAACCTCTCTCTTTTGTTCCTTCCCAAAGCGATGCCATTTTTCCCTTGGAGCAGCAGCCTTGTCTCCCCCTCATGCTAGTTTTGCATGTTAGATCCCCTTACCACCACTCCAGATCTAAACAATATGTCCTCCTCCAACCACTTCTTAGCCTAAGACACCTTCTCACACTACCGGTTTTTCCTTGCACCATTATCGTCTTAACCCTCAGGAGGCTACTTGGTTGGATCGGAATGAGCAGACGGTTTCACTCCTTTTGTGCTTGACGAGCTATTCGTCGCAGTAGGATTTTCATTGATCCTCTACTTTGTGAACTTTGAGATGTAATATTATCCATGCTGCATTTTCCTTTAAGATGTCCTTTTGGCCCAGAATTTCGATGGAGGCAACAGTTTAATTCGTTCTGAGTGAAGGGTGTCTTGATTGAGTTGACTAATAATGATCTATTGAGATTTTGGAGGCCTCCACGAAGAATGCTGACTTGGATGATTTTGAATTGACTGGATCAAAGATTTTACATCAGAACTTCTCCTAAGATGTAGGTGTTTCGAAGACAGATAATCTACGTCCGACTGCCCGTCATGTTATGTGCATCATTCAGCATAACGTCATCCCTAAGTTACGATCGAATTTATCCCATGGTGCAGAAGACCACCTATGCTAGTATTGGTGGCATCGTCGTCAATTGGACCCGCGCTCTTTTAATTCAATTTGTTAATCAAGTATTAGCGCTCCACATAGCCACTTTCTGTATTTTCATTTATCCACTCTCATTTTTAGGTATTATGGGTGAACCTCCATTAAGTGGAAGTTTAGCAGAAGGTTCTTTTTGCCATTATTATTTCTAAGGAAGATGGAAATTCCGAAGCCGTCAACAACACCAGCAGTGCTAATAACACAAGATTGGTATATAACCGTCATGCTATGACCATTTAAGGGTCAAATTAATGGATCGAGCTCCAACTGCGGAGCAAGGCATCTCGTAGTCTGTAGGCATTATTTTAGGACTTATGGCGTTGTTAACTTTTTTCTTTCAGATTTGTTCTTTTATTTTAGGTTGTTTGGGTTGTAACTATTAGTTGTCTCATGTAAAGGGAATGCATGATATTATAATTCCTATTTATTTACCTTATTATTGTTTCTAGACATGTAAACCGCTCCTGTGTAGAATAGTAAAGAAGTAGTATAAATATGAAAATTTCATTAAAAAAACTTAATTAACAGTAAATACAATATAAAACTGGAAGTTAGAATATTTATTTATTCCACCACATTATTTATTTATTCCTGCTATATGTATGACTCTGATCTGTATTGTATAAAGTGCAATCACATGTTATTTGTAAAACAGCTTCATGAACTGTTATTTGATTATTATATTTTAATTTTGCCATTCCGTTGTGAGGTTATGTGTTTTGTTTCCTTCTTTTCCTTTATTTTCTTATTTTATCCATAACAATCTTTCTTTTTGAATGGTTTGAGTCTTTCATGTGTGGTTTATTGTCGATTTAAACCGTACAAAAAACAGGTCATTACATTTGGTATTAGAGCTTTGATTTAGAGATAACCTTAGCTTTATGGGGTTTGACTCATTAGAAATAGGGTAGTAATACCCTAGAATGAGTTGTTTGAGTGTATATTTATAAGAGGGCGTATTTATTAGTGTTATAAATGTTTTTATATTGTGATAATTTTTTTGTTTAGTATTTATAAATTCTGGTCGGTACATATGACGCTATGACATCGATAAGGATTTCTAAACACTTAATAGGACAGACCGACACGATATTGTTTTGAAATATTGGTATATGAAATAATTTTATATAGTATTATATTTTGTATATAAAAGAATAAATTTATAAATGGATATAGTTGTTTGTGATATATTTGTTTGTTAGGTCGTGAAATTTGATAAATATTTGTTGCAAAATAGAATTTACAAATAGAATGAATTTGGAAATTTGAGAATTTAAGTTCGAGGGTTTTGAAATTGTTTTTCAAAAGATTTTGGAATATAATATTACTATTTTAAAAGTATTTTCTGATAAATATTTTCATGTAATTTGGAAGAAATATTTTAAAGGAATATTTGAAATGAAATAAGTTCTGTACTCCCTTCTCCATCGCTGGAAAATAATTTCGGTGATGAGTGCATGCATCATCGACGTTCATTTTCGAGTTTCAAAGTGAAAAGACCGCTGTAGTAGCTTTACTGCACATTTGTTTGATAAACAAATCTTAATTTTAAACTTCTAAATATGATTTGATATATATATATATATATATATATATATATATATATATATATATATATATATATATATAAGATACGAGTATGTATATTATTTCAAAGCGATTTAAATAAATCTGGAATTTGAATTCTTAAGTTCCTTTTAAATTAGTGGTTTTCAGTTGTAGAAATAAAGTGGAATTTTAATAGTGGGAAACTTTCAAAATGAAAAATAAGAATTATAAGCTAAGTGATTAATGAAATATATTAGAAAATGGAAGTTTGAAGCTTGTAAATTTAAAAGATGGTAGGGATTTAGAAGATGTAATTATTGAATATTTTGTTAATTAAAATGGATAAGATAAACTTGTGCAACATCCAGTTACATTCTTAAACATTTATATAACTTACCAGTAATGTTAAAAAGTTGAAATGTTAATAAGAATATGTAATAGAATATTATACAAGTAAAACTTAAGTAATGAAAGTGCTCAAAGGGAATTATTTCTAAATAAGAATTCTGATGTTATAAAATGTTATAAATTTGAGTTAATAATTTGAAATGCTACTAATTAAATTTAATAGAAAAAATTAATACCGTAAGTAAATGATTATAAACTTAAGTTAATGTTGAAGCTATTTATAATTGAAGTGGATAGTAAAAGTGAATACTATATATAAAAGAAATAAATGCGAAAAGAAAAGGAATTGATTTTTTTATGTATGAGCTGCTTTACAAATGAAAATTGATACAAAAAGAAAATCAACGTAAACAATATTGGTGAATTAAATTTGCAAAGAGACTTACATAATCTTTTGAGAATTGATTATGGGTGATCTAAATAATTGAATGGAAATAACTTATGCAAGTTAGTGAATGGGAAAAGAAGATATTATATGAATGAATGAAAATAAATGAAAAGTAAACAATGACGTGAAAGGAAATTAATAAGAATAAACTTAAATGATATTTGAAATTCCTGGTTGTTTTGGCTGATGGGATGTTTGGGAATGAATACTTCTAACTGTATAAGGATGTATAAATAATATATCAAGTAATTATCTAAGGCTGTTGAGCATAGGGTACACTTGATAGTTTATCTATCACCTTGTATGATTAAAAGTTTCTGAACCTGAACAAATCATTAGTTTGGTTGCTATGGACGAATGATTGATTCCTTTGTTACGTATGATGGTCGTATTGTTTTGTTTGCATGTGACTAGGGTTATGTTGTGTTGATTTGTTTTTCTATTAATTGAAACAACTTAAATATTGTTCTTTTTACATAATTATTAACTTTCTTGGATCATATAAGTAAAATACAGGTTTATGGAAGCAATAGCTACTGCTTTTGGTATCATAAATAAAGCGTTGTTTGTCCGACAAATAGGTACGTTTTCGGATTATGATTTTATAGCAATATTATATTGTTTTCCCGTGGTTTGGGATATTTTATTTTGAAATATGATATATATATGTGTGTGTGTGTGTGTGTGTGTGTGTGTGTATTATTAATATTATTATTTCTTCCGGACCTACCCGTACAAAGGAGACTTTATCGAAAATTTCTGTGAATTTTAGACTTAGAAAATTTTGTGAAAGTGGAAATATTTTCAAACTTTTATTTACTTGAATATGAAGGATTTAATTGTTTATAAATTGATATATTTTATTTAGAATACTTAACTATGGAAATTAATTCTTTATAAATTGAATACTTTAAATAAAATATATTAGTCCCTTAAATTCCTTCTTTGCCCTTTTCAAGGATGAAAATTTTTCAGTGGGGGAGAGTGTAACGACCTGTATTTTTCAATAATTAAAAATATTAAATTAAATAAGAATTTGGAATTTAATATTGAAAGAAATGAAAATTTTATGATTTGTTAATGGGAAAACAGTTAAAATGAAATTCAATAATGTTAATGTAATGTAATTGATGACTAATTAATGTAATTTAAATCAATTGAAATAATTGTAAAGTTAATTTGGTGATAAATTGAAAATAAGGAAATGAATTAAATGTTATATTAAAAAGGGAAATTGTACATAATTAATTGAAATAGGTTAATATACAATGGAATCAATATTTGGTAAGTAATTTATCAACCTTTAATTGTATACAATAGGTTGATGAAGGTGAATTATTAATGTATAACAATTGATTGATTATCATCTTGATATTTAATCTGTTGAAATCAATTGTAAATCAATCGAAATTTAATGAAATTAAATATGGCAGTTAATATGAGTAAGATGATAACAGTAGGATATTAGTGTAGTAACATGTAAACTAAGATTAATTATATTTATAAGGTATTGGATGATCAAATAAAAAGAGTACAAATCGAAATAAATGAATTTATCGGAACATTATAATTAATGGATTTATTGCAATTGAAATTGAACACTGCAATTAGCGTAATATTTAACATTAGATTTGATATGGAAATCTATTTTAAAGGATTATAAATAACTAGGTAATAAAAAAAGATAAAAAAATGTTAACATTTAAATTGAAATTTAAAAAGTGATTTAATCAATTTACTTTAATAATAATTTATTTAATTAACGTGAAAATAGCCATTTTTGCTACCATCTCGAATTTCAGCGAAACAAGGTTCATTGGATCCATAATGTTGAATTATTGTAGGATCTCAAGTTTTGTAATAATCGGACTTGTCGTTTGATCGTGCGGGCTCGAAACGCGTAGAAATCAATTTAATAAATTCAATTTAATGAATTCAATTAAAAATAAGCTAATTTAAAATCTGACTTCCGTACACAATGAAATTTCGGTTTAAACTCTATTTCATTGAGTTTAAAAATATCAAAACATCCATTTTGATATATGGGATGACCTATTTTCGTTTTGGAAGCTCAACGGGTTTTTCAGGCCGTTATTGTCGTTTCGAACTAATTTGATATGTTACTCATTCTTATTGGGCCTTGTCTACAGAAATAATTTTTTCTAACCCTAGTAGCCTTTTTATTTCTTATTTCTAAACGTATCTGTCTATTCTGTCATCAGCTTCTCCCTTCTCCTGATGGCTGCAGATCAAAAACCCTAATTCAATTTTTAAATCAAAACTCAAAATTCAAACTCTTAAAACTATAACAAAATATATATCGTTGGAAAGCTCTCGACGAGCGCAATCTACTGCAGCAGTTCATTTTTCAATTGGGTACATCATTTGATCAGAAATCGACGATGATCGAAATTAGGTTTTCACGATTCAACGATGGATCGTCGGCCATTCATCGTTCGGAAGGCGACGTTGGAAAATGAGGTCGAGCAAGCCACGGATATGGGTTCGCTTGCGACTAGATTTCATGGCGATTTCCGTTCAAAGCATGGCGGAGCAAATGGCCGATGCTGGAGGTGCCTCCTGGCCAGGTGGAGGTCGGCGTAGGGCGTGGAGACGAACGGCAGCCTCCGATCTGGACGAAGGCGATGATATTGGCAGTGACGAGCATAGATGGGTGGCGGCTGTTCGAGGTCAGCATGAACGATGAGAGTGAAGGCAGGGTTCATGCGTGGTTAACGAGATAACATGGTAAATTTCTTTTTGTTTGTATTTTAATTCATTTAAAATTTGAATTTCAGTCTTTTAATGTCAATAACTTCTTCATACGAGCTCAGATTCAAGTGTGGTTTTCTCTATTGCGATCGTATCGAAATTTCGGACATTACAGAGCTGGTTTGACTGCATTTTGAGGCTGTTAGATTTTGGGTCTTTATTTGGATTTTAATTCGAATAAAAATAAAAGGTGAGGATTTTAACCCATTCACGACTACTAAACTATCTTGTGTTAGTTAAATTAAATTTACGATGTGATTAAAAATTGATCGGTAACTTTTTGGTATATTTAAATTGACATTCCAGTTAAATCTGACTTTTATTGAATTTCTTCGCCAGCTAATTTAATATTGAATTTAAATTGCCAGTTAATTACCTATTAATGATAACAAATTAATTCTTGTTGATTGTTGATTGATTTGAAATAATGATTGTGATGGATGTTAAATTGTTGATAATGGATAACTAGATGTTATGTTATTTTTATATATTGTCATCACACTACAAGTTACTTTAATTTAGTGTTTGTTAATCACTATGCGTTGAAATGATACATACCTAAACGATCTTATAGATTAGGAAAAATCATTATGGGTTAAAATGATAGACTCGAGAGATTTTATGGATTATGAACTTTAATTCGGAATTGCGTGTTGAAATGATATATAACCGTAAATTTAAATTATTGCAGGTTGAAATGATATATATCCATATCTCTTAACCATAGGGTAGAAAATTATATACAAATGCCGGATTAGTTAGATTAAATGATTTTAAAATCCTTAAATTTTGAATTCAGTTAAATGATATTTCAAAAATTTTAATTTATTTAAACTGAATTATTTTGAAAATCCAAGCATTAATGTTGAAATTGGGTTGGTTTAAATCAATTGTTTAAAAGATTTAATTTGAATTTAAAGTTGAATTTGAAGTATAAATGAAATTTATCGAAATTGAGTTATTGTAAACGTTTGAATAATTAACTTTGAAATCAATTGAATTTGGAGTAGCTTAAATTTATAGTTCAAACATGGATTTGAAATCAATATAGATTTAAATGGTTTAATTGAGAATCTGCATTGAAAGGTAAAAAAAAAATGAGTTTTGTTAATTTGAAAGCTGGATATAGTCCACATTTGTTGAAATGAAAGAAATAACTTAATTTGATACTACTCTCAAATTAAATGTTTTAATATAAACTATCTAAAATATATTATTTTAAATTTAGATTTATTTAGATTTCATACCATTTTTATTATATTATATTAAACCTATTTTTAAGTATTTTAGACCATTTAAATTATTTTAATCTATTTTAACTATTTTAATCTATTTTAAACTATTTATTCTATTTTAAACTATTTAAACCATTTAAAATTATTTTAAATTATTTAAAACTATTTTAAAACTATTTAAACTATTTATGACCATCTAAACTATTTCCTAAATCTTAAACTGTGAAAGGCTGAATTATTTATATTTAAATCCTATATTTAAAAGCGAATATGGTTAAATGATGTTATAACATAAGTTGGAATCTAAAATGATATTTTTTTTAGTGAAATGACATATTTGAGTAAATATACTGATTTTGAAATAAGGGTTTAACCTATTTTATCAATATGGTTTCGATAATGAATATGCTTTCGAAAGTAATATAATTTAAGTGAATATGATATTTTGATATCAATTATGAACTGATTTTCGAAATGTAAAAGAACCATCCGTTGTGAAATAAGTGTTTGATTGTTAAAGAGATGAGGATCAGATATTGTGATACTCTCTTCTAATATCGAAAACCACTTTAACAACCATAGACGTGGTGGGTATTTCAGAATGAAATAGGATGATTTGGCGAACGATTCTATATGAGATATTAACGTAGCCCTGACTCCCTAGAGTCGGCTTGATGTGACTAAAACATGAGCTATACCAAGCCAAGTAGGGTCGCTTCCCCTATCGGGCATATTTCTTCGATGCCATATTATGATTTTGTAATTGATTTGGTGGCCACCCCTCGATTTGATTTAAGAGTGTGTTCGAGGTGGGCGGTAGTAGCTGCGAACGTTACCACCAGTCCGGGAGTGCAAACGGTAGAATCTTACTCCGGAATTTCCTTGTGTGCCTTGTCACATGCCTAATTGCCCCCATTACGAGTTTGGTTTGTACCATATCTATGGAGTGCCCTCTAATTGCCCTCCAATTTACGGAGGAATTACGGTGCTGTATGGACTATGAGAATGTATATAAAAATATGTTAAGGGGGATATGGGTAACGCCTTAATGCTATTTTAATACTTTACCGACCGACATATTATTATAGCCTATATTACTACATAGTAGATAGTTCAACGGATGCTTAGTAGGTGGCAATCCCCAACATCTCTTAAATTATTGCATGCATGTTAGACACTGGATAGGAGATGTAAAATCCCATAAACATCTATGAAGCCATTGCACTCATATTTTTTACTGTTGATTTAACTTGCATAAGATCTTTTAGTTCTGACTCGAATGCTTTGTCTTTTCATTACACTCGGGTCAGCCTAAGCATTTCTGTGTTGAAGACCTTATTTCTGCAGGTTGAAGAAGATTTAGTATATTACTACTATTTATTTTATTTATTCCACTGCGTCATATTGTTCAGCCGCATTATTTATTTATTCCTGCTGTATGTATGACTCTGATTTGTATTGTATAAAGTGTAATCAAATGTTATTTGTAAAATAGCTTCATGAACTGTTATTTGATTATTATATTTTATCATTCTGTTGTGAGATTCTATTTTTTGTTTTCTTTCTTTTCCCTTATTTTCTTATTTATCCCATAATAATATTTCTTTTTGAATAGTTTGAGTCTAACATCTTTGGTTTATTGTCGATTTAAACCGTCCAAAAAGACAGGCCGTTACCGTGAGAAAGATTTTTATGAAATATTTTACTTTGAAGGCCAATGTTAAGCATAGGGAAGACAAAGGAGTTAGAATTTATGGGTTTAGCGGTGCATTTGGATTGACGATGTGATAAATGCAAGCGATAACAAGGGAGAAACTGTTTTATCTTTGGAATTTCTATTTCCATAGCTTGTCGACGACGCGCGAGTTTATTTTTAAACTAAATTGTGTTTTTGTGCTTGAAAATAAGCCTCCTTATGTGTTTTGTACATGGAAAATTTGGAGTAAATTGACCTTGAAAATTGGTCAAGAGATTTCCCTCCTCGCTCCTTTTTGAAATTTTAATGGCATCTTCTTCGTCCTCTTTTTCTTTTGATTCTGCTTCTTTCCCTCCTCTCTCTTCTTCGTCTTCATCCTTCTCGTCTTCTTCTTCTACTCCTGTTTTCTCGTCCAGTCTTCCTTCTGCCTCTTGTCAGTCTGTGTCCTTTTCATCTTCTTCTTTTAAGTCGTCTTCTCCTGTTTCGAACTGGTCTTCTCTTTTCAAGTCTCTACCTAAGAATGCTGGCTCTTATAAGCCTATTGATTTTGATATTTGTAGGGATAAAGCGTCCGCTACTCTGCCTGATCTTGTTCGAGAAGAGGGTTTGAAATATTGGGAAAATCATTTGGTTGGCTTTTTCTTGGATGGTACTCTTTCGTTCTTGACAGTTGTTTCTACTCTGAAAAGATCTTGGAAGCTTAAAGGTGATGTGGATTTTAAATCTGATGGTTATAATTTCTATTTTAAATTTTCAAATCAAGAGGATAGGGATTATGTTCTTAAGTTGGATCCTATTTTCATTAGAGGTAGAATGTTTATTATTACTAAATGGGATCCTTCGGTTGGAATTTCACAAGCTCAAATCAAGAAAGTTCCTGTATGGATTCACTTTCACAGAATTCCAATCATTCTTTGGACTTTGATTGGGATTAATTGGTTGGCTTGTCATGTTGGTAGGCTTATTTGTTTTGATAATAGCACTGAGAAACTTCAGAGATTTAAGTATGCTAAAGCGCTAGTTGAGATTTCTCCTGAGTTTGATTTACCTGATACTATTTCTATTCCTCAATTGGGTAGCAACTGTCCAGATGTTAAGCTTTCTTATGATTGGAAACCTAAGATTTGTACTCATTGTAAAATTTTTGGTCATGATACTGCATATTGTGAATTTCTTAATAAGGATGAAAGGAAAGTAATAGGAAAGGGGCTAGATGGTGAGAAGTGTGTGGATAAAACTCAGCCTGATATTGTTGCTAATACTGGTAATACAATTCATAATGAGAAAGATTGGAAGAATGTTAATAGGAAGAATAAAAGTATCTGGAAAAAGAAAGAACAAGTAGTTGTTGATAGTGTTGTGAAAGTTGATGGTGGTGTTGTGAATGAGAATGGAGTCTCTTTTTCTTCTTGTCCTAATACATCTAATTCTTTTTCAATTTTTTCAAATTCTTCTCTTGATAAATCTTTGCATTCTTCTCTTCAATCTAATTCTTTAGCTTTAAATTCTTCTTGTTCAAATCTTTCAACTTCATATGTTGCTTCTATTTCTCATATTGATAATGGTTCTTCTTCTGTTAATATCTCTAACTCTTCTTCTGTTGACTCTACTCTTACATCCTCTTGCTGTTCTCAATTTAGTAATCAATCTCCTTCCAATTTATCTTCCAGCTCTCCATATCTGCATTTGTCTCCACCCAGTCATATTATTCTGCCTCCCCCTTCTTCTTCTTGTCTTGATGCTGGTGCTAAGATTGTATATGACCTGAATAAAGGCAAGGATTTTAAATCTCATGAAGTTCTTCCATGTTCCTCCTCTAAGGAAAATTCTCATACAAGACATACTAGGAAAAATCCTTCACCTTTATTACCTCCTTTACCTTTTAAATGAATAATATTGCATTCTGGAATATTAGGGGTGCCAATTCACCCTCTAAACAATTTGAGATTAGGAATCTTTTAAGAGAAAAGGATATTCAATTAATATGTATTTCTGAAACTAAGCTTGATATTCAATCTTCAGTCAAAGCTGTAGCCATAATAGCTCCATCCTGGTCTTCTGATCATAATTTTCTTGAAGCTAAATATGGTAGATTGTTGACTTTATGGAATCCTAGTGTTTTTAATCTTTCTAGAATCTGTGCTTCAGATCAATTCATTCACTATCAATGTACTCATTTACCTTCTGGTTTGAATTTTCTCCTTACCTCTGTATATGCTCATAATTCTTTGTCTTTAAGACAGATCTTTTTGGATCATCTTCCATCATTAAATCCTCTATCTTTTCCTTGGCTTGTTGGTGGTGATTTTAACTGCATGTTTGCTTGTGATCAGAAATTTGGTGGTTGTTCTTTATCACTCAAGGATATATCTCCTCTTAATAGTGCTATTTGTCAAGCAAATTTATTTTCTCTCAAATTCTTTGGGTCTGTTTTCACTTGGTCTAATTGTAGTAGGAATGGTAATGTAACCCTTTGCAAACTTGATCATATTTTTATAAATCTGCCTTTTCTTCAATTTTGGCCTAATTCATTCTATCATATTCATCAACCTTCTCTTTCTGATCACTGTCCTTTAATATTTCAAAATGGAGCTGATAAATTTGGTGGAGGGAAACATACTTTTTAATTTTTTAATTTTTGGACTAAGCATGTTGATTATTTTGTTATTCTCAGACAAGTTTGGAGTATGCAATTTGGCAAAGACCCTCTTGCAAATATTATTCTTAAGTTGAAGGTGCTAAAGTTTCATCTTAAAGTGTGGTCAGCAGAACATTTTGGTAATGATTCTAAACTCTCAACTCAAATTAGAAATGACCTTATTAAGATTCAGGAAGCACTGTGTATTAGACCCTGTGATACTTTATTAAAACAAGCTGAATTGCATTTAAGGCATGAACTTGAGAAAGTAATTGATAGAGAAGTGTCAACTCTTAAGCAGAAACTTCATGTGAAAATGGAAAAGGAGGCAGACAGAAATACTAAGTATTATCATAACTTTCTTAAAGTTAAAAGAAGTCGTGATTGCATTTTTCAAGTTAAGGATATGAATGGGTTGTTGGTGAACACTTTTGATGGTATTAATCAGGCATTTGTCCAATATTTTTCTTCTGTCTTAGCACCATCCACTTCTTTCATTCCTGATTTAAATCCCCTCTTTAATATTACTCTTCCCTCATTATCAGACACTCTATCATGTTCTCTGATTAGTGTAATTACTGAAGAGGAAATTAGGAATGCAGTTTTCAGTTTGGATAGTAATAGTTGTGGAGGACCTGATGGCTTTAATGCTTATTTTATTCAACATAGTTGGAGTATTATTGGATCAGATATTGTTAATGCAATCAAATACTTTTTTCTTCATAATAAGCTTCCTGCTGGTTTATCTGCTACTGCTATAGCTTTGATTCCTAAGATTGTTAATCCAACATCTGTCACTGATTTTAGGCCAATCTCTTGTTGTAATATCATCTATAAGATCATCTCAAAGATTTTAGCTAACAGACTTCAACTTGTACTGCCATCTATTATAAGCATTAACCAAGCTGCCTACATCAAAGGTAGATCTATTAGTGATAATATTTTACTGACTCAAGAATTGTTATTTGGATATGAAAGAAAAACTATTTCTCCAAGGTGTATGTTAAAATTGGATATTAGGAAAGCTTTTGACTCGGTGCATTGGAATTCTATTTTAGCAGTTATGTCCAAAATGAATTTTCCAAAACCATTTTTAGCTTGGATTTACACTTGTATCTCTTCTCCTATGTATTCTATTTTGAGAGATGGTGGTCTATATGGTTATTTTAAGGGTATACATGGTGTTAGGCAAGGTGATCCTATTTCAGCCTATCTGTTTATTATTGTCATGGAGCTTCTTAATTCTTTGTTCAAGGAACTTGTTCTTAATGGAGTTTTACAGTTGCATCCGAAATGTAAGCATCCACTAATTACTCATCTCCTTTTTGCTGATGACTTGGTTGTCTTTACAAAGCCCACCATAGATAACATACAATGCATTCTTTCAACTCTGAAGATTTTTCATTCTATAACAGGACTTCAAATTAATTTGGCTAAATCTAATATTTTAGTTGCTGGTTTAAGTCCATTGGAAATGAAAGACATTATTAATTTTTCTGGTCTTCAAGAACTGCCTAGAAATTCTTTCTATTTGGGTCTGCCTTTGATTACATCTAGACTTACTAAGCAAGATTGCATGCCACTGTTTGAAAAGATCATTGAAAAACTACACTTATGGCCAGTTGGTAAACTTTCACAAGCTGGTAGGTTAACCATTGTTCAGTCAATAGCTGTAGCCATGACTACATATTGGACAAGGCACTATATTCTTCCAGCTAAGCTTATTAATATGATTACTAGTGCTCTTAATAAATTTTTATGGCATGGTGATCCATTTTCTAAGAAGTTAATTCCAATCTCTTTCAATAAACTTTTTGATTCAAAGAAACATGGTGGTCTTGGAATAACTAATATCTGTCAATGGAACAGAGCTGCAATATCTGTTTATTACAATAAAATTTTTACAACTGACAACAATCTCTGGTCACAATGGGTTAATCATAATCTTATTGGTAGGAAAAACTTTTGGACTATGTCAATTCCTCAAAGTTGTAGTTGGAGTTGGAGATGTATTTTGAAGCTCAGAGAAACTTTTATTCCTTTAATTCAATGTAATCATGATCTGATTAAGGATTTGTCTTTTTGGCACTCTCCCTGGTCTAAACAAGGCTTAATCTTAAGTTCAATTGTTGATTACAATTTGAGAAATATCTCTGGTATAGCTGAACAAGCTAAAGTTGTTGATTTTATTCATGATGGCAGTTTGGTTTTGCCCTATACAAGCTCTTTTCAATTAAGACAATTATGGAACATCATTTCAAGTTATCCTACAATAAGTTCTGATAATGTGCTAGTATGGTCTGGGAAGACATTTTCAATCAAGCTTGTTTACAAATCTCTCTGTGATAATGGTTTTCTTTTTCCATGGTATACAAGAATTTGGAAAATAGGTGGCAGTGCTAAGGAAAATTTGTTATTATGGAAAGTGATGGCTAATGCATTAAATACCAAGGATAAACTCTGTAGGATTGGAATTATCTCAGACAATATGTGTGTTTTTTGTAAGTCTGAAACAGAATGTAACACACATTTATTCTTTGAGTGCTCTTTTGTCTTTCAAATCTGGTATAGATTACTATCATCTTATGGTTTCTATAAACCTTCAACTGTAAGTTCTATTGAATGGTTCAATATTTTCAAGGCTACTAGATGGAAATCATGTCAGACAAGGCTTCTGCTTAAAATGTTAAAAAGATTGGTTTATGAAGTTTGGCAAGAGAGAAATAATAGAATATTTGGTAGCAGTATCAGGAGCTCCTCACAATTGTTTGATCAGATACACAGGAATATTCTTTGGTTTCTAAGATCTGACTCTTGTTAAGATTAATTCTTGTTTACTGTTTCTTATTTTAAGTTTGGCAACAGAGGTTTCTGGATGCATTGACAAGGAGAAGCTTTCACTGGTAATGCTGTTGGTCTGTTTGATGAAGCATTTATAGAGTGAAGAAGGCTTGATGGATTTTTATGGATGTTATATGATAGTTAAATAACCAACTACCAATATTGAAAATTTGGAGTAAATCTGTGATAGTGAGGAAATTTCCACTATACTACGAGAATAAGAAGATTATAGTGTGGCAAGAATGTTAAATTCTCCATCTAAATTCCTTTTTCCAGCATAGGATTAATGTTTAGGAAGAGAATTTTCGATGCATTAGATTATTGAATGGTAGGAAGCAGATGAAAAATTGGTTGCTTCATATCTCTATTCGTAGAAGTATGGGGGTTTTGGTTGAAAGGATTTTTCAAAAATTTGCATACATATAAAACTACCAATGTATATACACACACACACCTGCATCATGTTTTCAAACAAATATTTTCAAAAGAAATGCATTCATATAGGAGGATCCGATTTAGAATCATTCTGCATATTTTTTTTTATGTGGTGATATGGTAATACACTATGCACTTGTGCACGTTAGTTGTAAAATTGGTTGTGCGCTTATTGGTTATGTACTTTAGGATAATTAGGAGCCAAAACCATGACTTAGTCATTGGTGAAATTTCAGAGGCAATTCTTTATGAGGGGAAAGAATGTAATACCCCATAATTTGGCGTTAGTTATTTAAATAGTAGGTTAATTAATTTAGCTCCAAAAAGGAAACTTTTGCAAACATGGAATTTGACCACGATACATACATTATTGCGTTTGTGGAAAAATTATGAGCATCTTTTATATTTGGAGTTTTGCGATCAGAGTCCAAACGAATAAGTCAGGGATGAAAAATGAATTCGGAACATAAACAATTCGACTAGAATTAATTAACGTTTTATATTACTTAATCCGGGCCCGCATGTTGACCTGCCATTATGAGCGATTGACCAAGGGCGGTCGACCGCTATCTGTATGGCGACTAGGGTTAGCTTAGGCCCAATGGACCAGATTTATTATATTTTGATCTGATGGTTGAGGTTGATTCTTGCACCTTTAAATTCAGGTCTAACCCTCCATTCTCTTCTCTTATTTTTCTGAATAGAGCAATAAAGCTCTATTATTTCTTCTTCTCTACTTTCTTTCTAAATTATAGAAAAATAAGATATTTATATCCATATTCATATAAATTGGAGAAGAACACAAATCTAATAAAAAGAAAAAGAGAAGAGAATCAACTTTACACACATTGAGGTAATATATATATATATATATATATATATATATATATGTATCTATTTTCACTTCCAATCCCAAATCTCTTCTCAGATATGTAACTCTAATGAATGTATGTACTCTTTTATACATATTTCTTTGATTAAAAAGGTTTTAGAGATGAATTTAAAGTTATACTTCAGATCCGAAGATTCGGACCGCTTTTAGCGGATGAGTGAGAAAATTTATATATTGTTTATGATTTTAAATCATTTCATTGGCATACATTTGATTTTTGTACCTAAATCAATTTTATTTGTGAATTATATGCTTAAATTAGTGTAGAAAACTATTATCTACATATTCTTATTTTAAAAGTAATTTGAAATATGTTTACACCTAGATCTGGAAATCAATCCAAATATTTTAGAATTTGAATGATGTATATTTTTATTCCAAATCTCTACCTGGGTGTAAAATAGGATTTTTGGATTGTTGCCCAATTTGTGCAAGGTTATAGATTTTCCATACTTTAGTTTGTAGGAAGAATATCCGTTTGATTTTTATAATTTTGTTTACCTTTTCCACTATTTATTCAAAAGGCGACGTTTGATTTACCAAGGAATATCCAAATTATTCATTCCTTATAATTTCAAATGGAGTCAGTCTTTTCTCTTTGTGTTAAACTAATTTATGGAAATCATAATGGAAAATTTTCTGAAAGAACCTAATTCCAACAAATTAAATATAAAAATCATATTCTAGTTACATACTTATGACTAGAATATTTGGTTACGAATATGTTGTCTAATTAGTTGGTTTATACGTATTTATTGCGTTAATAGGGAAGAACGACATTTATTCGGACATTATTTATGCATAACTTTCGTTAGTTATTATTACTATTTAGGGAAGCAAATAGGTTGAAACTAGGAAAGGTAGTAATTTCTATTAATAGGCAATTAATAGATAGAATTGAATTCTCAATTATTAACATAAATTTAATGGGATTGTTCTTTCTCTTTGATTTAAATTTGTGATTCTTCAATAAAATAAGGGTTTAGATTACGGATTTTATTCGTAATTTACATAACTTGTTCCACATAAATTCCTTCTTATTTATTTCTTCGTAAAAGTGGAGTTGAATAAAAATACAAGGTTGAGATTGCAATTTCTATCATTTAGAATATTCCATTGAATTGATGTAATAAGTTGGGTTTCTATTTTATTTACAAATCTGTCATTCAGGTTTTGAAATGAATATTTATTCTCTTGTTGTACGTGGGAATTATGGGAATAAAATATTGTAACTCCAATTAATGAGCAGTTAATGGATATGAATTAAGAGTTACAATTACTAGGGACAAGTGGATTAATGGGACTAATAAAAACGGAATAGATATAAAAGGTTATTAATTTGAAATTAGTAATCATACATAAATGTCTGTTCGGATTTTATGGACAAATTGACATTTATGAGCATTAAAAGAGGATTTATGGGTAGATAAGTATTTAAGGTAAATCTTATTGCCTTAAATAGAAAGGAATTAGTAAGCTAAGTCCAATATTAATCTAAGATAGTATAAGTTAAGACTTAGGATGGTTAATTTGACTTAGTATGTTAGTGATGCGAGGTCAGTATAGTTGCTCGATGGAAGACTTCCCTTCACTTTGAAGCTATTAGCAGTTGGGAGCGCTTACTACTGATGTGAATATCACTAATCCTAGGACCCATGACGACGTTAGATATTGGACTTGCATTCTTAATTGGAAAGTATTAAATGGTCCAAATTTGAAATTAGGAGCATTGAGGGATATCTCTAAAAAAGTTTACTTCAAATGAGGTATTAAATGGCTATCTTGGGTCCCATCTCCCTACCGAAATAAGTAACCAAATGAAATTCCATATTTATAATTAAGAGTGATGATGGATATCTCAAGAAGGGTTTTCTTTAGGTTTGAGGCACTAAGCAACCAATCTAAAGTTCGCCTCTATCTCATAAAAGAAGTGCTAAATAGCCTAATGAGATTTCCAAGCAATGTCAGCTAGATAGTACCAGTGAGGAATCCACGTTGGGGTTATGTATTAAATGGTAAAGGCCTACCTATAAAATATGGTGTTAAATGGTCAGAGGTCTGTCTATTCTTTGTTAATGAGATATTCAGTGGCTTGGGTACAGTTTCTGTAACGACCCAATATTTTCAACCATTCGCATCCGCACATTGTCGGACTTGAATTGTTCAAAATACTGCGTTGTAGAATAAATTTGGCAAAACTCAGAATATACAATAAATAGATCACAGAATCACATACACAGATATCAGAATCTCGCAGCGGAAATTAAAAATTTAGTGGTTCATGAAGCCACTGATATAACTTCAACAAAACAGAACTTACATTGTCTATAATCCTCAATACAAATTTTAAGACATAAATAGAGATAGAGTCTTCAAAGTCTTGAATTCCAGAAAAGATAAAGGCTGAAACAACTTCCAGCAGCGCGAATGATCTACTGAGTGTCCTAGCTACGGAGAAGAAATTGAAGCTGCAACTCAGGCTGACCCGAGCGAAAAATAAAACATAACACTCGAGTCAGGACATACATACTTATATAATGTAAGCTAATTCAAGTGTACTGTAATATAGAGCAAGTAACTTAAAGGATGCTTGGGACCGCCCATCCTCTAAGGATCCGTCAAACTATTTACTATGTAGTATATTGCGCTATTATAATAGTGTCTATTTATAAAATAAACATACTTTTAAATAGCATTAAGGCTTTACATTTTCCACCTTAACACGTAATAGTCCCAGTAGTCCATCCAATATCATAGCTCCTCCTGATCGGGAAGCAACTAGAGGATACCACACGGGCTACGGGAGAAATCTAAACTCGTACAAGGCTCGGTATGGTAGATGACACGGCACAACTAGGCAATGCCAGGGTAGATATACCAATTGCTATCCAGGCTGGTGGAAACGCGTAGCCGCAGTTACCGCCCACCTCGGACTAACTCCCCAAAATCAAAATATAGAGGTGGCCACCGAATCAATCCAAAATCATAGTATAATATCGAAGAGGAGCGTCCGATCAGAGGAATGACCTCATTGGCCTGGAATTGCTCCTGTTTTAGCCACCTTATGCCAACTCACGGGAGTCGGGTCCACGTATTTACCTTACAGGAAACGCCACCACCGACCTACTTCATTCTGGAATCTCCACCGCGTACACGGTTGGTCAAAGTGGTTTTCGGTATCGACAGAGAGTATGTCCATATCCGATCCCGGTCTCTTTGCCAACCCATCGTTATTATAACCCGTGGTCATTTAAAAACAATTTATACTTTAAAACCAGTATAAACATTTCCATTTCAAAACTATAAATACGATATCATTTAAAACCCAAAACAACATGATATCGTTATATTCAAATATAATTCTTTTCCAAAACCATACTGCTTAAAATTTATAATATCTGGAAACCAAATATTTGAATTATACCTTTAAACCATAATATATTGGAAATTTTTCTTTAAAAAAAACATAACTCCCAAAACACAAATGGTTTGGATATAAATGGTTTAACTTTATGGTTACTTTGTAAAGAAGATAATTTACATAGCTTTACAAATATATTTCTTTATTTTAAACCATAATTTAAATATCACTTCATGTTCCCAAGACCATTTCAATTCCTATATATATATCCAATTGGAGTATTAATATTCAAAACTAAGGTTGGATATTTTTTTCTTTCAACAAATTAGTGTTTATTATTTCGTCTTGAATATTCCCATAAATTCCATAGATAAAACTCCAAAATTATGCCATTAAATAATTTCAAAATTTACTTAACACTAGAATGTTCATCTTAAATTTATTAAGAAAAATCCAGTTATAAATCTCATATCTTAAAGGTCTCCAAAACTTAAACATAAATATAATTTATCAAATTCCTTAAATTTCAAAACAATCAAATTCCAGATTCTATAGCACTTAGGAAATGCTACCTAAAGTTACGGGTAAAACTAGTCCAATTTCAAAAGACAGCATTTAAATGCTTTAGTAGATTGTTTAACTTAATAAATATTTCCAAATATAACTTATATATATATTTCTTAACTGAAATCTTATCCTTTCAAAAATCCAGAATTTCCAAAATAAGCTATATTCCAAAATTTTATTCAAATATTTATTTATTTATTTATTAACATTTATAACTCATTCAAAATCAATATAAAATCCTTTAAAGATATTAAATCAAATATTTAACTTCCAAAATAATTTTAAATATTTCAGAAAATATTATAAGAACCACGGGCCTGTATATAGTTCTCTAGCCTAGGTCAAGTGATACGGATTTATATCATTTCAATCCGTAATTTACAAACCCCGGGTTCTATCATTTCAAACCCGCAATCCCAAGTTAACAGTTAAACAGTTAACATAATAATAGCACAGTAATCATCATTTAGGCCTATCATTTCAGCCCACAACAATCTAAATTTAACAGGGAACTTGCAGTGGTGATTTAAGCAGTAAATAACAATTAAAAATATAACTGCAGAAATAATATAACAGATAAATAACTGATGAGATGTCAATTTAAATGGGTTCATCATTCTACATCATACTACAGACAGATAATATCTAAATAGAATGTTTACACATACACTTGCGATAATTTACACAATATATGTACATATGTCTGGTGAGAAAAACTCACCTGAAAGTTGCAGAAAATTTGAATACAAAACGACGATTCACCGATAAAGCACGACAGAGAATAACGATCAAATTCTTCTGACGTAGATTCAAATCTAGAACAAAATTTCAATTATGGAATACGTGACTTAAAAATTTACGATCAAAGAAAAATGAGAATAGAACGGGGTTTGTTTGCTTTGCTCGACCACTCCACCGTGTACCGTGACCAAAACATACCCTAAACGAGAACCGGGTAACACTAAACTACGACAAAATTTCTAAAGGCTGACTGACAGAAGGTGAAGTTTTCCTACTCTATACTTTGTACATGTGCACACTCGTATCCCATGCAAACTCACGCCATGAATAGAACATAACACTTCCCTGTGTCCAAAATTTTTACCCTGAGAAAAACTCAACTGCTTCGGGCCAAGCAAGTCGTTGCTTCGAGTCAGCACCTATATTGCTTCGAGTTAAATATGTCAAATCTACGGGTCATATGCAAAACTGGTGAACACTTATCCCTATTTCTCTGTTATCCGAATACTTACAGATGCCCATGTTTGTGTTGCCCAACTATCTTCTAACTCATATTTACTTCTAGAATTCAGCTTCACCATCAGATTTTTTTTTTCTTTTTTTTTTTCTCTTTTTTTTTTCTTTTTTTTTTTTTTTTTTTTTTTTTTTAAAACCTAGTTGTTCCCCATTTCTACCCAGGCTGATACTAACTAAATATGCAGGCATGTATTACTAAATATGCAGACATGCACAACAGGGATGAAGTACTAACAGTACATAAAATGGAGATGAAGACTTCAACACCCAGGAAAACAATGACCAGACCAAAGTGCAACATTATGGATGCAATATAGATATGAAACTGAAACATATTAGATAATGTAAACTGGAATGGATATGAAGACTGAACATATCAAAAATTTTGAAAATACAAAGTTTCAAAATGAACCCAATAGGCTACAGTTACAAAACTCAAGTGAAGCAAATAATGCAACAGTAGCAGGTATATATGAATACAACCTCAATGCAGACAAGCAGACACACTATCTACATACATATATAACATCAAGCTATGATTCAAACAACAAGATAACATATGGTTTCAAGGGTCTGTTCATATTGTAAGAGCAGAGATATGGGATGCAGACAACTAAAGCATGGTACGAAGCAACATGTAACATTTCACATTTTATCAAAGTAATATAAGACAGTAGTGTGCAACTTGACATGCAAACTGCCACAAGACCAATTCAAGTGAAAATACCCAACTCAAATAAACCAACAAATGCAGACTGTCAAAAAAATGGATCAATAATGCAACCAGGTTATAAGGGACAAGCTATTAATACCTGTACAAGACTGCAACAATTCGAATGAGGGTGAACTCAAATGCATACAACAATTCAAAGTGCAAAGTGAGGATCATCATGCATGGACAGTGCAATGTGACTGAATACAAGTCAATGCCAAGAAAATGCAATACAAATAGGCAAACAAAATGGAAATGAAGACTGGAGCAACATGAGGCATGCATTACTCAGTACATATCTTTATTACAAGAACAATTATGCACTTCAACTACTTAGTTAAACAAAATATTTTAGTAGCATCTGCACTTACCAACTTATCAATTTAAAAACAAAAACTTGGTGCAGCTGTTCTTATCAGTTTAAATCAAAAATTGATATCATTTGTTCTTAACAGTTTAAACAAAAAAAAAAAAAAATCAAATAGTATCTGTTCTTATTAGAATTAAAACAAAACCAAGTAGTATCTGTTCTTGACAATTTTAAAACAACCCAAATAGTATCTGTTATTATCAATTTAAAAAGAACAAAGTTATGAAAGTATTAGTGGTTACCAATTTAAAACAAATCGCAATTACTGTCTGTTCCTACCAGTTTAAAACTTAAAACTAATAACATCTATATCATAATCATATGCAGACTTGCCAAACTTCCTAGCCTAGACAACAAGTCACAGATCTACACACAATAATTATGGACATAACTCGTACAACATGGGGAGGCCGAGCAAGGTGATGAAGAAAATCAGAAAATGAAGAAGAAGCAAATCTGGACGAAAGGAAAAAATGCTATTACCTGATAGATCTCGGGCTCAAGAAGGAGGCAAGGCAGAGCGAATAGTGGAAGGGAAAAAGAGCTGGTGTAAATATAGATGATGTTTGTGAAGTTCCATGGGGATCATAAGTGTAGATAACGCATCAGTTTTTAAAGAGCTTTTTCATGTGTGATTGTACTTTTGATATGTATATAGGCTATGAATAGGTGCATAGTTCGAACGTTATATAGTAAAACTTAATTTTTGAGGCATCAGTTTCTTTTACTTACGTGATTTAAGGAATGGGATAGATATATAGTGGTTTGAATGTAACTGATGAGCTACATCAGTGGAGGAGATAAATCAATAGTTATAATTTATGCGAGATGCCAGAATTGCAAGCCTTGATTTGTTGATAAATAGTGGTTTAAATCTTTGTATGAAAATATGTGTGAATGCAAAAGTCAGTGAGTTACATGGCTGAAAGGAAGGAGTGCATCAGTTATTCTTTAAAAATAGGTAAGAGGTTCGAACGTTTCTAGTAGAAAACTTGATTTTTATACTGACAAATATTTGGACCATGCATTTGATTCGTCTCAGTTTTATTTGTTTTCTTAAGTATCAGTTTTATTTTTAACTGTGTAAATATGAATACGTGTGTGATGATTCATTTATTTTTAAATAAATTTTGATTTGTATTAAATATGTTTACAAATGTATTTGGACGTTGCAAAATTGGAAAAATATGATCTGTGGCAAGATCAGAGGAAGAGCAATCAGTGGTTTATGACATCAGTTACAAAAGGAATGAAATAAAGGGAGGGACCGAGAGTTACACCACATATAAAGTTTAAAAATATGTAAATATGAATGCGTGATTTCAGCATGCTTTAAATCCCTTATTTAGTTTGATTAAAATAAATGAAATGGCCAGACTTAAGAATTAATTTATGAAAGAAAACTGACATGCGGAGGCAAGTGTAAATGAGTATATTACGTGATTAAGGAAACCCCTGATTTAGCATGTCACATAAGAATGGTAAATGTTAACCGTTTCAAATAATTAACAATTTCTAACCTTGCACTTGAATGTTTTAAACTGTTGCACGGTCAAAGGGAGAGAGAGCTATTAGTTTATAGGAAGGTAAATGTGTTATATGCGTGATTTAAGGTAGAGCCATTTGCAAGCAGAAAATGGGAAAGGTTGGAATTTGCTTCCAATAATATGTCTTGGCTGTAACGCAAAAGCTTGGTTTAAGGCATACGTTGATTTATCTTTAGACATGCAAACTTTTAATATCCCATTTGTTGCAAACTAAACAGTGTGATATAAGATTTAGGCAGTTACACAACTGGATTTAATGTATGCGTGATTTAAGTTTGATGGCTGATATAAGTGCAAAGGAAAAATATCAGAGAGGGATTTGAACGTTACTTAAAAATCAAAACTGAAACGGAAATTTAAAAGAGGGAGAGTTGATTTTCTTAGATGTGAATGGTAACAAAAAGATTTGTACACAGGGGTTGATTTTGCACTGATGTAGGGATGAACGTATGTAATACAATTTATTTTATCAATCGGTCAGTTAACGAATAATAAAATAATGTTTGGTATAAAATCACTAACTGATGTTTCTCTCCAAAATATTTGGAAACACGATTTTTTACACTACGTTAAACAGACGCAGTCAAAAATATCAAAAATTTCTGTAAAATAACATTTTAAAAACACACGTTTTATTACGTTGCTTTATACCCTAAAATTTGACGCGTCTTTTAAACGCGAAATTTTACAGTTTAAACATAGCTTAAATTTTTTACAGTTAATATTAAATTTTATTGACATATACAATTTTATAAAATATATCTTCAAATTAAATAATTAACTATATTGTTAAACACAATTTATATAAATACATTTTTAAAATTAAATAATTAATAATAAAATAAATATCTAAAAACTAGGGCTGTTACACTCTCCCCCACTTAAGAACTTTTCGTCCTCGAAAAGGAACGAAAGAAGAGAAACAAAGAAGATAAGCTAGATAGACAAGAATCTTAAACGGATAGTTCCGGATTTGAAGCACGAAGAAGGTTCTCTAGAATTGGTTTTACCCCTTCAGTTTGACTGTCAGTCTATGGGTGCTCAGCGGTGCTCAGGTCCCGATGAGTAACAAAGATCTCAAAGATTATAGAAAGATTTCTAAATAGACTGGTATAAGCGATAGCATCCCAATCCGTAGCAGATAAGGAACCAAGGACATTTAAAGATAGTTCAAAACAAAATAAGATAATAAATTTGAGATCATAATATTTTGGAAATCATTACGATTTATAGATATTATCATTTGGAAATCATACTACTAAAATCATAACCCTTTTAAAATAATCTTCATTTATTCAATTATAAATTTTCAAACATTATATTTTTAGAATAGCAGCACTGATAATATGCTATAGTAGATATAATAGTATTCCTAATCAGTTTATTATGTACTTAACTCTGAATTTTAACAAATAACCTAACACTTTATTAAAAATACTTATCTTATAAATAAGATATTCCTTCAATAAGTTACCCTTGAATTTCCATTTGAAAACCAATTCTCAATTATCAAAATTTAGTGATATTAGAATACGTCTTAACTATTTATTTAGACATCAATTAAACTATGATTTGAAGATATATAATCCTTACTCCAAAAATATCCCTTTCAAATATATTTTCCTTATTCAAAGATACCTTGTTTATTACACAAACATATTCATTTCAGGAAATAACCTTTTATTAAAATCTCTTGGTTAGATTTACGGCTCCATATTAAATTAATTTGATTATTAAGACATTTGAATAAAATTCCTTAAATTCCTTTTCCTTATTTATCCCCATTAATCTTTTATAACTAAAATTTAAGTGTATAATATTTATTATAACCACTCATAAAATCCTTTTATATTGTATATTATCCAATTACATGTTAACTTTTGAAAATCAAGGTAAGTTATATTAAATGAAATTGGGTGTTATACAAATAAAACTTTCAATTTAATTATCTCCAATTGGAACCTTTTTATTCAAATTTTTGTTATTATATTTATTTTCCTTCCTCAAGATAACTTTAAGAATTAAATTCCTGATTCCCTTCAAACCATTTAGAGATAACTAAATATATATACCTAATATGTCAAATCAAATTTAAATTATATATATTAAGTCATACTTTAGAAATTCAAATCAAAAATCTCAAGGTACACTGTAGCCAGACTACAGGGTGGTCCCTTCACTTCGAAACTCGAAAATGAAAGTCGATGATGCTGCAGTCATCACCGAAATTATTTTCCAGCGACAAAGAGAAAAGCACTAGATTTTAAAAAATTTCGGAAACAAATTTCTATTCGAAAATACTTATTATATCCTTTTAAACTTTAAATACAAGGTTTGAAATCATCGGAAGTTTAATTCTCAAGTTCTAGTTTTAACTTCATTTCTATTTGTAACCATTGTTTTATAGTTCAATTATTTATATATGACAAAACACATGGCTTACAAACTCATAAATAAAATCAAAACTATTATCTCTTGACAACTAGTCAAATTAATTATAGAGTTCTGAAAATTATACTTATATATATATTAGATTTTATTTTCAAATACAGAAATAAAACTTTCAAGTCAAGGATAGTGATTCAAATTTTTGATGAACTCAAATCAAATAGAATTCAAGATGAGTTGAAATCAGAAAATCCGGTGATTAAAAATCAGAATAAGGAAACTGGGTAAGTCTATATAATCGCGGACAACCTTGACCGGGTCAACCGGGACTTAAAGAATCGGATCGATGTGGTTGGGGTAAATCTACATTTGATCCGAAGAGATAGAATTTGGAATAACCAAAGATACTAGCATATAAACCGAGGATAAATATAAATCTCCGGTGAATCAATGCTAATGGTAAAGGAGTTTCACCCCTTTATTAGAATAATGGCGAGACCGCCAATTTACAATAAAGATCATCCGAAGTGGAGTTATGAGATACTCCAGAATCTAAAGCAGATGAAAAAGTGAGGGATACGAATGAGCTTTGGAACCGTAGGGAATGTTCCAAAATTCGAAAAGAGAGTGGTTCAATCTCGAATGAACGTGATTCTGTAAATCAAATTTACCATACATTCTAAGTTTTGCCTAGAACCAAAGCTCTGATACCAAATGTAACGGGCCGCGCCAGTGGGGTAACACCCACCGTAGCATACAACGGTACCTCTGTTCTGCCTTTACGGCTAGCCTCTCGACTACACCACCAACCTCCACGAGGACATGTAGGAGTAAGAGTCAACCGTTCGCTACCCAAACCAGGAAGCGAGAACCCCCTATCATGTTGCACCGAGTGCAGTGGCAGACACAGATATCAGAATCTCGCAGCGGAAATTAAAAATTTAGTGGTTCATGAAGCCACTGATATAACTTCAACAAAACAGAACTTACATTGTCTATAATCCTCAATACAAATTTTAAGACATAAATAGAGATAGAGTCTTCAAAGTCTTGAATTCCAGAAAAGATAAAGGCTGAAACAACTTCCAGCAGCGCGAATGATCTACTGAGTGTCCTAGCTACGGAGAAGAAATTGAAGCTGCAACTCAGGCTGACCCGAGCGAAAAATAAAACATAACACTCGAGTCAGGACATACATACTTATATAATGTAAGCTAATTCAAGTGTACTGTAATATAGAGCAAGTAACTTAAAGGATGCTTGGGACCGCCCATCCTCTAAGGATCCGTCAAACTATTTACTATGTAGTATATTGCGCTATTATAATAGTGTCTATTTATAAAATAAACATACTTTTAAATAGCATTAAGGCTTTACATTTTCCACCTTAACACGTAATAGTCCCAGTAGTCCATCCAATATCATAGCTCCTCCTGATCGGGAAGCAACTAGAGGATACCACACGGGCTACGGGAGAAATCTAAACTCGTACAAGGCTCGGTATGGTAGATGACACGGCACAACTAGGCAATGCCAGGGTAGATATACCAATTGCTATCCAGGCTGGTGGAAACGCGTAGCCGCAGTTACCGCCCACCTCGGACTAACTCCCCAAAATCAAAATATAGAGGTGGCCACCGAATCAATCCAAAATCATAGTATAATATCGAAGAGGAGCGTCCGATCAGAGGAATGACCTCATTGGCCTGGAATTGCTCCTGTTTTAGCCACCTTATGCCAACTCACGGGAGTCGGGTCCACGTATTTACCTTACAGGAAACGCCACCACCGACCTACTTCATTCTGGAATCTCCACCGCGTACACGGTTGGTCAAAGTGGTTTTCGGTATCGACAGAGAGTATGTCCATATCCGATCCCGGTCTCTTTGCCAACCCATCGTTATTATAACCCGTGGTCATTTAAAAACAATTTATACTTTAAAACCAGTATAAACATTTCCATTTCAAAACTATAAATACGATATCATTTAAAACCCAAAACAACATGATATCGTTATATTCAAATATAATTCTTTTCCAAAACCATACTGCTTAAAATTTATAATATCTGGAAACCAAATATTTGAATTATACCTTTAAACCATAATATATTGGAAATTTTTCTTTAAAAAAAACATAACTCCCAAAACACAAATGGTTTGGATATAAATGGTTTAACTTTATGGTTACTTTGTAAAGAAGATAATTTACATAGCTTTACAAATATATTTCTTTATTTTAAACCATAATTTAAATATCACTTCATGTTCCCAAGACCATTTCAATTCCTATATATATATCCAATTGGAGTATTAATATTCAAAACTAAGGTTGGATATTTTTTTCTTTCAACAAATTAGTGTTTATTATTTCGTCTTGAATATTCCCATAAATTCCATAGATAAAACTCCAAAATTATGCCATTAAATAATTTCAAAATTTACTTAACACTAGAATGTTCATCTTAAATTTATTAAGAAAAATCCAGTTATAAATCTCATATCTTAAAGGTCTCCAAAACTTAAACATAAATATAATTTATCAAATTCCTTAAATTTCAAAACAATCAAATTCCAGATTCTATAGCACTTAGGAAATGCTACCTAAAGTTACGGGTAAAACTAGTCCAATTTCAAAAGACAGCATTTAAATGCTTTAGTAGATTGTTTAACTTAATAAATATTTCCAAATATAACTTATATATATATTTCTTAACTGAAATCTTATCCTTTCAAAAATCCAGAATTTCCAAAATAAGCTATATTCCAAAATTTTATTCAAATATTTATTTATTTATTTATTAACATTTATAACTCATTCAAAATCAATATAAAATCCTTTAAAGATATTAAATCAAATATTTAACTTCCAAAATAATTTTAAATATTTCAGAAAATATTATAAGAACCACGGGCCTGTATATAGTTCTCTAGCCTAGGTCAAGTGATACGGATTTATATCATTTCAATCCGTAATTTACAAACCCCGGGTTCTATCATTTCAAACCCGCAATCCCAAGTTAACAGTTAAACAGTTAACATAATAATAGCACAGTAATCATCATTTAGGCCTATCATTTCAGCCCACAACAATCTAAATTTAACAGGGAACTTGCAGTGGTGATTTAAGCAGTAAATAACAATTAAAAATATAACTGCAGAAATAATATAACAGATAAATAACTGATGAGATGTCAATTTAAATGGGTTCATCATTCTACATCATACTACAGACAGATAATATCTAAATAGAATGTTTACACATACACTTGCGATAATTTACACAATATATGTACATATGTCTGGTGAGAAAAACTCACCTGAAAGTTGCAGAAAATTTGAATACAAAACGACGATTCACCGATAAAGCACGACAGAGAATAACGATCAAATTCTTCTGACGTAGATTCAAATCTAGAACAAAATTTCAATTATGGAATACGTGACTTAAAAATTTACGATCAAAGAAAAATGAGAATAGAACGGGGTTTGTTTGCTTTGCTCGACCACTCCACCGTGTACCGTGACCAAAACATACCCTAAACGAGAACCGGGTAACACTAAACTACGACAAAATTTCTAAAGGCTGACTGACAGAAGGTGAAGTTTTCCTACTCTATACTTTGTACATGTGCACACTCGTATCCCATGCAAACTCACGCCATGAATAGAACATAACACTTCCCTGTGTCCAAAATTTTTACCCTGAGAAAAACTCAACTGCTTCGGGCCAAGCAAGTCGTTGCTTCGAGTCAGCACCTATATTGCTTCGAGTTAAATATGTCAAATCTACGGGTCATATGCAAAACTGGTGAACACTTATCCCTATTTCTCTGTTATCCGAATACTTACAGATGCCCATGTTTGTGTTGCCCAACTATCTTCTAACTCATATTTACTTCTAGAATTCAGCTTCACCATCAGATTTTTTTTTTCTTTTTTTTTTTTTCTCTTTTTTTTTTCTTTTTTTTTTTTTTTTTTTTTTTTTTTTTAAAACCTAGTTGTTCCCCATTTCTACCCAGGCTGATACTAACTAAATATGCAGGCATGTATTACTAAATATGCAGACATGCACAACAGGGATGAAGTACTAACAGTACATAAAATGGAGATGAAGACTTCAACACCCAGGAAAACAATGACCAGACCAAAGTGCAACATTATGGATGCAATATAGATATGAAACTGAAACATATTAGATAATGTAAACTGGAATGGATATGAAGACTGAACATATCAAAAATTTTGAAAATACAAAGTTTCAAAATGAACCCAATAGGCTACAGTTACAAAACTCAAGTGAAGCAAATAATGCAACAGTAGCAGGTATATATGAATACAACCTCAATGCAGACAAGCAGACACACTATCTACATACATATATAACATCAAGCTATGATTCAAACAACAAGATAACATATGGTTTCAAGGGTCTGTTCATATTGTAAGAGCAGAGATATGGGATGCAGACAACTAAAGCATGGTACGAAGCAACATGTAACATTTCACATTTTATCAAAGTAATATAAGACAGTAGTGTGCAACTTGACATGCAAACTGCCACAAGACCAATTCAAGTGAAAATACCCAACTCAAATAAACCAACAAATGCAGACTGTCAAAAAAATGGATCAATAATGCAACCAGGTTATAAGGGACAAGCTATTAATACCTGTACAAGACTGCAACAATTCGAATGAGGGTGAACTCAAATGCATACAACAATTCAAAGTGCAAAGTGAGGATCATCATC